>ML685794.1:11059983-11256499 GCA_007922175.1 Pelusios castaneus
GGAGCCGAGCGGTCCGGGGCTTGCTGCCTCAGGGAAAGCCAGCCCCATATGGGGCTGGCTCTCCCTGGACCTAACTAGTCGACTTAGAGAGTCTATACTTAGAGAGTCTAGTATAGACTCTCTAAGTCGAGTTAGTAAGGCCCACCTTAACTCAACTTAGGAGTCCTGTGTGGACTCTCTAAGTCGACTTAATAAGGTTGACTTAAATTCGAGTTATTAAAGTTGACTTATTTAAGTTGAACTAAATCAGTAAGTGTAGATATAGCCTATATGTTTTTATATAGCACTGCTGATTTAGGTGTTATCTAACAGGCTTGTACCTACTCTGACATGCAGCAGATGTGAGGGGTTAAGATAGACTCCGATCTCACTCTGCCTCACAGAAAACAATTCCACCCAACTTCTTTTGCCATCTCCCTTGGCCCTTAAACCTCCGTCTGTGCTAAACTTAGTTTTCTTTAACAGCAAGAGGGTTGGGACTAGATTGTAATTTTATATACTGTCCTGAGTTAGTCTTGTCCCAGAAATTGCATTCCCCAAATAACAACATGCAGAAGCACAGTGCTTCAGACACATCTTTGAATCCCAATCCCTCATCTGTTTTGTCCTTACTCCTGAGAGATAGTAATGTACTGCAAGTTTCTCTCAGAAGTATATTATTACCCACCCTCTCACTAGCTCAGGTACTCATGCCAGCAAGTAGTGGCAAAACAAAGTGTTCATCTAATCCCTACACCAACTCCACTTCTTTGTTTCACGAGGGGAATAAACAAGCAAGATGCCTGACTTATTCAGATGCACCTGGACCCAAGATCTGAGTAGCCCATGTAGAAGATGTGGAGACGTCTTACTTTCTCTCGCTCCCGTGAGCAATCTTGCAGAGTCACAATCGGGGCCCTTAATTTGAAATACTACTTGAGTCTTGTATGCATTGGGCTTTGAAAGGGAGAATGCTGATTGTCGTTGTTATGTAAATAAATATTTTTCCTGTTTTTGTGTAAAGAACATTGAGGTATATTTCAGCCTTTAAGGAGAAAAATCATTTGCCATAAGTCTGAGCATGTGGGTCCATGTCATTGAACCTTAACATTATAGGTGACAGATTTTGACACATTGAGCTGTTCCATTCTCCTTGTGTGGACCCACTCATGTCATGGCGCTCTTTGTGAAGTAAGATACCATTCAGTATAATTAAAGGTCTCCAGATCTGGTCAAAGGGCTAGCAAGTTAGCACACAGCAAGTTGATCTCTCAACAGCTCTTCAAAGCCAGTAGATGGCATTTAGTGTGCAGCATAAGAATCCACATGGACTGTTAGTGTGAAGCAGGCTGGAGGAGTGCTGTAGATTTACAGCCCAGTTTATCACACAAGAACTTGCCATACAGACATGTCTGGTGAGACAAAAACTAGAAAAACATGATGCGGTGGCTGGGAATTGGCACTACTAAATTCAAATCTTTGGAGAAGGCAAAAATACTATAGTGCCTCTGTCACTATTAGAGCTGTGAGAATAACAGTTTTTTTTTTATTTATTGGCAATTACAAAAACTGAAAAAAATGGTTTTGGATTAAACCATTTTTTTTTAAAGTGGCCAATCCGAAAGTTTAAACCAAATTCCTTTTGATTAAACAAAATGTTTTATTTTACATTGATTTTGACTATTCTATATATTTTTTTTAAAAATTGGAATATATTATTAGAGCACTTTTTAAACAAAATGTCATTTTGAACAAGAAATCAGAAGGTTTGAAATAAAATATTTAGATTTTTTTTCCTTTTTTGGCAGATTTTGATCTAACCAAGGAAGTGAAATAGATATACATTTGTTAAATGTTTCAGCGTTACCGATTCTGCATTTTTCATTGAAAAAAAGTTTTGGCCAAAAAATTGTTACTTTAATTTACCTTCTTACATGCCTAGATCCATGACCTAGAAATACCAAAACTTCATCAGTAGAACTGTCCAATAGAAATCCTTATAAGAGCTTCAGATTCTATGGCATCAACACTGTTTTCAGTTTTGCAGTGTGGTAAGTAGTGAGAAAACATGAATGTTAACATAGCAACTTATAGAAGATATGTATATAAATACTCCAATAACCCACATGATTGTGAAGATACAAGTCTGTGTAAGAAGATGAGAAACACAGTGTTAACAAATACGCTTAAAATATTTTCTTACCTAACCGAAGTTGGAGCATATTGGAGTACAAAATGCAGCATTAGCCTCAGTGGGCCAGTTAGATAACACACGAACAGCTAACTAGGCCACTACTTTGCATTGACTTTGCTACTTCAGGATGAAATGTCAGCAAAATGCTCAGTGTAAGATTAATTTAACCAGTGCCTTGTCTTAACTCTTCCAAATTTCATAAATAGAATATTTTTTTCTGGGCTACCAAAACCTACTCATTAGTATCCTCTGCTATCAATTCTGTCTCCA
The DNA here is from genome assembly GCA_007922175.1 of Pelusios castaneus. Classification (NCBI taxonomy): domain Eukaryota; kingdom Metazoa; phylum Chordata; order Testudines; family Pelomedusidae; genus Pelusios; species Pelusios castaneus. Next base: position 11,062,427 of record ML685794.1, read on the forward strand.
TCTGTCATATCCAGTGTGCCAATTGCTTAATTTGCTATTTTGATAGTAAAGTAGCCTCTACTATTTACTTTTTTCCCATCATCCCTCTGTGACTGGCGCCTGGTGGGACTCATTTAAAAGAGAAACTTTTCAGATTAGTTACAATTTTCAGTGAGAGACTGAATTTAAAGCCTCATTGCTGGTGCCAAAAGTTCCTTCAGTATATGTATATTCATGTACATTTCTCTGAGTGACATTGAAATGCAAAAAACAGGAATAAAAAAAATCCCCAAGCAATCAAATCATAATAAACAAAAACAGAAAATACTGGATTCTGCTTCTTTACTATTCCTAATACCACCACTATTTTTATTTATTTATTTATCATGACAACACATGAATTTATCACAATGCTGCAAAACCATGAATACAGCCTAGGTGTCTTGATATCATTTCATCTGCTATAACCAGTAACCAACACCAACAGACATCTATAATAAATATTTTTGAAAACTATCTCCCCCACTGCCCCCACCAAAATACCAATGAAAGCAGTTAATAGTATAAACTATCTTTATTATTAAAAAATAAAATTATAAAGAGTTATGTATATTATTCTATAAAAGGAGTATTTCAAAAAACAATTGCAACAAAAAAGCTGCACGAAATGGGATCTGTTTCTTAACCCCCATTCCAAAATAAATAAATAAAACCAAGGTAATCATGGTTTGGACAAGGAAACTCACATCCTAGCTGACAAGTTGTATCTGTTCAGGCAGATACAATTTTGAATTACTGACATATTAAGCTCCTTTCCACCCTGAAAAAACGGATGTATTTTGAAAATGCTGACAAGCCCCTTTGCTATAGCATTGCTATCAGGTACTGATATAATTAAGTCCCAGAGAAAGGTGCACCGTGTTGGCGATACAACCTGTCAGTAATTTTGCAATGATTTATCATCTCTAACTAACAGTGAAGTACCTGCAGGGCACGCAATATCATATTCACTGTGAAGAAGGCATATTTTTCCCTAAACTTTTAAAGGGAAACTTCAACATTAAACATTAAGGACTAGATTTTTAGAGTTGTTTAGGTGCGTAAAAACACTGATTATCACCTACATCTCGGTGGCTCACTGTCATTATTTATCAGTGAGATTAAGGTGCCTAGGCACTTTTTAAAATATTGATAGGGGCATACCTGTATCTGTAGATGTAACCCATATGCCTAAAAAAGGCTATCCTTTTAAGAGACCTGCTGAGGGTGGGTTACTGTTGCTGGGCAGATTAGCTACGCAGAACTAGATATTTCTGGAAGCAGGGAGTGGTCGCATTTTGATCATGCTCCACAGGGTGTCCTGCTGGTGAGATGTGTTGTGGTCAGAGTCAGATCACATGAGAGCAGCAGTTTGTGCAGACAGGAGGCTGGAGCTCCTTTGAGGGGAGCCCATGTGCTCAGTTTTCAGGACAGAAGCTGAGCCAGGAGTGAACAAGATGTTTCTCCATCTAATGGAGTCATGTGCAACAGATTTTGCAGACATGCATATGGGACTGAGGGCTGGTTGCAAAGGAGAAGGAAAAGCCTGCATGGAATTCTACAGAAGATTCCTGCAAAGAAAGAAGAAGAGGACAGCTATTTCTTGCCCCTCAAGCCTCTACTTTCGAACAAAGACTGTAGCTGAGAGTTGGGTGAACTGCACCTGGACTTTGGGACTCTTGGTTTTCTTTCATGCAGGGGGTTTTCTGGGGGGATTGTTCTTGGTTAATTGTATTTTGTTTTCTTAGGAAAAGGTTTATTTAGTTAGTAGTTAATAAAGTTCATTGTTATGTTTGTTTTTACTAGTATTTTAATATGAGGTGGTAACTGAGCATTCTTTGCTGTGAGTCCCATACAGACTGGATCCTGGGTCTCCAGCTGCTTTCTCCACAGGGATTGAGATTGATTTCTGTGAGGCAGTGGAGAAGGGCAACTAAATGAATTTTAGCCCACCCGAAGGTTACATAGACACCTAAATAGATCCCAAATGAAATGTTAAAATGAGATAGGTTTTTCTTTTTTGAAAACTCATTCTCAATTGATGTTTCACTAGAAGGCTTTTTTACATTTACATTGATAGCATTCACATTAACAGAACAGCTTTCCAGTTTGAACTATTTAAGAGCAGAAAAGCCATGTTGTAGAGCTGAACTCAGCAGTCTAGTGCAGTTGGTAGCACACCGGACTGGGAATCAGGAATCCTGTCACTGAGCTGCTCTTTCACCCCAAGGGAATCACTTCATTCCTCTTTCCCTTCCCATCCTTTGTCTATTTATATTTGGGACAAAGACACTCCCTCACTGTTTGTTAGTGGCTGGGACAAAGAAGCTTCAGCCATTCAGTATTTTGTTTGATCCCTTGGATGCTACAGTAGAATTATTAATAAAAATACAGGTGGAGAACTTCCACCTTAAGGCAGACTGGAGTGATGGTGAAGTAATCTCCTAAATTAACTAATTAAGTAGTTAAATGCAACAGGAAAGCTTTCTATGTGGTGCTTTGCTATCTGCTTAACCTAAATAATTCCTATATAATCAGATCTGGTATTAGACACAGGACATGATTTATGGCACTAGAAGAAAAAGTATTAATAATAATGCATAAATAAAACCAAGAGGAATTTTAAGGGAAAAAATCATCTACCTCATATCTGGTACTACTAAATATCTATTTTGTTATAGAGCATGTTCTGGCAGCAAACTAGTTAGGAAACAATAATGCAAAACGCACTTGCTGCATCAGGTTAATATGTTGTTTGATCCTCTTTCTCTTTTCATTTACTCTCCAATCTTTCTTCTTTATATTGTTGTCTTAGGCCTTCATCCTGTAGCTGACTTATGGGGAGATTCCTATGCCTTCGTGGAGGCAATTGCTGAATCAGGGCCTAACTCTTTCCAGCGTCATCCTCTTCTCACACCAAATTTTGCTGTCATGATTAGTCATGATTACTACTTTTAAACATGTTGTTTTATTTTTTTCTTTAATGATATTTGTATTTCATTTTCTTCTTCTGGATATTAGAGTTTGATTGTCTAATTCTTTTTTTTTTTAAGGTTTTTCACATTCACCCTTATTTCATGTTAGCTTCATTATTTCTCCTCCTTTTTGCCTCACCATCTTTTTCATTGGACATGGTACAAAGCCATCTTTTAAACTTTCCTTTTTTTCTTGACTATATGTCTCTTTAATTATTATTGTTTTTATTAAATAAACATCTCTCGCTTCTTGATTAAGAGTAAAATTTTTAAAAGCAGCTACGTGATTTAGGGACCATTAATGTTCAATGGGACTTAGGCTCCTAAATTTCTTAGGTGCTTTTAAAAATGTCTTCCTAAACCTCTTGGTGCCTCATGGGATGGATTTGTAAATTTGGAGTAAACTCGCATAAGGAAATGGAGTTATTCCAGATTTCTACAGCTGTAACTTTTCTCTCTCGTTTCTGTCCTGATTACTGCATCATACTATTGTGGAGCAGTATATCAATCAAGGAGGGTTAAGGATTAGGTGGGGCAATTTAAGGGGCAGTTATATATCTGAGTAATGAGATAAAAAGAAAGGAAAGCTTAGGTTAAATAGGAGGAAGATGTTCCAACAGTGAATTCTATTAGACTATGGAGCTGTCTCCCTTGTGAGGTGATGAAAGTCAACTTGTTTGGATAATATAAAACTGCACTGAACAGAAACTCATAAAAATATACTGTAGGTGCTACAATATGTGTGCCACTTCAGGATGTGCTGCAAAACCTATTTAGAAAACAAGGGTCAGAAAGGAAATTCTGATTTGGTAATATAGGTAGATGTGTTACATAAATTAAGTAAGTGTTGTAACACATACTACATTATAATGTAGTCAAATTCCAAAGGGGTAGCCGTGTTAGTCTATTGGAGAAAAACAACAGAGTCCTGTGGCACTTTTAAAGACTAACAGATTTATTTATCGCATGAGCTTTCGTGGGAGAAAATCCCACTTCATCAGACGCTTTGAAGATGGGAAATTTACAGAATGGGAGGAAGTTTCCCATCTTCAAAGCATCTGACGAAGTGGGATTTTCTCCCACGAAAGCTCATGAGATAAATAAATCTGTTAGTCTTTAAAAGTGCCACAGGACAGGACTCTTGTTTTTTTTACATTACAATGATGACATACACAGCATAATCTCATAACTACACGTGTGACATTCTCATGTTACTGAATGCCCTACCAGTTTCCATTGTTATTATCTATCATGGGGTAGCCATGTTAGTCTGTATATAGCAAAAACAATGAAAGTCCTGTGGCACCTTAAATGTAAGGAATCTTTTGGTTAGCCCTTTTTGTGTGTTCCTTCAGCTGCCCAATGAAACACTTGTCATAGTGTGGTCACTCTAGCTTCATTCTTAAAATATGTCCCAAATATTTTCATCTCTTCTGGATAACTTTAGAGCTAAGAGGTTGGTAAACTCTCTGATGAACCTTGGTATTTTGTATAAATTCATTCCATTTAAAAATTAGTATTTTTCTAAGGCATTTAGACACTTTCAGTAGATTTCCAGCTTTCACATCCACATATTAAAATGGAAATAACATTTAAGTTGAGTTGTAGATTGGTCTTTAAAGTGTAGTTTTTGATGACCAAATCTTGCTTAAATTGGTGAATGCAGCTGCTGTCTTGCTAATGTGTGACATTAATTCCTTCTGCACATCCCCACTGAATTTCATACTATTGCCAAAGTATGTTCATTATATTATTCTTTGCCTTCTAAAGTAATACTTAAGATGAGAGTTGCTGGTTTCTTTTTCTTTTTTCTTTCTTTTTTCCCTTTCCCCTGACTTATGACAAGGTAAATAATTTTTGTTGTTGTTTTTTGTTTGTTTGTTTGTTTTAAATCAATAGCAAAAGTGAGAAGAGGAAAAGGGTATCTGATGTACATATAAATAATGATTGGTTTATGAAGTTGGAAGAGGATGATTACAACTTTTAAAATTGTGTGTGTTTATGAAACTTTTAAAGGTGTAATCAATCAGTTGTGTGTGTATAAAGTATATGTAATATTTGAGGTTCCTACTTTAACTTTTTATGAAAAGTTAGAACAAGAAAACAATCAAAACGTTATTGCAAAATAAAATTTAAAAAGTATCTACAGAAATATAGAAAGTTTCAAAAAGCTTCTTTGTGTCCTGAAATAATATTTAATAGAACAGAAGAAGAAAAGGCTACTAAAATTCATTCTATTTTAATCTATTCAGTAAAATATAGCACTTTGATCAGCAGGCTTATTAGCTCGTGAAAGCAATTGGCTGAGGAGCCAATATTGAATGAGTTTATTGAATGAACAGCTGACACTCAATATGTCATTAAAAAACCAGCTGAACAACTAGCTAGACATGACCAACTGAAAAGATAAAATTAAGATTTTTTTTAAATTTTAAATTAAGATTTTTTTAAAGAGTAAATATACTCTTAATAAATTTGATTTTATTTATTATGGAACAATGGGTAAGATGAGTTAGTACTCTCATGGATTTTCAGGTTTGCAATGGAAGCTTTTTAGATGCATGATTGCATTTTCTGCCTCCATCTGTTACCGTTTTTGAGGGTATAGATAAATATTTCTAGTGGACCTAGCTAAGGGTGTTGTATTTAGAAAATGAAAAACTAGTAGAATCTTACTCGGGGACAAGGTAATACGCCACGTTTATTGTGAGGAAACCACAATTATGTTAATAAATAATATCTAGTCACTCTCACACACACATACAGACACACACACACACACACACAGACACACACGTGTTCTGTTGTTGGTCTTGTATACTTACCAATCCTGATTGTTGCTTGTGATAGCTTGAGTTTGTGGCTGCTGTTCACAGTTCACGGCAGCTACCTGCAGAACATTACCCAAAGCTATGCAGTCTCACCCATCTTTTATATCTTTTAGTCCATGGATCTTGCTGTGTCCACACTGCCTCAGGATACTGTATGACCACGAGTCATCAGTTAATGGCAGATGTGACTTTGATCTTGTTCTTGCTGGGGATTTTTGTTCCTTTCTTTCTAGGATGGATTCTTCTTGCTTTTGCAGGGTTTGATTGCATGGTTCTTCAGCCATTAAGGTGGTGCTGGCAGTTTGTCATTAGACAGGCTGGAATTGGAGACTGATTCCATCACACACACACTCTTCATTCATGCATCCAAACAAAGTTCACACACCTAAAAGAAGCTTCAGAAAAACTTAGGCTGGGCAATACAAAATGAAGTGAACAATTTAAAATGGAGGTTTAGTTACAATATGGAGTTACATGTGAATGAATAAGCATGGCATTTTTAGGAGTGAATATTCCATATAGAAATTTCTGTTTGAAGCAATTCTATGGTATACATTCATCTTTAACGCTACAAGGGCAGGTTCTGATACATCTGACACATTTATTAACATCTTATTCTGTAAATAGTCACATTAAAGTTAATTGGACCATTGCATAAGGTACTATTGGTTATGAGCTAAGAATAGCAGATTCTGGCTCTTGTTTTACATTGTTGTTATACGGCGGTGGAAAAATTATTTGCAAAACCATTGCAGGTAATTTCAGGATCTGAAATGACAAAGAGTAATGTCAAAGTTAGCTTCTGAAAAAGTGGTGACATTAATGAATCACTATGCAACTTAGCATAGTAGAAAGTAACAGTTATCTGTAGAGAACATGACATATCAAAATAGACTGATAAGGGATCTTTTGGGAAATGTCTCATCTTTTGAAGGTTATACACAGAGTTAACGCTTGTCACTAAACCATCCAAATATATTTCTAATTTCAAAGAAGAATGGGAGAAACCTTCACATGTGTGGGCTCCTGACTATTCATGTTTGAAGGAAAAACAATCTAGAAAATCGTGCAGGTTTTATTTGGGGCTCTTTTTTATGTTTGTTAGTTTGAAGATAGTTTTAGAATACAGATGAAAGAGGGAGAGGGTCCCTGTAGATGGGCAGGTCTATATTGAAGGGCAGGGACGAAGGGCAGGTCTGTATTGCCCGCCCTTTTTGGTGGCAGTCAAACAAAGACACTCAAGTTACTTAAAATAGGTTCTGTATCTCAGTTCGACTGTCCTGTGCCCGGGCTTGTTCACTGTGTTGAGTTGAAGGGAGGATCCTCTCTTCGACTCAGTGCTACTCCAGTTGCTGGGGTGGTCTAGACTGGTTTCCCGATACATTGAGCAGGTCTTCACAAACCTGCTCAATCAATTGAGAAAGTCAATCGATGGCGATTTTTCCACTGCCAGTGAAGATTAACACAGAGAAAGAGATACCACAGTAAGTCGTGCACTGTTAAGATGAGGGTAGATCCTCAGATGGTGTAAATTGTCATAGTTCCATTGAAGTCACTGTATACCAGCTGAGGATTTAGCCCAGAGTGGGTAATGTGTGTTGATGCATGTTATTGTTTAATTTATATTTTAGAAATCTGGCAGTTTTCTTCTCTGCAAAGAAGAATAGGGAATTCAGGCTGTGATTTTTCAGAGATTTCCAAGTATATTCTGCAGCCCCTCTTGCATTTTCAAGAGAGCCTTGGAAAGTGAGATTCCTAACTCTCTTGAATTGCATAGGTTTATGCATCTATCTCTTTTTGGCTCCTTTGAAAAGGCAAGCCTAAAAATCTAAGGCTATGTCTACACTTGCTAAAATTATTTCGAATTAGTTAGTTCGAACTAACTAATTCAAACTAATTTTAGTTAGTTCGAACTAGCTTAATTCGAACTAGCATGGCCACACTGGAACGTTAGTTTGAACTAAGCAAGCACATGCTTAGTTAGAATTAGCGCTCACCATTTATTTCAATGGCCGGTTAATTCAAACTAAGAAATTAGTTTGAATTAACATGGCCACATTGGTTAATTTGAACTAGTTAGTTCGAATTGACCCCTTAGTTCGAATACCCTATTCGAATTTATTAGTTCGAATTAAGGAAGCCCTTAATTCGAACTAACTAAAGCCTAGTGTAGCCATGGCTTTAGTTAGTTCGATTTAAGTCTCCTTAATTCGAACTAACTTGCCAGTGTGGACATAGCCAAAGAGGAAATGCAGAACATAATTTGCTTATAAGTAGTCAAAATATTTAGACTTGCAGGAAGAGTATGAATTCAGGGCATGTTCTTATTTTAAGTTCAATTTTGCTTAACAAATTCTTTAAAATAATAAGACAATCATTTGGAAAAGTAAGAAACAAATACTTATATGTGAATATGCACTGTTTCGTCTCTAGTCATTTAGCAGAAGTTGCCATGAAAACCTATATAACTGCATTTTAAATTAATTAAAGATACCTCATTATTAGTTATGTTAGTTATAGGGAATACGGAAAATCCGACACTGTTCTATAATGACTTTCAAAGTCAATTGTAAAGATTTCAACAACCACAACCATATAATGTAATCTTTAATTGAATAGTTTCACTGGGTATGTTTTGAAATATTATGGGCTCTTTAAATAAGTGTTCATTGTCATTTGTATGATTTCAAAGGGAATCACACTACCATATCAGTGCAATAGCTTTTTTCTCCATTTTTCCTTTTCTACAGATATATTGATTGTCAGAATAAATGGCTGTTTTGTTTTGGGGTTCCAAGTTGTTACTGTCTTGGTGAGTGTTATAGTTTTCAATTTCATCACTAACACAGCTGCCAACAAGAACACAGCTGCTTTGCTTCTCTGCTGTACTGTCTTTCAGACCTTCTTGCTCTTATATTCCATTAGTTCCATTAGCTGCCTAGTCATTTTTACATTCCAACCCATATATATCTCCAACTATAGTTTCGCCTTGCTCTGCTTACAGTCTAATCTACTTTTTAAATAAGAATCTGAAGAAGGCAAAACAAAAATAAAATGAAATAAAGTTTGCATGACAGAGGTCTTCAATGCAACTTTATAATGTGGCGATTGTAATTACACCATAGTAACACAGCAGTTATGATGCAGTTGTATTGTGTTCTGTTTTTAGATGCATGTAATTGTCACTAATTAATTTAACCAGAAAATCACTACAAGACTGAGAATAAATACAGTGTAAATACCATCTTGATAATATACCTAGATTGTAAAAGTATTTATAAAATGAATAACATCAAAGAGCAATTAGTTATTGAAAAACAAAACCACAGTGTAATTACACTGTAACTGACATTGATTTTAATTACAGTGATTATAAAGTGTGACCTTTAATGGGCATGCTCAAAGGACCTAGTCCTGCAAGTTAGGACTTTCTTCAATTTTCATTGAGTTCATTTGTGCTTTTTAACATTTAAGTCAGTGGGAGTCAGGGACAGCCAGCATCTCACAGATTCACAGTCTATGAGGTGAAAAATATTGTAGCCCAAACTAAAATAATTGCTTTTGAGTATCTTTACAGACTGGATTATAAAAATAGCACACATTTCATTTGAACAGCAGTCATATAAAGTATGTACATTTTATGGGATATTGCTTTTACACTGGCATCCTTGCATAATAAATTATTTCACAAATACATGATTGTACTACTCTAGGACTTTCAGCTAGTCGTTAATATGTATATGAATAATGTATTCTTTACATAGATGCTAAAATAGTTATTGTTTTGGAATGAGTATATATATACTGTTTTCCCTTCAGTCATGAATTATAACTGCGTATTTTAATACAGCAGAGAAAAAGAAAATACACTGAAGGTATAAACCTAGGAAATAACTTGAATAGAATAGGACTAAAGAGGTTAAATTTTCCTTCCTAGAAACAGCTAAGTAGTTTTTCAGTTTATGTATCCTTTTGGCATTTTCATAGCTCACAGAAAAGTGATTTTTTAATCTGAAATCCAATGGGTTTAAACTAAACTTTTCAGAAAGATTTTATTTTATATCTCCAATGCAAATTTCACAAAATATTTTATTCATTTCCTTTTAATATGTACAGTACAGTATTGTAACTGGAGTAATATTTCACCCATTTATCTGTAGCATATTTGTGATATTCCCCAAAACAACCAATTAGAAAACCTGGAAAATATCAGGAGTGCTGTAAGATTTTGTTCATATTTGTAGAGTGTAGAGACACATAGATTAAATGTTCCAAAGGATAAATGCAAAAGGTTGTCATTAGATTTTCTGAAATACTAATTTGAAAAAAATGAAAACACTATAAATTCACTCCACTACATTAAAAATTAATAATTTTTGCTGAATTTTTCCTCAAAGCAAAAATGCTCTTAAGGATGAGCAAAGGTGGGTTTTTGTTTTGATTTATTTTCCTGCCTTCTAGATACCTGCAGAAAGGTAGAGACCAGCTTTAAGAAATGCCTGTCCTGGGCTGGTTGGGAATGGTCATATTATTTAAATAACAAGCTTTTCTGTTCTGGTTCCTTAACTAGCTGAGTTTATTTCCTGTGATTAAGGGAATAAACAGAAGGTATTTCAGGCTAAAATTAATCTTTTGTAGAATCACTGACAGTAAAGATAAAGGGCTAGATTTGGAAAAGGCCGCTCGCCAGATATGTGAAGATGTAGATAGGCTTTTTTGAGAATCCCTCTAGCTGCCTAAGTGCCTAACTTCCAAAAGGAGTGATTTTGACTGGTTCCATGTGTTTGAGAAAGAGTAGATGAAATTACACTGCTCTCTCTGAGGTAGGCTGAAAAATATTCTGTGAAAGAATAGGATTGATATGTTGCTGCATGCCACAGTTCTTCTTTGAAATAGTCCAGTCACTTGTTTGCCCTAGTGATTTATATAGTCAGATAGTCACGGCATATACCAAATGAAGACTAGCAAAAGGTGAGTTGATTTTTTTCATGGCATAAGAGTTTTCGCCAAGCAATATGTTGTATGTTACATTTTTTGTTTGAAATTGTTCCTTACCAGTGCTGATTTCTGTGCATCTCAATTGCCTGTAGTTTCACATGCACTATAATTGCATTTCTTACATTTTTTCTTGTATGGTCTATCTGAGGTAAATCATTCGGTTTTCTGAGGATGTAAATGAGGACCCTGTCACAAATCCCTAAAATGCTAATGAAGCTAAAAATGACCAGCAGGAGGGTGATGTGGAAGCGTGCCAGTGAGAATGTAATCTGGAGGAGAAACAGCAGGTACTTCTGCTGCTACGATCTGAGTCTTCAGCAACACACGGGAACAAAGAAGCGCTCCAGCCAATGCCAGTTGAGCTCTGATTGGTGGTCTGCCAGCCAATCAGAGTCTCAGTCACAACAGGCTGGGACTTGGAGAGACACCACTCACTGTTAGTTAGCATCCTGCCTTTTGATTGGCTCCTTCCCCATGCCTTCCCCGCCCCCTTCTTCAGTTTCTTTTTTGTGGTTTGTATGCTATGCTGTCAATCAGAAATTTCATTGGTGGCCAAGGAAATCTGATTGACAGCACAGCATGCAAATTGAAAACAAAATAAGGAAAAATGGGTGGGACCCAGTGGTGAATGAGCCAATCAAATGCTAAAATGCTGACTGGGAGCCCAGATTGACATAAAACATGGCATGCAGATTGTGGATAGAATAAAAACTGACATTGGGCAGATGTGGTCCAGTTCCAGATCCATATTTTTGTATCCACGCAGGGCTCTCCTCATATGCAGATCACATATCTTTCATAGCCTATTTCACACAGTTGCAAATACAGGTTCCTGTAAACAGTTATCTGAAACGCCTAGAGGTTAGCAAATAAATTGGTTATTCTGATCAGTTTCTGGATGGTCCTTACATGTTCCCCACTAGCAACAAGTGCCATGATGTACCTTGCTGAGTGTTTCACCACATGTAAAAGGGCCTGAAGAAACTTCTGATCTCACTTACACTGATGTCAATCTTGAGTAACTCTACTGAGCTTGACTGAGTTACTCTGAATTTATGTTGGTATGAATTTGACATCTGAAGGCAGATTCTCTGGTTGGGCTGAGCTGGAGTATTGCTCCTCAGTCCAGAGCTGACCAGAGACTGCACTGATCCCAGTTGTTAAACTGAGAATTATATGCCTTTACTGCCCATTACACCTATGCCTTTCCAACAGCTAAGGAATCAATGCTGCCCAGGAGTGCCAGACATTCCTCATCTATTCCTCTTCTTTCACATGAGAAATGTCCCCCTAATGGCCACAGGGTCACAATGGCCTCCCTTGCTTTCTTTGGGAAAAGCAGAGTTACTCCATTTATATGCTACCCAGAGACAACCCTTATACAAATGTCCAGTATCAATAGATGGAGTTCAGAGATGATTCTCCAATTGCGTTTCTGAGTGATTTTGAATAATGCCTTAATTTATCTGTCTCATTTCTCCATTTCATCCTTCTTTGTAACATATATTAGAGTGCTATGTTGCTGAGCAAATTAAAGAAGCATATTAAACCAACAATTTCAAGAGATTCTGTGGCATAAAATCTTCACTACTAATACCTGTGTGAACTCTTCCCCTTTCCCTCCATTTTTAATGGCACTTCTTGAAAAGTATTTAAATTTAAATATAAAAAATGTTTGAATTATAAAGTAATACTTTAAAATAATGGCCATATCATTATTAATTTCCTTTAGTATTTATTGGCACCCATTGTAATTGTGATGAACTCATTTGGTATTAATGTGGATGTCATAAGTACAGTGCTTCCTTGGGATTTCCACAGTAATTTAGCATTGATTAACTGCACCATTATTTTAAAGGGTTACAAATCTTCCTAATGCCAGCTACCTGACAAAAGAGTGGAGTGTCATTTTCTCAGGTATATTGTAAAACAGGTACATCAGTCTTAATTCTGGTGAGTTTGTCAGTTATTTCCATATTCTGAAATACTCACACTTCTATGGAAAGTGTCTCAAAACATTTCTAGTTATCTTCAGTCTTTATGCAGTACCCTAGTTAAAACATCACCTTAGCAATTAGCAATTTAGTTAAGGCTATTTAAGATTATGGTTAATGCAGATGGGTTCCAAAGTACAAAAAGCCATAGGCTGTTACAGCTGCAGGGAAGTCAAAGATATTTAACTGATGTTGAATCAGGTTGCAAAATTGTTAGCAATGATATATCACACCAACTAGAAATCTGGGTAGGGCTAGCTTAGTTGAACTAAATGTTGATTTTTTTTTAGAAAGAAAGAGACTATCAAATAACTGTATAAGAACCTTGTAGTACAATTTAATAAATGCACCATATACTCTAAGTGCTAAACGTCAAAGAGAAAGGTACAGTGGAATATAGAAAACAAGATAGGAACGCCAATGGTAAGACATAAAAGAATAGGATCGCATTATTATTGTCATACTTCCAGGGATAAGTGCACATCTAAATTCTTCTTTGGTCTCGCTGAGTGCACCTCTTCTAGATCTTAAAACTCTTGCCATTCCCTCACTGTGGTGGAATCCTGCAATTCTCCCACCCTTTCACCAGGTGTTGGGCTACAGCATCCACAAGGAGCAACTGTGACCTTGCTAAACCTGAGTGGGTACTGCACCTACAAGTCACCTTCATGAGCTGTGACCAGTGGTGAATACAGTGACCCCCAAACTATAAGGAGTGTATGAATCTTCTATTTGTGGATGATTATACATGCATGCCAAAAGCTCTCTCAAAGATGGAGGGACCACTGATGCCTGGAACATGGTTCCACCTCTTCCCCTGATGCCTTGCTCTCACTCCACCTCTTCCTGCACTTGCTTCCCTTGAACCTGCTTTGTCCGCCATCTGGCCTGTCTGGCTATGTCTACACTTGTCAAAATAAGTCAACTTAGCATGTCTACACTGTAAATTTAGGTCGACTTAAAGTTGACCTTGTCAAATCAACTTAGACCGTCCACACTGGACGCCTAAGTTGACCCGTAGGGGTTAAGTGGACCTGGGAGTGGTGCATGGTGGGAAGGGGGGCACCTCTCAGGTGCCCCCCTTCCTTGGGAACCCCTCCAAAAGTGCCAGGGAGCTCAGCGTCTTCCCCCTTGTACCAGGGTACATGGGGGCTGAGGAGGACAGGGACAGGGGCACGGTACAGGAGCAGGGTGGGCAGGGCTGTGTCCTGCCCTGTGGGTGGGCATGCCAGGCTCTGGCTGTGCAGGCACCCTGGCAGGGATGTCAGTGGGGGAGCCCTGGGGACCCTTTAAGTCAACTTTAAGTTGACTTAGGGCTACTCTATGTCTACACTGGCTTAAGTCGACTTAATAAAGTCGACTTAAGCAGTAACTTGAAGTAAAAGCAGGTCTTAATAACTCGACTTAAGGAAACTGTAGTGTAGACTCAGAGTAAATTAAGTCGACTTAATTTACTACTGTAGACGCACCCTCTGATCCCTCCCCCAAGGCCCACCCTCCTAATTGGTCTTCTCTGCCATGGAGAGGAGCTAGCAGCAGGAGTGGGAGATCTTGGGGGAAGAGTCCAAGTGGAAGTAGGGCCTTGGGACAAAGCATGTATGGGGCCATGGTCCAGGCACTAGTGGCCCTCCATATCTAAGGAGCTTCACTTCTCATGTTCCAAAGGTGGCAGGCTGGTGGACCTCCAAAGGGAGGTGATCCACACTGTCTTTGGGGCATTTGCTCTCCTTCATGGCCTGCCTTTTATGGGGAAGCTTAGCCTCTCCAACCTCTTGTACTCACCACCCATGCCTCAATAACCTTTCCAACAGAAAATAATTTTCAATCTTTACAACAGGAACAACTATAACATAAAACAATGGATTTTCAAAAGAATAAAAGGATGACACCTGTCTTCCATATATTCCTAGTTTGGTCTATCTGATCCTAGACATTCCACACTGGAAACTTTGGTTCACTCTAACACAAAATCTCTATTTTTTCCCTTAGAGGAGGGTGCATTCTTTGTAAACCTAGTCAGATCCCCCCCCCCCTTTTTTTTTTCCCTTCAGGCCTGCTCAATCTTTGTCTTGAGTTTGCTAAAACTAGTTTGGGTGACTCACCAGAATCTTGGAAATTGTCTTCAAAGTGGTTAGTTTACTGCATTGTCTCAGGCATCTGTTATCAGGCTGTTATTTCCCTTGCTGCGTGAGTATTCCAAGTTCCAGTTTGATTTAATCCCTTACACTAATACATTAAACAGCACAACAATCAAGCAGATGGAGTATATAATATTCATAAATTATTACAGGCAGCTTCACATCCTTCATGATCGTTATAGCTGTCCAATTTATCTGAATGTTTGTATGCATCTATTCTTAATGTGACTAATTGAGTAAGATAATTACACCAATCTTCAGCGTGAGAGACCAAGGGGGATTTCCATCTTTGCTATATCAGTTTCTCAGCAGGCAGAGAATCCTAGAGAATTCATTTCACAAATAATTGGTCAGTGACAAAGATTAACCCATTGTGAAGGACGGTGCACTTTCCTTGTTCATTTTTCACACACACTTTTTATAAATTTCTTTTCTTTTCTGTTAAATAAAAATCTGTATGACAGTAGATATTAACCTAGAACAAAAGAAAGGGATGGAGAGCTAAATAGTGGTGAGTTGGTGTGTATTTTTATATATTAATTTCTAACTTTTCATTTAAAGGCCTCATTCAATGCCCATTGAAGTCAATGGGAATCTTTTAACTGATAACAATACATTTTAGAGCATATCCACACAACATTGGATGATATTCAGTATTTATTAGGCTTGACTGGGAATTCTGGGTTTATTGCTAATTCCTTCAGTTGTTATTAGAATACTTTTGGTTGATGAGAGAAAAACAAAAAAAAATCCCCTCTGTGTTATATCTGTAGCTGCTACTGTAATTCTTTAAAATCTCTTCCCTCCTTATGTCCAAGCTGTCTACCTCCATAAACTTTTATATGGTGATAGTTTCAAAATACTGATGTTATTCTCTGTCCTATCAGACTATCCATACAGTTTAGCTACTAATATAAGAATATTGTATAGTACTTGTAAGAATCAGAGAATATTAGGGCTGGAAGGGACCTCATGAAGTCATATATTCCAACCCCCTTGCTAAAAGCCAGACTATTTCCACTAAAACATTCCAGCCAGGGTTTTGTCTAACCGGGCCTTAAAAGTTTCTAAAGATGGAGATTTCACCACCTCCCTTGGTGACCCATTCCAGCGCTTCACCACCCTCCTAGTGAGAATGATTTTCCTAATATCCAACCTCGACCTCCCCAGCTGCAACTTGAAATCATTGCTCCTTGTTCTGTCTTCTGTCACCATGAGAATAGCTGAGCTCCCTGCCCTTTGGAGCACCCCTTCATGTAGCTGCTATCAAATCCCAACTCAGTCTTCTCTTCTGCAGAGTAAATAAGTTTTCTCCTCATACGTCATGTGCCCCAGTTGCCTAATCAGTTTTGTTGCCCTCTGCTGGACTCTTTCTAATTTGTCCACATCCTTTCTGTAGTGGGGAGCCCCAAACTGGACACAGTATTCCAGATGTGGCCTCACCAGTGCCAAATAGAGAGGAATAATCACATCCCTCGATCTGCCGGCAGTGCTCCTACTGATGCAGCCCAATATGCCGTTGACGTTTTTGGCAGCAAAGGCGCAGTGTTGACTCATATCCAGCTTCCTGTCCTCCATAACCCCCAGGTCCTTTTCTACAGAGCTTTATTTAGCTGATCGGTCCATAGCTTGTAGCAGTATATGGGATTTTTCTATCCTAAGTGCAGGACTTTGCACTTGTTCTTGTTGAACCTCATGAGATTTTTTTTGGCCCAATGCTCCAATTTGTCTAGGTCTCCCTGAAACCTATTCCTACCCTCCAGAATATCTACCATTCCCCCCATCTTGGTGTAATCCACAAATTTACTGAGCATGCAATCTATCCCATCATCCAGATCATTAATGAAAATGTTGAACAAAACCAGCCCCAGAATTGGCCCCTAGGGCACTCTGCTTGTTACTCAACTAGACATTGAGTCATTGATCCCTATTCACTGAGCCCGACGATCTAGGCAGCTTTCTATCCAGTTTATATTCCATTCAATTAACCCATACTTCCTTAACTTGTTGACAAGAATACTGTGGGAAACCATATCAAAAGCTTTGCTAAAGTCGAGGTATCTCATGTTGACGGCTATTCACACATCCAGAAAGCAAGTCATCTCATCATAGAAGGCAATTCGGTTGGTCAGGCATGACTTGCCCTTGGTGAATCCAGACTGATGTTCCAGGTCACCCTGTTTTCCTCCGAGTGTTTAAGAATGGATTCCTTGAGGACCTGCTCCATGATTTTTCCAGGGATTGAGGTGAGGCAGATCGGTCTGTAGTTCCCTAGATCCTCCTTTTTGGCCCCATCAACTTGTGCACATCCAATTTCTCGAAGTATTCCCTGCCTGTGAAGACTGAGGTAAAAAAACAAAACAAAAACATTGAGTACTTCAGCCTTTTCTGCATCATCCACCACTAGATTGCCTACCCCATTCAGTAAGGGACCTACACCATCTCTGATCCTCTTCTTTTTACTGACATACTTGTAGAACCCCTTCCTGTTACCCTTCACATCCCTTGCTAGCTGCAACTAGGGCCGTCCCTGGGGGTGGCGAATGGGGCGATCACTCTGGGCCCTGCGGTTACGTGGGCCCCGCACTGTCCCGCTCCCAGCAGAGCAGGCAGGCCCAGGGGCGGAGCACGTGGGGCCCGGCCTCTGGGCTGGCCTGCCTCACATGGCTGGCTCCCCCCCCCACAGGTGGCCTTGACCTCCCAGTCTGGAGCCTGGGCTGCCAGCCCCCTCCTGCACGTGGCCTCTGGGGCTCGGTCTCCTGGGCTATAGCCTGCTCCCCTGCAACAGGCAGCCTCTGGGGCCTGGGCTGGAGCTGACTCCCCATGCTGGCAGCCTTGGCCTCCTGGCCCAGGGCTGGCTCCCTGGGGGGGTGGAGTGGGCCAGTCAGCCCGCCATGCTCCCCTCCAGCATGGGGGTGGGGCCCCGCTTTGGCCAATTGGCCCTGGGCCCCGCTTCCCCCATGGGACAGCCCTGGCTCCAACTCCAATTGCCCTGAAAGACTAATTGATATCACATTAAATTGGAAGAGGCCAGCAACCCATATATCATATTCTGATATTATGTAAATTTAGACTTGTACTACTAAAGTCAGTGGGTCTTCCCTCTTCCACTGACTTCCATATATGTAATTCAGGCTGGGTTCTGGGCTGTAGGATATAAAGTGAAATTGTGATACATTATTATATTATGCAAGAGCCATTTTTTAGGAAAAAGATTTATTTTGATTACTAGTTGCCTTATTCTTGTAATTGAAATCACTTGCCATAAACAGTTTTAACTGAAGGCCTGAACACAAGAAATCTGACTAATATCAACCTGTACCACTTGCTATAGGATACAAATCAATAATGCTGTACATGCATAGCTAAAGGCTAGGATTTGTCACTGGAGATTTGCAAAAATGACCAGGTTTAACTGCACAAATATTTCTAAGGGAATAGTAATGTTTTCAGGAGACTTCTTCAATTTCTTCTGTCCTGAAATTTCAGCATTTCTGTCATGGACCATGTTCTTCTTTTGTTGTGACAATGATAAGATTCTGCTCTTTATGCAGAACTGAAAAATTCATTAATTTGCTGCAAGTAAAAGTTGGCCATTTTTGGACCAAGAATAGCTTTGACTTGTGGAATAACACTTTTTTTACGTGAAGAAAATCAGAATAAAATGAAAACTGTTTTATTGTTTTCTGAACCCAGGACAATATTTTTTGCAAGATTTATTAGTTTTATTTTCCATCCATTCTTTTTTCCATCCCCATGATTCCAGCCTGGTTCAATATATATGTCATATCACAAAAGTATGACCATGTCGACTCACAGAAATGTGTGTCGTTTAGCCTTTAGTCACAAATCTGTTCCTCAGTGAATGTGGTCTCCAGGTATGTTTTTTATTTTATTTAATCATATTTCAATGCAAAGAACACACACATATTAGTCTAAGTGCTATGATAATTCTTGATCCTTCTCCCACACGGCTGAACATTTTCTCTGTGACTTTTGCGTTGTGGGATGTGTGTGGCTGAGGGCCTTGAGGAAAGAAAATCATTTTAGGGATGATGGAACATCTGGCTGTTTGAACTGGGAGGTGCTTAACAATAGTCCAGCACTTCATTTCTTCATGTTAGAAAAATACTGTGAGAAGAGTGGTCCTTGTGGCATTTCTAACCTTTTCCAAACTGGAACTAAATACAGGTTTGTTTTCCACTTAGGACTCCTAATTCCAGAAACCAATTCAGGTTAGAGGGTTAGAAACTGAACAGAAACCATCCAATAATTTTAGAGATTTCTCAAGGATGTATGACTGTTCTATTGTAATGCTTGAACACAAAGAGACACTGGATTGTATGAGGGCTAGAGACAGCACAAATCTGGAATTTCATCTTTATCCACCCACCTAATAGTTTTGGAAGGTTCAAAAAGCCAGATATAAGGATCAAATTTTGTCCCATCTCCAACCCTCATACTGGACAATCTTTCTCTGATTTCAGCCTGGATTACCTATTTTTATGCTTGTCAGTTTTTGATTTTTTTAATATATATTTTCTAATTCTGATTGTTATTCTTGATTTTTATTTAAGATTTTTTATTACTGTTATTGTTTTGAACAATTTTCATTTTTACAGTTGCTGAAAATTAAGTGGTGGATAGGGCTGGGCATTAGGGATAAGGTAATATGGAAAGAAAGGCTTCAGGGAGCTCCCTTTATGGCCAAGGGACCCGAGACATGGGGGCTCAGGATGCAAGGGAGGCTGCAGATGTGACTTGGTGGGATAGAGATTTTGAGTCAGGACTGCAAGGACGGGTATGTGCTGCTGAACAATTCATGTGTCAACAAAGCTGCAGAGGACTGGTCACACCCAATACCCGCAGGTGTAAAGTGCTTCAGTCTTGATGTGTTCATGGCTGCGAGAAGCAGGAGGAAGAAAATGTCCCCCTGGCTGTGGGGGAAGCCACCCTGCTGCTGAACGGCTTCTTCCCCGGGCAGCAACCATTCAGCAACAGGGTGGCTCCCTATCTCCACAGCTTGGAACTCCTCCTCATGTAGGCCCTGCCCTGAGTTCTTGGCTCTGCCCCGCCAAGACCACAGCCTTCCCTGCAGCTTGCACCTGCAGGAATCAGGTATCACCGAGGAGTGAGGGAGCAAGTATGTGACAGTAGGGTTGCAGAGGGCTCCTTGCATTGCCACGTGGCCAGTTCTGGACAATTACAGGCAGAAGAAGAGAAGGCTGCACTCCTGACTCTTATCAATCATCAATATTTTTCATTGACTTCAGTGTGTCAGCTGAAATCGAAGTTTACTGTCATCTATTGATTTAATCAAACTCTACCATGTTATTAATGTTGCCTCCCCAAAAATGGAATTCATAACCTCTAAGAGAAAGTATTCCTTAAAAGAAGAAATCAAAGAAAGCATCTATATAAATACCTGCATTCTGCATCTCATTCTTATTCATTTGCTTTTCCCTCCTGCACTGATCTACATTCAACTAATTACGCACACGAGAGCACAGCATATTACACACAAGAATACAGTTACTCTGTGTTCCCCTGTGGTTCCCCAAGAGTTGATCACCCCATGCTGGCCTCATACTTACCCCAATTTTTTCAGTTCCAGTAGCCATAAAATCTAACTGCCTGCAGATGGTGTGTGTAGCATCTGCTGATATGTGCCACCTCTAGTGGCTGGAGGTTGTGTCTTACACCTCATGAAGGTTTTCCTTAAGCTCAAATTGCAGAACTGCTATTTCTGAAACACAAGTTTATTTAAAGAATTAGTGTGAATAAGATTTGCCATCTCAATGCCCAAATAGTAATACAGGTCTCCCTTTGTCGTGTCTGATACAATTTAATATTGAGCCCCCAGTGTAAATGTCAGTTGGACATCATACATTCTCCATGCCACCCTTGGGACTTATAACACGAGACTGGAGAAAGCACTAGAAAACACAAAGTAAGGAATAATCATATATTTGGATTAAGATGACCCTGTGTGATCTACAGTCTTCTGAATCTCTTTCTTTAGGAATTCTATGATTGATCTCCAAGAATTGTGTGTTTATCAATTATCCATTGCACTGATGCAAGTCTCGGCACTGAACTGTCCAGAGATTAGCTTTTTCTTAAAGTGAATGAAATATGGAATTTTCACATCTATTAAGAGCAAGATGCTCTTGACAGAGAACATAAGCATCACTAGTAACTAATATTCTTGCTTCAAAATGGCCCAGATCTGTTGACCTTCTGGGAATGCAGCATCACATATCTCTTTAGGAGACTTACTGAAGAAACAGATATGTTTGTGGGCGAGATACAGAGAACTTAGGGAATGTATTTTATGTTTGTGCTATCTGGTTATTAAGTATTATTATGTGTTTTGGAGTTACCATTCCTGTCCTTGATTTACTGCAAATTTCAATATTTTTCAGTGGCAATTAGAGGGTTCAGATGTGTACCACTTGTTATTACTTCACAAAGCTAAAGAATAAATATATAAGAAGTATAATAGAAATCCTCATTTAACCATCTAGATCATGCTATAAAACTGCTATTCTGCATTCATGAGTCTATTATTTAAGAGACAGTATCTCACTACATGCTGAAAATTTACTAAGAATCCCACTACAGGTTATTGCTATAACATTTAAAAACAATAATTAAGCAAAACTGGACCTTGAAGTCTAGAAAATCAACGTAAAACACTGAATAAACCAAGGAAGAAGATCAAATTAGAAATATAAATATCCAAAAGATTTTTCCTTCTGCTTTTCTATTAACAGATACTGCAACTAGATGTTGATCATCACTTTTAGTGCCTATATTTTTTATTAACATTCTGATTTTTAAACTTTGTAGTTTACCTTAATGGATAAGGGGTAGGAATTTCAAAATAACCGAAGTCCATGAAGTGATTTAATCATTGCAACACTCAATGAAGGAGCCACACCGTAGAATACAGAAGAGCCTGATGGTTGAGGGTCTTACATGGGATGCAGGCAACTCAGGTTTAAATAACTGCTCTGCCTAATTTGTAGCAGGAATTTGAACCCAGGTCTCCCATACCTCAAGTAGTGCCTTAGTCACTGGGTTATTGAAAATGATTTGGGCACACACCTGCTGGTCCACCAGATTCCCCATCTGTTTATCCTGTCTGTACCTTGTGCTGGGCCTGATCCAGACAGAATCCTCTGATCATACCTACCGGATTGGGTTTCACAGATAAGGTAGGTGGGGGAGCATCTAAGCTTATGAATGAACGAGGGTGCTGATTGAGTCATCAGGATCAGAACCTAGATGGTTTGTGGGTGCCCACCTGCAGAAACCTAGTCAGCTATGGGACTTTACCACTGGATCCTTAAGCACCTGTGGAAGGGCTAGGAGAAAGCTGAGTTGTGGTTCTGAGGCTCTCAGTGGTGCCTAAATGTTGTACTTAAGCATGTAAAGAGGCAGGTAGATTCCTAAGACCATTTGTTTTTAGTGCCCTAGGTTCACAAGTCCCATTTAGTGAATTTCCTTAGCACTCTGGTCATTCAGGTACTCTTGAAAATACTACCCAAGGTCCAGTACAGAGAGAGGGGCCATTAATTTTGCGGTGGGGGTGTTTTGCAGTGTTTTCACAAATTTTAGCAACACCCTGATATTCTTCACTGAGTTTCTGGATGATGTTCAACACAGAAAAAAACAAAACATATGTATAAGGAGTTCAGGATCAGGGAGGCTTTCAAACAAGCAATTGGAGTGCTAACTAAGAATTGTTAATTGTTTTCATAAACAGTTAATCTACTTTATGTAATCTAAATTCTTCCCCACCTCTTTGGGTGTGGAAGGCTCTCAGCATGTCAGTACTGCAGTTCTATTATACAGGCTAGAAAAAAGCCCTGAAAGAATTTTCTGCTGTCTGCCCCACCCATGCTAAATAGCCCTGCTTGCCAGCAGTTCTCTCATAGGCAGAAAGGAAAGTTTGGGACAATTCTGTCAGGGCTGCCACTTTGCAGATGCACTGACCTAAGATACCTCATTACTCTAGACACCATGATGCTATATTAGGAATACTTAAAATATAGAGAAAGAGCTGCTCTGTGACTAACTGGGGAAAGCTTTTCTTTTCCTCTCCTGGTACACAAAGAGATCCCTGTATGGAGTCTACCGGACTTAGGACAAGGTCCAAGAACTTCTTTTAAAGTTTCCAACATTTGTCTGTCTGGGGCTTGAACCAAAAATCCATTGAAATCAGTGGAAAGATTCCTATTGACCACAGTGGCCACAGTCGCTACTGTACCAGTATATGACTTGGAGTTTTCATAATCACTTAACAATATTTTAACTGTAAACATGCCACACTAGGAAGAAATCTATATAGGAAATACTTTTGAAATATATAATACTGCATTTGTCAATATTTTCATTATACTCAGAACAGAGCACATTTTGAACAATTTAGTACGTATTAGTGATAATGCATCTCTCTTTTTGGTGCCTTATTGTACAGTTTTTCTTGGCATTATTGGCCTATTATAATACAATATACTCTAATGCTGAAGGAGCAACTGTACATCTGTTGTATTCAATTGAATTTCCATCTGGTGGTGCAACCCTACTGCATACAATGTAAAATCCAAAATGTTTCATATATTGAAAAGAAAGTCCAGTTAACAGAAGAATCGTTGTGATATAGAAAGATGTTCTATCCATGAATCTGATCCTGCGGGCATAACTCAAACAAAACTAATTGAATTAAAAATGTAGGTCCTGTAAAACTTACTGCATTCATAAAGCATTAACTCTTTCAAAAATCAAGTCAACTAACATGGTCTATCTTCATTTGTACTCCTCAATTAACAACTCCCATGTGTATTTGTGAAACATATGAGGGAAACAAGTTAGTCCAAATTACATCTAGTGGCACTGTGATTTTTTTTTTTTAATAGCATTTCCGATTTCACAGTGGGGATGAACTGTTCCATTTCTAGGTTGCCTTATGGTTCGGAGTTATTCTGCATATTTATTTTTCCCAAGGGGATTTTGGAGTCAGGACACCACAATAACACATCACAACAAGTTCTGAAGGGGTAGCCATGTTAGTCTAGTTCTGCAAAACAAACAAAGAGTCTAGTGGCCCTTTTAAAAACTAACAAATTTATTTATCACATGAGCTTTCATGGGAGAAAATCCCACTTCATCAGATGCCTGAAGATGGAGAAGAATGGATGAATGGGAGGAAAATAAATGTAGGGAAGTGTAAGTCGTAGGGTCAGGTCAGAATGTTACAGCAAATCAGTGTAGTTGTTTAGAATCAAACAGTGGACAACAGCATAAAGGAGTGAGGTGAGGGGAAAAACAAAGCAAAATTACCTGTTGTAATGGGGGGAATAGAGGGAGTAGTTTATTTAACCTCAAGTTGATGGTGTCAAATCTGCATATGAATTCCAATTCTGCAGTTTCTCTTGGCTATGTCTACACTGGCAAGTTAGTTTGAATTAAGGAGGCTTAATTCGAAGTAACTAAAGCCATGGCTACACTAGGCTTTAATTAGTTTGAATTAAGGGCTTCCTTAATTCGAACTAATAACTTCGAATAGACTATTCGAACTGAGGGTTCATTCAAACTAGTTAGTTCGAATTAACCAATGTGGCCATGTTAGTTCGAACTAATTGCTTAGTTCGAACTAACCGGCCCATTGAATTAAATGGAAATCGCTAATTTTTTCTAGTTTGAATTAAGTTAATTTGAACTAACTGAAATTAGTTCGAATTAGTTAGTTCGAACTAACTAATTCAAACTAATTTTAGTAAGTGTAGACATAGCCTTTGAATCTTTGATTTGTTATCCATTTCTATTAGTACAGTAAGTAACAGATGATTGATGGAGTGATCAGGAAGACTGAAGTGTTCCCCTATCGGTTTTTTAATATTATTTCTGATGTCAGATTTGTGTGCATTTATTCTTTTGCACAGAGACCTATGCAACTGTTTGAATCTAAACAACTGTATTGATTTTGTGTACCAGTCTGACTTGATCCTATGACTTACGCTTCCCTGCATTTATTTTCCTCCTATTTTTCTCTACTTCTCCATCTTCAAGCATCTGACAAAGTGGGATTTTCTCCCACGGAAGCTCATGCAATAAATAAATTTGTTAGTCTTTAAAAATGCCACCAGTCTTCTTGTTTGTTATAGACCACAACAAGAAAATGATACCATGTGCAATACCAAGTATTCACCTCTCTCAGGATTTAAGATAACAAGGTTGTCTGTAAAGACAAGAATTCAAAGATGTGTTGCCATTTCTCAATGACAGCATGTGCATTTTGTTCTTATTAACACAAACGTCCAGCTTCTTCAGGTTGCAAAATATGAAAAGGCTTTAGGTCCAAAAATCTTTCCTTTCCAGTGGTTGTTGTTATTTTCTACATTACGCTGGGGGAAAGGTTGATTTAAACCTATTGAAAGCAGAGACCTCTTCTTTAGGGAAAATGGTGACTAATACTCTTGCATCTTTATTGATATTTTCTAGTTTAGATTCCCCTTTTTTATTTCACTAGTTCAAAATACATGGAAAAATACTTTGAAGTAGTTCTTGACAGCCCTTTTTGACATGGAAATAATTAACAAGCTTGAGCTCAATCAATACTGTTGCTACACAAAGATTTGATGCTTTAACCCTCTTCCTGATTAACTTATCTCAAACTGTGTCTCAGACAGATCACATGATACTTTCTGTATTGCCAATAAAACTTCATGAAATGTATGTTTAATTAACTGTAGCACCTAGGTTTACTTTAAATCTCAGATTTTTATTTATATAGATCCATGGAAGAAGTCATTTAATTTGAAAAGAGTGCATCTTGGCATGGAGATACTGAACAATAAAGAAATTTGAGCTTTCTTTTGGTTTTTCAACACATTCAGTATTTGCAGTTTAGGCATCTTTTGATGGGAATAGAAGAGCTCAGAGCAATTTGAAGCTAGGAAGCCTTTTAGAATGTTTTTGAAAATCTGGGTAAAAAGGAAATTACACAGAATACAAACATCATGATAACCATCTCCTTACTTTGCCTCCCTCCCTCCCCTAAGGTACAAGTTTCAGAGAAGCATATGAGGAATAGAGGTTAATTACCACCGACGGCAGCAGCTTTCCTGAAATTAGAATAGGAAAAGATAATCTCATAAAAGATAATGACAAATAAGTACTCACTGGTGATGCATTTTAGTAGTTTGAGGCTGACTTTTTAAAATATTCCAGTGCACACTAGAATATTTTCTAACAATGCTGGAAATATATCTATTAAAGATAAACAAAGGAGCAATACAACAGAAGAATGTAAGCACCATGCGATCGGGGCTGGACTGTCTTTTTAATTGCTTGTACAACACCCAGCACAATAGAGGCTTTATCTCGGATTGGATCCCTTTGGTACTATTATAATAGAATGTGACATGGTCCAGTGTAAAACATCATTTAGGACATTTACATTGTTCCTTGAATTGCAATTCTTTGTAAAAATCAAAATGCCCATTATACTACCACAAGGAATTTCAAGATA
Organism: Pelusios castaneus; assembly: GCA_007922175.1. NCBI lineage: Eukaryota > Metazoa > Chordata > Testudines > Pelomedusidae > Pelusios > Pelusios castaneus. The sequence continues at coordinate 11,088,920 of ML685794.1, forward strand.
GCATTAAATAGTGGATATCAATGCAATAAATAGCATGTGAATATATACTGAGAAGTTAACAAGACAATGCCAGTTATTTAGTCTAATTGGTGACAGTAGTTAGCCATCAACTTAAAGTCAACATAGTAATTTAGCTAGTCTCTAGCAAGAATGTGAAGTATAATTACCAGAAAACAAATAATTATTTCTGCTTCTTGATCACTCTTTAGACTCTCAGGTTCTTATTAAGGAATGCATTTAAGGATGAGGGACCAGCTGAGAAACAGGCTGGTGAGGGAGTATGTAGAATGAAGTCAAGAGCTAGTTTAGCCGGAGGAGCTGTTTGCTGTAACTGGGGAAGCAAAAATCTGCATCATCCTTTCACAGACTCTGTATTATCATCCAGACAGGGAATCCTATTTTTAAACTGTGTACACACGACAAACTTGTCCCGCATGTTCACATGGATGTTCACATGTGTGAACGCTCCTTTGCGCTACAAGAAGCAGTGCATGGTGGGCACCTGTCCCACCATGCACTGCCCACAGCCAGCCAGGGGTTCACTGGGCTAGGGGGTTGGCTGAAGCCCCTGCTGCCTCCTGAAGCCCAGCCACCAAGCTGCCAGGCTTCAGGTGGGTGGGAACTGCGTGCTGAAGCGTTGCAGCCCCCAGCAGCTCCCCAGCTTGGTGGCTGAGCTAGGGGGCTGGCGGTTCAGTGCCACAGCCCCTGCCACCACCCCAAGCTCAGCAGGCGGCAGAGGGGGCCAGCCGCAGCCCCCACTGCCACTTGAAGCCTGGGAGATGGCGGAGGGGGCTGCGGCACTGAAGCACCAGCCCCCTAGCTCAGCCGCCGGGCTTCGGGTGGTGGTGGGGGCTTCGCGCTTCAGCGCCGCAGCGCCGCAGCCCCCGCCACCACCCGAACCCCTGCAGCTGGACTAGGGGGCTGGCCTGAAATGGCGAGGGCACCTGGTTCAGGCAAGCCCCTTAGCTCAGCTGCTGGGGTTCAGGTGGAAGCCTGGCAGCTGAGCTAGGGGGCTGGTGCTTCCCCAGCAGCAGGCAGAGGGGATGAAGCCACCTGTGCTTGGGGGCTCCTGAGCAAGAGCCCCCAGTCCAGGGGGCCTATCCCCAGGAGCTGCCAAACCTGGCAGCTCCAATAGTAGTCCATTTCACTGCTCTACTAGAGCAGCGAAATTGACATATTTGACAGCTCCAGTGTCCCAAAGTGGCCTCCACTGGCACTCTGGGACATTTCTGGAGGCTGTCTAAGTCGGAAAACCTGTACACACGAGCACTACCAGGGAACAGCTGTTCCGCTGTAAGCCTAACAACTCTCGATTTGAGTGGTTTAACTGTTGCTGAGGAAGAAGGTGTTGCCGCGCAACAGGGAAAATGCTTGTGTGTACGCTCAAAGTTTTATCACGTGGTAAGGAGCCTTATCGCGCGATAAAGTGATCATGTGTACATGGCCTCAATTTGAGTGGTTTAATTGTTGCGGGGCAAGAGGGCATTGCCGCACAACAGGGAAAATGCTTCTGTGTACGCTCGAAGCTTTATCGCGTGGTAAGGAGCCTTATCATGCGATAAAGTGATCATGTGTACGTGGCCTTACTCAGCAGAAGTAACTCAGCAGTGTGTCTTCATTTAACATACTGGGATAGGAATGGAAGGCATATATTAGCTGCAAATATTTTTTTGGCAGTCCACAATATCCAACTATAACTAACTTTATCTTCCCAGAATCATTTGTGCAGCCGTTACACACACAGATGTAAACTGAGAAAAGTAATTGTTGTATTTGATGGGCTTGCTAAAAATACCTAATTTCCTTATAAAATCAAAGGGTTTTTTTGATAACGTTCTGAGATCACACTATAATAATTAATGGTGAGAATAATAATGTTCTTGTTTTGCAGGGCTTTTATTTGGGGGGGGGGGTTAAAGGGGTGTTGCTTCACTACTTTTCTTTACAGGAACCTGATTATTTTTATTGTTCATTATTTGTTTCCCTGCTACTTAATTTCAGCTTCTCTCCCTGGTTTCTCCTCTCTTTTTCATGTTCTCTGTAAGAATCTTTACTTCCTTCTTATACCTGCTTTCTTCTTTCTTACTTTCCTTTTTCCTTCCTAACAAGTTCCTGCTCCTTCCTTCATCTTCATTTCTTTGGTTCCTCTTTCTCCATTACCTTCACACTTTCTGTCACTCTAACTGTAACCAGAACTGCTTATTTGAAAGGCCCAACATATCCACACATAAATCTACAAAACTGGTCTAGCAAGCTTTCTCCTGAAATTTCCAAGTATAGTATATTTCCAAACACATCAGAATGACTGCATAAGCCATTTTCTTTGGTCATAGTTTGCAATTTTGAAGTTCCAGCTCATCTGGAATCATAAAATGTAGCCTGAAGCAAAATGAAAATGAATTCTCTCAGAATGATTGTTTGATTTTGGGGGTCAAAGATTCTTTTTTATTTTAATTGGTATTATCCTAATAAGTGTCCACCCTTATTTATTTTTAATCTGGGACCCAAACCTTCTGTTCTTTCTATGGCAAAAATCCCCCTTAAAATCAGTTGGTATATGTGGTTTCCAATATCTAATTTACTTTAAAAAAAAATACAAAAAATAGATTAGGTGTAATGTGTATTATCTATTTAACTTAGAACACAATACAACTCTTAGGTTTTACACATACTGTGGTTTAAGCAGTCTATAAAACATGCTGGATTAATGAAATTATATTCAAATGCCTTCGATATATTTTATTGATATAATAATAATAATGAATCATGAAAGATTAGGTGGGAATTATGACTCTACTGAAAGCAATGACAAAAATCCTCTTGACTTCAGTAGAGCTAAATTTTCATCCCAGGTATATAGTGGTTGGACAACATAAATGCTACATTCTTGGCGATAATTTAGTATATACGACATCAACAGAAGATCAATATCCACATATTGGTACCAAAAAATATGGGAACAAAATCACACAGAATAATCTTCTGGAATCTCATAATAAATGGTGTTTTGTCATGTTTTCTGTGCATACAGTAAAACAAACTTTTTTATGTGTAAGACATTTATTCTGTTAAAATCTGGATTTTTTTTTTTTTTTTTTTTTGCTGTGGAGGAGATATCATTAATAATATATAGCCTCTGCTTCAAACATTGTGTTTCACAAAGATTAAATGGAAGGTAACTTGATATCCGTAAGACAAGAAATGTTGATCTCTTTGAGTCATCAGATAACCTATTGTATTTCTGGAGTCTAAGGGAGATGATCCTTATGCACTAACATTAACAGTTTGGGACTCTGAATTTGCCTCAACTCAGATAGTAGTAAACAAAAATAATCTATCCAGTTTGTTTAAAAACACTGTATTATATGCACCAAGTACACCTTGCTCCATCCTGTTCTTTGCCTGCAAGACATAATTGTCTAGACTCCCATGGGCTTTAATACTTTGGTCTAATTTCTGCAGTTGGATTTAGTTTGTGGATACTAGGTGGAATTGGTAGTCTGTGATATAAAGGAGGTAAGTGTGATGAAATGCACACTTGTACTGACATCATTGTAATAATTTGTGTACAAAATATACCTTATGAGGTATCATTTGAAAAAGCATAGCTTTCTGATCAGTAAGATCATGGTAATATACGTATAGAAGCATTATATGTCAAGTTATACATTTCTTCCTGCATGATATTAAAAATACAAATTCAGACTCCTGTAGCACCAAATTAATCAAACAGACCTATCCTGGACAAAGGAGTGTATACTTGTCTCAATTTGCATTTAAGCGATAAACAGTCATCAAGCAGAAAGAGGGAAGTAAAAAAACAAAAGAAATTCACATAGGTGAAAAAACCTAGTTGGGAACATCCTTTGACATGGACTTTGTGTTCTGGGGTCTCATTTCAAAAATGCTTTTCAAAGTGGGACTGAAATTATAAAAAGGAAGGGCAAAAACCCTATGCAACCCTCCCTCCCCGTCTCACTGTTTGCACTTGAGAAGACAAAAGAAACAACCCTTGGACTCGGTGGAAGGGGTCATGATCTAGAAGTTGGTCAGTAATATTGCTCAAAGCATGTGATGAGAAACTTTGCTTGACTCTAATATAGGTCCTTAGGCAGTAGAAAGCATTTTCTCTTTATTTTTCTTGGAACCATTTCGAACTTTTATGCCTCATTACTTGTATTCACTTAAAATCTCTCTCTGTAGTTAAAAACTTTTTTGATTGTTTTATCTAGTTCAGTGTGTTTAAGTTAAAATGTCTGGGTAATTCCACTTAATGTAGAAAGTTATGTATTATTATGGACGTAATATATTTGCACTGTCCAGGAGAGGGCTGAGCAATACAAGGCATACATTTCTGGTGAAAATCTGGGACTGCAAGTGTGAAACAGTAACCCTGAAGTATAACCAATGCTGGTGAGAGCCAGAATATAACCCAAGTTTGGCTGGCAGTTTTCAGTTACACACAGACACTCAGGGTCTGGCTTGCATGCTGGAAGGCTGTTGGTGAGAACCACAGATAGAAGCTACAGCAGCAAGTCATTTTAAGGAACACGGGGTTGGCTGGGTTGAAACAGCTCTTCACTGGTCTGGTTTGCTTCCTTGTACATCACAGTATGACTTGATGATCTGATGATTCCTTCTGGCTTTAAACTGTGTGACTATTATGACCATTAATGAAACTGACAAATGGCCATTAAACATGGCATAGGCAGGAAGCTAAATGAACTATCTTATCCACAGATGCAGTGAAGCAGCGAAATATAATCTGTACAGAGATGAATATTTCCTTTTGAGTATGACAAGCTTATTTGAGTTCTAACCTGTAAATCTAGTTGGTACCTGACAGGTTTTCTGTTCTTCATTGTTATACATCACTGTGTCAAACCTAGGAAAAACATTCACGTTTTAGAGTTGGCTCACATTAGCAGAAGAAAAAATATATCTATAGTAGAACTATGTCACAAAAATCCTCCTTATGTAGTTATTTAAAATCAGTCATTTTTGCCAGGTCTGAAAGTGGTCTGATTCTGCACTCACTCATGCATTTTATTCCTGCTGAATAATCACAGTGGAGAATTAGCCCTTATTTATACCAGTGTAAATAAACATAAAATCAGAATTGGCCCAAGAATCTAGACATTTTGAAGATTCAAGTTAAGCTGTTGATGCGGCACTTTGCTTTTAAAATGTTTAAATAAAAATATGTAACTCTTAATTTGCTTTATCAAGTTTGTTTTATATAAAACATTTATTATGGGTCATTATTACTTAAGTGGCCTTCTTCAGGGTCATAATGTTTTAATGTAGCATCAACATTTTTATTAGTCCCTGGATTATTTTAAATTAATGGCAGTCCACATAATGCTAACACTTGGTATGGAAACTGTATTCTGGAGGCCACATTTTGTTGCCCCAAAATTATTTCCCAGATCAATAAAGCTATTTTTTAAAATTGCAGGTGCAAAATGGCATAATGGGGCCAGATCCTTAGCTGGTACAAATTGGTGGATTTAAAGGGAGTCACACCAATTTGCAGCAACACAAGATGAGATTTTTGTAGGTTTTAGACCAGAAAAAAGATTAAACTAAAAACTAGGAATCAAACATTAAAATATTTTAATTGAAAAACCCCCAATATATTCCTGGAATTTAGAACTATAGACATAGTCATATTTTAAAATGAGTAGAAGGAACGCAGGAGCAATATAGAAGATATAAATCTATTTACATTTAAGAGAGAAATGGAATAGAATTATTATTGTGATTATTATTATTGCACAGGTGGGAGCTGACAACCAGTCAACACTTTAACCAGCCTCCTTTCCACTACCATGATAGTTGGCTACTCTCCTTATAAATTCATCCCCAAATACATCTGAGGATTTGTTTACACAGCAGGAAAATAACTTTTGAATTAAGAGATTTTAAAACGTCACTTTAAAATCTAGTATAGAGAAAAACAGCCATGTTTAAAAATGTTTTCTCAAAGCTATTTAATTATATAAATGCACAGCAATATTATCTGATTCACAGCCTGTGTAACTGTTGAAGCCAATGGGGTTCTGTCTTTGTCTAAGATGTTTTTGTGACATTGGAGAGTGGCTAAACCCAAATTTCATAAAATGTATCAAATTGTGAGGGGCATTCTAATTAGAATCTCAGCAAACTAAAAGTGAGGTACCTGAGACTACATTTCTTTAATAGTGAAGCACCATTCCACATTGGTGATAAAATGCACACAACAGAACACAGTTGTGATGAATCTCAGGAACACTTAGGCCAAATGTTGCAGACAGAAACCAGACCTCTCACTAAGTCTTAACGTCTATCAGATTGTCTTTAAAAGAGACTCTGCTGGCAACCTGTCAGCACAGTATGTTTTCCCCACAATTAGCACAGCAACAAGAAAAACCCCCAGACATTTTTCCTCCTACTAAAAGCTCTTGAACCTTTACAGAACAACCAGATTATCTGCCCATCAACTAGTAATCGTGTTTCATATTTTTTTCTTTTCTTTTCTCCAGACATGCTGTGAATACATCATTTCTTCTGCCAGTGCTGTAAGCCTTTAATTATCCAATAGCATGTCTCCTTCTCCCCAGATACTTTTTTTTCAGATCTCCCCCCCCGCCCGCCCACACACACACAAACACTTTTTATTTGGTTTCAGTCTCTTCTCTTATGATGGTTAAGATTCTGCCTAATTTCACATTTCATAATCAGAGGGGGGAAAGATTATGTGTGTAGGTTTCTACACATTCACTTTATCCATGTAGAGCTGTGAACACAATTTCTACAGCGTTGACGGGAGGAGAGTCCAATTGATGAGTCCATTATACCTTTTAAAACCATTTTTGCTGTCATATATGACATCTTTTTATATGTTATGCTTCTATCAGGAAGTACCTGGAGTATCAGGAAAATGTGATTTCCCTCCCTGACTCCAACATTGTATCTGCCATCTCTCTTATGTGCCTTCTTCTATTACGTATACTGCCTCATCTACTTAGTCCTGTGTTATACAAGAAATTTGAGTTATTGTCTTTGTAAAAAAATTTGAATCTGATCCTCAACTGATGGAAATTGCCATGGTAAAATTCAATTCAATGGAGTGTTGTCAGGGCTGAATTATCGGAGGGGCTTTAGGGGCCAAAAAGGGGGCCCCGGGCTCTAGCCCCTAAAACTCCTCTGATAATTCAGTACCCACCTGGCTCAGCACCAGCAGGAGTAGAAACCTCAGGCCAGTGCTCCTTCCCTGACAGCGCTGGTGGGAGGATGGGGCTCTAGAGCCAGAGAGGCCAGGCCCAGCCCCTGCACTCCGCCCTGCCCCTGGGCCGGCTGGCCTGCCCCCGGGGGTGGGCCAGCCCCTGTTTGCTCCACCCAGGGGCAGGACTGGCTGGCTCATGGCAATGGTGTCCAGCGCCCTTGGGGGCTGCATTGGAGGCCCCCATGCCACGTGTCAGCTGCCGCCCCCCCAAGGGAGACAGGCCACAGCAGGGCCTGGGCGGGAGCGCTCTCTGGTCCAGCTCCCCCCCCCCAGAAATGGAGGGGCAGCAAGAAGGGGGGCACCCTGTGGAGCCCGGGCCGGTTAATATATACTTGCTTATATACTTGCTAAGGATCTGGCTCTTCTACTATTTCTGTGGCATAGATTAGTTCATCTAAGACTTATAATTGTGTTCTTGATACTGCAACCAGAAAATTAATCTTTATTCTTAATACTGTAAATTTTACCTTCCTCCTAAACAGCTTTTACTATCTTTAATAGCATCCCTCTTCAAAATTCTCTTGTTGAACTTGTGAACACTGATGCATCTTCAAATATAGGACCTGCAGGTTCAAGTGGAAAGCCGGTAAAGATAAGTTATTCTGAAAAGAACATTTGTTTCTTTTTAAATTAACTGTTGATTCTTCTCAACATTTCTTCTGATCCTTTTTGTCAGTTTCCACTGTTATTGGGTTATTCAGTATTATTCTACTTGTTGTTTTCTTACCTATTTAGTAATAAATTATCCCTCCAAAATGCTATAGAGTCACTTTGTGGTTTCCTACCAGTTTCAATACATGCATAAGAAATAGTCATGTAGCTATTGTTATAATCAGTGTTTTTTTTAAAAAAGAAAAGGTGCCAGGACCTTGGGCTGCCTTGGCGGCAGCGGCAGGAGCCAGGGCCACATCATTGTGAAAAAAGGCGTTGGTACAATCACAAAAAAAAAGGTGCCAGTACGCAGTACCTCTGAGTACTATCATTAAAAATGCCCTGGTTATAATAGAGGCAATATGTGTACCTAGATAAACAGAGAAATCTATACGGATAATAAATATACCTAATTTTCCCAAGACATGCACTACCCTCAAAACTTTTTCACTAGCTAGATCAATCATTTGATTGATACATTTCTTTTGGAATTGTATGAATATTTGTCTAACTAATAAACTAAGCACCTCATGTCAGATTATTGCCTACCCTGCCCTGCCGCCACCCTCAGAGAGGAATAAGTTAGAGCTACCTCCTCTATCAGTTATAACAATATTGTCTCTACTGAAAAAATCAGAAATGTTTTGAATTGGCTAATACCCTCTGTTCTATTTCAAGAGCTGAAGCATCCATGCTATTTAGGGAAGCAACTATCATTTAGTACCTATTATTTAAATGAAAATCTGGACAGTGGGATTTCAGGGTCAATAGGTCTCCAGCACAGATTAAATAAAAACAGAAGCCATGATTTTTCTTTGTGTATGCAATGCCCAGGAGGGATTAAAAAGAGCAGTTCATCTTAGAGTCTCAAAAGTTGCAGAGCCCTGGGGATATCAATTAATCAAAGACAGGAACTGCACAGAGCCAACTCCAACAAAACATTAGAACAAGATATGAGTCTACCGCCTCTCAATCTAAAAACAGAGATAGTTAAATAAATTTCATTAAATTCTAGTTTTATTGTTTGTATTGATTAACCCAACCCTCCTCTGAGCAGATGATGTCATCCTTTCATGATTTCTGTGTTGTTTGTTTATGGTGAGAAATGGCCATATGAGGCTACCTTAAAATAGTAAAAACTCCAGGAAAAGAAAAAGGGATGCTTTTGTATAGGACATGAAACACAATAAAGCTCAACTCTTTATTATATGGGTGAAGGGGCTGTAAGCAGCCTTAACTGAAAGAAAGACAACAGAGTCCTGTGGCACTAAAGACTAACAGATTTATTTATCGCATGAGGTTTCGTGGGAGGAAATCCCACTTCGTCAGACGCTTTCTACAATAGACTAACACGGCTACCCCTTTGGAATTTAACTGAAAGAAGACAGTAAATAATGGATGATTTGACTAAATAACATAAATTAGCAATTATTCACAAAATAATACTATTGCTGTCTCTCCATCGGGGAGAGGGCTGAGCTGCAGCTGTGGGGCTGATCAGAGATGCATTTTGATTAATAGATGGGTCCCTTTCCCTCAGCCAGTGAGATCACTCTAGGGCAGTGGTTTTCATCTTCTGGCCCATGGAGGCTTTCAAAGTGGCCTGAGGTTCTACTCCTGCTGGTTCCAGAAGGCAGCCTCTGTCTAAGGACCCAGGCAGAGTGTGTTTCCACAGGGCTAAAAGACAGGTGCAGGCTCCTTGCTGACACCAGAGGAGATGGGAGGGAAGCCTAAATGCCTAAGGATTTAAAGACCTCTGTGAGGGGAGGACTTTTCCTCTGAGTGACAGAGCCCTAGTGCGCACTGGGATCCATGGGGCTATGCACTGGACTAAACCAACAGAGATTCATCGTCATTAACTGACTTATATGTATCAGTTAATTCTATTTGTTGTTACTTTACTGAACTTATTTATATGTTCCCATCCTGACTAGGCCCAGATCTACACTGACCGTGCCTTGGGGGAAGGAAATGAAATTGCTTAGCATTGGCCCCAAATTGAAAACCATCCAGGATTTTGAGGGGAAGAATGGGAGTTGAGGGGGAAATGACCTTATATGGGGCATCCCTCCACAACACTTAGTAGACGAGCAGCTGACCTATCAAAGATGTGTGATGCCAAGGTGACATTCCCTGACAGCGACAAGTAAGAATGATGTAGAGTTGTCCTAGAACAGCCTGATGAACGATCTGTTGGATGGAAGGAAATTGTTTGACGATATCGGGTCATATGATCTGGATCATCTGGTAGGGTCCTGGGTAGATTCAGATAGTTTTAAAAGGTATCCATATCCCAAACCATTGACATTTTCCTGTACACTAAATTGAAATCAAGTTTTGTTAAGGTATGTCTGCTTTACAATGTGCTTCCCAAGCAGTTTTTTTCTGAGGTGAGGTCTCTATATAAAATTTGTACGTGTTTCTGAAGAGCATTTTGTGATGGAAACGCTTAATATTTAGACTTTCTTGTGAGAATTTTGGTTATCTTCAGGCTCTAGGCAAAGAAAACCTACAGGAGAAGACTCTCAAAAAACCTCATGTTCTTGGAGGACTTCACTAACTGCAGCATCACTTGAAAATGTTTTCTATTTGAGGTTTATTAAGTTGTTTGGGGTTTTTTTGCTTTCCTTGTACATATAATTTGCTTGATTGGCAACACCTATGTGGATGTTGCATATACAGCTGGTACATTTGAGGGTTTTTTTTTGTAGGTTCAGTAAAAAGACACACATTTGAAAATGTGACCCTATATTTTGAATTATATTTAGTTCAGCATCTGATTCTACACCAACAGAACCCATTTTGTTATACATTATTCTGACTCATTATATAAACATTTTGCACTCACTCTGCACTGGGGTAAAAGACTACTAAATGTGCAAGGCATTGAAAAATGTTGGTCTCTGTGTACAGTGCCTAGCACAAGGGTCTCCGATACCTGACTAGGAGTGTTTGGCATGTCCAGTGTAGAAATAGTAAACTGAATTTCAACAAATAGCATATCTGATTAATTTGGCGTGTGTGTGTGTGTGTGTGTGTGTGTGTGTGTGTGTGTGTGTGTGTGTAAGATGTATTCTGTTTTGTTGAGATCTACAACGATATCTAAACAATTTCAAAATACCAAACTCATGGCAACAGACACATCCTCATTCCACTCTGTAAAGTGTACCTTACATGAATTCTCATCTGCATTCAAGAGTTCTGAAAAGACCGGTTTAAAAATGTTTGATTAAAGTACTGCAGTCAAACAGAGCAACTCTGACCTTTCATATTAAAATAAAAAGCTAAGTTTTCAGAGCTTTGCAGAAAGAAATCATACAATATATGTTGCTGGTTCAGTACACAAATAGGATAGAGTTTAATCTTTCCCTGCTTCACCAGTAGGAAATAATTAGATATCAACAGAGGAGTAGTGAAGTGTAGCTGTGATTTTTTTTAAGACTGGAATGTCATTAATTCCCTTTTCTTCTTATATTTAACATGATTTCAAATTCAAGTAATTATATTTGGATAAGGTTCTTTGGTTAAAAAGTGGAGCTGATTATAGGAAACTTAGATTCATAGGTACTCTAAAGCAATAAACAATTACAGACTGTCACCCTGTGTGTTGTACTTACTTTTTCCCTTCAGAAAGTCATAATAGCCCAGCTTTAATTAAACCAACTATCATATTAATGAAGAGTTTATATTCTATCCATCAAAACTCCCCGAGATATTACAGATTTTTAAGAAGCTAATAAGTCATTATTTTTTACTTTTACAGCATTTGCAACATTTCAAAATAAAGTCTGCCATAATATAAAATTTGAAATTGTATTTAAGAAAAATGAGCATACCAACTTTAGAGGTATGCTGTTACTGATTGGGACATTCAAATGACTGAGCAACAGACACAGGGAAGGGCTTAAGCAATAAGTCATAACTCTTATTATTTTAACACTTAGGCTCCCACTCTTACATACTATAGGCATTGAACTGGGTCTAGTGCAGGTTATAGGGCTTCCACCATATAATTAATAACTCTGGGTAGACCTATGTCGGCCTACCCATAGGACTCAACTTACTTCTAAATCCTGCAGGGTGCATAGAGGATACCAGTTCGTGAAGTCTTCAGGTCATCCTTTTTCCTATAGATGCCCAGTGTCCTCCACCAAAGACCCACATCTCATTTACCTCTGGGATTGCCCTCTTACGCTTTATCCATACTGTTTCTCCATACGCTTCCAACTTCTATCACTGAGATTGCTGCAATACCAATAAAATTTAGATTTGATTTCTTTTCAGAGAGCATGTCAAGAAAGCTAAAAGTACATGAGCCACAGTCAAGCAGTAATCCTAGATTTTTCATTATATTTAAATGTACTTTTCTTCTGTGAACCACTGTTTAAATAAAACCCTATATTTTGTTTTTGACATACCTGTTAACTCCACTGTGCGATTCCAGACATATTAATAACAGATGTGCTAAAATGTGCAATACTGAAACTAGAAGTTTAAAACTCCATCCTCCCTATTTCATTTCAAGTCAATTAAAGGTAAATTATAGTAATTTATTTTTTGTCCAGTGACGTCAGTATTATTTAATATTATATATAATAATGTAAAAACAGTTCACCTCCATTTCTGTTGCTTAAACACATCATCAGTTTCAGTTTATTCTCTTCTGAGTACAAGTAGGGATGCAAGTACAATTTAAACTATCATAATTTACTATCCATTTTTACAAGACTGCATTTTAACACTGAAAACACACTTTCAGCAAGGTAGAAATTATAAGTTTATTCTCTGAAAGTAAAGTTTTTTTCGTGCATTTCATTTGAGAGGAAAGTGGAAGATTATTACCTAATGGTGTCAACCAAGCAGGAAATGTATATTGTTAAATGACAGGAATATAGAATATAGTATACTTCCATAATATTAATGTATTGTGCTTTATGTTGCAGTTCTAATGAATCCCTAATTTCCCACAAGTTCTTCAGGAAGCATGAAGGAAATGGTAAATTCAGTGAAAGAGTGCTTTTGAATATCCATCAGCGATGGTTTTATTCTTACATACTCTTTCACTATTTACCCTTTTTTAAGTCTGATCAATGCATTTTTTTAGAGTTGAAAAGGCGTGAAAGCATAGGTTGTATAATGAACCGCAAATGCAATGTAATAAAAAGAGAGAGAACATAATTGGGTCCTATATAAAAATACATTCTCTTGCTCTCTCTGCTTAATATACATACGGTCGGACGCACGTGTGTGTGGGATATTATAGGGACCTAGATACTGTTTGTTACAAACTATTATTCCACACCCCCACCTTGCTTTAAAACATATTCTTACTTGTTTGTTTCTCTGACTATCTTAATCTGTTTAGTAAAATCACTCAACATCATGGAAGAACATATGTTGGTAAATTCTCACCAAAAGAAGTGTGAATGAATGTTTTCTGTCAAAAGGGCTGAGTCATAGGAAGAGCCAGACAATTCAAAACCCAGCCTGTCAAGACCCATTTTTTTGTCAGCAAGGAGCAAAACCTGGTGCATTGGCTGTTGAATCACTCTTTGCTGTTGGCAAAGTTCCAATCTACAGTATAGCTATGTGATTTACCAACAGGCTTATTATTTTGAGAGCCATAAAATAAAAGGATATCTTCCAGTTTGAAGTACAAGGGTTGTTTTAGGTGGAAGCCTTCAAGTCAATGAGCCCAGTTCAACTGTGAGAAGTGCTGGGCCTTTGTGTTCTGTCCCTAATTAATCCTATTATTTTAACTTGGAAGAAATCCTTTAACTTTATGGCATTCAAAAAAAAAATCCCAATGTTCAATCATTTAGGTGGTCTTGTGGAAAATCATACCCCTGCGTGATATAATTATTCTGGCTAAACTCTGGCTTCTCCTATTGGCATAGGTACTGCCTCTTGGAGAGGTGGAGGACCTATCCAATGGGGGCAGCTTTCCCGTTAGCACAGGTAGGCTATGTCTACACTTGTTAATTTAGGTCGACTTAGCTAAGTCGACTTTAAGTCGACTTAGCATGTTCACACTTAAATTTTAAGTCAATTTTGAGGGGACCCTACAAAATCGACCTAGAGCGTCCACACTGGATGCCTAGGTCGACTTGTAGAGGCTAGGTGGACCTGGGACAGATCCACGGTGGTAGGGGGGGCACTCCTTGCCCAGTGCCAGGGGGCTCAGCCTTTGCCCCATTGTACCTTGGTACAATGGGGCAAAGGGGGACAGAGACCCTGGCAGGGCATAGGGGCAGGGTGGCCAGGGCTATGCCCTGCCCTTTGGGGGGGCATGCCAGGCTCTCCCTGTGCCAGCCACCCTGGCAGGGAGGGCAGTGGGGAAGCCATGGAGCCCACTAAGTGGACTTAGAGTCGACTTAGGGGTACCCCACATCTACACTGGCTTAAGTCGACTTTAGAAAGTCGACTTAAGCAGAAAGTCGACTTTAAAGGAGGTTTTAGAAAGTCAACTTAAATTTTCCTTAAGTCAACTTAAGGAAAGTGTAGTGTAGACACCAGAGTAAATTAAGTCGACTTAAGCAAGCTTAAGTCGACTTAATTTACAAGTGTAGATGCGCCCGTAGAGTCTTCAGTAAGCACTGCAGCTGCACTGAGGCAACCATATTGCTACAGCGATGTAAATGTGAAGCCCTCTGTCAAAAATGGAGTGAAAGTTGCAGTGGCCTGTCTAAAAAATTTACATATTATAATGTTCGTGATATGTGAACATATTTAATATTCAGCAAATACCTTCGACAGATCACTATTGATATTCCTATGGAATGAAGAAGGTTCTTTTTCTTCCCACAGGCTAAACTCAAAAGTATAGATAATTCATGAAGTTTTCTCCTTTAAATAACTAGTGCAACAGACATTGACAAAGGGAACAGATGTCAGCATGATAGCTCAGCAAACAAGTGCTGAGGGCCATGTTTTGAATCCCAGTTTTAACTTAAGCAGCAAATCTCAAATTAACAAGACTCCATTAATCTTTAATGTGCTGCCTTAGTCAAAGGGCCATTTTCCTTGCATTCCATTTTCCTTCCATTGCTGAGCAGAACAATAAAAGAAAAAGCAAGCTCCTTCAGAGGGCACTTGAGACCCCTCACTCCTCTTCCACACATCCTGCCTGTCCCTTAAGGAAAGGAGATATATTGCATTACAGCATTGTGTTTGTACACTCGCTATTCTATTTATACAAGAGTTCTGATCCAGAGAATTTAGTTGACATTTTACATGCCCGGGCCAACAACCTGGATGTCTGAGTACTGACAGCTTCTCAAAATTTACTGGTGTTACCAAATTAATTAATCTTTTGCAGAAAAAATGCACACAATCCCTAGAACTGGACCCCTCCCTCTCTTGACCCCTGTAGGAAGTGAAATTGAAATGATCTGACCAATAAAGCAACCACCCCAACAGTAGAAATGGGAAAATCTTGTTTCTGCTGAGCCCAAGTAAGAAATGGCTAATATTTCTCACCAAGTGTAATATCTTCTGAAATATGTTGTCAGCTTCACTTTGCTTTTATTATTTATTTATATAGATTTGGCATGAAAGAAAAAGCCATACAAAAGCTGAGCATCCTGACAATGATTCATCTTGCAATAACCCCCAGCAGTATTAACGCTCATCTACAAATTAATGCCTTCAACCTTAAATAATCAAATGAAGGTATCAGTTTACTATAACTGGCAAACAGATACACTGTTCAAAGTTCAGAAAAGCCTCTCACCTCACAATTCCCATGAGTATACCTTCATCGCTCCCCTAAAAGTCTCTTGGATAAGTTAGTCAATCAGTGGGTGGAAAAGATTTGTAAAGATCAGAAGAAATAATAAAACTTTTCATTTTTTAAAGTAATATCTGAAAACAAAACAAAACAAAACCAAAAAGCTGGTCCACCAGACACTAGATTTTTATTATAATTATTTTATTATTAATTAGTTAATTAAAGAATATGTCAGGCTCCTTTAAAAGTAACCTATGCAGTGGTATTAGTTGAAAAGAATAATAAAGATGTGCTTTCCAGAATTTCTAGGAGACTGGCCAAACTCTGCAAGTTTATGAAGGAACTCACAGATGTGTAAGAACAGAACAACCTATTTCCGTGGTTGGTATAAACCAGTATAGTTGACTTGAAGTTAATGTAGCCATGCTGATTTCTATCAGCTGAGATTTGGCACACTTTTTTTATCTGTAAATTGATAGAAGCTTGCCAAACATTTACTTTTGAACAATGTCCTCTGAAGAGTTATAACAATGTTTTCAACACATTTAATGCAATGTTATGCTATCTTCTATTTATGTTTCAGTCTTTGTTATGTAAAAGAAGTTCTGGAATGGTAAAACTGATCTGTGCTTTGAAATATTGCAGTGTGCTCTACCATAGTACTTCTTACTTTTTCAATAATGTGCAATTGAAGCTAGCTGGCTAGCCATTCCACTTGTCCCTTTGTATGCAGCCTCAATAAAATGTTAGTTGGGATGAGAAGGTGAACTAATTAAAAGACAATTTGCAGAAACAAAGTATTTTACTCTTTTTTGTTATATTTATTTACATGTTGAATATTGCAATATTTATTCCATAATTGTGTAAAAGATAAAGAGAATTATGTGTATAATGATTCTGACAAGTTTCAGTGGTGTAGTAAAATTGTTGGTCTTTAAAAGTCCCACAGGACTCCTTTCTTTTATTCTTATAAGGATAGGAAATTATTATCAGCATTATTTAACAATTATTAATCATGTTTATTATGATATTGCCTAAAGATCAACCAAAAATAGAGCCCCAGTGTACTAGGCACTGTACAAACTCATTATAAAACAACTCCTCCATAAAGAATTTACAGTCTAAGTAGACAAGAAAGATGGGTTGGGGGAAGGAGTAAAACACATAAACAGAGTGAACTATGTGGTTATGGCAAACACCATAGAAACAGAGTTATAGGACTGAAAGGGCCATCAAGAGATTATCTAGTTCAGTCCCCTGCACTTATGGCAGGACTACGTACTTCTAGACTATCCCTGACAGGTGTTAGTTCCAAAGTAGATGGTTTTGCTTAGAAAGGAGATCCACTAAATGGAAAGAAAAGGGCAGGGAAAAGAGAAAACAGGGCTGGGCAGAAGAGAGTAGGATGGGCAGTTGTGGAGTAAAGCTGAGGTAAAGAGATGGTGAGAGAGAGGGTTGGAGCAAATGGCGCACAGAGCAGAGAAAGTCAGAATTTCTATAGTGGTGACCAGAATGCCCCCATTGCTTCAGATGTAACTTATTTTTACGGTAAGCATAAATAATGATTGCTGTATTGCTACATTTGCGCCAACTAGAATTAATAGATCTGGTACATATACTGAGTGCCAAATCCTTCTCTGCTATGGCAAAACAAACAAGGAGTCTGGTGGCATTTTAAAGACTAACAAATGTATTTAGTGCATGAGCTTTCATGGGAGAAAATCCCACTTTGTCAGACACTTGAAGATGGAGAAGTACAGATGAATGGGAGGAAAATAAATGCAGGAAAGTGTAAGTCATAGGATCAGATCAGACTGTTACAGCAAATCAATGCTGCCGTTTAGATTCAAACAGTGGAGAACAGCAATAAGTGGGGGAGGGGGGAAGGAGGGGAGGAAGGAAAGCAAAATTGCCTGTTATAATGAGAAAAAAACCCATAGTCTCTATACAGCCCTAAGTGGATGGTGTCAAATCTGCAAATAAATTCCCATTTTTTTGCAGTTTCTCTTTGAAGCTTTGATTTGTTATCTATTTGGCTGAGTATGGCTATGTTTCCCCCCCCCCCCATTACAGCAGGTAATTTTGCTTGACTCCCCCCTCACCCCCTGCCACCTCCCCTCCTATATGCTGTTATCCACTGTTTGAATCTAAACAACTGCTTTTATTTGCTGTAACAGTCTGATCTGATCCTATGACTTACACTCTCCTGCATTTATTTTGCTTCCATTCTGTAATTTCCCCAACTTCAAGTGTCTGACAAAGTGGGAAATTCTCCCACTAAAGCTTATGCCATAAGTACATTTGATGGTCTTTAAATGTGCCACCAGACTCCTTGTTTTGCTGAATTAGACTAACACAGCTACCCATTTGGAACTTCTCTTTTATAGGTAGCTATAGTGCCTGAGGAGTTCACATGTTGTGCAAAAAGAGCACCCAGCATCTTTTCAAGGGGGAAAAGGCAATACGCCACATTTATTATTAGGAAAACACAATTGTGTTAATAACTAAGATTTACTATACACACACACAAACATTCACCCCAGATGTTCTGCTGTTGTTCATGTATAGTTACCAGTCCTGATCGTTGCTTGTGATCGTAGTTTGAGTTCGTGGCTGGTGTTCACAGCTCATGGCAGCTGCCTGGCCAGGGAAACTGGGCATGAGGAAGAGCGGAGTCTCTGTCAGGTACACAGCTGTGCACCGATGCTCTGGGATGGTGTGCAGAACATTACCCAAAGCTATGAAGGCTCACCCATCTTTTTATCCATGGATTTTGCTGTGTCACACTGACTCAGTGTAATGTATGACCATGAGTCATCAGTTAATGGCAGATGTGACTTTGATTTTGGTTTTGATGGGGCTTTTTGTCCCTTTCTTTTTAGGGTGGATTCTTCTTGCTTTTGCAGGGCTTGATTGCATTGTTATTCAGCCATCATGGTGGTGCCGGCAGTTTGTCATCAGGACAGGCTGGAGTTGGAGACTGATCCCATCACACAACACCCTTCATTCACACATCCAAACTAAGTTAAAAACACATCTAAACAAAGTTTCCCAGCAAAATTTAGGCTGAGAATTACAAAATGAAGATAACAATTCAAAATGGAGTTTTGGTTATAATATGGAGTTACAAGTGAATGAATGAGCATGGTATTGTTATCAATGAATATTCCATATAGAAATTTCTGTTTGAAGCAATACTATGGTATACATTTATCTTTAGCGCTACACACACTTGTTACTTGGCTCTTGAAATTAGAGTATAGAACTTGCAACCAATTTGGGATTTCTGCCCTGCTTCTTGATAATCTGCCCCGAGGCTGGCGCACTCAGTCATGAAGTATTCCAGACAGCTTGACAGCAGCATAAATCTAGACTAATTTGAGATTGTTACCAGCATAACTGAAACATAACCTCTAGTTTTCAGAGAGTTAGCTGGAGAAATAGTATTAATTATGGAATAATGTGCTGCAGATAAATGACTTCGTCATTCATTCATTCATTCATTCATTATTTTTATTTCCTAAGAGATCATGCCCTGTACTATTTCTACCACAATTACATGTTCTCATGGCTAGTGCAATCTGTTTGGATTATTTCATTTCTGTGAATCTTTTTCAATCTCCAGTTTTGCTGTATTGCAATGTATTGTATTGTTATTTTAAAAATGTACACAGAGGATTGTTTCTGACACTGCCCTACTTCTCATTATGCAACAAAAGAAATGTGAACATCCTCCCCCCCGTTCCCTCTTAAAAATGTACTTTCATTTTTTTCTCATAGTATATGTAAGAAAGTATACAAGAAGCTGGGATGTGCTTTTATTTAGACTAGCAAAAGAGTAATAATAGATCCGCCCCTTCCCCCCCATGCTAAAAACAAGCAAATAAATATTCCAGGTAACTCATCAATTACTGAAGGCATGTTAAGGGGGTCAATGTATTTGATTTAACAAAGAGAAAGTTAATGGGTAATATTTAGTCTATTTAATATTTAGTACCTATGTGGGGATCAACTATTTGACAATAGACTCTTCAATAGCAGAGAGAAGTATAACAGAAACCGGTGGTTGGAAGTCGAAGGTAGACAAATTCAGACTGGAAATCAGACATAAATTTGTAACTGTGAGGATGATTAAACCTTGGAACAATTTACCAAGGGTCATGATGGATTCTCCATTACTGGCAATCTTTAAACCAAGATTTGATCTTTCTTTCTTTCTTTCTTTCTTTCTTTCTTTCTTTCTTTCTTTCTTTCTTTTAAATGTATCTGAGGGATTTTTTTAGGGATGTTTTCTGGCCTGTGTTATAGGACATCAGGCTAGATCATCACAGTTATACCTTATGGTCTTGGAATCTGTGAAGGTGGTAAACTGTGTAGTTTCATATATTACCAATGTGATTAAACAGACAATACCCCAGAATTTTTTAAAGAATTTTAAAAACAATTTTACCTCCCTCATCTGTAATGACACTGTTAAACCTAACAATTTGACTCTGCTTCTTTACCGAAGATAAATGTGATATTAAGGGACAGTCTTGAGTAGCAGGATGTGTTGGCATCATGTATTATTCACTATTGTGTTGTGAGCAAGCCATATTCTCAGCACTGGAGAAGCATAAAGGAAGACATAGCTGTTGTTCCAATGAGTTTACAGGCGGCAGTCCCAGTCCTGTAGGCAGCAGAATACATTCCTGAGAGGTGAAGAGTGTTCACTGAAGTCAGTAAATTATGATGTTAATGGGGCATTCTGGATTTCCCAACAGTTGTTCAAAAATTCAACCTAAGTTTACAGGGAGATAAAATAACCATGACTACCCTGATTTAGCTGACTTGAGCGTGCAGGGCTCAGGCTAAGAGGCTAAAAATTTGACCTGCAGAAATGTGGGCTCCTGCTGCTGTTCAAGCTTTGGGACCCTGTAATCCTGAGCCTAAATGTTATAAAGCGATGTTTAGCCCCAAAGGCCATGCCCTAAATGCACAAGTAATCTGACCCAGGCCAGTTGAGTCCATGCCATGGGGTTTTCATAACCATATAGATATACCCTCACAGACTCACATTGCACATTAAATGCAATGACCTGGGCTGACATGTTTAAATCCAGCCCAGATAAGGGGCACTGCATAGCCGAGCTGCACCAGAGGCAGAGCTGGCATGGAATTGTGACACATAGTTCTACCCCTATTTTCCCATTGATCCTGGTGGAAAAGTAGCGTAGCCTGGGTTTTTTTTGATTTTGCTTATTTCACATTCTGTGCTGGCCTGGCTTCAGTTAGGTGAGGGACAGGACAGGGAGACCCCATTTATTTGAATGACATGAGGAAGAAGAGCAAATGGGAGCTGCAAATCCTTCTGCGCAGGTTCTGATAATGCTGATAGCTCCCAGATGGGAGTAAGGAGGTGCTTTGAACCCCTGACTCCACTGTCTAGCATGAAGCTGAACTCCCAATTGAGCCCTGTGGAATACTGCAGCCATCCACAAAAGATAAATTGAAGATTAGCCCTTCATGTAAGCAGTATAACCGTGACCTTTGGAATCAGAGGAAATTACCCCTGAGATGTGACAAGAATATTAACCATTGTATCCCTCAAGAGGGGCAGATGGCAGAGGCTAAGAAATAATGTTCAGTTTCTTATGATCACTCCTGTGCATCAGATGCTTATCACAAGAAGTGCTATTTTATTTACTTATTTTTAATAAGTGTTGGTGTGAAATAATAATATAAAGAATTGCATGGACTCTCTAAAAAATAAACAAATGGTTTTTAATAAAAACTTGAAAAATATCAGTTGGTGTGCCATCTCAGCCCCTACTTCATCGCCTTACAATAGATTTTTGAAAAAGTTTATAGAAAATTTTTTAACAAAATCTGCTGCCTAGCAAGAACAATAGATTGTAAATTAAATCTCCTGTCTTAATCTCTTTTATCTATAATTATATCAATGGGAAGAACAATATCTATGCTACCTTTGATTCAGTAGAGATCCCATTTCTTTCACGGATAGTCTAATTATCAACAGGTTTGGGTTTTTTTTGCTTATCTCTCTAGAATGGTATTTGAAAAGATATTTTGTTAATAGAAAATGTATATAATCACCATTTTGAATGGAAAAGACAGTAGCGACTCCACCTGGGTGAGTTCTCTTTCTGGAGATGAGCGCACCTATGTGAGTTTTGCAGGAAAGTCTGAGTGTGGGATTTCGGTGCCGTGTGCACAATTTTGAAGAGCTGTATGCATAACTTTGTAGTGCCATGTGCAGAGCATACCCAGAGGTGGGAAAGACCGGCACTCCTGATTGGCTAAGAAAAATTCATATAAGACCAGTGTGAGGGAGCAGTCCCTGCTGTCCTCTCTAATGGCAGTCAGTTGCGTGTGAATATTTATTGTTTGAGTAGACTACAAGGGATGACAGGAAGAAGAGAAGGAAAGAAGAAGCTACCTTTACCTGTTCCTGAGTTATCCTATGTTTGCTGTCTCCTCTCCTCCTGGTGTTTCATTCATCAAGTCATAGAATCATAGAATCTTAGGGCTGGAAGGGACCTCATGAGGTCATCTAGTCCAACCCCCTGCTAAAAGCAGGACCACTCCCACTAAATCATCCCAGCCAGGGTTTTGTCTAACCGGACCTTAAATATCTCCAAAGACCACCACTTCCCTAGACAACCCATTCCAATGCTTCACCACCCTCCTAGTGCGAATTTTTTTTCCTAATATCCAACCTCGACCTCCCCAGCTGTAACTTGAAACCATTGCTCCTTGTTCTGTCCTCTGTTACTACCAAGAACAGCCTAGCTCCCTCCTCTTTGGAGCATCCCTTCAAGTAGTTAAAGATTGCTATCAAACCCCCCCCCCCCCCCCGTCTTCTCTTCTGTAGACTAAATAAGCTTAGTTCCTTCAGTCTCTCCTCGTAAGTCATATGCCCCAGCCCCCTAATCATTTTCGTTGCCCTCCGCTGGACTCTTTATCCTGTCTGTCAGTTGTCCTGCGTTCTCATAATGTTAACTTGGGGACCTATTTGGAGGGAGGGAGTTCTGGTTGGTATTACATATTGATCCTGAAGCTTCTCTTGTTTTGTTGATGTCTCTTATCTAATAAATCTGCTAATGTTTGATTATTATTAGTGAATAAGTCCTCAGTCCATCTACCAGTGATCAGATACAGTTAAGGGCCAAGGATCCATCTTGTAGAGGGAAAGATGTTAGTCTTCTTAAGGTTTTCCCCCTCACATCCTCCTCTAACATCTCTAATACTCTCCATCCTTCTACAATTTTAGATAATCAGGGTACATAGGCTTCTTTCTTTTCAATGACTGCATGCATACATCTACAGCAATTCTCCTTTTCTTCTAGTTTCTAATGCAGTTAACTTCTCTGATGGGCGATTATGAGGGCAGTGTGAAACTTTTACAAGGAAAACCAGAGCTGTGGGTTTTTCTGATGTGCAGTTCCCTTTGTCTCTCCTGTTGAAGCTGTTCCACTGTGAATAAATGATTGAGAAGTGAAGGGAGCAGGGACCCCCCACCTCCCAGATGGTGCCCTAACTTGTTTGTCTCACAAAGGATTTTACTTAACCCACCTTATCTGGTCAGACAATGGTATGAGTTTTGCACCCCCCTCAGCAAAATACTTAAATACTTGCCTAATTTTAATCATATGAGTAGTCTTGTTGAAGTCAATGGAACTATTCATATGCTTAAAGTTAGCCACATGCTCACCTACCTTAAATGTATTTAATGGATAATTCTCTGTGTTTTGCGATGTTATTTATTCTGTTGATTATTTGGGATATTTTATTTGGCAATGTTCTAGTATTAGAAAATGTTGTTCAAATGTTATAGAAATTGTATGGAATCCTAAAATACCAAGAGAGCCAAAATAATATTTTCCACATCAGTACCTGGGACTGCAGAAATCTCCTTAAAAATAAACCCTTTGCTCTTCATTTTGCAAAGAGATTACTGTTTGGAAGGAGGAAAAGTTCTTGTCCCTGACTGGTATGTTGATATGGCAAAAATTGCTTCATGTCATTAATCTTACACATAAGATAACCATGAAACTGACAAATTTTAGATGATATGGGAAGCACTTATCTTTAAAGGGAGGCAGGTATGAAAATGAGTGGTATGCAAGATATTTTAGGAAGTGATAAGTGTGGGAAGGTGATATAGCAGACCAGGGCTTTGATCCTCTGAACTGTATTTGTAGCTTGTCCTCAGATTGTTGTTCTTATATTTAGGCAGGGTCATCACTTTCCTGGAAATTGGTTTGGGGCCCGGTCTGGGGGACTGGGCCCCACCATCTCCATGCCGGCCCCTCCCCCTGGGCCCGATCTGGGACCAGGGCCCGATCTGGCCCTGGCTCTGAGCCCGGGGCCTGTATTGGGCTCCTACCACCACCAGTCCAGCCAGGGTGGGGGCCCGCACTGGATTGGGCTGCCGCTTTCAGCCGGGCCCCATGTCCCTGGGATGGGACCAACACCGGATTATGCAACAACCAGCTGGGCCATGGGTCCCCGGCTGGGCCAGCGCTGGATTGTGTTGCTGCTGGCGGCTGGGGCCCAGGTCCCTCAGGGCTTGTGCCCTGTGTGTCTGGTGCCAGTGACACCACTTGTATTAAGGTTTTTATTTTTGTTTCTTATATTTAAATATTTTAAAAGTATAGTTTCCAAAGTTCATTTTTCTTAAAAAGAACATTTTCTCCAGCCCCTCACAAAATTGACAGGATGACACATTCTGCTCAGTTGCATTAGTTTGTCATTTCACATCTCAGCATAATTCCAAATGCAACATGCCTAATAGTTTGATCTGTTATGTCACATTTCACTCTTTCCTTGGTTATTGATATTTTAAACAAAAAAAAATAAATCTGGAAACCATAGTTAAAGAAATCACAGTTTTCAGGAAATGAACAATGTACAGTAATTAACAAAGGATTCAGGTTTGACTATTCACAGATAGTGTAGTGAATAATGGGTTTTATTTTTCTGCTATTGGTTAGATTAACAGTCATTCTCAACCACTGTGTCAGGACACATTGTATCACCACACAGTGGTAAGTGTGTCACGGCAAGCTGGGGAAATGGCTGGATTCAGCCTGGGATGGGTAGGTTGAGAACCACTGGTTAGAATATTCTTCCTATCAGGCCTGGAGCTATGTTCCGCTCCCTCCCCCACCACCTCTGTTTTATAGCATGGGTTTTGTTTTCTTCCCTCTGGACTCATTCTCCGCTTTCCACCATTCCAGGGACTGACTGTCTCTTCTCTCTTTCCCCACCACGGAGCAGACTTTGAGGTGCAAGCAGTGCAGGATTTAGGCACAAGCCAAGTAAGCCTTATTACCCTTTCTGTTATAATGCAATACACTTTTTATGGTATGGAGCCTCTGAATCTTGACAAAGTTTAAGGCCTCAGTATGCCTTAATTGTGCACTGGGCAGAAGGAAGGCATTAAGGAAGATTTCTTTCCTATGCCTGCTGACTGAGTGAGCACTTCACCACAGTTATTAAATGGCTCCCAGCAGGGAATACAGTTAGTTCTCTTCAGGGTGAGGTATTGTTATGCTTGAAGGCAGTAATGGGTGTCATCAGCCAGTTGTTTATTTTTCTCTTTTCTTTGATCTATAAACAGTTTAAAGATGCTTGAACCAACAGCTGTGCTAATCAGATGGCAGGAGCTTGATGTATCCCCAATTCAGTTTTCCAAATTTCCCCAAAGAAATAGTGCCTTGGCCATTGATGTCTAGGACAGTCTCTGGGATTTTTTAATTGATTGGTTGTGATATTCAAAGGTTATTGCACTTTATTCATACAAGACAAGAGCTGTCAGTTTGTGTTTAAGGCCTCTGCAAGCTTGGCTGCCCACAAGGGAACTCTTCACAACAGTTCAGGGCAGAGAGTGAAGAAACAGCATAGGCACTCGAAAGGAGAGGTGGAATTTAGGTAGAGAGATTCATTAGCCAGGCTGGAATTAACATTATAATCTAATAAACTAGAAAATAACAACACCACTCTCTCCAAAAGAGAGTTCCGCTATTGTTTTCATTATACTTGTAGCATCCAGTCATAGATAGTCTAAGAACCTGAATACTATTGCACCTGCTCAAATGTGTGCTTTTCAGCTCATTTTCTTTTCCAGTGTTTGTGTATAAAGATCAAGGCATGACATCAGAGCGGAAATACTTCTGAATATGTCCAGAAATGTTCTTTAGGATTAGTTTAATCTTTCTATCAATGCATAGGTTCTTGTATTGTGGTCAGAAAGGGGATTCTGCCTCTTGCTGCTGGACAACTATGTATACCTTTTTTAAAATATATCATTTATTTTTGTGCACATGATCTACATCACCCATGGTGGCAATCAGTAGATTTCCAAGTAACAACTCTTAAGGGCAGGGACCACATCTTCATATTTTTTGTACCACACCAAGCACAAGTGGCCTTAATCCAGATTGGGACCTCTGGATGCATTCTAATATGAATATTCATAAATAGGCCTTACAGTTACTGACCCCAGAGATGAGCAAACCAGTTTAATGGCATGCAAACTCTCTCAGCACATGACTCCTTCCTCAATCCTAAATCACTTGTAAGACGTGAAAAAAATTATTTAACATTTCTATCTATCTCAGAAGTAATGGATCCAGTTCTGGCCTCTTCCTCCTTCTTCATGATATTTCTATAGGATCTACTGTTCATAGGTCCAAAATGCTCCAAAAATCTAAACTACTCCTCTTGTCTCAACTCCTCATGAACCTTCTCCTTTAGTCAAGCTTTTTATAAAGTCCATCCCATCTGCTTAGTGCTCTTCAAGCTACTGCGGAATTAAAATATAGAGTATTGGGGGGGAGGAAGATCTGTGATTATGGAGAGCATAATTAAAACTAAAGAGCACCAGGTCTCCAAGCTTATCAAGTCAAATGTCACTTTTTGCTGCTGCTATGGCCTCTTCCTTGAAGTTATTGAATTTGCTCATCCCTAGCAATAACATCATATATGGTATGTGAATTACAAGGGAAAAGAAATTTTCATGATATCAGCCTGACTTTCTCTGGCTATTCTATTTTGGGCAATTTCAAGTGAAGCATAAAACAGTACCTTTAAAAATAACATCCAGCCCAAAGCTGCAAGGCAGTTAAGTTGCTGTGCAAAGCCTCTTATATAAATCTTAATAATTTTTCCAATTACGTTTGCTACATTTTGAATGAGGCTGAAACATCCAAGCAGAATATCAAACTTGATAGATGATATTTTATCACTGTGAATATGCTGAAATGTGTAGGTTGGTGGTCATTAAATTGTGGTGCCTCTCTTGCACAATAAAAATAAAGAACCTAATAAACCATGAGCTGAGTAAGATACATTGTAAAGTAAGCCATTCATCTTCAGTGTGCATCACCTGAATATGGCCTGTTAGCTAGCTGTGCCTTTCCTGGCATAAGACAGAAATGTACTGAAGTTCCCATTTCATACCTTGACTTTTTGGCTCTCTGGGGCTGTGAGTAGGAGTTATATTTCCAGTCTTTGTAATGGAGGTGAGTGTCACATTCTGGAGTGCAATTCAGACCAGTGAGAGATTGTCACCACTTGTCAGGTAAGCCTGAATGCCTTAAAATACTCTGCTTACTGCAGTTCCCTATTGGATGCTACCAGCATCATACAGATTTGCATTGGGTGTCTCTGTGTTGAACCAACTCTGGTTTAGCAACTCTGATTCCAGCAGCCTGCTTGTTACATGATACCCATATTCTGGTATCCATCACCCTTGTTTACTACTAGCCAAATGACCCCAGCATTATCCCAGTTCTTAATTTTCCCAAAACTATCTACCCTGAAATGTCCAGGCTTTTCCTAGAACATCCAGAGAAGTAATAAGATCCATCACTCCATTATAGAGACAAAAGGACAGCACCATGTTGCCTTAATTACAGTTAATAATCATTTCAATTCAAATGTAGCATTGGATTGGCTTAGTTGAAAAATAAAATATGTTTATTAACAAAAGAGAGGCTTTAAGTGAGTTCAAGTATCAGGGATAAAGTTGGAAACGGTTATAAACAAATAAAAAATGAGAACTCTTCAAATGACTAAGACAAAGCTACAGCCTTGGTTCAAGACAAAATTCTTACTACACCTCCTTCCAGTAAGATGGCCGACCTCCCCCTTGGTCAGGATCTCCCACAAAATCCAAAGTGCTCTGTTTCTTTTTCTTCTTAGGTGAAAGATAACCTTGGGGTTCTTTGCACCTTTCTTTTATTGTCCAGTGAAATTTGAAATGTATCTTTTCAAAGTCCAGTGTTCCTTCTATGAGGAAAGGTGCCATGCAGAAGGTTCCATGCTGTTTCTTCCCTACTTGTGCTTTCAGTAATGAAAACTAATCTGTCCCTGCAGCCTCAGATATTCCAATTATACCTGAATGGAAATATCTGGAAAAAACACTTTTTACTCACTTTCCAGACTGAAGTTATTTGAACACATTTTAGTTTCACATTTCATTCACGTTTGTATAATCCTCTGGGTGTTAACCGTATATACATCATGCAAGAATATTAATGATCAGCATGTTATTGGTTTTCCAGTGATACCTTACATGACATCTATTTGATATAGATTAAGACATAGTTGAGTAAGAGTACACTGAACTGGTCAGATCACCTGAAATGTACTGTCATCAGTGAGCCCCTTGTCCTCTGCCATTAGAATTCTGTAAGGGTGAGTTTCCCAATATTTATCATTCTTGGGTCAGTAGTGAGGAAACTGAGTTGTTTCCAAAGGAATCAGTTCCAGCTAAATCCTGTGTCAGCAGCAGGAGCGCTGTGATATTGTGTATGGCTTTCTCAGTTAAGCAGACTGCACCACTGCTGAAAGATAATATACTTATCTCAGTCACATGTTTCTTACCAATGGTGTGGAGTCAGAAAGCAATGACAGAAGAAAGCTGGCTAATAAATGTAACTAATGGCGGCCTCTTGAATATAAGGCATACCGTAAATCAAATATGAATAATCACAAATCCCTACCAATGTATAAACTGGCTTATTTGTTAACTCAATTTTCTAAACGAAGCTTCTTGCATTCAAGGATGTAGTTCATATTCTACAGCCCTGATCACACTTATCTCTTAATAATTAAATTAACAATGTCCTACTTCTTTGCTTCCAATTACTCTGAAACTTTTCATATTACAGGGAAGCATGTTTACAGCATACCCCGTGGGACAGTTTGTCTTACCCAATTATAGCAGAGTAGAATAGTTCTACTATTATTTTTCCCCACAGAGAGGTAATGATTTAAGCACTGATCATGTGTGTATCCATACACATGGCATATATTTTGAAAGTGTGTAGCTGGGTCACGTTGTGATCCCAGTCCTTCAAGGTGCTGAGCAGCTCTTGTGAGTCAATGAGTCAATAGAAGGTGAGCGTGTTCAGGATGGAGTGTAATAAAAGACCTTTTGGGGTTTTTTTTGTATTTTCACAGTGACGATGTTGTTCCAATATAAAAGGCTGGAATTTCCCAAAGGAGCCAGAGACAGATAGGGGCACAGAAGCCCTTAGGCTCCTATGGAAGTCCCTGTAAAATATTGAAAGGCTTGGTCTACATTTTCCTTGAAATTCACCAGCAGTCAATGGCAGTTATGCAAGCTAGACAGAGTAGCTTGTGTAACTCCCATGTAATTCCTCTTCTATATGACATCTTCACTGCGCTGGGCCAATGGGAAATATGTTCCCATCAACACAGCACTATGCCCCTTGAGTAGGTGCTTTTTATGTGTCGACTTCTGGACTGATTGAGGAGGTCTTCACTGGCCACTCATTCGATCCAGAAAGATCCATTGATGGCAGCGAATTTGCCACTGTCAGTCAAACGTACCCAAAGTCTGTATGTTTCCCTGCAGTGCACCGAGAGAAGCAAATTGGCTTGTCTTGCACAGCACTGCAGTTTTTGGGGAAAAGGCAAGAATCCTCCCTTTTATAGTCACTTATAATACCTCTGGAAATTATCAATCTCACCTTTCAGGCACACAGAAGCATGCAGGGGAGTGGAGTTGGGAATCAACTGCATTGAGAAGCAAGATTTTTCTTCTATATAAACTCATACTATATTATCAATGTAGACATTTACCATTTGAAAGCAATTAGCATTACCATGATATTCTCTATACTTTAGAATGTTAACTAGTTTTAATAGTAAATGTCAAGATTTTTTACAGTGACCACTATATTGCTTTTTTCTGGTTAATGCTTAGAAGAGTTGGATTTTTCAAATGGCACCTTACATTTTTAGGGTAGGATTTACAAAAGTGCAAAAAGGAGTTGAATGTCTAACCTCTATTGACTATCTGCCTTTTTGGTCCTTAACAAACAAACAGACAAACAACATTTCTTTAATCTCTTTACTTTGTTTTGTAGTTTTCATCCTGCTTTCCAAAAACAAACAACTTACTACTCATACCTGTAAATGTCTACGAATATCTGGAGAAGCACTATCACACACATTATAGTGAGAAATTTTAAATAAAAAAGTAATGTATGAATAGTAAGTGAAATTCAAATGTTTTCTATTGTAAGGAAAGTCATTCATCTTCGTAGCTCTTATGATCCTATATTCTAAACATATAATCTACAATTAGGTCGTGGAAGGGCTTATTGACATTAGTATTTCATTATTACAACCTCTTAAATACCCTGCATCTGCATTTCTCTTCCTTTCCAACTCTTGTTATTAGAAGATCACATGTGAGTAGTTCTTAGAATTAAGGATTGCAAGAGTCACCTCTTAGGCAATTAATCAATCTGACCAGCCTGGTACAGCACCTGAAGTAGTATGAACTATCTACAGAAACTTGACCTTGGAGGAAAGGATCCCAATCCTCACATTAAAGTAAAAAGAAAATATTGAGGCTAGTTAGGAGTGGAGAGTAAGGAGAGAAGACTTAGGGCTCGGGTTCTGTATGCATGGCAGTTCCTCAAAGTATATGAGAAGCAGTTTAGTGAAAAAGGAAATACCACTTTTGCTGCATAAGATTTATTTTTGTATAAATTGCATACAGCACTTAACTACTGATATAGGTGCTATAATCAGAAGGCACCATTACCTTATAATGTGGACTACGGATATTCTCATTGGCTATGTCTACACTAGAAAAAGTTAGGTCGACTTTGTTAAGTATGGATGGTATGATTAGCCTATTTTGGAAATTGACTGATCTTTGGCTACAGGTGGTGAATTTACAAGTGGCCTAAGAGGGGAGAGTACGTGGGGTGGGTTCTGAGTTATTACAGAGAATTGTTTCTTGGATAACTGGCTGTTGAGACTTGCCCACGTGCTCAGGGTTTAACTGATTGCCATATTTGGGGTCAGGAAGGAATTTTCCCCCAGGGCTGATTGGCCTGGGCTCTGGGGTTTTTTCGCCTTCCTCTGTAGCACAGGGCATGGTCCACCTACCGGTGAATTCTCTGTATCTTAAAGTCCTTAAATCATGATTTAAGGAGGTAAATAACTCAGTCATAGGTTGGTGGCCTATTGCAGGAGTGGGTGGGTGAGGTCTTGAGGCCTGCATTTTGCTGGAGGTCAGACTAGATGATCGTACTGGTCCCTTCTGACCTTAAAGTCTATGAGTCTATGAGAGACTTTAAGTCGACTTAAAGCCGACCTTATTAAATTGACTTAATAAAGACAATTTACGGATTACTCCATGTCCACACAGTCCTTAAGTCGACTTAAGGAGTTGACTTAAGGCTTAAGTCGACCTAATGGGTGGTTCTTATTAAATCGACTTAAGTTTTCATTAAGTCGACTTAAGGAATTTCTTAAGTCGACTTAATGAAAGTCTGGTGTAGACAGGGAATAATTTAGGTCGACTTAAGCCTCCTTAATTGCTAGTGTAGACATACCCATTAGGATTAGTACATGTGACATCTTATAAGCATTCCATAAAATCCAAATGCTAAAACACATTCCTATAACTCCAATATCTATTTCAACAATACTAATACACAGGTCAACAAAACTGGTTGCCATCTATGCATTTGTCAGTGTTCAGTGAGGCCTAAGGGCCTTGGCATGAGCTGACACCTGGTCTGTCAGAATCACAGTCCAATTCAACATCAAGAAGTATTTCAAACTCTGGTTCATAATTTCTGTTATCTACCTTATAAAACAAAAGAAAAGAAAGAATACTCTTCAACAGTTCTTTCCTCAGATATAATCAAAAAAGTTGGTCTTCCAGAGCCTTTGCTTCTTGAGAATAGTGCACAAAAAAATTAGATATTTTCTTAATGAATGGTAACTTCTGTCACCAAAGAGTTCTATTAATCAACAATAAGATGGGTTTTGGATGACTGTCTATATGCGTGTCAGTAGAGGTCTATGTCTTTCATCTAAATATGCATAGAGTTCTGCCAGGGTATCAGATGCATGCCAGACATCCTGTTTCTGTAATATCATTTTTTTTTCCTTCTCTGTTCATATATCTACTCCTGTAGCTAATACAGTACATCTTCATGTTTGCAGGAACATTTCTATGTCAGAACAGCTCTAAATCTACCCTTACTAGCATGAGTGTAAAATGTGGGTGTCAAATGATGGATAGGGTAACTAAGCATGAATTGAGAATTTCAAATGTATCTTGACAATCCCTTCTACTTTGCCATTTCAAGTCTATCAGTTTGAGTCTTTTAGATGGCTCAACAGTGACTGAAAATTAGATATGTCCAGGTGCTGCCAGCCTATTACTTTTAAAACTGAGACAGCTGTTTCAGATTTCTAGGCGGTAAGGCTGTGACTACCATGAACACACACACGTACATGCACACGCACAAACACACAGAAAAGGACCTCAGATGGTGTTAATGAGAGTTGCCTCATTCGAGTCAGAGAAATTAAATTGATTTACACCAACCAAAGCGGTGGTCCTTTGAAATATTCATTAGTATCTCTGAATATGTTCAGAGGAAAATTTTCCCCTGAAATCTTCATTAGTAAACACAGATTTTTTTTATAACAAAATGCTGGTATTCTTCTGAATGGACAAAATTAGGAATTTACTTTTTGTAGGTAATTATGACAGCTCTCTGCTTCTTAATTGTTTTTTGTAGTTAACAAAACAAGGGTGAGAACAAATCAGATTTTACCTTTATTACTTATTTATATACTACATTATAGACTGTAGATTTTATCCAATCTCATTCCTTCTTTCAGACAGATGTAAAACTGTAATCCTGACCTCTTATAGTCATTGGATGTCCCATGGTTCTTGCCACAAGAGAAGAGATGAACAGTTGCAGGTGGCCACACTATAATTCTTGACAGTCTTTTGCTGAAATGTGGTTGTGACACATATGGCAATTTCCTCCATATCCTTGGGAAACTTTATTGAATTAAGTTGAAGATCTCTTGGGTCAATTGTATTAAATTCAAAGTTTATGTATTGTTGTGGCCCTTGGGCACATATAACCTTTGTGGTGAGAGAGAGGGGAGAAGTGATGTGAGGCCTTGGTGTTCAAAGAACTATACTGAAAATGTGGCAGACAAGAATAGACTTTTGGAACTGTAGGTAGGAAGCGGATTTCCTGCGGAATACTTAGGGAGAATTTAATGCAAGTTTTCATCCAATTATGCAAAAACTCAGCCTCTTGATGCTATGTCTTAAGGAGTGGGTAATTGCCTGCTGGTTTCCTGTTCATGGATTTTAGAGATCAAAGGCCTGAGCTGTATAAAGAAATCGCTAAACTGCACAGGCCATGTTTTTGTCCTGAATTTGAAACAATTTTGAACTTTGTAACCACAAGGAAGACCCAGTTGTGGATTTTGAAGAACTACACATACCAGAGCCTGAGGCTAAAGTTGGGGTAATCCCCAGTAAGATTTTTAGAATATGTGTAGATTCTTTTATTTATTTATTTTTATTATTATTTTTAGTGATGCTTTCACTTGAGAATTAATGTACCTGCTTAGAAGGAGCTGTGTGGTAACTTATATCTGCTGTCAGTACACAAATCATAGCCTGTGGGAAGAAAGCAAAGCATAGATGCTGGCTTTTCAGGAATTCTGGTTTGCTGGGAATATAACAGTATAGGCAGGGAACTGGTTAGCCATCAAGCTCTCTTAGTCAGGAGGTGTAAGACATGGATTTCTGCCTAAGAGAGATGGTGGCTGAAAGTTGGAAGCATAAGCGTAGGTGCCCTTGGTAGACTACAGAGGGGGAATACAGATGCAGTTGGCCCACTGTAACAGTGGTGTAATACTGTTGTACTCTCTTTGGCTATGTCTACACTGAGAAAGTTAAGTTGACTTTATTAAGTCGCCCTTATTAAGTCAATGTAGAGAGTCTACACTAGAGTCTTAAGTCGACTTGGGGTATTGGGGGGGAGCATTGTGGGAAGTGTGGCAGTGTGGCAGCAGAGAAGGTCTCTCCTCCCCCGGCCATGCCTTCAAAAGAGGAAGTGAGGTCAGCACTTTCCCATTGTGCCTGGCAACTCGGAACCTGAGCAGGTCATGGATCAGCCTCTTCTCCTCCTCTTCTTTACCTAAACTGACCGCATAGAAGAAGTTTATGATCAATGTGTTTGGCTGTCAGATGTTTGTACAGCCAGTCTCTGGCTGAGACCAGGCAGGGCCCCGATCCTGCTTGAAGTTCTTTCAAGATGGAGAGTCCCAGGCAAATAGCCCCAAATCATTTGACTTGGGGGGTTGGAGGGGTGCATTGTAGGAAGTGCAGCTGCGTGGCAGCAGAGAAGGTCTCCCTTCCCCCGACCATACCTTCAAAAGAGGAAGTGAGGTCAGCCCTTTCCCATTGTGCCTGGCAACTCAGAGCCTGAGCAGGTCATGGATCTGCCTCTTCTCCTGCGCTTTGTTAGCCAGCTGAGTGACACCTGCCAGCTAGTGGCAAGGCTTCTTTGGCTGTGGAGCAGGCCTGTCTGAGGACTCGCCAGAGTGGAGGAAAATGACAGCCTCCCCCCCCACCCTGCTGCCCCAGCAAGCTGCTGTGGTCACTGCACTGTGCTCCATGCCTCATCGCCTCTGGGCGTGGGAGGCCCGCAGTGACTGGTGGGAGCGGATTGTTCTCACCACCTGGGATGATGACCTGTGGCTGCAGAGCTTCAGGATTAGCAAGCGGACCTTCCGTGAGCTCACCCTGGCTCTGCAGCACATGGACACCCGACTCCAACCCGTCCTGCCCGTAGACAAGCAAGTTGCTATCACTGTGTGGAAGCTGGCAATCCCGGATTCCGACCGCTCCGTAGCCCAGCAATTTGGCATTTGGAAGGCCACCACGGGGTCCACACTCATGCAGGTCTGCAGGGCAATCAGCCGGATCCTGCTAGCCTGCCTCGTCATCCCGGGCAACCTGCACAAACTCCTCGCCAGCCTCGCTGAACTCGCCTTCCCAGATGTGGGTGCATTGTGGATGCCACCTACATCCCCATCCAAGCCCTGGAACACTACTCCAGGGACTATGTCAACTGCCAGGGGTACTACTCTGTGGTCCTGCAGGCCCTCGTGCACCACTGAGGAATCTTCCAGAACATCTATGTGGGCTGGCCAGGGAAGGCGCATGATACACAGATCCTGTGCAACTCTGCCCTGTACAGGCGCATGCAGGCGGGCACCTTCTTCCCCGACCACACCATCATCATCGGGGATGTGTAGATGCCAGTCCTGATCCTTGGGGATGTCGTCAACCCCTTGCTCTCCTGGTTGATGAAGCCATACATGACAACAGGGTCCTCTTCAATCGCAGGCTCAACCAGTGCTTCAGCATCATTGAGCGTGCCTTCGGCCACCTCAAGGCCCACTGCAGGGCCCTCCTGACCTGTCTGCAGTTCGGCGAGAACAACCTCCTAGTGGTCGTCAGTGCATGCTGTTGCCTGCACAACCTCTGCGAGCTGTGGCAGGAAAGATTCCCCCGCCTCTGGGAAGCCAAGGCCGAGTGGCTCGCTATGCAGTATGAGCAGCCTGACGACACTCTGCCCCAGACTCAGCGGGTCCAGCGGCAAGCAGAGCTCATCCAGGATGTGTTGAGGGCCCACTTTGACAGCAAGGAGCTCTGAGTAGTGGGCCTGCTACCAGGCCCTGTCACCTCCCCCACCCGCCCATGCCTGCCCCCCCCATGCACCAACCCCCCCCCTTTTCCCACACCAATAAAAAGCATGACAAGCTGTATAACAGTGTTCAGGGTGTTTATTCAAAGGGGGAAATGGGGGTTGGGAGCTGCAGGGGTTGGGAGGTTTGGGGGGAGGGAGGGGGTTCAGGGTAGATGGGGAGTGAAGAGGGTCAGGGGGAGTGATGGGGGTCAGGGGGAGTGAAGAGGGTTGGGGGGAGGGGCCAGTGTTAGTGGCCTCCGGAAGGGAGGTCTCGGGCTTGCAGATGTCTGCCCCGGGTCCTGGCCCACCAGCGATGATGTCTGCCTCTGGGGTGCAGGGTGGGGCCCCTGCTGGTCATACCGGCAGCTGGCGGGGGCTGCCCCTGTCCAGAGCATCTCCTCCCGGACCTTTTGGTAGCCCTGGCGGAGCTCCTTGATCTTGACCTGGACCTGCTGGGTGTCCCGGGTGTGGCCTTGGCAGCCAGGGCCTAGGAGATGGAGGCATACGCCTCCCGATAACGATGGCTGCCTCGCAATTGAGAGCTGACTGCCTCGCCCCCACAGATGGCCAGCAGGTCAAGGATTTTCCTGGGCCACTTAATGGCAACTTATTGTTTTTAGAGAGAGATTTTTCTATAAGGATCTCAAGTCTCTTCACAAACATATGACAAGTCTTATTATATATAAAGAAAGAGAACTACAGAGAGATTAGGCAACTTTCCCAAGATCACATAGAAAGTGAGCAACAAGGTTGCAATTAGACACAGGTCTCTTTAGTCATAATTCTCCAATACAATAATTTGATTATGCTGCCTTCCTAGCATCATGAATGTGCATAAATCTTTTGTGGGAGGAACTCACATTAGGAATTAGTGTATTTGATCTTTTATTCCATCACCTTTATTTCCTTCTATTCAAATTTCTCTAGATGAGTCTTTGTGATTTAACAGATAGGGTTGATTCTAGTTATTAATTTATAATCCTGCTTCAACCCATAAAAACTTGCTCAATTGCTGATGTTAGTAATGCTATATGGCTAGTACCATTAAATGTACAGTCCACCTGTTGTCCCATCAACTTCTGTACCAATGACAGGGTTGTACAATTAATTAACTGAATTAAAAACCACAGTTTTTAATTCCAGGATTTAAATTATATTTTGCTATAATGAACTGTGCATGAAGAAATATGTAAAATCTTTGCTGACATGTGCCTTTCCAGCCCATATGGAGATGGCAAGTGAAGTAACTTAGCTATTGGGCCCGATTCTCAAAAGGTATCAATTGGAGTAGCTACATTGCTAACAGAAGCACTATGGTCTTCCACAGCTGAGGATCGGTTTCAATATCTTTCCCTTAATTTTTTGTAGACCTTAAATGTGCAGATGGAAAAGATCTGCTGCTTACAAGTTCTTGATAGCTACATTTTTTCCTTGAATCAACTTTTTACTGTTGTGAGTATCTATGTATCTTTGGTAGTCATACTTAGCCAACAATAGGGGATGGACATCTTATTATAGATGATCAAAACCGCTTTGGCCAGTAATGTCCAGTGGATTGTTACTGTGTTTTTATTTATAAGTTTCTGTGCCCCTAGCTCTACAGATATTAGCTCAAATTCTTCCCTCAGTTTTACCTGTACGACTCCTGTGGAAATGCCTTAAAGAATCTCCCCTCCCCCTGCCCCCTGGTTATTGCGTTAGCTCATTTGCATATTTACATGCCCTCTCTCATGTGTTTGTTAGTGGTTGCTTGGGTCTCTATAAAGAGAGATGGGCAAAACGTACTTTGAGAATCCCACCTCATTGTTGTACATTGTTTTAAGGTTCTCATTCTATTCATAGGAAGTATTATGAAGACCATTTTATAAAATGAAACTTATCCTACATTCAGTGCTTCATGGGCAATGACATATGGGTACTGGAAAAGTGAACACATAGGGTGCGTCTACACTTGTAAATTAAGTCAACTTAAGCCGTCTTAAGTCGACTTAATATACTCTGTGTCTACACTTGAGTTTCCTTAATTCGACTTAAGCAGTTCCTTAAGTCGAATTAAGGAAAAGTTAGTTCGAATTAGTAAAACATCATTTTACTTCGAACTAACCCTTAATTCGAACTAGTTAATTCGAATTAAGTCAATGTGGCCATGTTAGTTCAAACTAACTGCTTAGTTTGAACTAACTGGCACATTGAGCTTAATACAACTGACTAATGCTAACTAAGTGCCATGCATGGCACTTGCTTAGTTCGAGCTAGCATTCTAGTGGGGCCATGCTGGTTCGAATTACATTAATTTGAACTAACTAAAATTAGTTTGAATTAGTTAGTTCAAATGAACTAATTCGAACTAACTTTGGTAAGTGTAGACGTAGCCATTGGTTTTAATAGCCTAATACTTTGTTGACTGTAGACAGGTAAATTAAACTCCACTATTTGCTTTGTTACTGTTTTTCAACCATTTCAAACAGAGATATTTTTTTCTTAACAGAAGTCTCTAATATCACTTGTGTTACTACAGATTTTGAAACTGATCAGCCACTTTCTTAATAGTTTTATCTGCACTAATTCACTACTCCTGTGAACTCTCTTAGTTTTATCTGCACTAATTCACTACTCCTGTGAACTCTCTTTATATAAGAGTTGGATTAATATAGTAAATACTTATCTCTGGTTATTTATTTAAATTTTAATTATGAATTCATTTTGGTTGTCTCCATACACATACAGTATTTTACTGAATGATTTTTCAGGCAGGAGTGCTCTCAGAAAAAAATAATTTTAAGTGAATGCTGCAGTCGCTGAAGAAGTATTTCTGGAAAATGGATTGTAAATTTGTAATAATGAGTGTACACCCCAGAAAGATGGTCCTAGCAGTCACCTTCTTTCAGTCATATGATCTCTATGTCTAGTCAAAGCAGCTCAATGATCAAATACTAGAAATACACGATAGGCCAAAACTTAGAATAATATATAATTTCTAGTAAAACAAAAACAACAAAAAATAACCAAAATGCCTACCTCCAGGCTATTCAGAAACGAAAAGGGTAAATTTTATTAATTATAAGTAGTTTATTCACCAGAGCAATTCTTAACACAAGTTTTTTAAAATTTTGTTAGAGACAGTAGACTCCCATTTTAATTCCTTTATATTTTATGCAGGTGTGCCTCGTGTACCATATAGTTGAACATTCTGCTTGTGTGTAGAGAATATAAGATGGTGTGGTGAGTTCAGAGCCATAACAAGACATTTTCGACCCCAGGGTGAGCAAGCATATTTTTGCCCCGTACTATTTATTTTGTAACTCTTGGGGGGTGGGGATAGTAGCAGAGCCAGGAGTGCCAGGGCAGTGGCAAGCAAGCACCTCAGGCTCTCCCACAGTTTGAAAACTGTTGCCTCCTGCCAGGAGCTGGTGGATCAGAAGATGGTGGAAGCAACACAGGGCCACTGGCTCCTCACGCTGTTGGAGCCTGGGCACTGGGTGGCTACCCAGCAGTTCTTTTTCTGTTGTCTGAGCTGGACTGCCCCTTTACACCCGGGCACTCCTAGGCAGGGTGGCTATGTCTACACTTAATTGTAGATTTAGGTTGACTTGTTAATTTAGGTTGACTTAGCTAAGTCGATATAACAAAGTCGACTTAGCATGTCCACACTTAAATTTTAAGTTGACTTTGAGGGGACCCTACAAAGGGTCCCATACAGTCCACACTGGACCCTAGGACTGGACTTTGAGGGGACCCTACAAAGGGACCATACAGTCCACACTGAATGCCTAGGTCGACTTCTAGGGGCTAGGTGGACCTGGGACTGGTCCACAGTGGCAGGGGGCACCCCTTGCCAAGTGCCAGTGGGCTCAGCCTTTGCCCCATTGTACCTGGGTACAATGGGGCAAAGGGGGACAGGGACCCTGGCAGGGCAGGGTGGGCAGGGCTCTGCCCTGCCCTGTGGGGGGGCATGCCAGGCTTTCCCTGTGCCAGCCACCCTGGCAGGGAGGGCAGTGGGGACTTAAAGTCGACTTAGGAGTACTCCATGTCTACACTGGCTTAAGTTGACTTTAGAAAGTCGACTTAAGCAGAAAGTCGACTTAAAATGAGGTTTTAGAAAGTCGACTTAATTTTTCCGTAAGTCGATTTAAGTAGCTGCTTAAGTCAATTTAAGGAAAGTGTAGCGTAGACGCAGATTAAATTAAGTCGACTTAAGCAAGCTTAAGTCAACTTAATTTACAAGTGTAGACGCACCCGGTGTGAGGCACAGGTCAGAGCAGCATCCCTGATGCACTTTTGCCTCTCCACCAAAGGAGCCCAGCACCAGTTGGTAATGCCCCCCGGAACAGGCCCCTGACCATGAAGCCCAACTGTCATGAGATCCTCACCGTTCCCTCCCATTTTCTATCCCTGCAGCTTTCCACTACAGGGTGGATGCTCCAGTCACCCCAGCCTGGTTGCAGCTCAGGCTGAGCGTCATAGATTCCTGTTGGAATCTGCCTTAGGCTCCTTGCTGGGCCCCAAATTAGGTGGCAACCTCTGGGGCTGTTGCTGTCTTTGCTGAATTTGTCAATATAGTGGTTTCCCTGTTAAGAGACCTGAGGAGGCTGCCTTACACAGGGCTGTTGCTGCTCAGCATTCTTTGACTTCTCTGCCTCTCCCTCCTTTGTTGCTCATTGGGCTTGGCGGTTCTGTTTGTCGGCAAGTAAGGAAAGCTTTCCTCCCCTTTCTGCTGAGGCTAGGTCTATGTCTGCCCCTGTCAGGGCGCTCTTCCGAGTGGAGTTCGTAAAATAACTCCAGCCCCAGAAGTGGCGTAGCACTAAGGCAACCAGATGGCATTGCCGTTAGCCTCAGCGCAGTGTGTAGGGGGCAATAAGTGGGCATTACTAAGGTGATGGGAGATACGCAAGGTATTCTGTGTACCTTGTGTATCTCCGGTCAACTGCCGCCGAAAAGTGCGGCAAGTATATACTAGGGCTAAGTCTTGAATGGGGCTTAGGGACTCCAGCCTGGTCTACACTGTGGAGCTAAGTCAATGGGAGATATGCAGTCTACGTGCCACAGAATGCATATCTCCCGTTGACTTAGTTACTTTGACGTACCGCACTGTTGATCCGTGGGGATCGACTCAGCATTTTCAGTATAGACAAGCCCTCCATTACAATGAGTTTGTTAGCATCATTACTCCAGAGTGGTGAATCTGTGAGTGAAATAGTTAGATCCTTCAAATTAGTGGGAGACACAAAATACCATATTGGAAAACTGAAATTCAGACCTGCATGTCCAAAGCGTCTGAAAAATGTACATTTAAGGGATATTCCATGTTTCTGAAGAAGGCAGGGATCCTCTGGCACTTTAAAGAAAAGAATGGCCAATGCTTGAAGTAATTCAGAGGACTGGAATGATAAAAGTAGTGAAAGGGGAGCCAAGGTCTTCAGCTAGTCAAATCTACATAATATGTTATGAAGTATTGAGATAAACTGCATATATCATATGGCACATGGTCATCACCACTGAATATGTTTTCATGTGAGAACAGAATTATATTATTTGTAGATGGAGGCAAAAAGACTGTTTTTATTTTCAGTTTGGTTGTCATTTTATGTATTGGCAAACTTCTAACATCTGATCAGTACAGTACAATGTGTCATGCTTGTGGTACTGTACAGAAGTAAGTAGCTGATTTTATTACCATCATAGAAAGTTTTGAGGCAGCCTTAGCAACATATGTCAAAATATTGCTGCAGTGACTGATATATTAGGCTGCTGGTGACTGCATGAAAACCAATGCCAACAGCTAGTCTCTGATATGGAGAGGTAAACTTATATGATTAAAGACAAATAGATGTCTTATCCGGCTCTGCTACCAACATTTTAGAAGTCACAGAAATTCTCAGTTGGAAAGGCATATGTGGAGAAGATGTAAATCTAATTGCCCATCCTGTCAACATGTGTCAAACAATGTTTCCAGGAAATAATGAAAAATATATATTTTTTTTAAAAAAGAGTTTGAAATACCCCAGCATAATTTTCTTATGCCAGTGACTACTTCTGGAAACTGGCTAGGCATGTATAAAGTACAGCTGTATGAAAAAAGTAAATTTCCCCCTTTTAAATTTAACTAACTTGCTAACTCTTAAGAGTGTCATCATTTCAAGATAGCATTATAGCATTATTTGTATGCAGTTACATCCTGTTTTACAGATAATGATAACACATATATAAACAAGTAGAGATATTTTAAACATGTTTTCGTAAAAGACCAAAAGAGTGACTTAGTTTAATTAAGCATTCAAAATGTGCTTCCTGTATTCTAAAATTTGTTGAGGTTTTAAAATAAACCCACCTACCATTTATATGGATTGTTGTATTTTTCAAGTACTGCAGTAAATGAAATTAAACTGGTGTTTTGAGCCATATTTTCTTTGGACCATTGTCATCACCCAAGGACATACATTCAGAGTAATGTAATGATTGCATCTTGTAAGTTGCAGATTCAAATATATAAGAACTCATCCAAAAAAGCCCGTCAACATCAATTTTCACATTCTCATATTGGCTATGTCTACACTTGTTAATTTAAGTCGACTTAGCTAGGTCAACTTAACAAAGTTGACTTTAAGTCGACTTAGCATGTCCACATTCAAAAATTAAGTTGACTTAGAAGTGACCCTGCCAAATCAATCTAGAGCATCCACACTGGATGCCTAGGTCAACTTCTAGGGGCTAGGTGGACCTGGGGGGGGGGCAAGTGCCAGGGGGCTCAGCCTTTGCCCCATTGTACCTTGGGACAGGGACCCTGGCAGGGCATAGGAGCAGGGTGGGCAGGGCTCTGCCCTGCCCTCTGGGGGGGCATGCCAGGCTGTGGCTGTGCCAGCCACCCTGGCAGGGAGGGCAGTGGGGAAGCCCTAAAGCCCCCTAAGTCGACTTAAAATTGACTTAGGGTTACTCCACGTCCACACTGACTAAGTGCTTAAGTCGATTTAAGGAAAATGTAGTGTGAACGCAGATTAAATTAAGTTGTTTTAAGCAAGCTTAAATCGACTTAATTTCTAAGTGTAGACGCACCCATTGTGTCCCTAGAGCCAATTACCTTAAACAGAGCAAAC
Organism: Pelusios castaneus; assembly: GCA_007922175.1. Taxonomy (NCBI): domain Eukaryota; kingdom Metazoa; phylum Chordata; order Testudines; family Pelomedusidae; genus Pelusios; species Pelusios castaneus. The sequence goes on from ML685794.1 coordinate 11,131,739, forward strand.
TTGATAGGATTTCAGGTTTACAGCATCAGGGTCCCCCTCCCTTCTTTCCCTGTCTCAGTTTTACACAATACCACTACAGTCACAGTTATAATAATTTCAGAATTAGGATTGCAGTTTCCTTTGTTATCTCCATGGAAACTGTGATTTAAAAAAAAAAATTATTATTATCCCCACAATAAATATTTTCAGTTAACACCATGAAATGAAATAATTGAAAACAAACAATCATTTCAGTTGGTGTTTCATTTAAAAACAAACAAATAAACAAAATTATATTATGTTGCTGTTAGAACCAGAGGATTTGTCTTATTGCATCATAATATAATTTTGTTTGTTTGTTTCTACTAAAAATATAAAATAAAGACTATGGGCCAGATGTTCAGTTGGTACAAATCAGAGTAGCTCCTGTTTCAAGAGTATGTCCCCAAAGGTTGAGCAAAAGGAGGAAGCCACTAGCAGAGGAAGGTGACCAGTCAAAAAGCAACAGAAATCTCAGGGGCATAAGCAAGGTCAGATGAATGGATCACTGTTTTTGTGATTTGTGGATGGCTGAGTGGACTCTGTCTTGCCACAAATTTCATGCCTAGACTTAGAGCATTGAGGCTCCACAGATCACCCTCAGATTCATTGTAGTTCTGGGATCTGCCTGCATTGAGATTATTGATGTCTGTGGCACTTTCTAAATTATTTTCAGTGCAAGATGGGAACTCTTCACAGTGGTAGGAAAATTTCCATCAAATTGAAATTGCAAACACATACACACACATACTTTTTTTTCCCCTCAATTGTTTTTTCCTTTTTCCAACCAGCTCTGAGAAGTACTTTTCCCTCTATGCAGTCTGCACATTATTGTCCCTATTTCCCATGTCTGCTCTTTCTCCCCCCCCTCGCTATTTTTTTTTACCTTACTTTAGGACAAATACAGTGTTCTGTCTTTTCTCTGACAATTTCTAATTTGAAATTGCTGGCTTCTGGGGATGGGCTTCTTAAAAAGACAAAGTTGACTATGAGTTTTAATGCAGAGGTCTATGCTAGTGAGAGAAAAAGAGTCTTTATGTAAAAAGGGAGTGTATTATAACTAAATTGGTGGCAACTAAGAGAGATATTTAAAAAATCTCATGTTTTTTATGTTTCAAAAGTTATATTATTTAAAAAACAGGCTGCCAGTCTGCATGGCAGGGATAGTGGTGCTATAACTTTTGATGAGAAAGGTGGAATGTGGAAGACATAGGCAACTAAGTTCTCACTGTTCCCCTTTTTGACTCCTTCAGTCCGGACTCCCTGACACCCATGATTTACACTCCTCCTGTACATTGGGAATGTTTTTCTGAGATCATCTTTGCATATCATTCTCATTATGTTAATTTTGAGTATCTCCACTGATCCTACTTTTCTCCTTCACATTAAATTCATGCTTCTTCTCCTCACTTCTGTGGCTGTCACAACTCCGCTCTTCCCTATGTATCTTTATTTGTGTCTCATCTTCCATTCACTCCATTCTGCTAGTGATGCCAGTTTCAGACATTCTCTTTTCCATGTGTCCCATGACTGAATTTATGCTTTATCTCTTGTCATATTTATAAAACAGACAAAGAGTCTGGTGGATGTTCCTTTGTCAATGTTCTCAACAGCTTTACTCTAAATATTCCCTGTCCCAAACACAGTGGCCACATGTTTACTGTTAGCTTCTTTTGACCTTCACATAGATGGCCTCTTTGCTTGTAACTTTGCTATTCCAGGCATTCACCAAGGAACTTCACTAACAGGTACAATATCCTCATTGCCAGGTATAATGTCATAGAATCATAGAAACTGGAAAGGACCATGAGAGGTCATCGAGTCAAGTCTCCTGCACTCATGGCAGGACCAAGTACCCTCTTAAACCATCTCTGGCAGGTGCTTGTCTAACCTGCTCTTAAAAACTTCCAATGATGGATATTCCACAACCTGCCTAGCAACTTATTCTAGTGGTTAATCATCCTAACAGTTAGGAATTTTTTCCTAATGTCCAATCTAAACTTCTGTTGCCATAACTTAAGCCCATTGCTTTTTGTCCTAGTATTGGTGATTAAGAACAATTTTTCTCCCTCCTCCTCGTGACAACCTTTTAAGTACTTGAAAACTGTTATCATGTCCCCTCTCACTCTCCTCTTTTCCAGACAAAATAAACCCAGTTCTTTCAATCTTCCTTTATAAGTCAAGTGTTCCAGAACTTTAATCATTCATGTTGTTCCTCTCTTGTCTCTCCAATTTGTCCACATCTTTCCTGAAATGAAGCACCCAGAACTGGACACAATACTCCAAATGAGACCTTATCAGGGCAGATTAGAGTGGAAGAATTACTTCTCATGTTTTAGTTACAATACTCCTGTTAATTCATCCCAGAATGGTGTTGGCTTTTTTGCAACAGTGTTACACTGTTGACTCATATTTATTTTGCGGTCCACTTTATGGCTATGTCTACACTTACTAAAGTTAATTCAAACTTACTAATTCGAACTAATTTTAATTAAACTTAATTAGTCAATTGCATTAAGGTCAATGTCCTGGTTAGTTTGAACTAAGCGCTTAGTTCAAACTAACATGGCCACATTGGGTTAATTCAAACTAGCTAGTTCGAATTAACTGTTAGTTTGAAAAGTATAAGCGAATGTATTAGTTCGAATTAAGGAAGCCCTTAATTCAAACTAATGAAAGCCTAGTGTAGCCAAGGCTTAAGTTAGTTCGAATTAAGCTTCCTTAATTCAAACTAACTTGCCAGTGTAGGCATAGCCTATGACATCCAGGTCCCTTTCTGCAGTACTCCTTCCTAGGCAGTCATTGTCCATTTTTCATGTGTGCAATAGATTGTTCTTTTGTAAGTGGAGTACTTTGAACTTGTCTTTACTCAGAGACTCATAGACTCTAAGGTCAGAAGGGACCAGTACAATCATCTAGTGGGACCTCCTGCAAAATGCAGGCCTCAAAACCTCACCCACCCACTCCAGCAATAGGCCACTAACCTATGACTGAGTTATTTACCTCCTTAAATCATGATTTAAGGACTTTAAGATGCAGAGAATTCACTGGTAGGTGAGCCATGCCCTGTGCTACAGAGGAAGGCGAAATACCCCCAGAGCCCAAGCCAATCTGCCCTGGGGGAAAATTCCTTCCCAATCCCAAATTTGGTGATCCGTTAAACCCTGAGCATGTGGGCAAGTCTCAACAGCCAGTTACCCAAGAAACAATTCTCTGAAATAACTCAGAATCCACCCCATGTACCCTCCCTTTTTAGGCCACTTGCATATCCACCACCTGTAGCCAAAGATCAGTCAATTTCCAAAATAGGCTATCTGATCATACCATCCCCTCCATAAATTGATCAAGTTCAGTTTTGAAAGCAGTTATGGTTTTTACCCTCACAACTACCCTTGGAAGGCTATTCCAGAAATTTACTCCTCTAATGGTTAGAAATCTGCGTCTTTATTGAACTTCAGCCTGTTTACCTTAGACCATTTCACCAGTTTGTCCAAATTATTTTGAATTGTGATCCTATCCTCCAAAGCACTTGCAACCCCTCCCAGCTTGGTATTATCAGCAAACTTTCTAAATGTACTCTCTATGCCATCATCTAAATCGCTGATGAAAATATTGAACAGAACTGGATCCAGAACCGATCCCTGTGGTACCCCACTTCTTATACCCTTCCAGCATGACTGTGAACCATTGATACCTACTCTCTGGGAGCAGTTATCCAACCAGTTTTGCACCCATCTTATAGTAGCTCCATTCAGACTGTACTGCCCTATTTTAGTAATGAGAAGGAGATATGAGACAGTATCAAAAGCCATACTAAAATCTAGATATACCACATCTACTACTTCCCCTCTATCCACAAGGCTTGTTACCCCATCATAGAAACCGATCAGATTGGCTTGACATGATTTTTTCTTGACAAATCCATGTTGACTATCCTTTAACACCTTATTCTCTTCTAGATGTCTTCTAATTGATGCCTTAATTATTTGCTCCATTATTTTTCCTTGTATAGAGGTTAAACTGACTGTTCTATAATTCCCTGGTTGTCCTTATTTCCCTTTTAATAGATGGGCATTATATTTGCTCTTTTCCAGTCCTCTGGGACCTTTCCAGTCTTCCACGATTTTGCAAAGATAATAGCCAATGTCTCAGATATCTCCAGAGTCAGCTCCTTGAGGATTCTAGGTGAATATCATCAGGCCCTAGTGACTTGAAGACATCTAACTTGTCTAAGTAATTTTTAACTTTTTCTTTCCCTAGTTTAGCTTCTGATCCTATCCCATTTTTACTGCTCTCCCCTACATCTGGCATCCAATCACCACCAACCTTCTCAATGAAGACCGAAACAAAGAAATCATTTAGTTCCTTTGCCATTTCTACATTTTCTGTTATTGTATTTCCTTCTTTGTTGAGTAATGGTCCTACACTGTCCTTGATCTTCCTCTTGTTTCTAATGTATTTTAAAATGGTTTTTTGTTACCCTTTATGCTTTCAGCTATTTTGATCTTAGTTTGTGCCTTGGCCTTTCTGATTTCTCCCCTACACAATTGTGTTATTTATAGTCATCCTTTGTGATTTGATCCAGTTTCCACGTTTTGTAGGACTCTTTCTTTATTTTTATATTATTGAAAGTCTCCTGGTTAAGCTAGGGTGGTCTCTTGCCATACTTCCTATCCTTCCTATGTATTGGAATAGTTTGCTCTTGTGCCATTAATAATTTCTCTTTGAAAAACTTCCAACTGTCTTCAGTTGTTTTTCCTCTTAGACGTGCTTCCTATGGAATCCCTCCTACCAACTCCCTAAGTGTGCTAAAGTCTGCATTCTTGAAATCCATTTCTTTATTTTGGTGTTCTCTCTCCTACCATTCCTTAGAATCATGAACTCGACTATTTCATGATCACGTTCACATAAGTTACTTTCCACTTTCAAATTCTCAACCAGTTCCTCTTTGTTTGTCAAAATCAAATTGAGAATGGCCTCTCCCCTAGTAGCTTTCTTCACCTTTTTAAATTAAAAAAAAAAGTCTCTAATACATTTCAAGAACTTGTTGGATAATCTGTGCCTTGCAGTATTATTTTCCCAAAAGACGTCTGGGTAGTTGAAGTCTCCCTTTACCACCAAGTCCTGTGCTTTGGATGATTTTATTAATTGTTGGCAACAAACTTGGGTGCAGACAAAAATACAGGATGAATGCTCTTTAACAGCAGAGCATCTCTATTTGGTGGCTCACTGGTGCTTTGTCAAACCTACTCAGCCCACTTGTATATAAAATATTTATTCCCTTTCTATATGGGAACTAATTTTGACATTATTCCTGCCATTATAACTTTTGTACCACAATGTCACTATTTGAGTAGAGACAGTCTATTTTTATGTGCATGAGAGGTTTTGCTTTTCTAAAATGTATTGATAAACTTTTTGATTAATAAAAACAAAAACAATGAAAGTCCTGTGGCACTTTAGGCTATGTCTACACTTGTTAATTTAGGTCGACTTTAGCTAAGTCGAATTAACAAAGTCGACTTTAAATTGACTTTGTTAAGTCAACTTAGCATGTCCACATTATAAAATTAAGTCGTCTTAGGGGGGGACTTACAAAGTCGACCTAGAATGTCCACACTGGACACCTAGGTCGACTTCTAGGGGCTAGGTGGACCTGGGAGAGGTCCATGGTGGCAGGGGGGGCACCCCTTGCCAAGTGCCAGGGGGGTCAGCCTTTGCCCCATTGTACATAGGTACAATGGGGCAAAGGGGGACAGGGACCCTGGCAGGGCATAGGGGCAGGGTGGGCAGGCTCTGCCCTACCCTGTGGGGGTGCATGCCAGGCTTCCCCTGTGCCACCCCCCCGGCAGGGAGGGCAGTGGGGGAGTCCTGGAGAGCCCTAAGTCGACTTAGAGTTGACATAGGGCTACTCCAGGTCTACACTGGTTGTCGACTTTAGAAAGTCGACTTAAGCCTAAAGTCAACTTTAAACAAGATTTAGAAAAGTCAACTTAATTTTCCTTAAGACGACTTAAGCAGCTTGCTTATGTCGACTTAAGGAAAATGTAGTGTAGATGCAGAGTAAATTAAGTTGACTTATGCAAGCTTAAGTTGACTTAATTTACAAGTGTAGATGCACCCTTAGAGACTAACACATTTCATAAGCCTTTGTGGGATGCAATCCATTTTATCAGATGCATGAATCTAATGCATAAATCTGCCAAGTTTGACTCAAGGGATTCATCATTATCTGAGACATGGTAGGATTGCCTGAAGAAGGAACTTTGTGAAAAACCCAATATATTCTCATTGTAAGAGTGAAATATGGGATGTGCACGAGGACTGAAACATGACATCAGAATAAAAGATTCAGGATCCTTTAGGGAGCAATCAAGGAAAAGTGCTCTCTCTGAGACCAAAAACTTGTGGCATCATCTTTAGGAACTGATTGCACATGACATTATTACAGAATCCTGCAGCCCATATGGCTCCCCCATTGTGGTAGTCCATGAAAAGAGTGGAAAAATCTAGACTTGTATCAACTACCACACCCTGTGTAGACAAATTGTAGTTGATCAGCACATCATGCCTTAAGTATAAGATTCCTTGAACTGTTTTCAGGAGAGCAGTGGTTCTAAGTGTTGGATCTTTGAAATAGATACTTCAGATCCCTCTGGGAGACTATAAGATGACAGCCTTCATCTATCCTTTAAGTTTCTATCAGTTTGGATGCATATCCCAAAGAATTTTTGGAGAACTTGCCAAGTTTCAGTGCCTTATGGAAAAAGTTGTGGAAGCTGGACAGTGCGGGGCCCACGTAACCGAGGGGCCTGGGGTGATCGCCTCATTCACCCTCCCCTAAGGACAGCCCTGGTTTGGAAGAACCTTGGGAGAATATGAAGAAAGACTTTTTAAAGTGCTAGACTGGTTGGAAGTCTGTGGACTGAAGTGTTTCAGTTGATAAATGCCCCATCTCTGCAGAATGTTCGGAAAGTATGAGAGTACAGATCCAAAGAAAGTAGAAGAACTCACTACATGGTCACTCCAATATAATTACAGAGATCTCGAGACATTTCTAGGATTTAGCATATACTATCACAAGTTTTTGAACAATTATAATTCCACTGTAAAGCCATTGAACAATCTCACCATGGAATACTAGTCCAGTAAGAGCAAATCTAAGACTAGGGGTGAAGGAAGGTCCCCAAAGCCTCCCAAAAAAGACACTATGACTCCTTAAAACCCTTAGGATCCTGATGGGACAATAATTGTGGAAAGATTGTTTGAGAAATTATTAATTGCCTGACTCAGGCTCCTGTCCTAGTGTTTGCTGACCCAGGGAAGCCTGTCCTTCCTATGGATTCGAATTTGGGGGGGTTGGGAGTAATCCTATATCAGAAAGCTAAAGGCAAATTTAAACCTATTCTTCACCAGCAGAGGAACATATGTAACTGAATAGTGATGGGATTACTCAAATGGGTAAGTTAAGCATTTTTATAAGTACCTTGTAGAATTGGTGCCAACATAAATGGGAGCAATTCATGAGTTATGTTCACCTTTTGTGGGATATAGTTTCTCTAATAGACAATCTCCTCCGGGACGTGGAAGCCCCATTGCTTGGGTTGTTCAAAACTACGACTGGCAAAGCACTAGAAAATGTGCTCTAAGGAAGAATTCTGTATTTTTAGGGACATGGATTGTATGTTCTAACTTTCATGAATATGTGATTCAGGTCCCAGATTTCAGAGTAGAATTTCCTAGTTAGTTAGTTAGTTAGTATCTGGGATAACTAGTGTAATAAACCTAAACAAATTGGTGAAATTAAATCTTTACCCTCATTGTATTTCAATATAAAATGATGAGGAACACAGGGAAGGAATTAAATTTGACTCTTTGGGGCAAAACTAATAAGACTAAAATTAATATCCTCCCAAACTGAGTCTATATCTTTTGCACCCTGCCGATTCAGATTCCTAAATCTTCCTTTAATTGAATCAAAACTTTAATAAGCAGTTTTTATGGGGTGAGAAAAAGAGAGTGTTAGTTACATAGTCAGAAACAATGATGCCTATAAAGCAGGGTGACTTTACAGCCTGGATCTCTTGATATGGCAAGATCATAGATCATTTGTTATGGAAAAAGATCATTCCTTGGAATACTGAAGCTAGTCATGAAAAAAAAAAACAAGATGTTTTGAGTTAGAGGAGAATTATGCAGTCATGAGCTTGAAATTATTTCTCATCTGTCAATGTCTTAAAACTCGACTTAAAACGTTCTCAGAGCATTAAAATAATAATCCAACCATGTCTCAGTTTACTGAACCTTTGCTTTATTACTTTTTATACTTTTGAGGTCTTTCTGGAATATTATACCTTATTATTATTATTATTATTATGATGTTAGCACAAAACAATATATTCTATGACTTGCATGCCCAACTATGCAACACATTACTGCAAATCTTGTCTCAAGATATTGGACACATTTTCTGGTGACATAACTTTATTGACTGCTATAGAGTTATGCCAGCGAAGAATTTGGCCTTTATCCACAAGTTACATTCTCTTATTTTATGTGCTATCACAATAATTTCAACTAGAGATGGGCCAAGTATTTGTAACAAACTGTCAGTCTGGGCACCCAGGAGAATGAAGTCCAGACACAAGGATTGATTTTAAAGTAGAAAGCTGCAACTTTATTAATTTTGATGTGAGAACGTCAAGAATAGAGTGAGAGAGAGAAGGCCTAGGGAATTTTAGGGCATTTAAAAATTATTCCCTGCCTTCTCTTGCACAACAGAGATCATTATATTTAGCTATATATAGAGACACTGGAATTAAAAATGTCTGGACCTGCCTGACTCAGAGAGATAAGTCAAATGTATTGGCTACTTAGCAGATTTACAGAATGATCCTCTCTTGTCATAGTGATACCAAATAATACCTGTACTGTGCGCCACCTTGTCTCCTTTCTCAGAATGGCAATGTTGTTTTCCAGTGCTGATATTCTCCATGATTGCAATATTGAGACTTGTGGCTCTTCTCCTTGCATCAGCCCTTCAAAGTTGTGCCTGCAGGCTTATCATATTTCAGCCACATGGAAGATGCTGCTGTCATGTGTGGAGGTTATTTTATAGTATGGTTTTTGACTAATAATCTTCATTTTCCTCTGTCCACATTTCAGTTGTATTGTTTATTTTTTGGGGGATGAGACATGTTGAAAGTGTCATCAAGCAAATGATTTTGTTGATACTGGAGCATTCTCTATTCTTGCCTCCCTCTGCCTTCTCCACTTCACTGAGAGTTTTGTGATTGCTCAGTTTTGTTTCGGTTGTAATCCTTTTACAAATCCTTTTGTTTGGGTTGTAATCCTTGGGTTTTATCCCATACCAAGTCTCTGCCTGTCTCCTGATTCCCTCAGTCTTAAATGCAGAACTGGAAGGATAGAAGTGGACTTGACAGCACTGTTGGCTTGAACATCTATAATTACAAATGATCATATTTTCATAATTTATTATTTCTATTTCAGTGGTGCCTTTATGTAAGATTGGGGTCCCAGTGCGCTTGGCAATGTTGAAACATACAGTCCTTTCAGTCACTGTCCTGAAAAGCATATAATCTAAATAGAGAAGATAAAGGCCTAATTTTAGTTAGTTCGAATTAACTTAATTCAAACTAGCATGGCCCCACTAGAATGCTAGTTTGTACTAGCCATGTCCATGCAGGGCACTTGTTTAGTTCGAATTAGTCAGTTGCATGAAGGTCAATCTGCTGATTAGTTCGAACTAAGCAGTTAGTTCGAACTAATATGGCCTCAATCACTTAATTCGAACTAAGTATTTCAAATTAAGGGTTAGTTCGAACTAAGCAATCAAATTTATTAGTTCAAATTAAGGAAGCCCTTAATTCAAACTAATGAAAGCCTAGTGTGGCCAAGGCTTAAGTTAGTTCCAGTTAAGCTTCCTTAATTTGAAATAACTTGCAAATGCCCTAGACATTGCCCTAGAGTGTGAGGCAGCAGCTGAGTTGGAGTTTTGTGAATAACATTGGAGTCTGAAACTGGGACTTAGGCATCTAAACCCCAGATTTAGGTGTCTAAGTCCCTTTCTGAATCTCAGCCTAAATGACATGATGAGGGTCACAGAAGGAATATATGGAAAAGCCAGAACTTGGACTTTCATATTCTGAGTCCTATTGCAGTTCTAACTACAGTCTTCCTCTTTATTAAAATCTGAAACTTTATTAGTTGTCACAAGGAATGATATTGTACTTTGATTAATAAGCTATTTCTGCTGTTCCAAAGGGGTAGCCATGTTAGCCTAGGTCAGCAAAACAAACAAGGAGTCATCTAAGTGGGATTTTCTCCCATGAAAGCTCATGCAATCAATACATTTATTAGTTTTTAAAAGTGCCACAGGACTCCTTATTTATTTCTGCTGTTATAAATTACATGTTTTTATTCTCTGTCTCATTAAATACAATATGACTGGGACCATAAATCCTTATGCCGTTGGTTTTGAGTAGAATACAAAACAAATATAGCAAATGCAGTAGAATTGTATTTGTGATTATTGTAGCAAAAAATCCCACCAAAAATTATCTGATTTCTTCCAAATATAAGAACTGAGATGAAGAGATGCTGAAATGGTGGTCAAAATTATGAGAGCCTGTTACATACTGTATGTTATGTTGAGTTGGTCACAAAATGATACCTTCCCATGACAAATGTATTCTCAGCCTCTCCATCTTTTAACTAGCTCTAATATTGTGGCATTGTCACATAGTGGTGTTGTTTGGGTAAGGAGGTGATGAGGGGAAAGAGAATAGTTATGCTTCCCGATTAATCTTCTGTTCTCTAAGTAACTTGAAAGACATTTCAAGGCTTAGTAAAACTTCTGAGTTATTTCTAATGATTTTTGGAAATGAGAATCAGAAAAGAGCTAGAGGAAAGAAAGCAGTTGTCCACTGAAGGCCTTTCTCTACTCCTCTGTTTAAGGCTTGATCTACAGCTCTTTGGCTCCAGTGAGCTTTGGATTGATCAGACTCTTAATGAATCCATATATTAAAGACACAATTTCATTCTAAATGTTGACATGTTCTGGAAGTTTTCCAATACAGGAGTGGCATATTGGGTCTTCTAATTTCCATGGTCAGTTTGATCTGACTAATAGAAAGCATTTACACACATTTTATATATAAATACACTTACGGTGGCATCTAGAGTTCAGGCACTGCATAGTCACCAAGGCTGGGTAAAAGTAGCACGGTAGATGGTGAGGCACTTCGTTTAGCAGTGTATTGTACTGTTGCCTCCTTGCTGCTGGATCCTTTTTCTTCTGCAGTAGGCAAAGCTCTGGAAGAAGGGAGACATCAGAAAAAGATTCTGGCAGCTCCCCCCTGCCACAGCCTTTCCTCACTGCCTCCTCCCTGCCAGAGTCTTTCACTGCCACATGTAGCTACACACCATGGCAGGAATGCAACCTGCTTTTCACCATATCATGTAGCTTCATGTATCCTGCACACTGCCATATGTGTAGACAAGGTCTCAATGGAAAAAAACCCTACAGATTTTAGTAATGAGAGAAGGAATTTCCCATTTGTAAGTTTAGATAGAAATCAGGTTGGTAGTGATAAAGAGTTGTAATCCTTTGTTCACTGCTTGGTTGACTTTCTCAGATGAATTGATAGTCTCCATCCTGTTCACTGTGGACAGGTCTCCCCACCACAACTGCAACTAATTGGCAGACATATTGTATTGGCATTGTCCTCAGGGAAGCCAGTGATTAAATAGGCATGGAAACTGATTTGCCTTTTCATTTCCTAAAGGTAGTTCTTCTAGGTCAGAGTGAAGGCATATTGTATTGGCAGGATGATATGAGGAAGCTAACCCTGCCACAGCCTGTGCTATAATTGTTAGGATGAAAAAAAAAATAACTTAATTATCTACCTCTGGTACCTTTCACATGCACTAAATGTCAATCAATATTTAACTATATTAAAAACATATCAGTAAAAAGTAAGTTTATTAGCAAAGTGCCTGTTTTGGTGATATTTTGAGTAATCATTAGGCTTAGTGTAAATTTATTTAGCATTTGTGCATTCCTGTGATTTTTATATACATATTGCACTGTTTCCCTTTCCTTTTACTGATTTTTGTAACTGTTTTCTCTTTCATGCAGTTTTCCATCTCAGTTTTCTGAAAATTATTGAAACAAAAATCAAAAACTGTTTCCTGTTTTTAATGCAGTCTTAACCTTTTATATTCCTTCTCCTTTTAAAAATTCTTTAGACTCTCTTAAATAGATAACAGATTTAATGGAAAATGACATTCCAGCTAAGCTTTCTAGAGGTACATTATTTAATTTATGGCAAAACCACTGAATTTCTTCCCCACCCCCAAGTATGGATGTCTTTTCAGCAGTAGCAATGTGTGTGTGTGGCGGGGGAGATGGAGTCAGGGAGTAACAGTGAAATGGTCACACTATGTGTTTTACTTTCAAAGGTATTCAGAAATGCATTTTCTAACCAACCTTTGCTTAACCAACCACTCAGCAAGTTTTAGACCTAACACATTTATTAAGATGACACCAAATGATGATGAGCAATCGGGGGAAAAGGGGAGAACATTTCATATTGTAAGAGTTATAAAGGAACCCTGAGTTGCACATTATTTATCAAGTTATTCATTATTAGCAAACCTAGTGGAAAACTTGAAAATCAGTTTTGGTCACATTCATTTAAATATAAAGTGCAAGATTAGTTTGAGCATCTGTACCCTTTTGAAATCACTGATTTACTAATAATCACTCAGATCTTTGCTTACCTAAATAGCTATATGTTGTATTTAAGTAGTTAAATTCTGCCCAAGGATAAATTTTACACCATATGAATAGCCTAACTGACATTCATACAAGAGCATCTATGCTGGAACAAGAGCGTTTATTTGTACTTTGTTATTCCTTATTTCCCCCTTTAAGAAATTTTAGTTATAGAGCAAAAATAATACTATGTGATCAAGATCAGCAATCCCATAGACCATATAATAAGTAGCAAATAGGCAGAGTGATTATTTTGACTATTAGATTAGACTATAGACAGAAAAGTCAGTAAAGTAAAAACAAAAGATTTCAACCTTATCAAAATGAAAAAAAAATTGATCTCAAAACAAAATGTTTTCAATATTTTTGAAATAGCGCTTCAGAATTTTGTTTCGTATAAAATTTTGATCTATCATTCCAATTGGGAATAGAAAAAAACCCAACAGAAATTAGAAATTTCCTGTAGAATGAGAATTTTGGGTTCTGACCACCTTTAATAGGTTTGAATTGTACCTGTCATGATTAACTCCAAAATATTTTCCCTACTTGCCCCAAATTTTGCCTCATGCACTAACTCCAACATAAGCCTATGACTAAAATAAATTTGAAGTTTCTAAATTAAGCCATTTTTTGAGATATGAAAGGCCTTTTTCGAAAAAGTTAAGAACACCTCATTTTTCAGAGTCTCAAACATGCTTTGTCTTATTAAACTGCAGCTTTTCCAAATAATTGTCCTCTGGCTAAAGAATACACACATTGAATAACAGTTTGAATTTAAATTTAGAATGTGTAGGAGTTAGTAAAAATCATTCTTGTAATGAAAAGATGACATACTGTGCAACCTTAACTATACAGTTACTCCTGTGCCTCCATAACAAAGCAGCTGGCATAAGTCACTGGAGACCAGATAACAATTTGTGCTTTTTTTGGAAGATTTTGCACTTGTCAGGATGTGTCTGCATCGTACAGAATTTGCACTTGGCATTTGATATTTAAATTGTCTCAGCAAAAATGTATGATCGCATCTACAATTACTGTTCTCTTCCTTTGTGCATGCACTTGTTTTTCATCTTTTCAAGATGATGTACTCTGAAACCACTAAAGCACAAATCTTAGAATGATTGTATTGTTATGAAGAAAAACTTTTGTTGTTTACTTTCCATGTAATGTATTGGAAATGCAGTTTGATTATTACTACTATATATATATATATATATATATATATAATAACCTTGAACAAGTTTTGAAGACTATGAATGTGCACTAGAATGAGGAATCTGAGTTTAATCCTCTTCCATATCAGCTCAAATGGTATCTCTAATGTCAATACATAGGCTCCAACTTTAGCCCCCTTTGGAATTTCTAAGAATCTGTGGGCCTAATCCAATCCTATTACAATCTTTACATTGACTTTAATGGGAGCTGTATTGGGTCTATAGGCTATGTCTACACTTGCACTTTTAAGTCGACTTTAACTAAGTCGACTTAAAGTCAACTTAGTTAAGTCAACTTAGTGTGTCTACACTTAAAATTAAAGTCGACTTAAAGGGGAATTTATAAAGTCGACCTAGAGCATCCACACTGGATGTTCTAGGTCGACTTTGTGCGACTAGGGGGACCTTGGGCAGGTCCAGGGTGGCGGTGGGGGGCACCCCTTGTGTGCAATGGGGCAAAGGGGGACAGGGACCCTGGCAGGGCAGAGCCCTGTGTGTGATGCTGTCTGGATTTAGGGAAGCATTTATGATATTATTTTCAATGGATATCTCATAAATGCTATAATCCATAGGAACTATGTCATGTTTGGTATCAATAGAAAGGTAGTAATTTGCTGGGAATGATTATATAGTTTATGTCTAGGAATTCTATTTCAAGTAGAAGTTAGGAATTTGGTGTTATATCTATACTTTAACTTGTATGATTTTATAGAAATACCAGAGAGAGGCGGGTGTGTAAAACCATTGTGTCCTTAATGTTTAGGAATGTGCCAGGGACAATGGCCCCAGGGAGTAAACTGATGAGCCATTAAGGACACAATGCTTGTATTCCTATGTCCTTAATGGCTCATCAAGTTACTCCCTGGGATCATTTTACCTGAAAAATTCCTAAACATTAAGGACACAATGGTTGGTAACATCCTGTCTGGGGCATTCCCACAGAATCATACAAGTTAAAGTACAGATATAACACCAAATTCCTAACTTCTAACCGAAATAGAATTCCTAGACATAAACTATATAATCATTCCCAGCAAATTACTACCTTTCTATTGATACCAAACATGACATAGTTCCTATGGATTATATAGCATTTATGATATATGAATAGAAAATAATATCATAAATGCTTCCCTAAATCCAGACAGTGTCACACCCTGCCCACATGCCCTGCCCTTTGGGGGGCATGGCAGGCTCCCCCTGTGCCCCCCCCAGCAGAGAGGGCATTGGTGTAGTCCTGGGGTAGCCCTAAGTCAACTTAGGGCTACCCCAGGGCTACACTGGCTTAATTCAACTTTAAAAAGTCAAATTACGCCTTAAGTCTAATGAAAAGGTGGTTTAATAAAGTTGACTTAATTTTCATTAAGTCGACTTTATTTTCCTTAAGTCGACTTAAGCAAGCTGCTTAAGTCGACTTAAGGAAACTAATTAAGTTGACTTAAGCAAGCTTAAGTCAACTTGATTTACCAGTGTAGACGCAGCCTATGAGAGTCACTTTGTGGAATTCCTTCTCTACAATATATACCATGGAAAAGTGATTTCAGGGACAATGAGTAGCTAGGAGGATCAAGTTTCTAAATCTTAGATCTTCAATATTAGGTGATAAGAGAGTATCTTTCAGTACTGCCAACCCCAACCATTAAAAAATCATGAGATGCACCACCCAAAATCATGAGATTTGAAACAATAAAATTTGCACCTTTTTATCTGACACCTTCCTCTAAGGCAAGCCTTAATGGTTCATTTTTTCAAGCTTCTTCCTGCAATCGTGAGGGTTAGAAACACTCAGTAATACAGTACTTTTTTTTGCTTCTAGTGGTATTACTTAGGAAAGCTGTAAGTTCTTTTACATTTCCAGTGTAGCATGGTATCCTCTTGCTAGCCTTCTCTTTGGTGCCCTTCTGATCCACACAGAACGCTGAGACCCTTGAGCTTGCAGTCACCAGTGGTTTATTTACAGTTTGCACAAGAATCTCCTGCCACTATACAGGGCTTTGCCTATGCCAGCCAATGCTGGGGCTGCTCAAGGAGACAGACAATATCTCTACACTCCACCTAAATCTTCTTCCCTGTGGCTCTCAAACCCTCTGGGGCCTGGTCTGTAAACCCTTCTGGGCCATCAGGGCAGCTGCAGCTCGTAGCCTAATCAAACCCCCAACAAGCTGCTCAACTTGTGCCTATGCACCGCTGCCTCCTCTCAGGCAATCAAGCCCCAGCCCAGCTACCAGTTCTGCTGTGCTGAGCAGGGTTTCACCCTCCCTTCCCTCCAGCAACCTGTCACATCCAAATATCAGCCAAGGTTAAATTTGGAATAACTGTTAGAAATGCAGAGTGTGGCGGCTGTGTAACTTTAACTGTACACCATCTCTCTGGCTGGGAAGAACGGAGCCCAATGTGGGGGGCGAGCAACAGCTGAACTCAGCTCCCTGCCAGCAAGGATAGCTGCAGGCGCAGTTGGGATGGCTCCCTGTCCCTGCCAACAAGAGCATCTGGGCAGTTTTCTCTGGCTAGGGAGCAAGGAGCCCTGCGGGGACAGGGATAGTGGTCATTGGACTTATCCCTTTCCCTGCCAGCAAGAGCTTCCCAGTTGCAATTACCTCCCTGCCCCCCAGCATTTAAATCTTCTATTTTTAGAACAGTTAGAGGGATTTTAAATTAAATTAATTTTTACGTCCTAGTTTGCCTTTCACTCATCTGTGACTGGAGGGCTGATGTAGTGGACTGGGACTGGGACTGGGACTCAGGGACATGAGTTCACTTCCCAGCAAACTACAGACTTTCTGTATGGCTGTATTGAAGCACTGGGCTTTCGGAGGCATGTGCACTTCCCAGTATATCTCTCAAACTGGGAGCTGTGGTTGTAGAGCATATTCCTGAAAAGAACTTGCATATAAGCTTTCCTCTCGAGCAGACAGGTGTGAGTTAAGGACAGGGAAGGAGGCTATCTGTGTCTGTCAGGTGAAGGCCTGAGAAGGAGGTAACTGCAGAAAGTAAGGACTAATCAATCAGGACTGTCAGGTCTTGTAAAATGAAAATTGACTAGATTGTAAACTCTTTCGGTGAGGGGCTGTCTTTTTGTTCTTTCTGTATAAAGGTAGTGCAACGGCGGGTCCTGGTCCATGACTGGGGATCCTAGTTCCTGCTGCAATAGAAGTAATAATAATGGACGGCTATTGTAAGGACTATAGTGCTGGAAACAAGGGCTAAGGCAAGACGTGGGGTGCTTTGTTTCTTTTCCTTCTCAGTGGTTAAAGCATAATTTGACGGGCCCCGGAACCCTCCAAATCTCTGGGCCCCCTTCCCATATTGTCTGGGCCCCCTTCAAGCATGTGCAGGCCCCAGCCCATGTAGGCATTTGCAACTACTTCTCAGTACCACATGCATCGGTTATCGCTCCATAAAAATATTTATAGTTTTATATGGTGTTTATGTCTATAGCAATTATTGTCACAAACTAGCAAACACTGCATAAGACTATAAGTATTGTGATTAACAACGGTGGGGCATAGGACCTGCCAGCAGCCAGGGCAGGGTGGAACATGCATTCCACTGGATTTTTCTATTTTTAGGGGTCCCGGAACTCTGGCCCCTCAAATTTTTGGGCCCCGGAACTGCATTCCGGTGCGTTCCCCCTTACTTTAACCCCTGTTCCTTCTGTGTGGTCAATATCTTGGCTGACTCATACCGGGGGTTGAACCTGGACCTAGAGAGCCAAAAGCAGGAGTGGCTGCAACCTGAGCTAAAGGAAGAGTGCAAAAACTTTATATCAACAAACAAAAAAGTATGTAACACATGCTCATTGTGTTACTAAAGAAAAGCCCAAAACAAAGGAACTGGAGATGTGCAATTGAGCAGAACATGATTTCTCCTTCCCTGCATGGTGCAATTGTCCACTATCTTATAGTAGCTTTGCCCAAGCCTATCCTGTGGCCCACTGCCCCATATTTTAAATAGGGATAATACATCCCCTCATCACAGGAGTGTTATGATGTTACAATCCATTAGGAAATAAGTGCTCAGATGTCACAGTGGTGAGGGACATATAAAGACATAAGTAGACTAACAGAGAAGTATGCTTCTCATATGCTATCAGCACAATACTGTCCTACTTTG
Source organism: Pelusios castaneus (assembly GCA_007922175.1). Classification (NCBI taxonomy): domain Eukaryota; kingdom Metazoa; phylum Chordata; order Testudines; family Pelomedusidae; genus Pelusios; species Pelusios castaneus. The sequence goes on from ML685794.1 coordinate 11,149,883, forward strand.
ATGTCTAACATTACTGGGAAACTATTACATTTTAAAAAAAAACATTCATTGAATTTTTAATTTTAAATGTTCATGAAAAAATCTCCCTTTGTATTCAGGTTTGGTTAAAAAAATTAATAAACCAAACCAAAACAAACCTGAACTGAACTGTATTTTTAAGTACTTGTCAGTACCCAACTAATACTTACATTTCATATTATTATATCTCATTCAGTTTCACAATGTGCTGTGATGAATAGTCATTTTGATGATCTCTTCCCTGCCTCCCCCAAAGTGTATGTATTTTCTCTAGACCAAAACTGGTAATTCCAGTACGAAAATTCAGGATCTTCCTCTAACTAAATTGTTTTTCTTATTTGTATCTATTTCTTGTACATCACAAATGTTAAATATATATTTCCACATATTTAACCAGAAGTCTACAACATGGGGGAAAAAGATAGTCTGTTTTATGTTGAAATTATTTAGCCAGGGGCAGCAACCTGTAAAGGTCACATTTGTTCATCTCTTTAAAATGCAAGGCAAAATGAAAGCACAAATATAAATTACTATTGACGATCATCAGTCCCAGTTCATCTCCGCTTAGCTACCATCTCATTAGGCTTCCCGAGGTCCTTGTAATTCTAAACAATAATATGAGAAATTGCTGTTTGTTCATTAGTAAGGCTTGCCATCTTCTTTATTCTCTATACAATCAGTTTAATATATTTGAAGACAACATTCAGCTGTGCCTGGAATACAATTTAATGATTTTCTTTTCCCATACCTCTAACAATGCTTAAAAAGGAAAATGTAATACAAGCTTTTGGAGAAGGGACATGGGTTTGTCATAGTCTCTGCATTTTACCTTTAGGTTTGAACATGCTTTATTCAGACACAAAAGGCTAATAAAACTAAAATCACACAAAAAGATTTCAAGATAAAAAAACATCTCAGTAGATGGAATATCTGTAGTTATCTGTAGTCTATCTGCAGTCTTTTACATGGTTGAGTCATGGATAGATGAAGTATTTGGAAACTGCAAACGTCAATCTCATGCAATTACTGAGCAACCTTTTGACAAATTAGCTTTACTTGCTACTCTTCATAACTAAAATTATTTGATCAGAACAATAGCCAGATCAAGGAACCTGGCCAACCTTCCAAGAGATTATATAATGGGTCTCACAGAATGTTGCAAACAGCTCCCTGCTACTCTGGCTGAATTGACATTGGCAGTAGTCTCAGTAGAGCTGAAAGGAGTGGTGGGGCTGATCAAAATGGCAATTTCCCCTAAGAGACTCTCTACCAGGTGGAGATCAATAGAGTTTAGTGTATTCTGTCCTGGTCCTGACATGCCCCTTAGCTACAGTTGCAGGAAGTAGGTGGTTTAGGAGCCGACCATGCTAGTCCTAATTGGCAGACTGATGTTTGCACAACCATAGCAACATACAGGTAATGAAACATCTGACAGAATCCAGCCTATAGACTTCAGCAAACAAACAAAACCAAATATCCATTAAAGGATCACCAACAAAGTCCTGTTAAAATGTTTGAAAAATAAGCATCTTTAGTAATTTCCTTCCTGTCTATGTAATGTGTCATATTTTTCATTCAGCTTACACCACGTCTTTAATAGAACACAATTTTTGTTTCAGTAATGGAGAAAATCCCACTGGTTTTAACTAATTACACTTCTATCTTCTTGCTGCATGTGGTTAATCATATTTGGAGTTTGTGTGTGTGTACATACACTTGTGCATGTAGGTGTATTTTTATTACCTCATTTGAAGTAAGACTTAAAAAATATATATATACTGTGCAAAATCCAGTTCTTATTTCTGACAGACCTAAATAAGATCATAACTGTATAACATTCAGGACACGTCATCTCCACACTAACAATCCTATAATACTGTAAATGCTGTGACAGACTAAAATCTGACACGCTCTTTCCAGCTGAGGAGGTGGATCATATGTACATCCTTAAGGTCTTCTGAATTTGAATGAATTTTACATACAAACCTCTCTCTAGTAAAAATACTTAAGCACTGAAGTCAATGGGACTACTCACATTCTTGAAGATAATCACTTGCTATACTACATGGGACCTTAAAGCAGTTTAAGTTGCTTAAGCCACCTTGAGCTCATAGGTCTTGGTTCTCTGCTACCCTAATGCCAAGGTGGGTGTGGCAATATCTCTTTTTGGCCCAGCATCTATTGGTGAGAGAGAAAAGCTTGGGGAATCAAATAGGGTAATAAAAATACACACACAAGCTTCTCTCTCTTACCTACAGAATTTGGTCCAATAAAAGATATGGCCTCTTCTGCTTTGTCTCTCTAATGCCCCAGGATTGACATGGCTACAACAACCCTTCATACCCTGAAGTCAGTTTATCCAGCTCTAGCATGATCATTGTCACATCCTCCAAAACCAGGGACATCCTGTAGTGATTTTGTAATCTGAGAGTCACCATGTGCATTGCAAAGATTCTGACTCAAAGTAGAACAGACGCTAGCTAATGCAAGATGCAATATAGGAAGAATTCATACAGATTGCCTTAGAGGATGATTTGAGGGTGTGAGCATCACATTGAGATTCAGAGGTAAAAATAAAGATCTGTTTCTAGTAGGTAATTCCCTCATGCCTGAGAATCTTCACAAGATTAAAAAGGTTATATTGGAGGTTGTAGTAGCAGTTCTGATTGCTGTTACAGTATCTATCTGTAATATTTCTGCCATTGCACCAATCTCTGCTTTACCTGAAATTATCATAATAACAATATCCAATATCTGGCTACAAGTAATAATTGTGTTATCAATGAGTTCTTTCCTGAGTCACTAACTTCCTTTTAATTGGAAACTAACACAATCACTATGGGTGTTTTTTTTAAGTAGCTTAAATTTATATATCTTGACAATTCTATTTGTTACTTCCTTACAAAATGCTTTTATTTTATCACATTTCCACTGTAGCTACCAATTCTGTAATATGATTTCAGGCATGTATTTATCCAAATACTTGCTTAGTTTTCAATGAGCCAAAACTATTGTGCTGTCTCCCCAATACTCTCTTCTAATATATTCATGTACAGATATGTTGTGTGATCCAGTGGAATAGTCCCTAGATTGAGAGTCAAAAGATTTTGGTCGTGGCTATGCACTCAACTTCACTTAACTTCTCTGTGCCTCTGTTTCTTCTTTTGTTCTTTGTCTTCCCTGTTTATGCCATCTATAAGCTCCTTTAGTCAGGAGCAGTTGAGAAAATGGTTTTATATTTTATGTGTACAGCCTATGTAATGCAATAATTTCGGCTGAAACTCATGGAACATTGTCCCTATGGTTATGTTTATTTTTTATGTTTTTTTTTCCTGCATTCCTTTCATATAAAATAAAACTCAGGAAATGCAAATTATCATTCAATTCCTGATAAATAGTTGTCCATGTCACAAAATTATTATCAATGCTTTGCGTCTTTGGCACAGAGGCAAAGGATTAAATAGGTATGGAAAATGAATTATGTTCTCATGGCTTCAGCATAATCCCTATAGGTCAAAGTTGAGACACATTATTGGAGCAGTATGCGGAAGCTTGTAGTGTCATTGCTTGAACTGTACATATTTTTGCTAACAAAGGAACTTTCATTCTATTGGTCTATCCATCTGTCACCTTTCTTGAGCACTCAAATTCACTTAAAGATCTACTGCAGTGGTTCCCAATCGGTGTGCCGCAGCACACCAGTGCGCCACGGCAACGCCTCAAGTGTGTCGTGAGAATCTGTGGGACGTGGGAACATTTTAAATCTCCTGCCCTGCTCAGCCTAGCCACATGGGCTGTGCAGGGCAGGAAAGGCCTGCAGAGGTCAGGACGCAGTTTCATCCTGCTGGCTTGGAGGTAAGAGTAGACTGGGAGGGGGAAGGGGGTGAATGGGTTGAGGGGACATTGGGATTGGGGGACTGGAGGGGGCATGGGATGATGGAGGGCCTACAAGACCCATGGGGGGGCAGACGGTCCCTGGAGCTGCTAGCAGCAGCGGCCCAATGTGGCTCCGACCAGGGGTCCTGGACCGGCGCTGGCAACAGGATGCAACCCTGATGTGGGCCCAGCTGGGACCAGGAGACTCCGGCAGCAGCCCAATCTGGCCCAGCCAGGACCTGGGGATGCCAGTAGTGGCAGGTTTGAGACCCAGCCAGGGTCCTGGAACTGCTGCCAGCTTACAGCCCCAGCTAGGGACTGGAGCCACCACTGCTTGTGTGATCTGACCCCGGCCGGGGTCCTGGAACTTCCAGCGGTGGCGGGACCCGGCTCCAGCAGGGAGGTGCCATGACCACCCAATCTGGCCTGACTGGGACCTGGGGACACTGGCGACAGTGGGATCTGGTCCCAGTGGCCAGCCGGAGCTTATGGGATGGGGCAGGGGGTGGGTTTTTGGAGCTGCCTCCCCCTGGGGCAGCTTTAAAATCCTCCCATGGGTGGGGGGCTGATGGGTGGGAGTTATGGGGATGGCGGGCACAGCGAGGCCTGCAGTAGCCCTGGTGAGACCCGCGGGGGGCCAGTGGGGGCCCGATGAGGTGGGGACCAGAGGGCTGGTGCTGGTCCTCATGGTGGGGGGAGGGTCCATTGTGGGCAGCAGGTAGCTGTGTGGGGAGAGGGAGCCACTGGGGGGAAGGGGCTGCCATGCAATGCTTCCCTGCTCTGCCCCTACCACACCATTCCATATAGCCACTCCCATCCTCCCTTCCCCTCTCCTCTCTTGCCACCCTTGCCCTGTTCCCCACACTCTCCTGCCACCCTAACCTCTCCTCCTTTCTTCTGCCATCCCTGCCCTGCTACCCCTATCACCCTACATAGAAGCGTTCCCTGACCAGTGTGCCTTGGTTCATAAATACTCATGAGTTAATTTGATTTAATTTGAACATTCATGAGTTTTTAATGGTGGCGTGCCTCGAAACAATTGACGGTATCAAGGTGTGCCACGGCAGAGAAAAGGTTGGGAACCACTGATCTATGGTGTCAACATAATCCCCAGCCTAATCACGTAACCTCTATCCAATGAGTAATTGTCCTTTAGTCCATCTTTTCACAAGGAGCAACTATCTGATTACATTGTAATGAGATAAAAAGGGCAAATGATGAACATTTCAACCAACCTACTTTGTTTTTAATTATAGCCCGCCCAGAATGAAGTCTTCTCTCACCCATATGAAAGTGCACCTGACTCTTCTTCCCATTTACCCATACCCCTTTCACTTTAAATCATGCTACTTACTGGTTGCCAGGCAACCCTGCCACTGTTGCTGTGCATGTGCATTAAACAATATCAACTGAAATATTTCCCCCCCCCCCGTACAGTTTTCTTTTTCATAAAACAAATGGTATAAAATGTATTCTGCCTTGGGATGAGCAGGTAACACTGTTGAAAATATAAAAGCTACTCTGAATTCAATTTTTATGAATCCATTCTAGTACCTCCAGGCACAGAAATGACATCTGCCTATAACTTGACCAGGGCTTCTACTTGCCAGGTATGGTCTTTGTGGAATAAAAACAACTTCACTTTCAATAGCCAGTTCTGGGGCCATCTGTGTGTGAAAGGGAACCTGGTGGCTCCACAGTCTTCAAGATAGACCAGACAGGAATGAAGAAGGGGCCTCTCACATTAATACTCAGTTTCATCTCTTTGCCACACTGTTGTGAAGCCTGCTGGGGGAAGGAAGGTTTGAAAAATTACACCAGCCTCCGCACCAGATTCAGCTTAACATCAACTGCACAACAGCATCCCTTGGTCAATATTTGTTATAGTGGGGGAAAGGGATGTGTTTTAGGGCCATGGGAACACATCCATCGGTATGTTAGCAGGCTTCACTCATGTATATGTAGTACATATAGCATGACCATAGAATTCATTCCATTATGTGATTAATTTCTGCTTGCCAGTCTTGTTTGGATGGGAGCTGCAAGTATCTGCCCTTGAGGTGAGCAATGCTGACTGCCTGTGCTGTCTTCCACCCAGCAGAACATCTACTAATGCTGCTTTAAGCAAGCAGAGCAGCCGGCATCTATTTATTTATTTATGCAAATGTTTTCTTGGATCATTGCTAAGGTTAATATTCTGTCACATGTCTTTTTAATAAAAGTGAGGGACAGGTCAAGGGCAATAACCAAAAAATCATGAAAGCCATAACCTGTCCCTGACTTTTACTAAAAATGCCCTGAAGGGGAGGGGAAAACAGAGTTGTTGGGACTTGCAGCTGCTCCACTGGCCAGGTTCTCAGTCAGCTGCTTTGTAGCTCTGGGGCTGGCCAATGGATCAGCTGTTTGGCAGCAGCCTGGGGATGACAGCTGCTCCATCCCACATCAGAAATTATGCAAGTCTTGGAAAGTCATGGAATCCTTGATCTCTGTGACCAAATAATATCCTTACTTATTAACTAATTAGGCAGCCTTACTGCTATGTTAGAATAACCAATAAACTCCACTAATGGTATTTTGAAATATGCACTGTTGTTACTATGACACTTTGCAAAGGTTGTGTATGAAAAACAATATATAAAAAATTATAGGTTGTTCAGCCAGCATGTCTCCAGTGAGCAGAATCCAATACATTTTCCCTTTTAAAAAAAAAATTCCATGTGAAAAATTGAGATCCACATTCTACAAAACAATTTGATAATGCATTTCTGGTGTGCTTTATTGGATGACTTATTGGCCTTCTCTTTCTGGAACTCCAATTTAAATTGAGCCTAGACAGAAGTGACTAAAAAGTCACTGTGATAATTTGTTTCTTAAAAGCTATGTAGAAGGCAAGTTTGCAAATGGCACTTCAAAGTCTGCAAACTCTAAGGGAATCCAAAGGTTTAGAAAATTTGTATAGATCTGGTATTTTCTAAACAAATAACTGCTAATGCACCTTAAGAATGAGAAATCAGTTCCCTTGAAACTTGTGATAATATCTGGAAATAGCTTAGGCAGTGGTGGGTTTTTTCTTGTTTACACTGTATTTAGATCTTGCAAAAATGGCCAGATTTACATTTCTGGAGGATGACTGGAAGAATAGCTGAGTGGATATTAGTTGGCAAATAATGTTTTTCCTTTTTTGTTCTTTTATAAAGTTATTTGGATGAGTGTAATTTTTAGAATCTGCCTAACTTTTGTTAGAATTTTTTCCCTTGGAGTTGAAGGCAGAGTGGGGATGGTGGCACTTTCTCTCTATCCTCCAGGGGCACTGTCCCAGCCCACCTCAAACATTCCACCATGCCCTTTTAGGGGGGTGGGGAGTGCATTCCACATTTTGGGGACCTCAGCCTTAAATTGTATGCAATTATTAATTGATGTATTGCAGTGATGTTATTTAGTTACAAAAGCTACTAAATAATTCTAGGGCATCTGCTATATTTCATAGATTTAGATATGCATTTTTATGAACTGCTGTTGCACCTGTCAACACAGTGTCTAGAAGTTCAATAGAATTTTTAATTTTACACCTGTTTTGTGAACAGAGAACCTTCTTTTTCATCACTTTTTGGTTCAGGTACTATTATTTTCTGGTAGTATTACTTTATTGGAGAAGTGTTTTTCTTTTTCTTCACTGCACAGTCCCTTTGTTCACTAGGTCATTCTGGGAATTACCATGTCCGTTATCTGGTATGAAAGCAGATCTACGCTTAACTCAATAAAAGTTAGTCCAGACCAGTACAAACTTAAATAATCATAATCAAGGAAGTAGAAAATAAAGATTTTACACCTTCAATATTCTTTCATTGTCAGGCTCAGTCTTACCATTATTCTTTCTCCAATAGACTTGTCAGCCTCATGGAATCAGGTCTTGCAAAAAACTTGATTATCTAAAAATTACAGTCTTGTGAACCATTTTTAGTGAACAGTATACCATTAGGCTGGTATTTTCAAAGGAGTGTTAAAGGCTTCTAGTGGTTTTTGGGATCTTAACTCTTTCAGGCTACTTTGTAAATCTCAGCCTTACTCATTATCATCCTGCTCTTCTATGGTCACACCAGCCCTCCCCAAAGACTCTGTAGGGAAGTGTGGCTCTATGCTGCCCCTATTTGATTTAGTAGATCCTTACTAAAATTTGGTCCTCAGTGAAGGTTAGATTCTACCACTTTTACTCATGTTGGGTAACATCTTACTCCACAAGTAGCTCTATTGAAATGAATAGGTCTACTTGATGAGTGAGACTTGGATTTTCAAAGGAGCCTACAGGGTATCTCCTACCCTACTCCCATGGATTTTTAAATAGGATTTGGGTACCTAATTCCATTAAGTTCTTGAAAATCACAGCCCAAAATACTAACCCGTGTAAGCAAACATGGAAGATTTTGATCCTAAAGAAACAATACTGCTTCACTGGGAAATTAGAAGCTAATCCACTATTATTTATTTAAATGTTTTACATATTCTAGAAGACACATAAGTCAGATTGTATATAACCATTCCAAGCACCACTGTAATATCTATCTTGTAGAGGATGTGTTATTTCCCATAGGTCATACAATATGTATCTTCTATTAATTATACACCAACAGACCAAACTGAGTTATACAGAATGAACATAACCTACCTAACAAGTCATCTACAGCACAGGCAACAGACAAAACAAAATGACATTCAAGAAATGAGACACGGAGAAGACTACTGTACAGAGCTCAGAGCATGAGCTTGTCAAGAGAAGTTTCATAGGACATATATTTAAATAAGAATGACAACAAAAATGTCATGATGAGAGAAAGATTTTAAGTAAATTAGAAGATGGGATAGTATCAGAGATTGCCTCAAGGGAATAAGAGTTGCATGGAACCCTCATACAGACTTGTTTTCATAATTCTTGCATAACACCATGAAGACCTGCCAAATGTGTACATATATAGAGAGTTTATTCAATCCAGGAAATGTCATGCTCACAATACTGTCATTTTCAGAATACAATTGAATCCAATAGCACTATAAATAAAATAGAAGTTAAACTTTGCACTGCATCAGGATTTGGGAGATGTAGCCTTGCTTGTTCATTTCTCTTCCATGGACTTCCTTTGTGACATTAGGAAAATAATCTCATCATTTTATGCTTCACTTTCATCTGAAAATACTTGCCCACCTCTCAGGGGTTGCTTGAACACTTAGTTTATTAACATTTGCCCAAGGCTGTGGGATCCTTAGAGCAAAGGTGCCATTGATGTGCGGAGTGTTTTCATTATAACCTATCTCATGCATATATCAATCTCCACTGAGTCTCAGAAGGTTGTATAGCCAGACATCAAGGAATTAGAGGGCAGTATACTACTACCAACTCTTGAGCAGGTCTTCCCACAAGTGATTTCAAGAGGAAATGAAAGAGGAGGAAGAGGAAGAACCCTAGACCGCAAATCTAGCAAATGATGGTAAAACAAATCCAGAGAAAAAAAGAAAAATATATAGATGACCACAGAAAGAGGGTAACCATCTAGGCATAAAAACATATGTCATTAAAAACAGGCCTAAGGGTAATGCAGTGGCATTGGCTAGAAATTTTATGTTTTAAACTGAGGAGGAAGAATGGCAACCACTACCAATAGCCATACCTTCCTGACTTCAGGCTTGCCTCCATGCTCTCTACTTTCAGAGTATTGGTTGTGACACTAAATAGAACAGAGGGGGATTGTGTGTCATGTGTAAGCAGGCTGCAGCAACAAACATATAACAATAAGAGGCTTTTTGACCAACTAAAAAGGAGCTCAGATCTAAAACCCTGTAGTTAGGACTCTTCCTATGAATTACAGAAGGTGGGGCTTATGTTCTAACAGATAAAAAGTATATGTGAACCTCTCAGGAGCTTTTGGGTAGTGTATGAGACTATGTAAGAGAGTACACAAACTCTGAAGGTGAAGGAAAGAATAAAGAAAGTAGAAGAGTGAAAAAGAATGACTAGGAGTAGCCTACTCATTTTTTAGCACAATTTGGCCCTAGAAAAAGCTAGACAGAGAGCATTGGGAGCCTGTTGGCTGAAGAGCTGTGGGGAATGTAAGCTAAGAAACTGCTATTTATATTCTTCAGTCCTTCTGTACTCAGAGAGGCAGGATGTTGTATATTCTTTGAAAATACACAAAACTGCAACAAGGAAAATACCAAACTTGATTATTTTTAATTCCAATTGGAATATCCCCAGAACCTTTGATTTTTTCTGGCCACTTGGGTCTAAATGGGTAATACTAATAACCACATTTCTGAAAGGTTTGAACCTATACTTGACTTTTAGTCTGCCTTTTCTCTTCTTCTTTTTACCCATTCTTCCCTGTGGTATTAAAGAAAAAATGTTTTAAAATAATGTTACGATAATATAAACTTGGCAGAATCTTTCCTTTATAGCTCCTTTCAGGGCCTCAGTCCAGGGGTGTTTAAACTGTAATGTAATCTATTTATGCATTATATAGCAGAATTGGAATTCATTTGTAGATTTGACACCATTGCCTTAGGGTTAAATAGAGATCTTTGATTTTTTTCCTATTACAACAGGTGATTTGATTTCACCTCCCTCTATATGCTGTTCTCCATTGTTTGAATCAAAACAATTGCTTTGATTTGCTGTAACAGTCTGACCTGATCCTATGATTTACACTTCCCTGCATTTATTTTCCTTCCTTTCTGTAAGCTCCCCATCTTCAAGTGTCTGATAAAGTGGGATTTTCTCCACGAAAGCTCATGCAATGAATACATTTATTAGTTTTTAAAAGTGCCTCAAGACTCCTTGTTTGTAATTACAGGGGGGTTTTAAAAGGTGCAAAGAAGAGTGAAGTTCCCCCCTGCCTTCTGGGTCTGTGAAAATTCCATCCTTAAAGACAGTGTATTAATTTAATACCAAAAATGAATGACAGAAACTCCCAATGCAGAAATCACATACATGAATAACTTTATTTATGAGAACAGTCCTTTTGAGTTTAATAGGACTTCTTAAACAACTGAAGTTATATGTGTGCCGTTTGCAGAATCTTACCCTAAACATTAACAAAGAGGTACATTTATCACCTTCCCATGGATTTATAAAATAATTTAAAGTTAATTAATCATCATCAAAATATTCCTAATCAAGCTTATAGTATTTTTTTTTAAATTGTTGAAAATATTTTATAATTTGTCTGGTATGTAAAAGCAGAAAAAGTGATAAGATAACTGTTCCCTAGGATTTGTTTTTGACAATGAGAAGGAAAATTCTTTTTCTGTCCTGACGGTGGTTAAGTTTTGTAGCAGTGATAAAGCCAGAGCCTAAATCACTCTTACCTAAATTTATGAACATCTTGTCAATCTAATAGGAGGAATATCAAGTAACTTTAAATATCTGGATCCAATTGGTACTCAGCACAAAAGGAGCATAATGGAACTATTTGCATACTTAAAGTTCAGCATATGAATAAATCTTTGCACAATCAAGACCTTAATTTATGGTTGCTACTTAACCTGAAATCTCAGAAGGCCCAAGTTCAGCAAAGTATTAATAAGGTGCTTAAGTCCATCCCCTTTAGCAAAGGACTCAAACACATGTGGAGTTTCATTTGAGTCCAGTTTTGCCATCAGTGTCAGAAAACTTGGCACAACTCACTGCAGTTATATCTGTGAATAAGAGGGCCTTACAAGTCAAGACAGTCACAAATTTCTGCCTCCATGTATTTCAAACTAGGGACCCAGTCCTCCACTAAGTTTCATATGGGTATATTGTTTGCTTTCATCCAGCCTCACTGAAATGAACTGGGCTTCATGACTGAATAAATAACCTAACCCTCTATATGCTGCTGTTTCCCTTCCCACTCTTTGACTGATGTGTCTGTTTAGAATGTAAGCACTTCAGGGTAGGAACTTTCTCTTACAATGTATTTTTTCAGTAATTAGAAATTGGGGTCCTGATCATGACTGAGGCCACTGGACAATACTGTGATATAATTAAAATAAATAATAATGGATAAGGATAAAAATTATAAACTTCTGCTTTAAATGTTGATTATATGCAATGTTACTATAGCTGTGTTGGTCAAAGGAAGTTAGGGAAACAAGATGAGTGAGATATCTTTACTGGACTAACTTCTGTTGGAGAGAGTGACAAGATTTTAAGATACATAGTGTTCTTCCTCAGGTCAGGGAAACATACTCAGAACTCAAAGAAGACCCCATACCGCAATTTACCCAAGAATTTAAGGATATCATAAAATCCCTACCCAACTGATTCCAATAGAAACTCTACAAACTCATCCCCAACAAACCCATCCCAGGGACTGTCTACATGCTTCTTAAGATACACAAGGAAGGGAACCCAGGCAGACCGCCCATATCTGGTGATGACACTCTTACTGAAGGAATATCATAGTTCATGTAAACCATTTCAAAATCACTCTGCACAAAAAGGGCCAACTTCCTCCAGGACACAACCAGCTTCCTCCAGAAACTTTGCAGCATTAACCATCTCCCTCAAAACACCATCTTTGCCACCATGTTCATCACTTCCCTATATTCCAGTATCCCTCATCATGATGGCATAGCTGCCTGCCTCAAACATTTACTAGACAGTGGACAACCCTGAGATTTCCATCCCAAACACATCAACAAATTCATCCATCTCATCCGCCTCTGTATCAATTTTACATTTAACAAACACTTAGTCCAAACTATGGGAATAGCCCTGGGTACAAGGATGTCTCCCTATTATTTCATCCTCTGGACAGACAAGTTAAACTATCTCATAGATTTCTCCCACAACGTTTACAACTACCATCCATCCACCCAACTCTTCTTGGATTACTCCCACTTTAGCGTTAGATTCCTATACACTATGATCAGGTTCTACAATGGAGCTCTTCGGACAACTATATACAAAAAGTCCACAGATCACCACACCTAACTTCATAAATCCAGTAACCACTCCAAACATACCACAAAATTGATTATTTCTAGACAGGCATTCAGATACCACAAAATATGCTTCAAGGAGAAAGTCTGAGAAAGACACCTTAACACATTCAAAATCATCACCACGAAACAAGGACACACCAAAGAATAGATCATATCATGGAATGGGCCAGCCAAATATCCCCAAAGAACCTGCCTTCAATACAAAAATCAAGCTGCTTCCATTACACAAGTCCCTAGTTGTCACCCATCACCCAACGTTGGAACCCAAAGAGGGTACTGTCAAACAACTACAACCTGTACATGATGGGGACCCCCTCCTGAAAGAAATATTTCAAGAACTCCCTCTTCTGATCTTCCAATACCCCACAACCTCTCCACTACATGCTACCAGAACAACAGATGCAAAACCTGGAGACATATCTTCACTTCTCTACAATGATGAACACCCCACAACACACCTTTCAAGATCCATGGATCCTACACATGCATATGACTATAAAGGTGGACCACTTTACCTTGGATGGTCCTTCAGAATATAAATTAATTCCTTATGCCAATCTATTTGTTCCATGACCTTGATTTTAGCTTTGACAGTCTAAGTGTTTTTCACAGACCTGAGAAAGAGCTTTGTACTGCTCAATTTTTTTTCTCATAAAGAGAAGTTGGTCCAATACAAGATATTACCTCACCACTGTGTACCTCTTCAGTTTTAATTGGTAGTTGCTATTTTTCAGCTTAGTATCAAACATTGTTGTAGCTATATCAATCACAGGATGTTAGAGTGACAAGGTAGGTGAAGTAATATAATTTATTGGACCAACTTCTGTTGGTGAGAAAAACAAACTTTTCAGTTCACACAGTGCTTTCATTCAGGTCTGGGTCCAATAAGATATTACCTCACTCCTCTTGTCTCAGTTTAGTATTAAGACATTTCTTTTTCTCACAGTACCAACCTCATGATAAAAAAGTGAACTCACATAATCAGCCCCCTCTGACAGTGAATCTAAACTTCTAATGATTATTTTTAGGAAGGGTTTGTGAGGTAAAATACATTTTGAAATTTACTAGAGCATTGTACATTGTTGTTGGAATCCAACTGTTACAAATATAATTAAAGTCAGTTAGAACCATTGGCTATGTCTACACCGGCAAGTTAGTTCGAATTAAGGAACCATTGGCCTTGGCTACACTAGGCTTTCATTAGTTCGAATTAAGGGCTTCCTTAATTCGAACTAATAAATTTGCTTATACTTTTCGAACTAATGGTTAATTCGAACTAGTTAGTTCGAATTAACCCAATGTGGCCATGTTAGTTCGAACTAAGCGCTTAGTTCGAACTAACTGGCACATTGACCTTAATGCAATTGACTAATTCAAACTAAGCAAGTGCCATGCATGGCGCTTGCTTAGTTTGAACTCAAATTTTCTAGTTCGAATTAAGTTAATTCAAACTAACTAAAATTAGTTTGAATTAGTTAGTTTGAATTAACTAATTTGAACTAACTTTAGTAAGTGTAGACATAGCCATTAAAAGAACTGACCAGAAAACACAATTCATACAAATTATTCGTTTTAAAATCAAAACATCATTTCCTCTATATATCCCAGTGTTAAAAAGGAGTGCCTGTCTTTCAGTAAATGTTTTAAACTAAAGAGATTCTTACCCTTAAACCTTCCACCTTAATAGTTGTAAATACTCATTCCAAATGCATATAAAAATAACTTTAACACTCAAACATGCTCTGTAGGTTTTTTGTATTTGCTGTTGATGGTGATGGTTTGACACACTCATCCAATGCATTAACACCAGTTGGATTTTCTTGGTCATAAATGGTGAGGTGCTTAAATGAAAATGAATGTTTGCCACAAATAGGCTGTAACAGTCTTTCTGTCTGAGAAGCCTCATCACCACTGGCTTGGATAGTGCAGTCCGACCTCCCGGGACACTCTTCCTGGTCCCTTTGGTTCTGTCACTAGGTAGATTTTTTCTGTAGCGACAGAGCTTTTTGGACACTGTCGTTTGGGATGATGATATACCTCTATACCTCACTTTAGGGACTGAAATAGCTCCTTTCATAGATGCTTGGTAACATCTGTCTTGGTAAAATACATTTAAACCCTTTGGACATTTTTTTTGAGTGCTAACAATAGCTTCCAAGTGGCAGTTTGCTCAGAATGAGGGGTGCTCTTGTCTGGAAAGAGAAGGAGCAAGATAGGAAGGTATCCTTGTCCCTACTCAAGGATGCCCCATGTATTTCTGGAAGTTGGGAGGCCAGTCCCTGCATCCATCTGTCAGAGACTCCATTCATCTGTTTGAGATGTCCTGCTGGGTAGTTATAGACAAACTTTTCAAAGCGTGTATGTACTTTTACACAATTGCTGCCTTAATCCAAACCTATTGCTTACATCAGTCAAATTGTGAGTGTTCATATCTAAATATATGTATGAGGTGGGATTTGGGACTTATGCACATGTACTTTTAAAAACAATAATTCATGTATTGTCTATGTTTCAACCTTAATTGTGATTTCTTGTGAAATCTTTCCTTTTTTGGTTTCACTTCAGCATCCTTTCTAATTTTCTTCCCTTTCCAGAGTATTCTAGATAATTCTTCATCCTCATTAGTTTTGGTAGCTTCAGATATCTGTGGAGAGTATCTTGTTCTTCCATATAAGTATTATTGGGAATATTTAAGTATTTTCTTTTGTTTTCTTATCTAGCTTTTCTTCTTAAGTAAATCTGTCAAACCCTTAATGACCTTTGATTTTTTTTTTTTATCCTTTCTAACTGGATAATACTTTTTCTTGAAATGAGGCATTAAAAATAGACACTTCTGTTTCAAATGTGGACCAACCAATGTTTTCATAAAGAGGATCTATAATTCTTCTGAGTGGTTTTATTTCTGTGTGGTTAAGCCTAATGTGGCCCTGCTTTATGTCAACACATTATATAGTAATCACTTAAATCTGGTTTGCAACCACTGACAATCTATCTTTCCATCATTACTGTTCGCAAGCTTCTGGCAATCATTATGCATCACTGATTCATGTCGTCTTACTCCAAATGTACCAGCTAACATTTTTAGATGACAAGTATTCCTGGCCTTTTCTCTGATCTTTCTAGGTTCATTTCAATTTCCTGTTAGTCTTCTCATGTGTTAGTGACTTCTCCTACCATATTATCTTCTATCATTTTAATTAATAGGCTTTTTTACTTCCTCCTCCACATCACTGATGAAAATGTTAATGAAGCAGGATTTGACATTTACCTTTGTGTACACAAAACATCATCTAATCCAAGAGCAGTTCCATTTATAATTACTCTTTGCTTACAGTCCATAAGCTAGTTTTCAATCCATTTAACAATATGCTTTTAAAAATCAATTTGATTTATTTTTTCTAATATTCTTTCATGACATGCTGTATTAAATTACTTAAAAATGATAGCCTGTCATCCATTGAAAGAGATGTTTTCCTTTATAAAAATTTGCAGAAAATTGTATAAATACACTCTGTGTGCACTTAAAATAGAGATAGATTTTGTACATATGTGTAGTTGCTGCAGCAATTCAACTTTTCTCTCTTTATAAAGCTTTATACTTGAGAAAATTATTTGTGTTACATTCTCTATGCTTTGTTTCACTTTCCCAGTCAAACTTATGAAAGTATTAATATGCTCTTCAACAGCCAGACAAATGATGTACACATTATTGTTTCCATTACACAAATTTGACAATTACTTCTATTGCTAATGCTCCAATAACTACATTAAATTCTACAACTTTTGAGTAATATACACATAAAAGCATTATTTTATTGAAATAATATAGTTGTTTTCAAGTATGAACAAAATCCCATGGGGGAGGAGCCTGAAGTGAATTCATACTCATATACCAAGCACTACACTGGCACCCATGGCTCTTTGAAATCCCTTGTACTAAATGAATTTGCATTATTTATACAGTACCTCTCAGCCAAATGAATCTCAATGTTTTTGATGAGCTTTACTGATTAGTATGCAAACCCTAAGGCCAGTTATGGCCAGTGGCTCTTGCTCAAGAAATCATACTTGGTACAAATGACTGACACCAATATCCTCCTTGATTATTGTCTGAGGCCCAATCACTCCTTCCTGTGAAAGGTCATTGAGTTGACAGTGGCAGGCCAACTACAAAGCAATACAGTTGGCTTCATCTACTAATTAAAGTCCTACTTTTATTGATTTCACTTCAAATGTTTATTGCAGAAACAGAACTGTAATGAAAAACAAATATTTTACTGTTGCAGTATCACTTTACCTAAAAAGCTTTACTCCTACAGTATCATTAACTTTGATTTTAAGCCTTTGGTGTAGGTTCTTCGTGTGATGCCATCAAAGAAATACTCTCACTTCCTCTCAGGAGCACAAACTTCAGGGGTAGCTTACTCCATTCTGGATATATCCTACAAAAATAAACAAAGGAAATAGTGAGTTTGTTTATACTTGTAAAAGATCAGTCGGGAGCAGGATTGCCAGCCAGTATGAGAAAGTGCTCATTTTTCTGAGGCATGTCAGTTTCTCTTCAAACTTGCATTACAAGAGTGGTGTAGGAAAAGGACCATAGACAATAAATAGTGCAAAATTCTAAACTGACTGTCATCTGTCAACAACAAAAGGAACAGTATCAAATGCAGAGTTTTCAAAAGAGGGGAAGCAAAATAAATAAAATAAAGTATAAAAACAAACAGATAAGGCTGTTTTCTTTTTTAATTATGTAGTGAAATTAAAATAAATCTACTGATCACTCCTCTACTGGCTGGAATACCAGAGGCTAGAAATAAAACTTTGATTTGAAAAGAGCATTCACTGAAAATAGAGTTAGTGACAGAAACAAAAAGAATGATTTTTTTTCATAATTTCAGTATAAAACATTGAGAAATCATCACGTTCTTACTATAAAAATGGTGTTACATTTTAATAAAATCTTTTGCAATGTGTCAACCATCTCTCACTGTTTTTGCATGTTTTTCTAACTGGTACACCTCAATAAACATGTTCCTATTGTCACCCGACCCTGCCATATGTCTGTGTTCATGTTGAGACCCAAATACACTTTCTGAGAGGCTACCTTGCTCTAGACTGACTCTTGCAGTCTGATTGTACAACATTCAGATCACATACTTCTTAACAAGATACCATAGCCTGGAAGCAGAACTGAAAAACTTCTTATAATTTACATGATAGCTTATAGTTTAACACAACACTGGTATTATACTGTGTCTGTCACTGTGGTATCTGAGGTCCAGATGCTGAAAATATGTAGGTGCTTAATTCAGGAGCGAGGTACCTAAGCACCTTTGAGGATCTGGGTCAGAGTGCCTATTGCAAATGGAATCAGTTGAAACTCTTCAGTGCTTGTTTATACTAAACTTTTAGAGATTTGCCTCTCATTAATCATAGACATTGATTGCAGATTTGCTGGGTTGAACCTTAAATATCTTTAGCATTGCATCTGAACAGTATTGCTCCTAGAAAATCATACAATTGGTCAGCAAAGAGATTTCCAAATTGTTTATTATATCTTAATGCCATTTGTCTTTTGATTTCAGCCATTTAGAAAAGTATAGCAAAACCTCTTTTCTTCTTCCACAGTAACTTGTTTACCAGCTAATCACTGCAAGCATCTTGACTTGAATTAAATCTAATTCTCTATAATCTTTATAGAAACTAGCAAGTATTTTCCTTTTGAGTTCTAATGCTTTCCCTATATATAAGATTGTTGCTGAGTTGTGTATATTCATGAGCTTAAATGTCTCTCTTCAGATAACTGAAAAATTGATGAGTGGCTAAGTATTTCATTTATTCACAAGGGATCTTCCTGTACCTTGTTCAACACTCCTAATAACGGTGTGCAAGAAAATCAGCTATATAAATAAATTAGTAAAGACTACAGCCTAGATAGCCTGGGAAGCAAAGAAAATAAATAGTGATGAATAAATTGGGGTTTTTAAAACTCATTAACTTTTTGCTATTCTGTGGCATTGGTAGTAACAATATCTAGGGGAGATTACTTTTTTTTTTTTAAGTTGACAAAGACTGTTTGTGTCCTGTGACACATAGTGTGAACTCTGCCCTTATATGTCTATTGGCATTTGCTCATATCTGTTCCATTATGTCTCTGTCTAGAAACATCTTACAATCACATGCACCCCCCACTCCCAACAAAATCAAACTCATGCATTACAGTTTCTTCTGGAGTTTTTGTTCACTTATTTAATATGTTTTACCCTTATGGTCACTGCTTAATCTCACCCGTACTTCCACTGAAGTAGAAACTCATGCTTAATGGCTCTTTGGGTTCTGAGATCCTCTGGCTTTATGCAAAAGGTGTCTTTCACTTAAGCTTTATATATAGTGTAAAGGCATTGCCATTTGCAGAGATTAAAACAGGCAGCAATAGAAAATGAGGTTTAGTGATCATTCAGAGGGCAGATATAGTTCAAGCTGTCCCACCAATAAGCTAGTCCCTTAGCCTGTGGGAAGAAAACTCTCTAGAGGTACAATTAATGTACTCTTTATGCTATCCTAACATTCTGAGCCTTTTTTCAACTGAGAATGACATTCAGATTCAATTGTCTTCAGTTACATGGTAGCTTTCACTTGTGGTTGGGAAGATATGAAATAAAATGTTATTATGCAGGTAATGACTGCAAAATTATATATTTACAGTGAAGGATTGCTGTTCATTAGTACACTCTAAATACACATCTTCCTCAATCATTACAAAATCATTACTTCTGCAAGCACTATGCTACTTGTCAAATATTTTGCTTGCCAGAACAAAAAAAAATCTCATTTAGGCTGTGTTTGTGCTCTTGTGCTTAAAGACGGCATCAAGTGATTTATTCACCAGATTGTTTTTGTTTTACTTGTGGTTTTGGCAGACAAATCACCCAATATGATCAGATTTTTTTTTCAAATTATGACATCAAGTCAGAAAATTTTCTCTCAGTATCAATAAAAATATTTGTTTCTCTCTTTTATTGTAAATAATTCTACAATATTCAAACATTTTTACAAACCAACAGACCAGAATTTTAGAACATTTTCTTTTTAAAGAATTGTTTTTCTTTAATTTATTTCTACACATGTGTCATCAGCTTGTTTCCTGTATCTGTCATATTCTCTGAGGAATAGGCAGTTGCTGATTTCTCCTCTGTGCTGAGCGTGATTCTTGTTATAATGCAACATTCTCTGTTGATTGGACTACCTGGCATGGACTACAGTATCTGTAGGAGTCTCCTGTAATTTCTGCAGAGGTGGATAATAGGCTGTTGGTGAACTGGAAAGTTTTACTTATTATGATGCAGGCAGATGACAAGAGTTCATAAGTACAATTGGAACTGGGATGCGAGCATCTTTTTATTCATTTTTTTTTAACAAGCAACATAAAATTAAAGACGCCATCTATTCAGTATTGCATAATTGCAAGTCTATCTTGTAAGTCCCCTGGCCCTCTGTTATAAAAATAATGCAGATACGCTATTGCTACCAGACATGTCTCCAACTGTAGCATCCATGCAGACTCCTTGAGTTAAAAAAGCAATTTCAGGTCATTTTATACAGTTGCTTTGGAAAAAGGCACATGGAGCATGCAAATCCTCTTGAAGTCAAAAGAAAGACCAATTCCATAGGATTTGGGTCAGGCCCTTTGTGATGTTAATAGTGAGTAGTGATCCTCTAATTAGAAAAGAACAGATGATGGTTAAAGCCTTAGCCTAGGGTCTGAGGCACTCAATAAAGTATTCTGCTCCAATACATATACCTTGTGTAACCATGGGCAAGTCATTTAGCCTTTATGTGCCTCAGTTTCCTCTGTAATATAGGGATAATAGCCTTTCCTTACCTCACAGAAGTATTGTGAGGATAAATACATTAAAAGATTGTGAAGGGCTCAGATACTGTCGGAATGCTGGTCATATAAGACTCATAGACAGATAACTATATGTAACAATTAATTGAACAAATATGGCTATTTTTTTCATTTGTGAACACTTCATGAAAAATCTTTGTTTTTCACCTGTCTGTCTAAGTTCCCAACTAATAATGACAAACTCAATCACAAAATAAGCCTTTATGAAGGGATATGATGGATTCAGAATCATTTAAATTGTTTAGATAGACTGTTATGTTATGCAGGAGGTCAGACCAGGTGATCATAATGGTCCATGATGGCCTTAAACCTATCAATTTACACAAATATGTTCATTGTGTAGTTGTTTGAGCTTTTTCTGCAAACATCTTATGGATTATTGGTAGACTATTACTTAAATTATTGACTATACATTATATTAATTTTGATACACATGCTACATCCAAAGAGAGCTCCTTGTTTCCATTGTGTACATCTATATACACATAAAACTTCTTATACTTTTTTTTTTTTTTGTATTTTAATCAGTAAGTAATTTAAATACTTGACTGTGATGCCTACAAAAAACCTTGACAATAGTTAGGCTGCTGTTTTGCTGAGACCAATGTGTGTCATGCTGACCAGTATTGCTTCATTTTTTGTACTCCCTTTTCTGTACTCCGTCTGTTGTCTCTTTTCTTATTATTAGATCATAAGCTCTTTGGACAGTGATTGTGTCTGAACAGAGCCTAGCACAATGGGATTCTTGTCCATGATTATGGCTTCTGGAAGCAATAATAAGCTATCATAATACAAATAACTTTTTATTAATAATACATGTCAGGGATATTGAGCACTTACTCGTGGTCAGCACAGAGATAGCCGGTCACATGCTCCTGGATCCTCATTTTTAGCTGCTTAATATGATTAAAGAAATTAAAATTATGTCCAATACTTTCTAAACGTTATTTTTTTTCTGTAAGAAATTGCTGTAGTTGTCACAAGGTTATAATTAAAGCATCAGTGGGAAGGAAAGTTACCCACACAATTCTAAATAGGATACATGGCCATGAGATAATTTCTTTATTAAGATATGAACTATGAAGTAGCTTAATAAACTCCAGTTTTATATTGTGCCCACTTAAAATTGAGAGGTTGAGAAGATTCAGACACTTTACATGGTGTTATCTGGTACAGTGTTTGCTATTATATGAGATCTATTGCATGAATAGCGTATATTTATTGAGTCTACTTTTTTAGTCTATTTCATTATTGATGCCCTACACCCCAGCATCGCAGGATGTTAGCAGAGATTTCATCCACTGAAAGCACATTCATGAGAGAGGAGAGAGAATATGGAGAACAATTGCTGTTACAGGGGAATCTCTAGTCACTATGCTTGATTGGAATCTGTAGTCACTATGCTTTTGCTGTGTTTCAACAAATAAATAATATGACCTCAGAGAATAAAAAGAAAGATGTGGGGAAAGAAAGAGACAGATGGTAAAATACTTTTATTATTCTGGATGGAGGCTTTCTGAGCTTCTATAAAATATCACAATATGAGACACATGCTTACCACATATATCATATCACCCTTATTTCAAGAAAGAGCTATATTTAACACAAAGGCTTTGATGGGAATAATTAAATATTATGTACAGGACAATTTATGAGATATTAAAATGTTGTAATTAATAAGACAGCTTGGTTCTTTCCTTTCATAAAAAGATTGCATATAATCCAGTTATCCATGACGCTATCCCTTCCCCAGGTATTGAGTATATTTTCCATTATGACGCTGTTGTAGTGAAAAAAAGATTAGTTTAAGTAGAGCTTTTTAAATACATAGTTGCAAAATACGAAAACAAACAAAAAGCCACATATTACATTTTTCAATTCCATTAATATCAAATGAGTATATTGCCGTTAATATAATTACAACAAATATCAAAAAATTAACAAAGTTGTGACATATTTGTGTTAAACCTTTCTTATATTATCCATTGTTGACATTTTGGCTAAAGATTGAATGAAATTGGTTCTTATCACAGGTATGCCATGAAAGTTTCTTTATGCTACTCTCAGCACTAGTACCATCATTGCAGAAGTATATCATGCAAATGAACCCTGAATCCATCTAAAATTTCTACTTTCATATTCTGTTGGCAAGCAATGCAAATTGGACAGCATTTTCATTTGGGTTTATTAAAAGAGAAGAGAGTGAACTTCCTTTACGAGCTTAGAAGTCCTTATTTTCAGTTTTTGTTAGATTTTGTTATCTTTACTATCCTTTATTGTTTTTTTCTCCCCTCAGTTGTAAATATGTCCTGCAGACACTGACAGAAACATACTTTACAAATAATAATAATAATAATAATAATAATAATAATAAAAGAAGACATTTGTTTAGATAGCATATTTTGAAGTAAATGTTACATGCACATGCTGCTGTTGTGATGCACACAAAACAATTATAATGTAACATGAGTTGAAGAGACAAGAATAATAGGTGGTTGTTTTTTGTTGTTCAATTTAAAAAAAAAATATTTTAAGGCTCAAAGGGACCATTGTAGAAAATCTAGTCTGTACCTGGGTACAATGGGGGCTGAGCAGGACAGGTACACTGGCAGGGCATAGGAGCAGGGTGGGCAGGGCTGTGTCCTGCCCTGTGGGGGGGGGGGGCACACCAGGCTCTGGCTGTGCCAGCCACCCTGGCAGGGAGGGCAGTGGGGGAGCCCTGGAGCCCTTTAAGTCGACTTTAAGTCAATTTAGGGCTAATCTGCGTTCACACTAGCTAAGTCGATTTTATAAAGTCGATTTAGCCAGTAAAGTCGAGGTTTTATAAAGTCGACTTTACATTTGCTTAAGTCAATTTAAGGAAAGTGTAGTGTAGATGCAGATTAAATTAAATTGATTTAAACAAGCTTAAGTCAACTTAATTTGTAAGTGTAGATGCACCCTGAGAGAGCAGACTATATATGTAGTTACTGCAGATTTAAACTGATGTAATTGGGAATAGGTTTTCTCTAGACAACACCAATGCCAATTTTTCAAATAAAAGACTACTAAAATATTCCTGATATTTTTAGTAATATAAGAAAAGACTTTAGTTTTTAAATATAGATTGTGTTGTTTCACAAGAGTGAAAGAAAGTATTTTCATGGAGAAAATAGCACATATTATACAGCATCATTAACTTTCATAAACATATTCTGATGGCCATTATCGATGAAGCAGTGCAATATAAGGTACAAGAAATATTTTGTGCAACCATGAAAGTGAACCAAGAATTTTGAGTTACCTTTTAGTTGGAAGCTTTATTTTGTTAACACCTTTTCCCTCTAAGAAAAGCTGGTTGAAATTTTTTAAAGAAAAAGGTTTTTTTTGTTTTTTTTTTTAATTGAAACCAGGGCCGTTTTACTAGAATGAAAACTTTAGTGAAACACACTTTTTTGAACTTTTGTTTTTTCACAACGTTTTCCATAAAATTTTGTTGTTTTTTTTTTCTTCCTGAAAACCATTTGGTTCCTCAGGTAAAATTAAGAAACAACAAAATTCCCCCCCCCCCCCCCCATTTTGTCTGTAACATTTGCCATAAGCAGGGTGCCTGTTGCAAACATTTTTGTGATCTTAAAGCAAATAGCTCTGTTTAAAAGCATCAGAGATTTCAGTTAGAATTTTGCCTTTGTAAGGATTTCAGATTTGGTCTGACGGATATCAATATAATACCTAAGAATTTCCTACCAACTACAGTGTTAAACCACAGGAAGTGACAGTGTTATCTTCTCAAACCTGGCTTCCAATCATCATCATGACACATACTCTTTCCTTCCTAGCACTAAAATCATTGGATGAAACCCTAGCACAACTGAAGTCAGTGACAAAATTCCCATTGATTTCAGTGTGGCCAAGATCTGTGTTTTTTATGCCAGGTTGTAGCAGAACAAATTGCTATTAGACTTTCTTACAAAACCTCTTTTGTAAAACAAGATATTTTTTGGCTTTTACTCTTTTTAGAGTCAGGCATCCCATGCTGTTTATCAAGTGTAGGTCAAAATGCATTCTCTATCAGAGTGTCAGGAGGATGGCACAACCGACAAATGATATTCCCTGCAGGGACGGCTTTGTGAGACATTGGCACTCTCAGTGAAATGAAGGGCATCTGCTTTACAATAATTCTGTTCTCCCCTGGGAAGAGAATCAAGGATCACTATAGAATCTTACAGAAAACCAACATACTTTTAACAGTCCCTCAGATAGATCACCTCTTTATCAGTTAAAAAGTAACATTCCTCATTTGGGAGAAGCTTAAATATGTGCAGACTGACACTATATTTCTGACATACCTGAAACTATTAGAATCAGCCCCATGGTAAGCAAACAGTGACAAAAAGGGAGTTGCAGAAGGCTTTATATAGAGTTTTCTGACATGAAGCAAATACAATTCAGTGTTGACAAATGATGGTGAAGGACCCATATTGCCAATAGAATAACAAATGCAAAATGAATTAAGTTTACCAGACTAAGAAGGTGGAAAGTCATCTAAACATATATAGACATGCTGGGTTTGTAAATCCTGTGACCTCTTCTTGTGCCTAGTATCAAATACCAGTTATTTTTTTCTTGAATAAAATTCTCCACTATGTTTCCTTAAAAATCTTTTACCTTTTGTTTATTTTGTGTCTTCAGTGTGCTCTTTCCATTTTATTTTAGAGGTGACCATGGGTTGTGTAACATATGTCTGTCACAGAGGTTGGTATGACCTGCCATAAAATGTTTGATAACCCACACATTACTGAAATTGATTTTTTATTTAAACATCATTTTACTCTAACGGCTTACTTTAAAAATGGGATTGTGTTAGACCATGTATATTTTCTGACAATGATGCAATGAATGTGGTTGATTTTCAAGTAAAAAAGATTGTGGTTTGCAAATTGACCCGGAAATTTGTTAATCATCAAGCTGATTTGCTTCTTTCTCAGACATCATTACAAGCAATAAAACTTCCTCAATCCAAATTTGCACTGTGACACTTGTGCTTTCAGTGTATTTACACAGGTGTAAAGGACCAGAACCTGAGGCTGCAAGTCAACATAGCCAGGGCCCCCAAGAGCATGGGGAAGGATATACTTTTCCATGGCCTGGGGGCCTGGCTCAGGCCTTAACCTCCACTGTGGGAGCGGGCCTGTGTTACAAGTTTGTACTGGCCTGAAAAAAAATAATTCTTGGACCTTAAGCATAGCAATTAAGTTCACGCTAAACCTTAGCACGTGCTTTGCTGAATCAGGCCCATACTGAGGTTCTAAAATAATTTAGGTCCATTGCTTTGTAATGATGAATACGTTAGCTAAAAATAAGCCAAAGTAACGTACCTGCACTGTGTGTATACAGCTCAGAAAGCAGCTTGATTAAAATTACATTCCAGTGCAATCTGAGATGTATAGAATCTTAAGTGGTGTATGTATGATGCATTCTAATTTAGAGATTGTAGCTCATGTAATAATGAGACAATCTAATAACCCACTATATTAGCCAATCCTCTTCTTGCATCTGAAATGGGGATTTTTTTTGTGAAATTAGATGTTAAGAGAAAATGGTATATTAAAATAGACCGCGCTTACCTGCCAAGTTTTTCCAAACAATTTGCGTGGCATTAGATTTTTACATGAGTCAATTATGACTGATGAAATGACACTGACATTGTTTCATAATTGATGAAATAAACATACATCACAAATAATTACTCCTTAATTAAAATTAGTATCAAACACTGTTTTGTCAAGTTAAATTATTGTCACTTACAGTTCTTCCATTTGAAAAAAATGTGTTCTGTTTCCAAGAAATTTCCCCCCAAACTGCCCCAAATAATACCTTTTCTCTCACACATCCTTTTAAAATGACAAATGTACAGGTGGTTTAACCTTACAGTACATCACCAAATAATTAAATACAGAGGCAGTGTGAACTGGTATAAAATCTAGAAAGCCTTTAAAAAAAAAAATCTATGCATTAGTCTCCAAGTGTGAAATTACCACTTTGATAGCATTTGTAGGCCATCTTAATGATATGCCATTTGATAATAATGAATCCTGTCAGATTTAATGGATATATAATTAATGCTTAGATGCTACTGATAGCACATCATGTCTCTAAATGGGGATAATGTTTTGGAAGCAACTAGCCATTTCAACGGGAAAGTATTGAATGCAGGAGGGAAGTTCAGGATATCAGAACATATAGGACACCCTGCTATTTAACTAAGAGGCTCAGAGATTGATTAATGATATTTACTTTGTTTTGATATTATGTTAATAATAAAGACCAATGTACTATTGCACTATTCTTTTTGCAGTTTTTAATACATGAGTGGACATGAAGATTCCAAAATTTGAAAGGAAAATTGAAAAAAAAAAATACACCCACAAGTTGACCATCAGAATTTGCCTTAGAAATATTAGCTGCATCCTTAGCTAATATTAATAATATCAGTGAAATAAATAGAGTTTATGCCTCCTTAAATGTTCATCAAGCACTTGCTAATGATAATTCTTGCAGGGAAGGGAAAATACTATGGAAAGACAGATGTATTGCACACTATATATACCATGATGTGACTTACATTTTTTCTATGAAAAGATAGAATAGCTGATTAACCAAATTAGAATTTTAATAAACATTTTCTTTCAGAAGCACCTACACTGTCCAGTGGATGAGAACTATCAAAAATAGAAGTGCACTCCTTTCATTTTTGGTATGCATGTCATTTCTTTAAAATCTAGTATAAAGGCAAATAATGTGAGGATAGCTCTCAAACTCATACCAAGATCCTAAAATGATAAGAACAGTAGAAATAATGTAGGCAAGTCTATACTGATTCCCGAAGAAATAAAAGAAGTACATGTTGTATATATATTGAAACACAGACTATGTCTACACTGGGTAACTTAAGTTGATTTAGTGTGTCTTCACTTAAAAATAAAGTCGACTTAAAGGGAACTTAAAAAGTTGACCTAGAGCGTCCACACTGGATGCCTAGATTGACTTTGTGGGGCTTAGGGGGACCTAGGGCAGGTCCACAGGGGCAGGGGGCACCCCTTGCCCAATTCCAGGGGGCTCAGCCTTTGCCCCATTATACCTAGGTACAATGGGGCAAAGGGGGACAGGGACCCTGGCAGGGCATAGGGGCAGGGTGGGCAGACTCTGCCCTGCCCTGTGGGGGGGGGCATGCCAGGCTCCCCATGTCCCCCCCCCCCAGCAGGGAGGACGTTGGTGTAGCTGTGAGGTAGCCCTAAGTCGACTTAGGGCTACCCCATGGCTACACTGGCTTAAGTCCCTAGAGTTGACTTAAGCCTTAGGTCTAGTGGAAAGGAGGTTTAATAAAGTCGACTTAATTTTAATTAAGTCGACTTTATTTTCCTTAAGTCAATTTAAGCAGATTGCTTAAGTCGACTTAAGGAAACTGTAGTGTAGATGCAGGGTAAATTAAGTCGACTTAAGCAAGCTTAAGTCAACTTAATTTACCAGTGTAGACGCAGCCTGTACATTGAGCTTTTGTAAAGTTGTTATTGTTATTAATGAAATAACATTTAATATCTACCTGCAGGTTCTTTAATTGTCATACA
The DNA here is from genome assembly GCA_007922175.1 of Pelusios castaneus. NCBI lineage: Eukaryota > Metazoa > Chordata > Testudines > Pelomedusidae > Pelusios > Pelusios castaneus. The sequence goes on from ML685794.1 coordinate 11,178,269, forward strand.
GAATAGTATTTTAAAAAAGAATGATTAAAAAGATTCATATAAGATAAAAACCACCTTGAACTTTAATCTAAAATTGAAACCAAACACAAATCCCTTCCTTCGTTATGAAGAGTTATGTTTAAAATAATGTTAATAGGTTCATACACCTTTAAAGCCAGAAGCAGCCATGATTAGAGCTGGTTGGAAATTTTTTGAAGAACATTTTTCCATAGAAAATGCTGTTTTGTCAAAATTGAAACATTTCACAGGAACTTTTGCCAAAAATAATTTTGAAATCAAAATAAAAGTGGTGAAGCAATTCAATAGAGTTGAAATGTTTGAGATTTTTATAATTGAATTTTTTGATATTTGGCTTCAAAATGCTTTTTGTTTTCAAATTTTAGTTTTAAAATCAAAATCAGAACAAAATATTTTGTTTGAGAAGAAAAAAGTATCTGACCTGCTGCATGATACAGCCAAACAATCTTGCACAGTATACTCTGCATCAAGACCATAAATTGTGTATGAGCTAGCATGTCCTTTAGAAAGATACCTATTCTTGACTTAAAGATTTCAGATGAAGAATCCATCTTATACCTGGGTAAGTTGTTCCTATGGTTCCTATGGTTACGCTGAGTGTAAAAATTCTGCTCTGAATTGATTTATTTTAAATTTCTGAACACTGCATCCCATTATGTCTTTTTCTGCTAAATTAAAGAGTCATCTATTGTCAGAAATCTCATCCTTTATACATACATATAGATTGGGGTCAAGACACCTCTTAACCTTTTATTGGATAAACTAAATAGATTCAGCTTCTAAAGTCTCTCACTATGTCATGCTTTTCAGACCGTAGGTCATTCTTTTAACTCTTTCTTGATCCATTTTCAATTATTTAACATTCTGACTCAAGAGTGAGGACAGCTGAATTGGGCACCTGTATTCCAATAATTGTCTCCAGCATGCTCTATAGAATAGGAATAACAAACTCCCGGGTGCATCTGACAAAGTGAGTTGCAGCCCATGAAAGCTAATGCCCAAAGAAATTTGTTAGTCTTTAATATGATCATTGGTTGTAGAAGCAGGTAAGTATTAAATACAAAAAAGGGCTATGTCTATATCAAAAACTGTTACGTCGACTTAGTTAGGTCAACTTAACAAAGTTGACTTAAGTCAACTTAAGTCGACGTAACTAAGTCGACTTAGTTAGGTCAACATAACAAAGTTGACTTAAGTCAACTTAAGTCGACGTAACTAAGTCGACTTAGCGCGTCCATACCTAAGTCGACCTAGCACATACATGCAGGCACTTGCTAGGTCGACTTATGAGGGGTGCATCATGGGAAGTGTGCCAACATGGCATGTGAGAAGGGCCCAATCCCCCAGCCAATCCCAATAAAAGATGAAGTGAGCTCAGCACCTTCCATTGTGTCTGGCAACATGCAGCACAAGGAGAGCACGGACTGCACTCCAGTGATGCAACGTGCCGGGGGGGTGCTTGATATCTCCTATGAGTGCCCAGTGCTCTGCTCAGCTGTAGCATGCTCTACCTGGACCCCGACAGCGCAGAGGCAGACAGCAGCACCACCACCATGCTGAGCCTGCAAGCCGCCTTGCTGACGGTGCCCCCTGTGCTCCATTGCCTCTGGGCACGGGAAACCAGCAGCGACTGGTGGGACTGCATCTGTGACGATGAGCAGTGGATCCAGAACTTCAGGATGAGCAAGCAGATCTTCCTGGAGCTGGTCTGTGAGCTCACCCCAGACCTGCAGCACAGGAACACCCGCTTCCGACCTGCCCTGCTTGTCAACAAGCAAGTGGTCATCGCGGTCTGGAAGATGGCAACCCCAGACTCCTTCCGCTCTGTTGCCCACCAGTTTGGGATCGTGGGGGGCCGCGGCCATGGGGGCTGCCCTCCTGTAGGTCAGCAGGGCCATCAACCGGGGCCTGCTAGCATGCCTTGTCATCCTGGGCAACCTGCAGGACACCATCAATGGCCTCACCTCGCTCGGCTTCCTGAACTGTCGGGGCATCGTGGATGGGACCCACATCCCCGTCCAAACCCCAGACCACCGGCCCGGGAGTACCAGAACCACCAGCACCACAACTCTGTGGTCCTGCAGGCCCTCGTGGACCACAGAGGGATCTTTACAAACATTTATGTGGGCTGGCCAGAGAAGGCGCACGATGCCCATGTGCTCAGGAACTCTGGCCTGTACCACCATATGCAGGTGGGAAACTTCTCCCCCCCACACACACACCATCACCCTCGGGGATGTGCAGGTACCCGTCCTGATTGTGGGAGGTGCCGCCTACCCCTTGTCCCCCGGCTCATGAAGCCCTATACTGCATACATGGACGCCAGTGTTCAATCAACGGCTGAGCAGGTGCCATCTGGGCGTCGAGCGTGCCTTTGGCTGGGTCAAGGTGCACTGGAGGGCCCTCCTGACATGCCTACATCTCGCTGAGCACACCATCCCAGAGGTCGTCAGCGCCTGCTGTGTGCTTCACAGTCTTTATGAGCTGTGTGGGGAAAGGGTCCCCCACTTCTGGGAGGCTGAAGCCCAACACCTTGCCAGCCAGTTTGAGCAGCCTGACGCCATGCCCCAGACACTGCGAGCCCAGCTGCGAGTGGTCCTCATCCAGGAAGCGCTGAAGGACCACTTCCTTACAAAGGAGCGTTGAGGGGTGGCCCTGCTACCAGGCACCCTCATCTCCCCCACCTGCCCATGCATGACCCCCACCCAGGCCTTACCCCCACCCACCCATCCTCTCCCCATCCCCAGACCAATAAAAAGAACAAAACATGAAATAACAGTTTACATGGGTTTTATTTACAGGGGGAACTGGGGCTTAGGGATTTGGGGGGCAGGATGGTCAGGGTGGGGGGCCAGTTGGGAGGTGGGTCCTGGACTTGCACGTGGCCACTCCTGGTCCTGGGGCGCCGGCGAGGAGGGATGGCGGGATCCGGGGCGGCGGCATCCTCGGCCTGCCGAGGGTACCATTGCTCCTCCAGGTGCTCGAGGCTGTCTGCCTGGAGCTGCAGGGCAAGGCTCTGGCACTCCACCAGATCCAGCAGGCGTTGGAGCATCCCCCGGCCCTTTTGTGGGCATTGACCTGCTGCTGCCAGGCCACCAGGCACGCCTCTGACTCCTCAGAGATCCAGACCAAGTCCCTGAGACGCTCCCGTGAGCGCGGCAACTTCCTCCTCCTCCTAATCGTGACTGGGTGTGTCCCGGGAGTGGAACGTGGCAAGGGTGCCGGAGCTGCTGGAGAGAAGCAGTCCCCCCATCCTATCTCCCAAGACACCCCCTCACCACTCGAGTCTGGGTCTCCCCCACCACACAGCCCCTGGCTCCTGTGCCCCATGAGAGAGCCTCCACACCCCCATCCCTGGGCCATGTCCCCCCACTGTGCCTATCCCACAGGCATGCCCAGCCCTACCTGCAGTGGGGGAGGGTGAGAGGTCAGGTGCTGCAGGTGTCTGGTGCTCTGTGCTCTCATCCTGGTGGTGCTCAGCAAGGGGACCCTGCTCCTCCTCCTGCTCTTGCGATGCCTGGCCCTCTTCCGGGCCAGGGATCAGCTCCGGGCTCGCTCCAGGGTCCGGGGCTGGCGGGGTGCCCTTCTGCTGGGTGGTGTCACCTGGTTCCAGCACCACATCCTCATCCACCAAGCCCTCCTCCTGGTTGTCATCCTGGGAGGCAGGTTCAGTGGAATCGGTGGTGTGGGCTGGGAGCCCGGTGCTCTCCTCCTGCAGAAAATCATCGAGCTGCTCAAAGTAAGGGCAGCCGGTGGTGGGAACTGTCCTCATCCGCAGCCTGTTCTCCTGGGCCCTCTGGTACTGCTGCTGGAAGTCCTTAATCTTCACCCGGACCTGCTGGGTGTTGTGGGTGTGCCTGTTGGCAGCCAGGGCCCAGGAGATAGCGGTATATACCTCCCGGTTGAGGTGGCTGTCCCGCAACCGGGAGAGCATTGCCTCGTCCCCCCAGATGGCAAGGAGGGCGAGGAGCTCCTTGTGGGTTCAGGATGGGGCCCTCCTCCTTTGCTGGCTGCTACTGCTGCCGTGGGACATCTTCCCAATATTTCAGTCCTGGCCAGCTCTGAGGAGCAGGGTGAGCAGGGCTTTGTCCTGCCTTGTGGGATCCAAGGGCAGGCTCTTCCTGGAGCCAAGAACCCAGGGAGGAAGGTCAGGAGGCCAGTTAGGTAGACCTAAGGCATCTATACTAGGGTTAGGTCAACCTAATATGGTCAACCTAACAGGTGGTAGTTATTAAGTCGACTCAAGGACACCCTTAAGTTGATTTAATGAAAGCCTGGTGTGGACAGGGACTAAGTTAGGTCAACTTAAACCTCCTTAAGTCAATTTATCTTGCAAGTGTAGACATAGCCAGGGAGTTTCAGAAGGGTAGCCGTGTTAGTCAGTATATAGAATAAACAACGGAAGTCCTGCAGCACCTTATTCCTCTTATAGAATCATAGAATCTTAGGGTTGGAAGGGACCTCATGAGGTCATCTAGTCTCCCCCCCTTCTAAAATCAGGACCACTCCCACTAAATCATCCTAGCCAGAGTTTTGTCTAACTGGGCCTTAAATGTTTCCAAAGATGGAGATTCCACCACCTCCCTAGGTAACCCATTCCAATGCTTCGCCCCCCTCCTAGTGAGAAGTTTTTCCTAATATCCAACCTCAACCTCCCCAGCTGCAACTTGAAACCATTGTTCCTTGTTCTGTCCTCTGTTACTAGTGAGAACAATCTAGTTCCCTCCTCTTTGGAGCACCCCTTCAAGTAGCTGAAGGTTGCTATCAAATCCCCCCACAGTCTTCTCTTCTGCAGACTAAATAAGCTTAGTTCCTTCAGTCTCTCCTCGTAAGTCATGTACCCCAGCCGCCTAGTCATTTTTGTTGCCACTGGACTCTTTCTAATTTGTCAACATCCTTTCTGTAGTGAGGAGCCCAAAACTGGACATAGTATTCCTGATGTGGCTTCACCAGTGCCGAATAGACAGGAATAATCACATCCCTCGATATGCTGGCAACACGCCTACTGATGCAGCCCAATATGCCATTGGCCTTTTTGGCAACAAGAGTACACTGCTGACTCATATCCAGCTTTCCATCCACCATAACCCCCAGGTCATTTTCTACAGTGCTGCTACCTAGCTGATCGTTCCCCAGCCTGTAGCAGTACATGGGATTTTTCCATCCTAAGTGCAGGACTTTGCACTTGTTGAACCTCATGAGATTATCTACAGCAGTTCCCTGGAAGTTTATGTTCACTTGGTTATCCACTGTGACACCCAAGTTAACTTTTCAGGATTGCTGCTGTTCAGGATAATTTCCTTCATCTTCTGTGGCTTAATTTATTTGTTCCTAGATGTTGCATTTGGCTACATTAAAATATATGTTGTTCACATGAGGGCACTTTACTAAGTGATTTAAGACAGCCTGCATAACTGACCGTACTTTTTTCTATTTCATTATTTTTTGCATCATCTGCAAATCTCACATGTATTAATAATCTATTTTCTTCAGGATCATTGATACTGTTATTTAATAGTATTGGGCCATGTAGACATTCAAATGCTACTTTACCAGAACATCCTGCTGGGATGATAATTCATCTTCTACAATTATTGTTTTAGATCTATTAGACAACTGTTTTTTTCCCCCTTGACATTGCAGACCACAATGATATTCCAGGCTACAATTATTTTTATTTTATTTTTTTTAAGCATAGATAGGATTAGGTGAATTGCCCCACCCAATTTTAAATATATCATGTCAACATAGCTAATGTTATCAGCTACACTTCTGAACTCATCAAAAACAATAAGAAGTTTGTTTGAAAAGATCTATTGGGCATGAAACCATGCTGATCGGCAGACTAATTAATGCAATTCTTCACTGATTTCATCCCATATTAGTCTTTTCAGGATTTTGCTGGGGATAAGTGTCAAGTTTACAGCTTACCAGCATCATCCTGCATCCCTTTTTAAAATATTGGCATGACATTAGCTTTTTCCCCAGTCCTCTGCAATTTTCCCAGTGTTTCAAGATTTAATTAAAATCAACTTTAATGGTTCCGATTGCTCTTTTGCGAATTATTTTAATGTTCTTTGGTGCAAGTTATCTAATCCTACAGATTTAAAAATGGTATATTTTATTTCATATTTGACCTTTAACTTTATCTTCAGTGTGATAGTAAAATGGCTGGTTCTGGAAGTTTAAGGCATTTTTTTCCTGTGTTTTGTGGAAGTACTGAAGAAAAGAATGGAATTAATTTCACAATAGGTATGGCATTGCTGACACTGCTGTCATGGAGAACTAACATCTCCTAGTGCTTCATCCATTTAGCATGTTTAGCAAAAGTGTAGTCCAGTTTTAATCACAGAGAGCAACGAAGCACTTTCCATCCAGCTCAAATATTCTGAAGTACAGAACATATGATCACTTATAAATTCCACCTCACTTTTAAGCAGATGGAACATTGGTGTACCATTGATTTTTCTTTGATTTCTTTTTCATGTTGTACAACACAGTTAAAACTAATTAATCCCTTTTTAAATAGACAACTAATTTGCTTCATTTTAATGGAAATCCATACATAGGAGATTTATTAGAGGCTAGTTCTCTCATCCACTGTAGCTAGGCAACATGGTAATAACATTCCAGTCGTATTTTGAGTAGGATTTCAAATGGCATTTTAATATCAAAATTTCTGTTGGCAGAAACAATGTGTAGTAGTACTACTTATTTATGGCTCAACCAAAATGGAGATCCTATTGATGCACTTCTGATACCCACATTAATATCTAACTAATTCCTTGTGATCGGCATTATGAGAATGAATATCAGGTAAATTATCATTATACCTGGCATCTTTATAAGAATGGTTAAGTTCCCTGAAACGTTGTAACAAAAAAAAAAAAAGAAGAAGAAGAAGAAGACATTAAAATAAATACATTGTCTGATCATTGGGAAGACATATTGCATGGCTAATTATATCTGCAAAGCTTTCTCAAGTCAATTAATTTAATGTATCAATATTTGATAATAATAAGTTAGGGTGAGCTTTGTTTGCATTAGCAAACTAGACCTTCAAAAGGTTTAATCCGTTAACAAGCATGATGAAAGCTGATGGATACTATGTAAAGAACAGTAGTAGCTCTAAAGACACAAGGTCAGATCCTCAACAGATGTAATTCAACATAGCTGTACTGAACGCAATGGGGTTACATCAGTTTACATAATGTGATGATTTGGTCCACAATTTTTATAGTATTCTTTATTTAAATGCAAGTGTAACAATTGGCAAGTGCCAAACATGAACACTGAATATAAAAGAGATTTTCAGGGGGATGTTTTGCAGTGGCTGGGTTGCAGTAATTAAAATGTATGGAAACTCCATTGTCTGTAAATCGGAAAAAGTAACACTTTGCAGGCAAGCATAGGTTTAACTGATTGAAAGCTGAAGCCTCCCTATGTGATTTATATATTTTTGCCAATCTACTTTTTAATATTTTTGCACACTGGTGTGATATTTAATTTCATGGACAAATAAGCGGGTTTTTGAAAGTGTGGCTTAAATTATTGCTGGAACATATCATCTATGTCCATAATATCTGTAACTTACAATAATGCAAGCTGCAATGTTTTTATGATATCTGTCTCTTTGAAAAGCAGCTCACATGTAATAAAGCTCAATAAGAGAAACTAAGAATAACTAATACATTGGACTTTATTATCTGCAGTTTTGCAAATGGTTACTGACCCAGTACATTTCTGAAAGAAGGACTCTAATTGGAAACTATGTGCCTATTTGCCAGTAAAAATAGTAATGAAAATGAACACAACAATGAAACAGTGTGTGAAATTACTCCTGGTATTTCATCTTTAAATATATAATTTGAAATGATGTACTTCTATATAGCAAGAAGAGTAGCATGCTTAAAGAGTAATGAAAGGGCAGAATAACTGATGGAATGCATAATTGATAAAGTGGGATTAACAGACTGGATCAATGTATCTGTGTGATTTTTTTTTAAGTACTACAAATGGTTTAAAAAAGTAAATCAATAAAAATGAAGAGCGAAGGAAAAATTCACAAGTAGAAAGTGGAAAAAAAATCCATCTACACAAAAGTGCACAGATTGCAAGTACAGGAGGAAAGCAAGAGATGGTGGAGTGAGAGAAAACCATGGTGTCATGCAGTTTATCATGGAAGTATTTATGAGAGTCATATTGCCATATACAGAGTAGCTATAATAATGTCTTTAGATTAGAACAGGTGACATACAATTGTGAGTATTTTATAGAGAAGATAAAGCTGGTATAGAGAAGGTCAGAGGCGTTTGCGAGGTTGTGGGGGAGGAGTGAGGGAACCATGTATCCTTTACAGGATTCTGTGGGTAATTTCCATCCTGGATTTATTTTTTTATACATTTTAGTCCATTCTCAAAGCCAAGCTCCTGACCTGATGCTGCCTTGCTTAACCAGAAAAAGGAAAGTAAGCAAGAAGTAAGAAATGCTGCTCTTCAAAAGTATCTTTGAACCAGTGTTTCTATTTGAATATAACCTGCAGTTTCTGTGCGGTTTTCGTCTTCTGTTCATTTCCTCTCCTCTGCAAACTGTCTCATGTGAGCCAATTGTTAACAGGGGACATATGCAAATAAAACCTCTATGTTGTGAATTTCCAGTTAAGATACCAAGCAAATGCAGCAGTTGTCTTTTAAATATATATTGATACCTGAAACCTGTTCAGTAGTTGTTTTCCAGTATGATATTTTTGTAGTACTGATGTCACAGTGTAGAAACATTGTGCTAAACATGTCACATTTTGTGGCATTGTGCAAAATGTTAATCTGAATTTATCACTAGCTGATGGCTATAGAGATGTAGAACTATGTCACCAACTCATGAGTCAAGAGAGGTGTTCCAATTCAGATAAGATAAGAAATGTTCCCAGCCTCCTCCCGAACCTTATTCTAAAACTCAGATTGAATGTGAGGCATTATGGGTGTGTCTACAATTACAAGTTAGGTCGACTTAAGGATGCCGCGTCTCCCCTGGGCTTGTATTAAGTCGACTTAAGCATTTCCTTAAGTTGACTTAAGGGAAGCTTAAGTCGACTTAATAACACCTGGTTTTAGGTCAACTTAATCCTTAAATTGACTCCTTAAATAGACTTAAAGCCAGTGTGGACAGGGATTAGCACCTAAATTGACCTTATTAAGTCAATTTAAAGCATTAAGTCAACTGAATAAGGTCAACAAGGGGCTATGTCTACACTAGAAAAATTAAGTCATAATTACCCTGATTTTCCAAAGTTCTAAGCACCTAGTCGATTCCAAGGAGCTGATATTTCAGGAAAGTGATACTCAGTAGGACTGGCCTGGTTAAACACTAGCTTTCTTTGAACAGAATAACTGCTGCATGCAAGGCCACATTATATAGTCAGTCTCTAGGCCAGTCTAGGGGCTTCCTGGTTAAAATTTTATGTGTGGTAATGATATATTTTTTGCTCTAAAGGTTTGTTCATCCAATCTCTGCTGTCCATGATTGTTAGGTTTCTTGTCAAAAGGAAAAAAAAAGCCCAGCAATTTATCCTGATCAGTGCAAATATCCTCCTTATCCTGTGTTTGGGGTCTGGGCAAGATATATTTAATTTAGTCTGCACTCCTTTACACTTTTCTAGCCTAAAATAGGAGGTATTCCAGAGTCACCTATTTCTCTTAATGATGATGAGAAGGCAATTAAGTCTGTTTGGTATCAAAGAACGAGTGGGAGACAGTTTGTATTTAGTTTTGAAAAGGAATCCTGTGCTGGAATAATAAAGGAATTTCATTTTGGCTGTTATCTGTTGAATGGAAGGGAAATTAAATTAAATGGCTGATGGAAAAGATTTTAATTTTCAGTAAGGAAACATATCACCAAGTTCCTAAGTATCCCTGGGATTCATTCTGGAGTGGTTGTATTATGACATCAGAGTAGATTTTCATCTTCTTTTCAAATTCTTTTCTTTTCATCACTTTAATTCTTTTCCTTTTTGTTTCCCTTTCCTTTCTTCCCATTATTAATGAGAGGAGGGATTGTGATATCATAGGTAGATGAGTGTGGGTACACAAAAGATAGATATAGCAGTATGGTGTAAAAGAAGTAAGTTAATTTATTATAGAGTTGTCAGTACAGTGACTATCACTAATTAATACATATAATGGAACATTGAAAACAATAAATCAATATGTCGGTGAATAAATTATAATTTGTGGTGCCATACAGTTTGTTGCTAATGAATTTTGGTTTAATCCCTGATATTCATGGATTTTTTTGTGAATCTGCATCTGTGTACCACATGATTTTTTACATAGTTCTTGTTCTTGTTTATTATTTCTCCCTCAAATTGGGATAATTCAAAGTGGACAGTTCACAAACAACAGAAAGTTGTTCATCCAAACTAGTCAGTGAATTCTTGTAAATTAAAAATGCACTTGCAAAAATCAAAAGTGGCTTGTAAAATAATTTCATAACTAAATAAAAGAGTATAAGTTTGTAAAATACTATTTGAGCTGTACTAATACTTATAGTCTATAACCTCCTGTCATTGTAGATTAGTTCTTCTGTATCTTAAAATATCTAAAGATTAGAATATTTTTTCATTAATATTTTATTACTGATACTTTCATCATCATGAATAGAGAACACTAGAAGCCAAAGGTAGTTTTAACTTATCCCATGATTACTAGATGAATTTAGTGTTGCATATAGCTATAAATATACATAATTTTAGTCTCATTTTCATTTAAGCAAATGAGAGAAATTTACAATCTGAGAAATGTATTGTGATTTGCTAATGGGAACATTATGATGCTTATTGAAACATTGCAATCAGCAAATGATGTGCAGAAACAAGCTCCGTCTCTGAATATTCATGTCAGTTATTTTGAATATGAATTGTTTGCCAGATATTCAAGATTCAAATGGTAGAGAAAGAATCCTCAATACTATCAGTGACTTAGATGTGGAGAAAAGAAGTTCCATGGACTCTTATGTTTATTATTAAATCAAACAATGTTTTCTCTTTGCAAATGTTCATATTGATGTGAACATGAGAAAGAAATACCAAAATGTCCAGTGATCAGACTTAATAAATAGCATCTCTTCTGGAATTCCTTATATCAACATACAGTGAAACAGGCACTTTTGGCAGGTTAATTCAGACAGTTCCCCTTCTGAAAATATGTTATTGGAAGTGTAACTACTCCAACCTTTCATTTTATTAAAGCACTTCACAAAGACAACCTAATTAAGTTCAATTAAAGGAAAAGACACCTCAGACACATCTAGTTCTTCTCTAGCTGAAGTCTCATGAGACATGATGACCTGCAGGTTGTAACACCCTGCTGTCATTTTCTGACATGCTACAGGGAAGATGTCCTCCTCCTTTTCCCGCCCCATGCCCCGTTCCCCCCTCCCTCCCCCGAATCAGATCAATTTCTGTTTTATGTACGCAAGATTCTTATATCCTTTAAAAATACTGGATTGGTCTATCACAGTCATAAATATATTGATATATGTTACATGCATCTCAAGAGTTCATAGATAAAGCTAGTTAAGAATAACAAAATAGTTTTTCATCAGAAAATTTCAATATGCCAAAACCAAAATATTGAGAGGGAAGCAGTGGGTTTTGATAAACAGTTTATCAGGATCATAAACTAGTGAGACATCAAGAGATACCTCAGCCTACCCTGCTTGTGAGGGCTCTCACCAGGGATATGAAGACCTTAATGAAAACCCATGCTCCAAATTATTAGCTCTTCTGCAATAGGGTTTCTCTCCTGTTGGAGACATTCCACTTTGTATAAACAATTAAATTAAATGTCCTTTGGGTTAAAAAGAGTGACTCATCTCTAGCCTAGTGCTTATGGCACTCGTGGTATGTGAGAGACCATGGGTTCAAGTCTCTAGTCCATGTGAGTGCCCTAACCATCAGGATATTGGTTATTCTGGAGTGTGAGATCTCTGTTTTTTTGTGAAAAACATCAAAAGGTCTGGGGTCCATCCAGATATAGAACAGGGAAAAATTCTGAAATCTCTCTCTCTCTCTCTCTCATGGGAAAATCATAACTGTTTCTTCCCTAGCTCTACGCATAAGATACTATGAAAAAGGCATCATTGAATTTTGCTCTGATCAGAAAATCTAATATAATTGAGAAACAGATTCAATTTCTCAACATGGTTACATGATGTTTGAGCAATAACAAATAGTTCATGGGTTCAGTTTGAAAGAAACCCCAATAAGTGTGACTATTTAATTTGAAATTCCATTGATATGTCCTAACCACTTGAGTTTACTAGCTGGCCTGAAAAAATCTTAAGAGAACATTTTGCCCTTCTACTTCTTGTCATATTTGTGACTGAGTCCAGGAAGTACAGTGATACATGAAAAATGAATGGGGAAGTTTACCTAGAGCAAAAAGCACCAAAGTCCCATTTTCAAAAGTGACGGAAGGTAGAGGTACACTTCAAGATGGAGGTGAAACATCTGGCTTGGACAGACATACAGATGCTAACTTCTATCAACATAATGCACAAAACATAACAGTGTAGCTGTGGAGATGTGGGCAGTGAAGAAGGCTAGTCGCCCAACTAAGTACCTAGGGTCTCTGGCAGAACTGTACTAAATAACTGAGTACCCCAAAGTATAAGTTATTACTATTTAAGGATTGTTCAGGTATCAAGGCTCTTTAACAAAGATAGGACAGTGGATGGAGATAGGGTGGAAAAACATCCCTCAAAGTCTAATGGCAAGATTTCTCAAGACTGTCTGAGAAAACTTTGTCACTCCAGCCTTTCTCAAGAATGTACTGTAGGTGCAGCTAAAGAAAGTTCCCTTTTTATCCTGTCTGTGAATGAATGATATAAAACATTGATATATGATCTGTCAGATACAGTAGTAAAAAACAGAGAATTTGATGGAATCTAATATTATATTTAAAGGAAGTTACATATATAAAACAGAAGCTGAATATAAATGATACAGCTCTGGGGAAAATATTATAAACTTTAATTACAGGGCTTACCTCATGGGCACTCAATTCTCTTAGGGAAACCAAGGGGGTTTGGTCACTTTAATTTCTTTCCAGGACCCATGCAGGTCCCAGGGAGAATGCAGCTGTGGCTGTCTTCTTGTCGGGACCCACGCAGGTCCCAGGGGAAGGCAGCTGCGGCTGCTGTCTTGCTGGACCCCCCACGGGTCCCCGGGAAGGCAGCTATGGCTGCCTTGTCGGGACCCACACGGGTCCCTTGTCCCCAGGAGTCCCCGGGGGCTGGAACCCGTGGCTCTCTGTTGACTTTCAAGTCTAATGTAGACTCTGTAAGTTGACTTAACAAGGTCGACTTTATGTCGACTTAAGTCGACCTTGTTAAGTCGACTTAACAGAATCAACTTAGTTTTTTAAGTGTAGACATACCCAAAGAGACTTGAAAAATCCAGACCAGTTGCAAGAATGCAGAGATGGGAAGAGGGCAACTCTCATTTTGGATGGACATTTTTCTAACCTTCAGAAGAAGTATGGGTTGCCATCTGATTGGTCCATGTCAACATCTCCAAAAAGGAGAACAAAGTTTAACCACAGAAATTAGATAAAACAGGCCTCTGTCCTGTAGCACTTCACTTCTTGAAAGCTAAAGCCACCTCGAAGGGAGAAGACTGAGTTCCTGGAATGGCTGCCTAGGTAGTTGATATCACCAGGAAGACTCTCATCTTGAATAGGTATCTTTAGCTATCTCTTTTAATTTTCTAGAAAGTTGGGTTTCCCTCTTGTACACAAGGAAAAGACCATAGTTGTAGTTGTCCTTTGCTTCTCCTGTTTTGCTATATCAGTTTCTGCTGTGAGAAATGACTGAATTGAAATGTGACAGTTGTGCGAAGATCTGGTGATAAGTACCACCCAAACTTTTTCTTTGGTGATTACCCAAATCAGTCAGTTGACCACTTTGTGAAACTGGTACCTAATTAGCAAAGATGTAAGCTTGTCCCATTATTACAGTGAATCTTCTTGTTTTCTAAAAGATTCCAGTCAAGTTTGTTATAAAGTAGTTTTGAAACTAAATGAGTTACTGTTATTAATTTAGATTATGGAACATTGTACATGTGGCTCCGATGGTTAATGGTTACATACCACCTTTCAGTTTGTAGGTGCATATGGATATAAAACAGACCACGTGTACAATTCTTTTGAATGGAACTCAGGCTGTACAGCTTGCCATAAATGTAGCATTTTGTATTACATAGCTAGGAGAGTTAATCAGATCTTGGGGCTAATATAATTTGTGGGAAACTAGGTTAGAAGAATTGACTATTGTAAATCCATTGGAAAATGGGCCTTTGTGAATTGTCATGTAATTGACCGGATTTCTTATGCTTTAGTTTTGAATTGCTTTCCCTCTCTTAGCAACACCGGAGTTGATAATAATTAGCACAAGGTCCTATTCTGAAGGATTCTTAGTCAAAAATCTAAACAGTCACTTTCCCAAGATTGTAATTAAATGAGTGTTATTTGCTATAGGAGTTGTGTGATTCGAGTCTGAAAAATTAAATATTTATATCAACCAATTTTCTACTTTGTTAGCCAAATCATAGTCCAATACTTCTTGTTTCTTTCCCTACTGCCGGAGTCCTTTTCTGAGAGAAGAAAAACTGCAACATCCTGTGGAGGGGAAAGGTTCCAGAAGCCGAGAGCTGAAGGAGCTTTTCTCTCTTCCTAACTGCTGTAGCTTTTGCCCACTGCGTTCCAGGGGACAGAGCCTTTACTTGTGTCTGGGAAAGTCTTCAGCTGTGGGGAGGCATTAAGATATTATATTGCTAAAAATAGTAGGTGAGGAAGGCACTACTTAGTTGTTGAAAATACTATGCAAGGTTTGGACACTGAGGGTTCAGGTGGGTCTTTACTTGCCTAAGCAGTGCTTCACATCTACATGGCAATTTATGCCCATGTTGGGAGCCATCTGGGGGACATACTCTACACATCGCCAAAGGGAGTGTACAGTATAGATGTACTGACAAATGCTTACATCCTATGAAAGTCAAAGGAATTTAGGTTCCCAAGACATCTATATGCCTTTGAAAATTTGAGTTTTCAAAAATCTGGTACATTTTCAAATCCCAAAAGGTTGAGGACGGTTCTTATTTCAACAAAAATGGTTTATTATCCCTAGTGATGAACTATTAGAAATGTGCAATACTGTATGTGTGTATGATAGATTTTCTTTCTTGATATGTTTATCTTTTTCTTACCTTCCCATGTTGCATATTTTTCCTTCTTAATTTCCTTATAGGGCTGAATGCAATTCTGCGTGTGGTATTGTGTGTTCTTTATAATGCCGTTCATTAGTCTATCTGACTTTAATAGTGTTCTCAGGTTGTTAAATTTAAGATAAATGAAGTAAACATTCTTAATCTGAAATTTAGTTAAACCATGTTCTCTTCTAGTGAGTGTCTAGATTAATTAATGCAATTTCATACTGTTTTGAGTGCATTGATACTGTGTTCCAGTGAGCAGTGCCCAAACATTGTTGCATTGATAATAGCTTTGCTATGGCCAGTTAATTAAATAAGTGAAAATATAAGCAGAATATGCATTGGTATCTTTAGATAACCTATTCTTTTGGTTTCTGTGAGCTAGCATAGTAAATTTCTGTTCTAATTGAATGCCCAAACTATTTCTGCAGAATAACCAACCAACCAACGAATAAATAAATTAATAAAACACCCAAAATAACAACAGTCAAAGCTGGAGAGAATCACCTTAGTTATATGAAAGCCAGCGGTTCCACATGAAGTTTGTGTCTTTTTTTTTTTTTTTGGCTTCTGTTCATGTAAATTAGTTTTATTAAGGTTAAAATGATTCTTAAAACCAGCCACCTTTGCCTATTGAGGTAGGAGGGTTGAAAACATAAAAAGCTTGATTTTGTTGGGACTTCTATCAAAAATCATGTTTCAGCCCTATTTCACTTAGAAGGAGCTTTGCGGAAAACCTGATTCAGGTTATCTGAAAGCTCTGTGGACGATGATAAATCTGGCCTAACTTTTGAAATACTCAGAGCTGTGGAAGGCTAATATATACCCAGGTATTTTTATTTTGCCTTTTAAGCACAGAGCCACTTTGGTACAATATTTCCGAGAGTTGCCTGGCATATAGAGGTTGCTATGAGCATCTATCCTTCTTCCCAGCTCCATTTGGGATGGCTAGAGCTGCTTGTCTTCTATACTGCTTGCTTTCAGCTGAACTAAAGAGCCATTCTGATGACATGTCCCTGAGTGAGGTAGGGGTGCAAAGCCAAAGTTTCCTTGTGCACCCTCTTATACATCTGTAACCCAGGCATCCTGGGGTAACCACTTGAATATTCAAGGATCAGTGCAAGCTGCAAAAGGGGAGCAGCATTGCTGGGTTGCGTGGAGATAAACTCCCCAACCAGTCACATACTTCTGATTCCCCACACTGCATATCAAGAAGCCATCATAAAATATACTCATCCCCCTTTACTGCATTTCAGCCACTGATATCCAAATAGCACTGGGTCTGGTAAAGAGAGCAATTGCTTAAAACTCCAAGCTCTTTACCCAGAAGGTTTCTCTTGACCCCAAAGTTTCAACCACATTATATGCAACAGTATAGGTTTGGATCTTACCCAAAATATCACAATACCAGCCAATCCTTTAGTGACTAAAACTAAAGGTTTATTGTACAAGGAAAGAAACAAACTATGTGAGTACTGTTAACGGGTTAAAGTAATCACATACATACAATTATTTGAAAGTCCAATACATCAGGTTTCCAGTAGAATTTGAAGTTTGCAGATCTTAGGCATACATCCAATACCTGGATGGGTTTAAGTTCTTGTTTCACAGCTTCAGTTGTTAGAAATCCAGTTCAAAGATTTTAAAAACCAAATGGTCCACATAGAGTTTGTTATAATTCTCCCATGAGAATAAGCAGAGTGATTCTAGGCCGGTGCTGCCTCGGATCTCAATTCTGCGCCCAAACTTTCCCTGAGAAGCTTGGGCAGATGTGAGATAAAGAGATTATGTTCCCAATTTTCTTTTATAGTTATACCAAGGTGAACATTGCAGGTAATTTCTTCATGTGGGCTTTGATGACAGTTCACAGATACTTTCTTCAGTGGAGAATAGTCAGGTATATTGTCATTTGAAGTAAAACCTTCACCACTCAGGCGCTACAGGTAATTAGCTGCATTAGCACGGTTAATAAACAGTTTACATTGGTACATCAAAGGTGCATCTAGATGTTAATGTTCACTTTTGACCTTTTCTAATAGAATAATAGTAACAGCTAGGGAAGCAGTTTGTTTACCTTGCTAACCTCTAACAATATAGATGTAAACATCATTAAGTAACTACTAACAATACACATGCATGTCAAAGCCCTACACTACTTGTAACACTACTGTTGTGTTTTCCTACAATATATTTTTAAAGGTTAGATTTGAGTCATATATTTTACAAAATAGCTTCACCTTTTCAAGTCTAGCATGAAACATCCACTCACGGTTCAAACACAATCAGACCCTCTGATTCAGTGACTCTCAACCACAGATACATATATCCCTGGTGGTGTGTAGAGGTCTTCTAAAGGGTTACATCAATTACTCTAGATATTTGCCTAGTTTTACAAACAGACCATGAAAAAAGCACTAATGAAGTCAGTAAAAATTATAATTCCATGCAAATTTCTTTATACTACTCTATACACGATACACTGAAATGTAAGTACAATAACTAAATTCCAATTGATTTATTTTATACTAACATAGTAAAAATGAGGAAGTAAGCAATCTTTCAGTAACAGTGTGCTGTGACACTTTTGTATTCTTATGTCTGAATTAATAAGCAAGTAGTTTAAGTGAGGTAAAACTTGATGGTACAGAAGACAAATGTTGTTTCCATTTCATGCATCTGACGAAGTGGGTTGAAGCCCACGAAAGCTTATGCCTGAAGAAATGTGTTAGTCTTTAAGGTGCCATAGGACTCTTGTTTTTAATTTGAATACAATCAGTCAAGAGTACAACATGTTTCCAAGGAGGTAAATTAAGTTCAAGAAAATTTCTTATAATTGAATAACAAAACAATAAGTTTTAATAATTTCTTTCTCTCCCTCCTCCTATTCAGAAAATTTATTTAATGGAAATTTATTTAGCAAGAGGCATACATATGACACTATTAACATACTTCTAAATTATTTTAATATGCTCTAATTTATAGGTTTTCCTTATTTATGTGTGTGTGTGAGAGAGAGAGAGAGAGAGAGAGAGAGAGAGAGAGAGAGAGAAAACACCACCACTCCTCTGCCTCCCTCATCCTCAGAAGCTAGCTTGAGCCATAAGGTGCAGCTCTGAGTATTGAGAGTACGGCATTGACATTCCATCCAGCCCCTAAGGCCCCTGCATGATCTTTGTGGCCCCTACAACCCCGCTCAGCCCCCCCACAGCACCAGCGGACGTGGCCTGGGGGATGCTGGGAGGGCCCTTCCAGTGCTGTGGAGGAGCAGGGCCCTGAAGCCATAGGCCGGGTTCTGTAGCCCTCTCGCTCCACTCCCAGGCCAGCTGGTCCACCCCCAGGGGCAGGGCAGGCTGGCACATGGTACAGCCTCCAATGCGGCCTTCCACGACTCTTGGACCTGGAGGGCTTCAAGAGAGCCCTGCACCTGGGGGCAAACCAGTCAGACCTGGACTGGAGCGGGAGCATTGCAGAGAGCGGCCTCCAGCCCCAGGGCACCCTACAGTGCTGGGCTTCTTGCAGGATGCCATGGTGGGGGACCAGGGCCCCGTGCAGGGAGGGGCCATGGTGGTGGTGGGCTGGGGCTCCTTGCTGGAGGGGTGGCCTGCAGTGATGGGCTTTTCTTCCCCCATTACTTAGTTCACTCTGCTTAGGCAGAGTCTTGGCTCCATTCCCTTCCTTCTCCTTTTGATCCACTTCTTCAGAGAAGGGAGCACCTGCAGTACAGTGACCTAGAGTCATTATCCACATGTCCCTGGACAGAGAGTGGAGGGGAAAGTGTTGGGGCCTGACTCTCCTGCACAGCTATAATAGGGCTAGTGACGATCTGCCCCAAAGTTATTAAACATGAGCACTTCAGTCAAATATCAGTTGTCATCAGTGTTTCTATCAAAACTGAATATGGAAGAGATTACACATAGTTTCAGACAATTTAAACCTAACTGTGGCTGACAGGGTGCAAGGAAAGCAGAATGTGACCCAATTAGTGTTGTACAAATGAAACATTAAACTAAAAGAAAATAATCTTTGTTGGTCAGTAACGTTTGATGCTTTATGTTAGGTATTATACTACATGTGGTGATAATGGCATTATGATCAATACTGATGATATTACAGTAACATTGAGGAGAACTATACTATCACTCAGATTGGAGATCAATTGATTATTCTGCATGTATATTGCTAATTTTATAAACCAATAGGCGTTTAAAAAACCCCCTAAAATAAGTTGAAGTAAATCAAATAATGGCCTAAATAAGGCCTATTAAATAAATACATTTTCAGGGAAATTTGACATATAATACTTCAGCTGAAATCCCTAATTAGTGTTGTGTGGAAGGTTTCTGAAAAAAGAAAATAACCCAATAAACAAGAAGTTTCCCTGACTAACTTCCATCATATTCTAGAGATGTTCGAACACCAACATGATAGGGAAAGTCACAAGGAATAGGATATCCATTCATAAAGATTAACCCATAAATTGTTCCAGAGTTTTATAATCTGTTTTAGGTATCTACTGTCCTTGGTGATATGCTGATACATCTAAGTACTAGTGAGCACTCTAGATGTTAAATTCTATACCAGCTGAAGCTTTTATGACGTAATTTGGAAAGTCTGCAAACAAGGAATTGCAGTATTGCAACCTTGATGTGATAGATTGTGTAAATCAAGAGCTGTAGATCCTGCTTAACAGCACTATTTCTAGTCTCACTAAATTCCTAACAGGGAAACATGAAGACTTAACAATCTGGTCCTCCAAACAAAACTCAGGGTCAAATGTGACACCAAAATTATTTAGTGAGAAGGTTATTTCTTGTTCCAACAAACGGTACCATAAATGAAGAAGGGCTATTTAGTAGGCATAAGTAACAATTAATTCATAATTATATGAATTAAGTAACAAATATTAGAAGACATCCAACAATAAGCATCAAGAAAGTATTTTTTCCAGATTAGATACCATTTTTGAGTACGTTATCATGAACCATTTAATATACCTGTTATATTTTAGTTGTCTTCAGAATTAAGATCTCGCTTACTGAACAAATATCACAATAAGGCCATGCACTATATATGCTAAATAGGGTTGTCCTAATTTACAAGATCTATTGTGGGACTTGCACTTTAAAGTAATAAAATACCTTGGCAGTTATGAATAGAATACTGTGACTAATGTGTTCCAAACTGAGTAAAAGTAACAATGGTTGTATTTTGTTGGGTTCAACTTAAATAATAATATAGTATGGAAAAAAAATCTTTTTTTTTACTGTTATCTTGTCCCCTATCCAGTATGCAGAGAACTAAGTGAAGTACTTTTCAGTTTACTTATTTTGATATTTGTTAACAATGGCCTTAACATTAGCCTTTTTGCAGAGAGTATCCATGATTTACTGGACTAAGACCATCAACTCTATTCTTTAGTGCTATTTTAATCTGCCATTTTCCATGAGCAAAAAAGTCATTGAAAATGAAACATTTCATTTATTACCCAGAACAAAACAAATTCTGAATCTGTTACTTTGATTGCATCTCTAAACGGTAAAAATGAAACAGTCAAAAGAACTGAAATTATTATTACTAATTGACCACCCCAGCCCATCCCTAAATGTCATTATAAAATTAGAAGAAGAAAAAAAACCACTGCTGCTTGTTCTATGGCCAAAGTCCTCAAAGCAGAGTTTGGCAAATATAGAAGTGTGCTAAGTGTGGACAAATTAGAAATTGTGTCAAGTGTGGACAAATTAGAAAGAGTCCAGCGGAGGGCAACAAAAATGATTAGGGGGCTGGGGCACATGACTTATGAGGAGAGACTGAAGGAACTAGGCTTATTTAGTCTACAGAAGAGAAGACTGAGGGGAGATTTGATAACAACCTTCAACTACTTGAAGGGGTGCTCCAAAGAGGAGGGAGCTAGGCTGTTCTCGATGGTAGCAGAGGACAGAACAAGGAGCAATGGTTTCAAATTACAGCTGGGGAGGTCAAGGTAGGATATTAGGAAAAACTTTCTCACTAGGAGGGTGGTGAAGCATTGGAATGGGCTACCTAGGGAGGTGGTAGAATCTCCATCTTTGGAGATTTTTAAGGCCCGGTTAGACAAAACCCTGGCTGGGATGATTTAGTGGGAGTGGTCCTGCTTTTTAGCAGGGGGTTGGACTAGATGACCTCGTGAGGTCCCTTCCAACCCTATTATTCTATGATTCTATGATTCTATAAGTGCAGCCCGAAAAATAAGGCACTCCCCACTGCTGAAAACCCCCACTGCTCAGGGCACTTTTGGCAGCAGGGTAGCACTGCTGAAAGTGTCAGTGCCAGCAGCTTTTTTTGGGGGCACCGAAGGCGTTCCGCCCCTGAAGTACTATGGTGCAGCTGTGCGCCACGGCACAATTTCTGGTCTCCATGTTGACCTGGTGCTCAGACGTTGTCAAACCCTGCCACAAAGGCATATAGAACTGAAAATTGGAAAAAGCTGGTAAATTAGCATCACAGGTTGAATAGGAAACTGTCTTCCCAGTAAATAATGGTTAAAATCTGCAATACACTATCTACAGCAATATGCTGAGTTCCTTGGCATAGTTTCTCAGGAGATTGTCTTGACTCTCTCTGTGGACAGTGTGGTGTTGAGTTGTTCGCAGACAGTAATAAAAAAGTAGATGCTGCTCATCTGAACATACAGGGAAAATGACTGACATTGCAACAATTCAGAAGCTGTACGATCTCCTTACGAAATGAAATGCAAATCTAACAGGAATGAAAGGATTATTTTCATGAGCCTGAACCTATCTGTTTTGAAGAAAAATAACATATAACAATATTCTTTACATGGAAAAGAGGATTTGGCATTTATAACTTGCACAAATAAACCCCACGATGAATCAATTAGCTAAGGTGGGTTTATTTATTTATTTATTTATTTTTACACTGCCTAAGAAGGACAAGTATAATAGACTTTGCGAGTAAATGCATTTAAAGTCAAATGGCTGACATTCAAGAGAGACATTGACAAGAGATTGCTGAGGACTTCACTGAGGCCCTCTGAAGGAAATTTCTAGACAAATATAACAAATCATTTTATAAGAATAGCCTGAATAGAACTCAGTTGAAGAAACAACCTAACAAATGGGTGAAGAAATCTCAAATAATAATAATAATAATAATTAAGAATTAATAAATCAAGTGATTTTGGCACTTAGGAGCCTAAATCTCATTAAAAATCAGTGGGAATTAAGCTCTTAAAAGTCAGATTTTTAGGTATATTTAAGGTCTTTCAGAGTCAGATAGGAACCTAGTGAGATATTCCAAAGTTCTTAGGTACCTTATTTCCATTTATTTCAATAGGAGTTAGACATCTATTCACTTTTGAAATCCCATTAGGTGCCTATCTGAGTATTTGACATCTAAATACACTTAAAAATCTGGCTAAATGCCTGTTATTTTTCCCTGAAATTAAATGCAGGGAAGTGTATGGCATAGGATCAGGTCAGGCTGTAACAGCAAATCAAAATAGATGTTAGGATTAAAACACTGGGGAACAGCATATAGAGGAAGATGAGGTCAAATCACCTGTTGTAATGAGAGAAAGATCCATAGACCTTGTTTAACCCCAAGGCAACTGAGTCAAATTTGCATATAAATTCAAGTTCTGCAGTTTCTCTTTGAAGCTGTGATTTGTTATTCATCTGTTTCAGCACAGCTATTAGCAAGTCATTAATGGCATGAGCAGAGAGATTGAAGTGTTCCCCTATTGTTTTTTTAGTGTTGCAATTTCTGATGTCAGATTTGTGTCCATTTATTCTTTTGCGCAGAGACTGTCTTGTTTGTCCAATATATATAGGGTTACCAGATGTCAAGCAAAAGGAGGACATGTCCTCCTTTTTACCTTCACGTCCTCCATCCGACAGACATTTTAAAAATACGTGATTTTGTCCAGCTTTTTACTTATGATTAAAATTTCAGTTTTTTATATGAAGCTACCTTATATGCTCGTATAGAAGCCGAGAATTTTAGGGCCCAAAATATGCCTGAAAAGCTGGGTTTGGCTAATCCGCCGATCACAGCCAAAACCGGGATGGAATGCTGCGTTCCAGTGCATTCCATCCAGGGTCCCAGCAAAGCGTCAGACTCGTGTGGAACACTTGTTCCACCCTGTCCTGCTGCTGCCAGGCTGGGAAGTTTCAAACCTCTCACTCTGAGCATGCTCCAACAGAGTGTGTTCAGGGCAGAAGGGGCCTGGCCCAGAAGCGGCTCTGCTGGCCACCGCTGCAGCTCTGGACCTCCAGCCAGGTAAGGGGGGCTGGGAAGGGGCCACAGGGGGGCAGAGGAGCAGAGAAAGGGCCACGGGGGGATCAGAGGATCATGGAAGGGGCCATGGGGGCGGGCAGAGGAGCAGGAAAGGAGCCGTGGGGGCAAGCAGATATTAATACTACATTTTCTTCATGTCCTCCTTTTTGTACTTCCCTGTCCTCCTTTCCATACTTTGGTATCTGGTAACCCTAAATATATAAGGCAGAGGGGCATTTCTGGCATATGATGGCATAAATCACATTGGTGGATGAGCAGGTGAATGAGCCCTTGATGGAGTAGGTGGTTTAATTAGGTCCTGTGCAGATGTCTTTAGTGTAGATATGAGGGCAAAGTTGGCAGCGTGGTCTTTTTCAGGGCTATGTTCCTGCTTTAATGTTTCTGTTGTTTGATCTGTAGTTGCTGGTGAGTATCCATTTAAGGTTGGGGAGCTGTCTGTAAGCAAGGAGATTTCTGTCTTGAGTGAGGGATCATCTTGAAGAATAGGCTGTAGATCTTTGATGATATGGTGAAGATGTTTGACTTGGGGACTGAGATTTCAACAATGTCCACTCCACAATCAAACTTAGCCTGGAACACTCCACAAAGGAAATCCACTTTCTGGACACTACAGTGAAAATTAGTGATGGGCACATAAAGATCATCCTATACCAAAAACCTACTGATTGCTATAGTTACCTACATCCCTCAAGCTTTCATCTAAGATGCACCACACGATCCATTATCTACGGTCAAGTTCCAAGATATAATCGCATTTGCTCCGATCGCTCAGGCTGTGTCTACACTTGTAAATTAAGTTGACTTAAACTTGCTTAAGTCGGCTTAATTCACCCTGCGTCTACACTACAGTTTCCTTAAGTCGACTTAAGGAAAATAAAGTCGACAATTAAAATTAATTCGACTTTGTAACACCACCTTTGGATTCGACCTAAAGCTTAAGTCGACTCCCTAGAGTTGACTTAAGCCAGTGTAGACATGGGGTAGCCCTAAGTCGACTTAGGGCTACACCAATGCCCTCCCTGCCAGGGGGGGCACAGGGGAGCCTGGCATGCCCCCCCCACAGGGCAGGGCAGAGCAGAGCCCTGCCCACCCTGCCCCTATGCCCTGCCAGGGTCCCTGACCACCTTTGCCCCATTGTACCTATGTACAATGGGGCAAAGGCTGAGCCCCCTGGCATTGGGCAAGGGGTGCCCCCTTCCCCTGTGGACCTCCCCTAGGTGCCCCTAAGCCCCTAGAAGTCGACCTAGAGCATCCAGTGTGGACGCTCTAGGTTGACTTTCTAAGTTCCCTTTAAGTCGACTCTAAATTTAAGTGTAGACGCACTATGTCGACTTAAATTAACAAGTGTAGACATAGCCTCAGAGACAAACACCATCAGGATCTCTGTCAAGCATTCTTAAAATAACAGTACCCACCAGAAGAAATGAAGAAATGTTGACAGAGCCAGATGCGTACCCAGAAGTCAACTACTACAGGAGAAACCCAAGAAAAAAAACCCAAAAAAACAACAGAACACCATTGGTCACCACCTACAATCCCCAAGTCAAACCTCTTCACCACATCATCATATTTTTAATGTAATTTTAAGGGTTATTCCTCTGATATTATAATCTACTAATCCTAATTCCAGCCACTAAAACTGAAAACAGGCATCATATTCTGGTATACATAAAATTAATGTTTTGGCTAAGGTCCCATATCTTGGATATAGGAGGTAGATTCTGCAGTATTGATATAGTTAAAGTGATTCACTATATAAAAATGTGTTCAGTTTTCCTCAGAAGTCTAAAGGTCCATCTGATACTCAACTACAGCAGAGAGCAGAGTGCTGTCTACTTGATAAAATGCCAGGAGAACTTAGAGCCTAACACAGATTTTACCTTATCTGATCTTCAGCACTCGCAGCAGACTGACTCTAAAAAAATGGGCAATGAAATTAGTGAAACATTGCCAGTAACAAAATCATAAACAGCAAGGTGACAATGGCTTTCTCTCGTGAATATATAAATATTCATGAGTGAATGACACATTCTGAACTACCCTCTGTGAGAGTCTTTATATTTGAATAGGCTATAAAAACTATATGGGCAAAAACTATACTCATTAGGTAAAAAATGATATTCTGATCCACAAAACATGAATATTTTTAGTACAATAAGAAAGGCAATTTTGGTTTTAAAATTAAGTTCCTTGAGGGAGAATTCTATCTTTATTTTTTTCCTGATAAATGTTCTCTTAAATTTGAACAAAAATAAATTTCTGGGAGTTGGATTGGTGAATTTGGAAAGCGTTTTTCTTGCTCAGTTGTGTATTTTAACAGATATGTTATAATTTCAACATTTTGGAATAGTAAAGCTAATTTTTATTTTTCTGAGGGATGTTTCCACATTATAAGCCTAATTTTCATTATAAATTGTAAATACATTTCTGTATTAAAAATCACGGAAGCTTTCATCACTCAGCCAATCACCTATTTTTAATATAATTTCCTGATAATTCAGTACTTTGACTAACTGCAGATCAGAAGAAATAAAGATTCTCAAGAAGGCTCTTAATACTTTTTTTTTTTCTTTTTGAAGATGGTGATTTGCCTGAAGTCTGGCCAGGCAAGAAGCAACATGCATTGGTCTGATTATTAATCTGTGTAAGAAAACCACTGAAACCCTGATGATTACCATCAAACACCCTCTAGCTTCATATTACATACAGCTCAAAATTAACCTATCTGGGTGGACATTGAGCCGTGGCCGCTGTCAAATATTCGTGCAGCACCAGAGATAATGCCGAAGGATCTTGAAGGATGTGGCTGATCATAACAGCAGTTGCTGCCATTTTTCAGACTTTTGGACATCTTCTATGGTGGTATGTAACATCAAGCTTGTTATAAAGCTATAATTCTATAGAATTAAAGTAATACCAATTCTATTATATGAAAGTGAAACATTGGCACAGAGGAAGGCTGAAGAGCATCAGACTGACATTTTTAAGGCTTGTTATTTGTGAGTTTTTCCATGTCAAATGGCAAGAGAAGATTAGAAATGAAAATAGTCATAGCCAAACCCAGCAACTGCCTCCTCCAGTTCTTCTCAGTTTCTGCAACTTCCTTGGTATGGATTTCTTATAAGAATGGAAGACCAATGAATTCCAAAGCATGTGTACGAAAACTACTGCTACATGGCCAGCAATCACATGAGGAACAAAACCTTAGGTGGCAGGACAAGATTGCCAATAATGGACATAAACTGAGCATACTATCAGATACTTAAACCACCTTGTCGGAGATTGATCAGGTGGGGCTTGATTTGTAAGGAGGCCACATCCTTTTAGGATTTGTCATGATACTAAAGATGATCATGCTAACATCCATAATTTCAGTCTTCTGATCCCCCCAACAAAACATTTCAGGGTATATTTAACTTTAAGGATGTATCAGGCTCTTGCAACATTAGCTAATTTTTTGTGCTTAATAATCTGTTCTATCTTGTGTTTAGCTGTGTTGTTCTGATTATCCTTCCTAGACCTGACGAAATGCTCTGTGTCACTGGAAGGATTGTCCCTTTCATCAACAGAAGTCGGTCCCCTAAAAGATATTGCCTCACCCACGTTCTCTCACATATTACTTACTGCGCCAAGTCATTTATAGCCAACAAACATCATGGTCTTGAGGTTACTTTCTATAGCTTGGGTAATGGAATAAAACAAAGTCGTCTCTTAAAGGAAATGTTCTTGCTGTTTTTTCTCACTAAAGCTCAAGCTTGCTTCTTTTGTGGAATATAAATTGTGTTTTTCCTCTGCAGTTTAAATATGGTTTTATTAATATTTCACATTTGTCAGTGTTTATTTAATCAAAATCTTTCTTAAACCTCATTTAAGTTGTATCCGTTTGTTGACTATGTTAATAATTCTTCATTTGCATCACTGAAAACAAAGGAAGATCCAACATTTTGAAAAGCATTAACATAGAGTGAAAGTTGCTGATGTCTATTGCTAAATAACAAATACTAAAAAAATAAGAAATCCTGTGCAAAAACTTTAAAAATCACCTCCCTTTATTGTTCCAAAATTCAGTTTTTCAATGGGGAAAAAAATCTCAGGAAAAATGTGCACAAAATGTTTCATTTTCTTTTCTCAATTCAGAGGTAATATTTTTTTTCAATCCTTTCAGAGATGGAGAATGTGTGCATATGCGTATAAATATGAAAACATAAAGACTATATACTATAAAGGATGCTATTGATTTTTCATCTTTGAAATAGATTTTTGCATTGTGCAATTCTCTCCTGAAAAGGAATGCATTCAAGTGTTAGTTTACTAAATGACTCCTCCTTTTTCTGCCCCTACCATAGATAATGCCCCTTCCTATTGTTTCAAAAGGGTAGAAGTTTGGTCATTAAACTGGGGGATGGCCAGGCCCAGAAAGCAAGACAGCTCATGCCCAGACATGCACATTGGCCCCAATTCAGCACCTTCTATGAGGAAGGAAAGGGTGGTGGATTGCCCATCCCAAAGTTAAGTTAATAAAGTTGCAGCCTGTTGCTTAAATCTGTGCTTGTATCTGTCTTTTAGTCATTGTGGCTATGTCTACATTTAGGGATTTAGGTCGACTTAAATAAGTCGACTTTAAGTCGACCTTATTAAGTTGACTTAGAGAGTCCACACAGGACTCCTAAGTCGACTTAAAGTGGGCCTTACTAACTCGACTTAGAGAGTCTATACTAGACTCTCTAAGTCTACTAGTTAGATCCAGAGAGAGCCAGCCCCACAGGTGGCTGGCTCTCCCCGAGGCAGCAAGCCCCAGAGCGGTCCAGGGGAGAAGGGAGCATGGAGCTCCCTTCTGGTTGGGACTGCTCAGGTCCTGCACAGAAGGTAGCTCTTCTAGCCGGCACCGAATGGTCCCGGGGAGAAGGAAGCTGGCGGCTAGCCTCTGCCTGGGACCCCTGTGGGTCCCAGCAAAAAGGGAGCCACCGCTTCCTGCTTCCTGGGACCCATGGGGGTCTGGCTAGAAGGCAGCATGGGCTCCTTTCTGCTGGGACCCCAGAGGTCTTGGCCAGAACGGAGCCCTGCGGCTCCCTTCTGGCTGGGACCATGTTCCAGCTGCCAGGAAGTCCCTGGAGGCTTCCCACTAGCCAGTGGTTAAAGTATAATTTGATGGGCCCGGAACCCTCCTAATTTCCGGGCCCCCTTCCTTATTGTCTGTGCCCCCTTCACGCATGTGTGGGCCCCAGCCCAGGTAGGCATTTGCAACCATTTTTCAGTACCACATCCATCGATTATTATTGTCACAAAGTAGCAATCAGTACATAACATACTAAATATTGTTATTAATAACGGTGGGGCGTTGGACCTGCCAGCAGCCAGGGCAGGGCTATTTTTAGGGGCCCCGGAACTCTGGCCCCTCAAATTTGGGGGCACCAGAATTGCGTTCTGGTGCGTTCCCCCTTACTTTAATCCCTGCCACCAGCTGGAGCGCGGTCCTGGCTAGGAGGGAGCGCGGGGCTCCCTCCTAGCTGGGACCCGAGCACGGGTCCCGGCAAAAAGGGAGCTGGTGGCTCCCTTTGCTCCAGGACCCCCATGGGTCCCGGCAAAAAGGGAGCGCGGGGCTCCCTCCTAGCCGGCATCACGCTCCAGCTCCTGGGAAGCTTCCAGGTCCCCCCGCCAGCTGGGCGCTGCTGTGCCTGCAATTGCCGGCGCTCCAGCTGTTTGGGGAGGTCTGGGGGCTTTCCAGGAGCTGGAGCATAGTCCCAGCCAGAAGGGATCCACAGGGCTCCGTTCTGGCCCGGAATTCTGGGGTCCCGGCAGAAAGGAGCACTTGCTCCCTTCTAGCCGGACCTCTGTGGGTCCCAGCAAGAAGGAATCAGCGGCTCCCTTCTTGCGGGGACCCGTGGGGGTCCTGGAGAGCAGGAACCCACGTGGTCCCTTCTTGCCGTGAACACTCAGTTCTGGCTAGGAGGGAGCACGGGGCTTCCTTCGGCCAAGATCGCTCAGGTCCCGGCTAGGAGGAAGCAGGGACTCCCTTCCCCCCATGCCCTAAGTCGACTACGTCAACTTAGGGCTTCCACACTGCTTAAGTCGACTTAAGAAGTCAACTTAAGCATTAAAGTTGACTTTATAGTAGGTTTTATAAAGTCGACTTTAAATTTCATTAAGTCGACTTAAGGAAACGCCAGTGTGGACACAGACTAAATTAAGTCAACTTAAGCCTGCTTAAATCAACTTAATTTACTAGTGTAGATGCACCCTGTATGTCCTGATCAAACTTGTGTTTGTGCACACTCCATAGCTTGGTTCCTTTATAATATGCTTATGCCATTCACCAATTTGGTCATATTCGTTCAACTTTTGAAACTTAAAATAATTAAATTAATTATTTTATTTTTTAGGTTACATGCAATTTATCTTAACTTGACAGAATGTACATTGTTTTAACTAACTACACTAGGAGTTGTGTGCTAGAGAGAGAGAGAAATTAAAAGGATTAAACCTAAACAACAAAAAAAAAAGACTCAGAAATAATATTAACTTTTCATGAATATCATTTTCTTTCTGGGAAGCGCATCACTCTCAGTATAACCGTTATCTATTCATGTAAATAAAAAACGTATTTTGTCTTTGAAAGGGTGTTTTTTTTGTTGTTTTTACTTTTACTACTGATCAGTAGACATATTCATCATGAATGTTCTTTTTGTAATCTTCTGTTCATATGTATCAGTCACACAGATACTATTCAAATTTTAACTTATTCTTAGCGTATGACAGCCATCAAATTTTGCACACAGGTTCTAATTCCTCCAGTTTGATTTTTACCAGAGTTGCAATATTTGTCTAAAACTGAACAGGATTTATCTGTAAATTCATAAATATGAAAATCTGGAGAAAGTCTCACTGCAAAATTAAATGACAAAGACAACATTCCAGAAATGAAAGTGTAATAAGTCATGACAGATATGGCTACGCACACCTCACAGAAAAAATAAATGTCTTTGATTGTTATTTTAATTCACGTTCAGTTGTTTTGGTTTCTTTCAAGAAAAAAGTTTTGCTGTTACAATAGATCATACTTTTGTTGTAGGTCGACTCATCATGCACCCTGTCTCCTTCAGTTGTAGTCTTGATCTCAGAAGCAAAGGCTGATCATTTAAAAATCATTTCATAGATATTAGACCCAATGGAGCAACCCAGATATTGGTGTTATATGAAGCAGCTTTGGTGAGTAGGTTTTACTCTTACTTTCATATTCTGAACGGAACCATTGGTCAATGTACCAGCTCTATTCTAGGATAATACTGGTAGAGCTTCCTTGTGTAAGATATAACATCAAAGCCATTTTTCCCATGACACCTCTTGAAAGGGGTAGATTTGTTAATCCTGGAGCCCTCAACAGTTTTAACTGAGTAAATTCAGTCTACCTTAATTCCTCCCTGGGAAGGCATTAAAAACATCATCAGCACGGTAGAAACAAGGTGAAGTTGAACCCTGTAATGGAAAGGGCTATCAGTGATGAGGCCGGAGCATTGTGGGACGAGGGTCTACTTTTGACATCATGGGCCCTGTAAATTTTGGCTGTGGCTCTGATTAAAAGAAAATTGGCTTCAAACTATTTATTGGCTTTACTGTAATAAAATGCTTTCTCCATCCCAGGTAATATATATATATCCCCCACTTGTAATAAAAGTGTTCATTGTGAAACATTTTTGCATAAAGAAAAGCTATATAAGAAATAATTTGTCGTATTCAGTATTTACACAAGATATACTCTAAGAGATACTGCGAAAGACCAATGGCACTAGACAGACTGCTCAGCGCAGAACCCAAGGGGTAGGAGGAGGAAGTGGCTTTATTCTTTGGATCCTGGCACTAGCTGGGAGCTGAGATATTCTAACTTGCATCCAGAAGGAACATCCACAGTAACCTTCTGCCCACTAGCTCTACATCGCCTGTACACTAGAGGTGTCCCCAGCTAACTTCATTAAAAGTAAAACCACTTTTCCACCTGCTTTGTATCACCAGAGAAGCACAAAGGAGCACCAGGGGCCTGGTACTTCTTAACTACTTTTTGCTGAATATTTAATAATTACATAAATGTTAATCCTATTGTATATCTTCTTCCTTATTCATCCTTAAATATGATTATTGAAACCCATAGCAGTATATCATCTCTGAGGTGATATCTATGCTGCAATTAGAGGTGTGATTCAGTGCTTGGGTAGTCATATCTGCACTCATTTTAATTTAGCTAGCTCGCTAAAAATAATAATGAATATTTAACAATGGGGGCTATCACGCGAGCTGTACAAGTCAGCCCAGTTCCTCAAGGTACTTATTTTCCTTGCTATCATAGATATGGTCTAAATTTACACTGTGAATGTATATTTTACCATGTGGCAGGAAGTACTGCACTGAGATGGCATGAACAAAGTTTACAGAAGGTAACATAACATTGAGCAATACACCTGATGAATACGTTAAGTACACTTTTTCTACCCTCTCCATGTATAAGGCATATAAAATGGTAATCTGAAGTAAAAATGCAATATTATTGACTTGCTGAATGATGCCATCTTTTAATATTTATCATTTAAGGCAATCTATATTGTGTTTATTTGTGTCTGTTTAAAATGGATAACAATTTTAATCAGCAGAAATTAGCATGCCAGTAATATTTCACTAGTGGTACAGCATATTATGAAATAGACTCTAAATTGCTTATCATGAAATAGACTTTAACTTCTTTCGGTGAAAATAGACCTTCTAGCTGGGATTTTCAAAATGGACTCCTGCTCCTAGATTCTGTAGATGTTTTTGAAACTCCCTTCTTTAGGGAGTTAGATAATGACAATAGGAGTGGGGTGCCCCACTCACCTGTGTCACTATGAAAAATCTCTGCTTTATAACACTAAAGAATAACACAAAGCTAATTATAACAACTTAAAGAACACAAAACAATGCTCCATCTTTTCCACTAAACTATTTCATAAGAAAATGTTTAATCAGAACTATTGTATACAATTGTATTTCTTCTTTTAGATCTCTATATTAAAATGCATTCCATCAAAGTGGCACCTGCAATTTTATTTAGGACTATAGGTTATTTTGATTTGTGCAGTGTTTTTAGAACTTGCCATTATATGCAATACCCATTATAGTGATATATTGCAAGAAAAGCTTGATTTATTGAGAATCTTGGGTGGGTGGGGGTGGGAGGGAGTGTTGTATGTAAAACATAAATGGAACCTGTTCTCTTCTAGCTACTTACAGGTAATCTAACATCCTGGATGCACATTTCTCAGTTTTCTAAGTAAAAGGCCATTTCATGTCTGACAGCATCTCTGCTGTATATGAACAGCTGCTGGGCATAAAGCATTAGGCGTTTGCAAATAGCAAAAACAATATTACTGTATTAATAGTATATTATTGCTGTGTTTATTCTGTCAAGTATAGATACAAAACATATACATCTTTATTAAGAACTCCAAGCTAAATGAGCTTTTGAATGTGATGGGTTTCTTACCTATGATCATATAGCCCTCTCCTGTGCATACACACAGTACGAAAAAAAAAGAAAAATGTGGCCTTCCATGCTAACTGGTAATAAACCAATGGTTAGAAAATATTTTATTAGCTAAGAACTGGATATTCTAATAGTAAAGGCTATAAGAACTTTATCATAGTTTTCTCTTTAGTATCTCTTAAATTGTTGTTTAAGATGTTTTAATGAAATTAAGGGAATAGTATTGTTATTGTTTAATAGTGTTATTGGAATGCTTCCACCTTGGAAGCCAAACATGACATCATTCAGTTCTTCATCAAAGAAATCTCCTGAGAGGGGGTAAGTATTGAAATGTTTACCCATTATTCTGAAAGAGATGCATGTCCAAGGTCTGTCAGAAAATAATTACCCCCTGGAAAGATATAAAGGTGCTAAATAAAAGCTCAGAGAAAATCTTTAACTCATACTCCAATTCCTAACATCTAAAAAGATCTTTTTATATGAGAAAATAAACATTGATATGATGACTATACTCAGAATGCTTATTAGAATTGTCCTCTGTTCTGGGGCATCAGATTCTTAGTTTTATATGCAAATGCTAACCATATAAAGATGCTTATTTGAAGGTAACATCCTAATGAGGATTGTTGTTCAAATCAAGAAGCTTCTGAAATCTGTAAATGGAATTAAGACCAATTGTGTTTTATTCTGCAGAACTCCAAATGATGGTGTATGCCTCAATCTTTAACTTCTCTTTGGCAAAGATTTAATTGGTCAGTGATTATTAAAGGAATGTTATATATGAGTATACTGACACTGAGAGACATTATTTCTGAATATACTGAAATAATTTTGATTCTTTCTCTTATATTGGAAACATAAGGGTACTGGATTTTATATTTTTTAATATGTAGGGAACTCCATTTGAATGAACTTTACCTATACTATATGCCAGTCTGTTTTGAATATATGGGTATCTGGACTGAATATAATGAAATCACAGAGTATCTTTTAAAGTCAGAATTAAATGTTTACTTTCAGTTGCTTGCAATATGAATATGCTAATTTTGCACTCAAACATCACATTCTTGGTTTTTGCCATAGTGAATATTTCTTTCTGAAATCTTGAGGAAAATCAAATCAGCTTTATGAGCTTCCCCTTAGGATAACTTTGGCTTAGAAATTAACTTTGATTTGTTCTGAGACAAAATCTAAATCCTGTTGTTCCTCACAGCATCTGCTGCATTTCTCATGCTGGATTTAATATCCTGATGCTATGTTTACTGCAGCTGATTATTACCATGTTTATTTTGCAACCAATAGAAGGATATTCAGACTGAATAAAAAAGTAACTTTCCAAAAAGTAAAGAGTAACAAGCTCAGAATTTTCTAAATTCTTAGTGGGATATGTAGGTTCCATGTACACATCAATAAAACACTTTGTTTCTTATTCCCCATTGCAATATCAAAGCAGGTCCCATTGGTGAAACTTACATCTTATCTCACAGACTACTCCTATTCTATTTGCTCACAGAGTCCTGAACATTATGATGTTCTGCAATACCAAATAACCTCAGCCAATAAAGTCAGTAGTATTTATTGCATCATCAGGATAAACCAGTCATAAAAATTGATCCAAATCTGGTACCCAACAGAAAAAAAACTTCAAGCCAGCTGCTGTATCTGTCTCATTGCTCCTTACTGGGTTACTCTGGCCTAAGAAATGTTATGGTTGGTTGTTTTTTGTTTTGTTTTGTTTTCAAATCCTTTGAATTGGTTAGCACCCTCAATTGCAAGCGAATAAAGAGTTTTGACAACCATCTGACAAGCACTCAGCATCACATAGGGGTCAGACCTTTTAGGTTCTGGTCACCTTTTGTCCTTCGGGCAGTCGAGATCATCTTCTGTATGTCTGTAAAAGAATAACTTGACATTGACATCAAACCTTAATTGAAATAAGTGTTCAGTTAGTACTATATGCTTATTTTTGAAGTTCTCTGTCTCTGTTGAATGTAGAGAGTACAGTGCTGCAGGTACAAACGGGGCAGGATATCAGCTAAATGGTACTTCTGTATGAGCTAGCTGTTGTAGGTTTGCTTCACTATAGTGTACTCTGCCTGTCAGGATATGTTGTTTCAGGTGGCAGCAAGCAATTAGAAGATTTGTTCCTGCTTAGAAAAACATTCAATTTTTGAGCTACTTGAAATTCTTACCAAATTTTAGGTGAGGATAAAGGCATATGCCAATTTTTGTAGAACATGTTGAAATAAATCCTCCTTTTACTCTTATTGGACTAATACACAGAGGAGTAAATTAATTCCTGATTTCATAGTATAAACTAGAATAATATATAATCTTATTACTGGAAAATATCCCTTATGTCTGAATCTTCAGTATTTTTACATACAACAATGTCAACTACTAGGAGAAAACCAAAGGAAAAAAAACAGGCAGTTTTGCATATTTTTAATGTAATTTTAAGGGTTATACCTCTAAAATTATAATCTACTAATTCTAATTCCAGCCACTAAAACTGAAAACAGGCATCATATTCAATCAATAATCTTGTCATATAAAACTGAGTCTTAGAGAATTGGAAGGAGATATCTCAACCTTGCTCTGTCAAATTCTTTTTTTAAGCATCTAATAATAAGATTAAGAAGCCATCTGAACCTTGTCTATTGGCAAGCAATCCTGATTTATCCATTAAGCACTGCATATGCAGAGTTAATAGATATGCTGTTATCCTGGATGCTATTTTACATTCAACATTTGGTAAGGAAATTGGCCACCATGAGCAAAGTGAAGGAGGGAGTTTTCTTTGGCTTTAGGAATAATGTTAGTTATTTGCCAAGTAGGTAGCAGAGTATTATTCTGTGGATATTAAATATGTTT
Organism: Pelusios castaneus; assembly: GCA_007922175.1. Taxonomy (NCBI): domain Eukaryota; kingdom Metazoa; phylum Chordata; order Testudines; family Pelomedusidae; genus Pelusios; species Pelusios castaneus. The sequence continues at coordinate 11,214,226 of ML685794.1, forward strand.
AATTAATATAACTGAACATTATCAGAGTTGTATAATCTACTCAGTAGCCATCTGGACTCAGAAATGTATTTCTGTTAAATTACTCATTTACTTTTGCTTCCCCCAGCTTTACATAGGGAATTTGGTTTTCTGTCTGAATTTCTGAGAGTTTAGTAAGATCAGACTAAATAAGTAATTGGCATGTTCTTAATAATGAACAGTTAGGGGAGTTTTTCTGTGTAGAGGATCTGATAATGATTGGAAGGGCATCTGTTATATCTTTTTGCTCTGTTTTTGTTATGTTGAGCTAAAGGTGTTGTGGTTTTTACACTGTCCTTGATGACTGTATGAAATGAAAGGCCAAAAGCCAGCTTGATCTGTTGACTTGTTTTTTCCTCACATTTTTGTTAAGGAGTCCTGGGGTTGAAAAAGAAACTTTTTTTCATGACTGGTTGACTGTACCCCACACAATGCACAGGGCAAGCTTCTGACTGGGGGTACAGAGCTATGCAAGGGAGTAAAAGAGAGTTAAAGCTTCCCTTATAAACCTATATGGACTACCCAGACACCAAGGTCTAAGTTTGTAGGAGCTAAATGGAGCTACTTTCCTGCTTGCTCCCTCTCTGCACTAGAGACTTGTGGAATGGGTGAAACCCTGACATGGAATAAGTCCAAAGTAATTACTACCCCCTAGAATCTAGAGGGCATTAAGAAAGGAATTGTGATTTAGACTGCCTTATAGGGACATTCTTGTCTTGGGTTTGTGCAGTTTGCACATTACTCCTTGTAGCAGTGTGGTAGCATCACTACGGGCCCCTAAAATGTTAAAAAGGGGCCTGGCTTCAGCAGCCAATCAGAGGCGAGCAGCCCGGTATAAGAGGGAACTGCAGGGGCAGCTTAGTCATTCTGGTCTGGCCAGCCCAGAGAGAAGATCCTCCTCCTGCTGGCTGGCTGGCTAAGCCAGCCAGCATGCACCCTGGAGAGCTCACAGTGGTGCACTGTGAACTAACCAGCACCAGGAAGGCAGCCAGATGGAAAGAGGCTCTGGAGAAGTCTTAATTGTTTCATTAAAAGACTCTGGAGTGGCAGGCCAGAGGTAGCTGTGGCTGGAGCAGTGGGATGAGAACTGGGAGCAGACGGCGACTGGACTCCAGATCGGTGAGAGGCAGTGTAACTGGGGGCTGTGGGGAAGTGGCCCAGGGAGTTAATCCCCAAATAAGTGAAGAGACTGGTGAGAGGTGGAGCCTCAGAGGAGGCGTCTAGGGTCCCTGGGCTGGGGCCTGGAGTAGAGGGTGGGCCCAGGTCCCTCCCCGCTCCCCCAGTGTGCCTCCTCCAGTGGGTGGCAGAAGGGGCACCGTTTCGCTGGCCCCTAGACTGTTTTTAAACTGTGGGCTGGGACAGAGAGAGCTGGACTATGACTGCAGGAAGGCGGTGAATGGACTAGGTCTGGCCACTGCCGCAAAGTGGGCCTGGAATCCTAGTTGTACCCCGGAAGGGGTGGAGGATGGGCTTGGCTGGAGGGCTAAGACCCCAAGAAGGACTCAGAACCAGAGTTGAGGCATGGGAGAAGCAGAGCATGGACTTCCAGAAGGGGGACCACTTGAGCTCAATTCCCACGTAACACCACCAGGAGGCACCCTGCTGGTGAGTCTGCTGCTAAATACTGCCACACTCCTGTAGTGGAAAGTTAGAGTATGAAGTGAAAGGACAAGTAGAAATGCCCAAGTGCTAGCCCAGGGTCTAGCGAATAAGACAAAAGAGAAGGCTTGAGCTGGATAAACTGTCAAGCTGGCGGGAGTCGGATTGCAAAAGTCTGACCTCACCGAAATTGGCAAAAAACAACCAAGCTGAAATTGCAATAGCAAGTATAAAGAGAGGAAAAGTACTTTGAGGAAGGTGGTGTTGGGTTGGCTTAGTGCCAAAGAGATAAGGAGAGATTTTTTTGCCCAAACTTTCCCATAATAGGGATGTTTCAGCCAAACCATGACATCTTGATGTATGGAGATATTTAGTGGTATGCATTCCAAATAAGAGAATGGATGGCATCAGGAAGGGTGCATGGATCAATCAAGATAATTTTGGACACCAAAGAAAGTAGTTGCTGGTGCCAAAGGGGCTGGGTGAATGGTCCAAACATTGTATAAAAGTAGGAGTCTGAGAGACCAGATTCATGCAGCCGAAGGAATGGGGGTGGAGGGGGAGGGAAAAGGTGGGCAGAGAGTCCTGTGAGTTGAGCTATTCCTTTGCATCATGAGCACAAATGCTGTCAGTATACCAGTTAATTATAGGTGGCTTCCATTGTGCTACGTTGCAATAAGGCCTAGCCTGGCATCTTTGTTTCTACAAAGATCCATAGTTGTGTTGGTTTCTTCGATCATGAGCATTACCTACGGTGGGACACACACATGCAGTCAAACAGACAACTGTGCTGGATGCAGAACAGCATAGATAAGAGCGCCACTCACCCAGCATACCACAACTCTGTGTTTGGGGACAATGCCTAAAGTAACAGTCTAGCCCATACCTGAAGTGGGCCTCAGCTGTGAAGGTAAATACTATCAGTTTAACATACTGGCATTTAAAAAAAATTTTAATCTATACAAGCAATATTTATTAGTCTTTGTTTTAAAACGTTATTTTTCCTGTAAAATATCAATCAGTTCTGTAACTAAGTGCAACAATATGTTCACAATAACATAGGTCAATTTTTGCTTGAAGTAAATTGTACAGCATAATTAATATGCCCAGTATGGAAAGAATTGCTGCCAGCTTTAATGAAATATGACCCAGACTAACTAAACTATTTTCTAAACTATATTTCTGGAGTAGCTTCTGATATACAGGTCTTAATTCTGAATATGTCCATCAGCTAAATGTTCACTAGTGCAACAGTAAGCTATTGGACAAATAATTCAATTTACGTGAGCCATCTGGTATTTTAAAAATAGTGAGTGTTCACTGTATTGGAAATAAATATCTTTCAACAAGTATTGACTGCATTTTATGTAAATTTCTATTAAATGGTAGGAATGTTGAGGGCTTTCTGAATGGGTTCCTAATGATAAATTCTGTCCAAAGCTTAGCATTTTTATGAAGGTGAATGCATGATTGTCCTTATGTGTAGCCAACATCTGTCTTTCTATTGTAACAGGAGAGTTACTGCGGTGGTTAAGGTTGCGTAAAAGCATTCATCGTACCCTGCTTTTTTGAGTTCTTTATATTTTATTTTTATTTCATTCACTGCTTCCTAGCAAAAATTGTATGCACTTATCTTGTTGAAATGCAAAGAAAGCAAACAAAATAAAATCAATAATGAATTTATTCTACACTGAGGATGTAATTCACCCACAGGAAAGAGAATGTTAGAGTGGAAGCAGTAAGGACCTGCTTTGGTTTGGTTTAGAGAAGACAAAAGATGTATAGAAAACAGGGAGATGGTAATTTTAAAAGGATTTGGTCAATCATCCAGACTATTAGTCATTTGATTAAACTCGGAAACCTTTTCCTGGTTTTTCCATTGCTAATTACCCTATAAACCACCGAGTTAATATATATTTTTTTAAAAATTAGAATAGCAATACATGCCCTTATAACTTGTAAAGTATGAGCAAATTGTTAATACTTAGGGTTTGAACAGGATGTTCAATATTTTTCATATTCTGTATTAACTAAATTATGTAATAAAATGTAGATGTACTTTGTAAAAACTCTCAGCTAGGCTGCTACATTAATGAATGATTATAGGGATTTCTGATAGACTTAAGGAAAATGTAGTGTGGATGCAGATTAAATTAAGTCGATTTAAGCAAGTTTAAATGGGCTTAATTTGTAAGTGTAGACGCCCCCTAAGAGCTTTCACAAAGCATGACATTACCTTTTACAATTCTAATACACCTAGTCCACAGACCTCTTTTCATTTACAGAATGCTAACAATAAATGTGCATTTGGAGTAATGCAGCATCTGTATTATACATGTGTAATTTAGACTCACAAGTGGACATATTTAATACAGATGAATTAAGAATTTATGTGGAGTAACAGCAACCTAGAGTATGAATCCCGAGACACCAAAACTATGTTTTGAATAATGTAGTGAGAATCAGTTGTTAGTGTCACCTCTTATTTTTCCTATTGAACATGCCTTGTCACAGTAACAAAAATATATTGTATTGTATTCTATACTCATTACAGATTTTGCCATAGTGATAAAATACACAAATATTTTGTCTTAAAAGTATGGCTCTAGAACTTTAATATCTTTTGCACTGGAAATCATTGCATTATGTTGTACAATATCAAGTTTAATATTTCATACATTGATTTTTAGTTCGCAATTATCATTCTGATCTCATGATCATGAGAAAGAGCTCTGAGTTAGCAGAAAGTGACCTTTATCCATTTTCAGGAATTAAGACATTTTGTGCTCTTGTTTCATACAGACACAGCCTTACGTGAAAACAATCTATGAAGTCTCATACATTGCCCCACTTTAGAAGGGGTCCTGCACCTCACAAATACTACAGTCTGCCAGGCAGAGAAATGCTTGTCAGAGTCACTAATGGATGTTGCTCCAATGGAAGATATTACCTTACCCACCTGTTGTCTCTCTTTTATGTCCAGTATAGTATTTTTCACCTCTAGATTTCAAAGCATAGTACAAAGGAGGTAAGTTTTTTTTATCCTCATTTTTCCATTAGGGAAAAATGAGTTACAGAAGGGTAAAATAACTTGTCCAATGTCGCATATAAGGCCACTAGTAGAGACAGGGCTAGAACGTAACCTATAGCATAGACAAGCCCTACATTGGTGTAACTTATGTCATTCAAGAGTGTGAATAAACCCGCTCACCCAGCAACATAAGTTGCATAGACCTAAGCACCAGTGTTCACAGTACTGTGTCGGCAGGAGTGCTTCTGTTGCTGACATATCTACCGCCTCTCATGATAATTGGAGAGTTCTCTCCTATTGGAATACAGTGTCTTCACCAGACAAGTGCATCTTTTCCACTGTAGCACATCTAATGTAGACTAGCCCTCAGCATTTCTGAGCACCTGTTTACTGCCTTAGCTGCTGTTCCTTGCTAGGCTCCAAAATCTTTGATCAGCACTATCCCTACCAGACTGAAGCTCCTTTTTAAAATAGTATACTATAATAGAGGTAATACAAGGTAAACCAAGCAGTCAGTAGCCTGAAACTAATGAAAGGATAACTTCAGTATTACTCTTCCAAAAGGAAAGGAGTAACAGGATTGCTGCTTCTGAATTATCTACCCATAAAAGAAAAGATGTATTTAAAAACTGAATCTAAAAGCAACCATAAAGTCATGCACTCCCTTCTTGTAACTTAAAACTCAAAGATCCTGACCAGTCCAGGCCTCTGTTTGTTAGTGCATGATTGATAGGGAAGGTGTTCATCTGGAAGCCTTTTGTGTGCAACAGGAGAAAGGAGCAATGAGTCAACATGAAGTGTAAACACATTTAGCTGTTTTCAGCTGCTCTGAACTCTGGGGACCAGATCATCAACTTGGTTACACTAATTTACACCAGCTGAAGATACAAAGTTGAATGTTTAATATGAGTTTTAGTGAGTATTAGTATAGTCTTGTGCTGTGTATGATGGTGTACAGTTTCTCAAGAACACTGTTAGGCCAGGTGTTTTCCACTGAGGAAATAACAATAGAGCATTGATGCATGCAGACTACCTGCTCTTATCTACAGTAAGAAGCCACTTGCTGCTCCTAGAAATAACCTGTGGGATTGGTTTACATTCCAGTCCACATCATGACTGTGTCTTGAGTGTCCCAGGGAGCAGAGCTCTTCAAAAATGGATAGATAACATTCCTTCCTTCTCTAACAAGTCTGAGCTAAGGGAAAGCAACTGTGCTGATTGACTTACCTAGTCCTCATCATCATTACAGCTTATTAAATAATGTGTTGAAAGCTTGGGTTTGGTCAGAAGATAAGGAAGATGTGGGGGTATACTTAGATGAAATGGGTTAATCTGAGTTAATTAAAGTTACCAGGAATACATACTCCCATAGTAATAAACCCTAATGATCTCTGAATAATTGCACAGCTGAACCTAAGCTTTTCAGATTCTTTTTTTCCCTTTTTTTTTAAAAGAGGGGGCAAATGAATGTGTGCCATAACTGCTTTAACTTTGAATCTTTATGGTTTTAAGGGTTAAACAGATTCTGATTCAATGGGACTCTACTTGACACCATTTGCTACAGAGGAATTCATGTGTAGTTTGGAGTTATGCAGTTATTACCTTGTAACTGTACTGTGCCAGAAGAAATTGTTTTCTTAATGCTCTTCCCCCTATTCTCCTTATTTATCCAATTGATTCTCTAATAGTTGCTAACTTGTGCTCCAGACCATTAGCTAGTAGAAAGAACAAAGAATTGGAAAGTGGTTGGCTTTTCATTACTGCAATAAAATCCCTGTAGGCAACTAGTTTGAATTACACCAAGTATTGCATCATCAGCAATACTCCTAGGGCTTGATCCAGTGTCCACTGAACTTATGTAAAAAAACAAAACAAAACAAAAAAACCCATTTATTTTATTTGCCTTTGGATTAGGCTTGTAGTAGGACAGAAAAAAATAACAAAACAAAAAAGATAATAGGAAACAGAGAATGGACGTTCTTAGAATGAGTCTAACCACTTGATTGGATTGAATGCATGCTTACTTGTATTTCTCAAATTAATTTCCCAAGGATCATTATAATTTATATAAATAGTATTTAATGTGTAGAGGTTATGTGTGGAAGACATAAAATATTAGGGGAACAATAGGTCCTGAAGATCTTGTTCTTAGTTGTTTTTTTTGTTTGTTTGTTTGTTTTTGGTGTTTTTTTAAACAAAGCAAATATCCAGATTTTATAAAAGCAAGATTAATACAGTAACTCCAAACTTACTCTAAACTAGAAAATTACTTCAGCTGGATTCACTCCGATGAACACACATGCCAACTACACCACTGGCCAATTTTATTTATTTGTAAATATTTTTTGGTCCTGTTCAGTACTATATACATAAAGTCAATTTGAATCCAGCTACACATAATTCAGGCTATTCTAGAATAATAAATAGAGGGGAAAATATCAAGGTAATAGTGTGTCCAATATGTGGGAATGGTTGGATATTTTTATTTAATTAATGCCAGCTAAAATCCATTGTAAGTAATGCTTGATCAAAAATATATTCTATCCGTTTTTCAATTGTTTACCATCGACTGCTAGTAGAAGAGATGAGAAAATATACCTCCTCTTTCAAAAACCAGATGGTTTCTCCAAAGGTTAACATAAGAAATCCTCAAGGGTTGTGTAAAAGATGGTATGGTTTTCCTCACTGAGTGAGTGATCCCTGAGATCTGATCTCCAAATCCAGTGGAAACACAGAGATCTGTTCAAGGTCAAGAACATTTATAAGTAGGATCTAGTTCCAGTTCTGATAAGTGGCCCAGCTCCACAAAGATTTTTAGGTTCCATTGATTTCAGTCTAAATACCTTTGTGGCCCTGGACCTGTGTCTTCTGTATCCCTTAACATTGGCAGTGCAGATCCCATGATACCACCAGAGATTTCTTTTGACTGTAACTCCCTGTAAAACCAACTATCACAGAAGGTGCTCCATGAGAAGTGTAATATATTTTCTTAGTTTTTCAAGACTGAGTAAATAACCAGAGTAATATAATAAAGGAAGAATCAGATTTACATGCGACCACCTTTAGAGTACAATGCTCAATAATAATAATAATCAACGTGAACAGCAAAAACATGACCTAGAAAGCATTTTTAAAAATGTGTTAATGACAATTTAAATTAATCTCATCTGATAAAAAGATCAGCTAATCTGTACTGTGTGGCCATCTGATTGGCTAAGGATCAGGCATCATATATCTTTTATAAACTCCTGACGAACTTCTTATGATAACTCTTAGTGTGCAGAGGGTGTCCTAACTTAAAACTAACAAAAAACAACTGTGTACATTTCCAGGAAGGGTGGCAGAAAACAAGCACTCCTCAAAGGAAATAAAATTCACATAAATGAATTATACTCTTTTGTATATTAAATAACAAAGTAATTTGAAGAATCATGTATCAAACAAAAAAAAAATCTTCCTTCTAATGGAAATTTCTCATTAGTGATTACCATCCAAACTCTACCAGGGTTTGAATCATTATAGAAGAAACCATTTACTATTTTTTTATTTAATTATACAGCCATTTACTCCAAAACACTGAGGCTTTTGAAATATACCAGCTCTATAAACTTGAAATATCTTGCACTGAATAATACTCTAAATGTATCCTTATCTAACAAACTTTGACTTTGATTCTGTTTGATAATGTTAATTTGCTTAATGAGATTGTCATTAATGTTGTTATAAAACTAGTTGAGAGTCATTCCAAAGACTTTATTCATGAGCAGAAAGACCTCATACAATAGAAAATGTAATCTTGTCTGGCATGATATGCATTTTTCCCAAACAGGAGCTGGATTAATTATTCCAATCTGGTCCCTTGATGCCACTCAAGCGATGCAAAAAGGCCCAAAACATCAGTAAAGAGTTAGTAGACAATTCCCGCTCTGGGATTCTGGATCCCGCATTTTCCACCTGCATACCATTTTTGCATTGGAAGTGCTTTGAGGAATGGTCAGGGCATGATTTCAAGAGCAATAGCAGGTGGAAGGAACAAGAGAGTTTCACTACACCTATGATCAACAGATATTGGGGTCTAGTAAGAACTATTAAACCAGGGGTGAGATTTGGAGTTGCCTAGCAACAGCAACAGTGGCATCAGACCTGACCAAGGCCTGAGACTTGGGGAGTTGTAACCTGCAGATGCCCCAACTCTCTCACTTTTTTTTCTGCATTGAGCAGAGTTCTACTGCATGAGAGAATCTGCCCGGGTAGCATGCTTCTATACTTTGTAATCTAAGACTGTTGTTCTCCATGGCATATAGTTTTTCTATGATTGATGCAATGTAGATTTAATAGCTAAAATAAGGCTTTTATATCTTGCTGCATTAGGGTCCATATGTGTAGATCTGTCATTTGCACATGGAATGCATCCATGCATAATTTTGTGTTGTGTTGTAAGCCTGTTTTTTAATCAAATAAAATTAAATAAACATTAGAGTAGAAACAGGCATTAAAATCTAAATATGTCCCCTAGTAGAACAAAGAATAGGGTAAGTAATGGAGAAAGGGTGAAAACAACCTTTCAATAAGGTGAAACTGATTAAAAGGGTAGTTGGGCTCTTACAGAGAAATGCCCCACTCATTATATTTACCTCCTTTGTAAAATGTTTTGAGATGTACTGATGAAAAGTGCTATATAAGATCTTGGTATTATTATTATTTATTGTTACACAACATGGAGCTGGCAGCAAATGAGTGAGGCCTCAAAATGAGAGCAGGTTGAACAATTTTCATTTAAACTTTTATTTTTACCAAAAATGGGTTTTTGATAAAATTGAAATTTTCAAAAATAGATTAGTTTGTAATCAAAAGGTTTTTGTTTTGGCATTTCATCTTTTTTTTTTTTTTAAGCAAAAATAAAGAAAACTGTTTGGTCTTTACTTTCTGGCAAGTACCCAAAACATTTGAAAGATAAAAATTAGATGAAAATGAAAAAAAGTTTGTGTTCATCAAAATTTTTCATTGAAAGGGGATTTCATTTTCCCCACCTCACCAGCTCTATTCAAAAGTAATGGAAGCAGGGATCAGAACACTGAGTGGCATAATCCCCACTCCCCAACCTCCTAAACCACAGTACGTCACCCATTTCTAGCTTGCTGTTCAAGGGCCTGACAGTCTTCTATAAACTCACTAGCTCAACACATCAAATTGATACATTGGCGGATGTCTACACCTAAAAACGCTAAGTCAACTTTGTGAAGTGTACTTAACAAGGTTGACTTAAGTCGACCTTGTTGTTGACTTAGAGCGCCTAGTACAGACGCTCTAAGTCGAATTCCTGTGTCCACACAGGCAGTCATTAGGTCGACCCAGAGCCGTGGCTCCAATGAAGGGAGCTTCCTGGGCAGGGGAGCGCCGGCGGCTGTCTTCTCCGGCGCTCCTGGGATAGGGGAACCTCCCAGGCTCCCCTGTCTGGGGAGCCCCATGGAAGAAAGCAGCCGGTGCTCCCTGGACAGGGGAACCTCCAGGGCTTCCCTATCCGGGGAGCACCAGGGAAGGGAGCTGCTGGCGCTCCCAGGACAGGGGAGCCCTGGCCATTCTCTTCCCCAGGGCTCCCCTGTCCACAAGGTCATGGCCTCTGTGACGGTTATTAGCTCAGCATATCTAGCATGCTGGTCTGATGTGAATGGATGTATCTATGTGATGTCACTGACCTGGCTGAGATTTCTCAAATCAGTTGCCCCTATCACTAGCTTGGCAATTCCAACATTTTGACGTAATATTAAAGGTCAGGTCTCTTAACATCACTAAATGTATGACTCCAGCTTGGTAAGATGATGCCAAGACAGGTAGCTTATTTTGCTCAGCAGTTGTGCTATCAGCATTGAAGAGGAAACCTGCAAAGAATTATGAAAAGACTGGTTATCTGTTCAGAGATCAAGGGAGCGTGTACATGTCCTAGCTTAAAGGATTTTGCACCTATGTAGCCCCTATGAGTGGAATCAAAGGATAGATAACTAGTATCTTCATGAATGTATTACACTGACTCATGTAATAATAAGGCACAAAGCCATTTGGGGAAGGGAAGCTTCAGTGAAAAATTTATAGTGGGGGAAAAAAAAAAGCTTTGTTAGAAGGTAGTTATTGCTTTTGTTACATTTTGATGGGCACTGAATGGTCACAGCTGTGTTTGGGCATTTGAACAATACCACATAATTTCATGTTTAAACATCAGATTTGTAATACACAAATCAGAGGATCACTGATGGACCAGAGGCATTGTTTATAGCATTCATTCTTTCTGGTAGCCTGATAAACATTCAGCATACTACAAGCAGTAACTCTCCCTCATGACTACGGAACTGATTTCATATTCTGCAATGAATCCATCTAAGTATAAAGAGAATTCCTCCCCCCCCCCACCCCCACTAGCCTGTAAATAATTGATGTAGCTATTGATTTAATACATTTTAGGTTTTTTTCTGTATTTGTCTACTTGACCATTGACCTAATGTAACAATGGGAATAAAGTTTTATGATCATCAAAAAAGGTTACTGTAGTAAAAATATTCATCATTCAGCACTTTCTGGCCTTCTCCAGAGACGTGCTGACATAAGAAATTCATTTTTCATTGCTTTTTAAAAACTCTTATGAATGCAAATATTGCTTGCCGTTTGTTAACCCACCTCCCAACCACCCAACAGTCTTGCAATCAAGTATATTTAGACTTGCTGTAAATGTTTGTCCAAAGGAAATTTGTATTGAAATCCAAGATAATTTACTATAAAGCCAAAATAATCATGTATAACATAGTCAACTGGAGACTTAAATGAATGGTATTCATCTAAAGTGATTTTAATACACTTCAATGTACATAGGAAAGCCCACTGAAAGCCCACTAAGTCAAGGGGAGTCTTTCCACTGACTTTGGACTAAATATTATTGGCTTTTGTAAAGTGCTTTGAGATCTGACAATAAAAAGTGCTATATAAGAGTTAGTAGTCATGATGATGATTATCTTCACTATTATTAAAAGAACAAGGAACAGCATAAAATAATAATTAATTTTATTTGTGTATGTATTTGCTGTCCTCTAAATGTAATTGACTTTGACTTGGTTACTGCGGGATCTGCTACATATCTAAGTACAAGGCTGTGAATTTTCTGATACTCTTTTTCTGGGTCTTCACTTCTTTTCATTATTCAGGTGGTCCATTCAGACAACCGCAGTTGACAATGATCGTTGTTCAGTAAAATTCTCTAACATGTTTCAAAAATTGTGTTCAAATTTCCAAGAAGCAAAAGGAAGGGATATTTGTGGAATAACTGTTTTCAGAATCTGAATGTAGAAGGAATTCGGAGTTCATGACAAAAAGAAAATCTGCTGCATCTGATAAAAAGAACTAGAACAAGAAATTCCATTGATAAGACTAGAAGAAAATAACTAAGATTCATTTTAAATTCAAAATTTGTTTACCGAATAGTTCACTGATGATGGCTTTAAGACTGAAGGAGCCCTTTAAGGGAATCCTCTCTCACTCTAATTTGATACACAAAATGTTACAGATTTGTTCAAAGCAGGTGTATGCATAATAGCTAATCACTAGGCAAGACTATTTGGCTGACACCATCAGAGTTTCTTGATTGCAGAGTTGTAAGATTGTAAGGCAGTCTTTAGAAACAAAGTTGGAATTAACTTGGATTCATTGCTACTTTAACAGTTGAATTTTTTCAGAGCTTCCGATTACACTTTAATTTTTTTTTTAGTTAATAGAGGAAACATTCAAAGTGCTTGTTGCAGCGAACTTTTTTAGGAAGCTAAATTAGTGGCATTTCTTCACATCAATCTTTTCTTTACACATTGCTGATACCATCATAACATTGAAGGATAAACTATTTAATAAATTGTGCTTCTGGTGGAGGCAATCATTGCTAAGTGACGTTGTTATCAATATTCAATTGCAGAAGCAAAGCAGCAGTCGAGAGCATCAGTTAATATTTTGTTATCCAAGTGGAAAACAAAACAAAACATGCCACCACGAATCCAGTACTGTACAAGTGAGACTGATCTACAGCAGCACATCAGTGGAGTAGCTTCCTCTTTGATTTCAGAATTATAGACTCTTAGGATGCATCTACACTGGCAAATTAGGTCAACCTAAACAAAGCTGTATCCACACTGGGCTTTTATTAAGTTGACTTAAGCCCTTCCTTAAGTCGCCTTAATAAGAGCTTAAGTCGACTTAATAATACCTCCTCTTAGGTTGACTTAAGCCTTAAATCAACCTTATTAAGTCAACTTAAATCCAGTGTGGATGAGGATTAGCGCTAAATCGACTTTATTAAGTCAACTTAAAGCCATTAAGTCAACTTAACAAGGTCAACTTAAGTTGACTTAACGTATCACCACTCTGTTAGGTTGACTTAACAAGGTCGACTTTAAGTCAACTTAACAAAGTTGACTTAACTTTGCCAGTGTAGACATAGCCATAGACTCCAAGGTCATAAAGGACCAGTATGATCTCTAGGCTGACCTCCTGCACAATGAAGGCCACAGAATCTCACCCACCCATTCCTGTAATAAACTTCTAACCTGTGACTAAGTTATTAAAGTCCTCAAAACATGGTTCAAAGACTTTGAGGTATAGAAAATCCACCAGCAAGTTAACTACATTCTAAAAAGGAAGGGGAAAAAAATAAAGAGCCTGTGCCAATCTCTCCAGGGGGGAAATTCCTTCTTGACCCCAAATATGACCATCAGTTAATCTTGAGCATGTAAGCAATACTCACCAGCCAGACACCCAAGAAAAAAATTCTCTTTAAGTATTGAATCATTGCCTGCCAACTTTAATTAAAATGTGTTTTAGATTAGCCATTTCTCCAGTTTCAATTTACCTCCTAGCAACTACAGATCTAATACTAGTTCAATAGTATAATGCAGGCAGATTCATCTAATTCAACCTGTTATTGCATCAGAATAACTTTTCCTAAACTAAGGGTATGTCTACACTAACAGCAACAAAATCGCTGCAATCAGTGCGCTCTTCCGGGTTCCATTGAGTGGTCTGTCAAGACGCACTCAATTGCTCTGGAGTTCACATCAATAACTCCAGCCCTATAAGTAGCATGGTCCTAAGGCGACTGGATGGCATTTCTGTTAACCTTACCATGGTGTGTGGGGGAGGTAAGTGCGAGTTAATAAGTTGATGGTAGATACGCAAGGTATTTTATGTACCAAGTGTAGACTAAGGTTAAATGCCTGAAAAATAGAAACTGCTGATTTGGATCCTGATTCTTATCTAATTCCAATGTAAAGAAAGAACGACTTGGGAATACGTGGGTCTGAATCTCTTTTGCAGCCAAAACCCACTCATTTCAGCAAAGGGGAACCAGTTATGGCTTTCTGATATCCTGTCAAATAACAGCCTAACTCAGCTATAGCACATGATTGACAAGCCTGGCAGCTGTACTAACCTGCAAAAACTGATATCAGCCCTCAAGGGATAACCATGTCCAACCCCTTTTCTATTTTTCCCTGCACTAAATATCCCCTGTACTTGGTTTGAAGGTGTGTGGCATAAGAGCTAGTTAAAGGAAGAGTAGCGGGCAGTTTCTAGTGAAAGCATGGTAGTGAACCTAATAGCTATGCTGAAACAGATGAATAACAAATCACAGCTTCAAAGAAAAACTGCAGAACTCGAATTTATATGCAAATTTGACTCAGTTGCCTCGGGGTTAAACAGGGACTACAGCTTTTTCTCTCATTACAACAGGTGATTTGACCTCATCTTCCTCTATGTGCTGTTCCCCAGTGTTTGAATCCTAATATCTATTTTGATTTGCTGTTAGTCTGACCTGATCCTATGTCCTACACTTCCCTGCATTTAATTTCCTCCCATTCTGTAAATTTCCCATCTTCAAAGAGTCTGGAGTGGGATTTTCACCCACGAAAGTTCATGTGATAAATAACTCTGTTAGTCTTTAAAATTGCCACAGGACTCTCTTTTTCTGCAATAGACTGACACGGCTACTCCTTTGGAACTGAATTTCACCAGTGTAAATTAAATCAAAATTTGTCCCCTTGACTTTTGTAAGCTGCATTAATACATCAGAATCTGTTCACTGAAGTAACCTGTGTGACCTTGGACACATCCTTTCACCTTTCTGTATTTCAGTTTCTCCATCTGCAAAATATGAATTAATAATACCTACTTGAAATATTTGTTGAGAACAAATTAATTCAGACATGTGCATTCACAATTTTAGTTGCTATCGAACTACAAAGTATAGTTTATTATTATTAAAGGTTCCATTCTTCTCTTGTTCTTTTGAGTTGCCAGGATTTGAGAACAACTGGTGATAAACAACTTTCTTCATCTGGACCCTTATCACTCTCTTTAAACTTGAGCATCATGTTGTCATCATGAGGAATGATAAGGTGATGGTTAGTTGGAGACTCACCCTGTAAAGCAGAGACAAATGGGTGTCTACAAAAATCACAGGATTGTCTCAACAATCTGACAATTTCAGTACTTTAATAAAAATATCTGACCAACATAAAAAGTCAAGAGTGAGTCTACAGGAAGTCAATTACTCATTCTCGTCACCTCACCATAAAGCAACAGTCCATTTCAAATAAATAGTACACTAAGAAATGAAAGTTTTTGTGGACAGCTAGGCCACATCAGGAGAGCAGACTAGGCTGTTGGGGTTTTTGGTTTTATTTTTTTTTCCCATCCTGTGACTGAAATGTAGTTCTATTCCCCTGGAAACATAGGTGAAGCATTTAAATGTGCAGACTCAGCCAAGTGTTTGGAAAATCATACAGTATGAGTCACAGGATTTGAGATGAATATTTCCTCATCTCACACCAGAATGAACATCTGCCATGCATTGTATGACACAGTGCAAAGTGAGTGGGTTCTAACTCATAAAGGAATATCATGCTTTGTGAATTTATTTTACAAAAAAAATTAAAAATCACATTCTTTGTTCGCACTTGAGAAACAAGAGACACTTGTTCACTACGGGCCTTATCCAAAGCCAAGTGAAGTCAATGAAAAGAACCCCACTTTATTTCAATAGGCTATGGATGAGGCCATAGTGCACTTGAAGGGGAGATGAGCAAGTAAATAAGAGAGATACAGAAGTTTGACAACATTGAAAGTAAGGCTCATATGCTTTTATGTTTGCTAAAATGTCAAGTGTATAAATAAGGAATTTTCTGGAATAGCTTTCATTTATGCAGCCATAGCTTACAGATGAGGTAACTTAAGAAGGCAAAGATCTTGACAACATCAAAAGAGTAACTTTAATTTGAAGCATATTTCCAAATAAGAATAATGAAGTTCAAAATGGAGAGAACCTGATATTGATGATTGATAATCAGCAATTAATAATTTGTCAGTAATTGGTAACCAATAATAGACTCAAGAAATCTCACATTTCCTTCTTTTGGTACATATTTCTCCTTAACTCAAGTTATTTCCTAAATTGTGTATTCCCTTGTAACTCTCCAAGTGTCTGAACACTTGATTGTTAGTCATTGCTCATGCCTTTTTTTCACAATTCCATTTGTTATACATCGTTTGGTAAGTATAGTTCTAGAGTATATATTGCAACAGTTTCAAAATATACTAAAGATTGCTGCTTAGTAAAATTCCAATTTTGAAGGTTAGGTTAACTTTAACTTCTCAGCATCATGGGACTCTTGCTCTCAAAAAAAACTTAAACTTTCTTTGGCCTGTTTTAAGTGTCAAACCTATTGAACTTTCAATATCAGATCTGTTGTATACATCTTTTCTACTTTTTTGTCTTCTCCTTGAAATAAAATGTTTTTGAGAATATAGCTGGAAAATGCCTGTTGTCCATTATGTTTAAAGCTCTCATCTCCCTTTATGATACTGATTTATTATTTTCGTTATGGCATAAAATGCTGAGTTTCACAGGCAAACCAAATGATTTGGTTCTTAGTACATAGAATGCCAGGTGTTGCCAGGCTTGATGGAGCAACCTGTTCTATGTGAACCGAAGGGAATGCAGAAGAAAGATTTCAAAATGAAAGTGATGTATGTGAAGGAAGAAAAGTGGCAGTATTTAGCATTCAGTCATGGTGTAGGTGGTATGGCAAGAGGCTGTCCCATGCAAAGTTGGTAAAATAATAAAGTAAAAAGACCAAGATTTAAAATGAAAGGGTCTCAACATCATCTTACAATAGATTTGGTTGGATAGAAATAGGGTAAATCTGGTATTAAAGAGGGATATAATGCTGGATGAGTATAAGTCAGCAGAATCTCCATTGAAGCCAGTGGAGTTATGCTAGTGGAAAACTGTAGTAAAGGAGTTTATAATCAGTCCCATCTGTTACACTTCTCTTTAAAACTGTCTCCTACAATATTACCATTCCCTTGTACAGTACAATGTAAAGACAATCCATTCATCCAACCATTTATGGCTTTCAATAGAATCTATTCATAGGGTACTCAGAGTGAAAACTTCTTTTAAAGCAAAATATAAGGAAAGCACAGAACCATTTAAAGGCATTGAAGAATTACAATCTTGATTTCAGCAGAAGGGACAGATTTGGGTTGTGCCAGGCTTAACCCAAGTGCAAGGCTAGTATAAAAAAAACCAAAACACAAGGGAGTAAGATTGTGATGGCACAAAATAGCTGCTGTCTGTCTTGAACTCAGTAAAATGATCAAATGCATCTCAAAAAGGGTCTGTTCATCACGTGATTATCCAGGAGGGCTTCTATGGTACTGCTGGTGGAAATGAAATCATCTTCCAGGGAGAAAAACAAGATGGTAACACCCTATGCCTTTTCCAGAATACGAATTCCACCTCCAGCAATCCCTCCCTATACCAGAAGGGTGCAGAGAAGTACAGTTTGTTTTTTCTTTCAATAAGCAGTGTAAATCTAACCAAGCTTCTTATTAGTGAATTTATGTAATGGGGAATAGCTCCTTACAAAAGCACTCCAACATGTGTCTATGTTTGTGTTGCTATGTAAGATTTACTGTGCTTTTTGAACTTGTAAACTGCAGGTAAGCAAACTGGATGGTAAGGATCTTTCATTCCTTTCACAACACAAGTTCATAATTAACATTTATGGTTTCTAGCAGCATATTGCACCCTAAAGTGATATCATAGGCATTTAAATGATGAACTTGGTTTGTCAAAAAACCTGCAGCCCTGAACTATTTTAGTTGTTGATACTTGTGCAGAGATACTTTCTATCATACATCATTCTTTACACAAAGCCCTTCCAGTCAGGGTACATTATGGGCTCTGTTTTATGAATGAGGTTAAAGGCTAAAGCCATCAGTTACTTATTCCCTTAAACAGTAAGGTCCACAAAAGCAGTGCGAACCAAGGCATGTTAGTTTGAGTTCCTCAGTTTTGAGCAGCCTGCAAAAATCAAGGACATAAAAGAGGCAAATTGATTTGGTGTCTGCAAGGTCTGGAGGCTAGGATCCAATGTACTATAGCAGTAGCACTAGAACTGAAGTCCTACATTCTGAATGAAGATGAAGGCAATTTCCTCACCGTCTTGAATAATATCTTTTGTAAACATGCTATCACTCAAGTGCCATGCAGCCTTAATGGATTTTCAATAAGTTAAATTGTTTTGTTATTTTGCAGTTAAACTCCAAAACGCTAAGCACAATGTTAGAAATGTAATGAAATGCTAAAGCAATGTTAAAAGTGTTAGCTCTAAAAGCAGAGCAAATTCTAACTATAAACTGATGTTTAAATGCTATTGTTGGGAAACCCAGTTAGTTTTCTTTCTCCTATACTTAGTTTGAATCAATGCAGCAGGTCAGTCATTCTGAGTAAGAAATCAGCTTCTTAGCCCTTTGCAGCAGTAATTCATTATTTGAATAATCCATGCCACTTTTCATTTCTAAAAGGTTGATTGAAATTCATAAAGGGCCACATTTTAAAATTTCAGGACCAATTTAAAAAGTGCTAAGAATCTAAAAAATTATACAAGGGAATAATAAAATATGGAAAATATAATTAAAATAACCAATTGCGAAATTATAATCTATAGGTTTTGCCATCTACTTGAAACAAATGAACTAAGAACAATGCATCATAAAAAGGCCATTGCACTATATTAGAGAAGATTGTATCAACATCTTGTGAGTGTTAACGCCTCAAAGCACTCATTTGGAAGCACACCTATCTGACTGTTCAAAGCATTATGAACTTAATCTGGAAAGATACTGATAGATGAAAATTCTGGACCCAATCCAGAAAATACCAAGGCATATACTTAACTTTAAAAATGTCCCATTAACTTAAGATGATAATGCTTATGATTGTGGTCAGGCATGTTGGGCAAGATTTTTTTTTCAGTGTTGTTCTGTCTCTGGCGCCAATATCAATTTGGCTGCATGTGTGAATGCATGTGTGACTCTCTGAAGGCATGTTCCCTCAGGATTACCTCTGGCTCAGATCTCTAAGTGGGGACTCCATAGCCTAGTGATCTAGAACCTGGCTTGGATCTTAAACAGAAACTGAGTTAGCCTGGTGATCCTAAGTCAAGGTGCTCCTTTGGTTAACACTTTGGGTTACCTTTGGCTCAGATCTCTAGTGAGAACTCAGTTAACTCAAGGATTTGAATCCTAGGTATACCTTGTGTGCAAGAGGTAAACTGAGGCAACATTCACGATCGAAGACACCAACATGACCACAGACGTTTGTAGAAATGAAGGTGCCAGACTAGGCTTTATTGCAACATAGCACAATGGCAAGCAATCTGTATCAATAGATCTGCTGGCAGCATTTGTGCTCTCAATGCAATAGAACAGCTCAACTGATGGCAGGACTACCCATCACCCCTTTCGGCTGCATGGGGTCTAAGCTGCAGGGTTCCTACTTTTATATCCTCATCGAACTTTACATTGATTGGTCCATATTCTGAATGGAATTTTTTCACTGTTTGGTCCACGAATTACTGGGCACCTCCATCCATCAAGGCGTCATAGTTTGACCAAAACCGTACCTTTGCATGCACCAAACGATGCAAAATATCTCTCCTTATCTCTTTGGTGTTAGACTGACCCAACACCACCTTTCTTAAGGTACATTCTCATTTTTTATATTTATTATTGCACTTTCAGCTTGTTTCTTGCCAATATCAGTGAAGTCGGATTTTCACAATTTGTATCTCGTCAGTACCTTCAGTTCAGGCTCACAGTACATTCAGTTCAGGCCCAGTGTTTTGGATTACTTTGTTAGGCCTTGGGCCAGCACCTAAACACTTCTACTTGTCTTTCTTATTTTAACTTTTTACTTTCTCCTACAGTGAGAGTGTAAGTTATTTAGAGACTTCATTAAAAGACTCTTATACCACAAGTTTCCATGCTATAATATTCAGCCCAAATAGAGTTGAATCAGTAGTTCATAATGAAGAAATTATTTGACAAACAATGAGTTTTTGTAATCTTGATGAACTTTCCATGGGCAACTTTTCTGGAATGTATTGATGTTAGCTGCCAGCTACATATATTAGATGAAATATATACCACATCCTTATGTATTATGTACATGGTGTTAATCCGATATACATTATATAAGTAAACATGTTCCAAAGGGGTAGCCGTGTTAGTCTAGTTCAGCAAAACAAACAAGGAGTCCTTTGGCACTTTTAAAAACTAACACATTTATTTAATGAATTTGTTAGTCTTTAAAAGTGCCACTGGACTCCTTGCTTTATTTATATATATATAGGTACATTATATTTGTGACAGATGGCAAATTTCCGCAAATCATGGACAAACTTTTAAGTATTTTAGCAATTCATGGTATTAAGAATGAAAATAGCTATATATTATTGTGGAATGGTATGTAATGTCTTTGAAGAGGAGGCATGACTAGCATAAATATTTATGAGCTTCAAAATACTCTTTGAAACATTGTATTGGACAAATGAAGTTAAGTGGGATTCCTAGGAAATACTTGAAGATGAAAATACAAATTAAATACCTCTGGACCCATCCTTTTGAAGCCAAACAAAAACATTGTCTGTCTGATTACCTATTCACGGTCTTTTCCAAGGCCCAACTTGTACAAAAGAATAACTTGAATTCATGAGTGTTCTTGTTCTGAGTCAAAGCAGTTATGCATTAATAACCACAGAAAACCATCTTGATGGGGTTTGAAGGACTGTTCCCTGGCCAGAGCCCTTGTTGGAGTTGGGGTGGCTTCTGCAAAGCTTATCATCACACTTGAAGGTTATTTTACTGTTTAGTGTGTTTTCTCTGTAATGCTTTTTTACCTTAAGAATATATGTGCTTGCTTAAAAGAGCTGTGTGGTAACGTATCTGTGGCAATAACATTGTTTACTGTCTCTGAAAAGTAAATCGGGACTGAACAGGCAGTCCGAGTTGCTGGGGAAAGCAAAGTGTAGGCAGGGAGCTGTGAATCCTTGAAGTACCTGGTCAGGAGGGAGAGAAATCATAGAATCTTAGGGCTGGAAGGGACCTCATGAGGTCATTTAGTCTAACCCCCTGCTAAAAGCAGGACCACTCCCATTAAATCATCCCCGCCAGGGGTTTGTCTAACCGGACCTTAAATATCTCCAAAGACGGAGATTCCACCACCTCCTTAGGCAACCCATTCCAATGCTTGAGAAAGATTTTCCTAATATCCAGCCTCGACCTCCCCAGCTGTAACTTGAAACCATTGCTCCTTGTTCTGTCCTCTGTTACTAGTGAGAACAGCCTAGCTCCCTCTTCTTTGGAGCACCCCTTCAAGTAGTTGAAGGTTGCTATCAAATCCCCCCTCAATCTTCTCTTCTGTAGATACTTATCTTCACCTGAGAGAAGTGGTGGCTGGAGAGCTAGAAGGCTAAGTGTATGTGTCATTTGCTGCTCCTTAGAGGGGACATATAGGTGAAGTTGCCTTGAGCTTGGACAATATAATTAAACGTATTATGCTCTTCCCACAGTTTTGCTCAGTTCTGCCATTAGTATACTACCACACTTTTCAAGGTTGAAGTGAGCTTTGGCATTAGCAAATAAGAAACCTGCCAAAGACACAATGAATGAATGGTGTGTCCTAGCACAGATCGGGATGTACTGCAGAGCCAATGAGTTTGAAAAGCAGTATTTTAAGAAATTTAAGGAAGGTACACAAATGATATGTAAAAAACTGATTGGTGAATTTTAGTCTTGGATGTTGTGTTGTACCATTTTTTATTTAATAAACAGTTGTGCTATAAATAGAGGCATACAGTGGTTTTAGAGGTGTTTATTCGAAGCACACCTGCTGTATAAAGTGAATGTGCTGCAAGATAAAAATGTCTTCCCAAAAGGAGGCGTTAGGTATGTTTCTTTTTTGTATTGTACTGTTTTGTCATTAGGAAGTGAATTTTAACATTGAACTGCAAGTATAGTCAATCAATTATACAGTTTTAATCAATATTGATTATTTGAAATTATTCGCCTGATAATTTCTGTGAAGAATTCTTTGTCTGTAGCTTATTCACAAAAGCAGGGTTCTTTTCAATTGTTTTGATGTATAAATAGATCGTAAGATGTTTGAGGCAGGAATTGCCTCTCACTATATATTTGCAAGGTGTCAAGCACACGAGGTCCCTGCTCTTGCATGGTCCCTACAAGTCCAATTGTAATCCATATAATATTAATAATGTAAATCACCCAGGAAAATCTAGACTGTTACGTTTCTGTTTGAGTAACATACCACTGATACTTGTCATATGAAATTAGGCCAAACATTTACATTTGTTTTGCAAATAGAATGTGTTGTAGACAGTAGTTTACGTGCCTTAAAAGGTTATTATGTTCACTTGCTAAGTGGAAGGTTAGCAATTCCTGCCCATTCTGGCATAGGTCTGGTTTCATATGCCTACAAAAGACTCAGGGGAAGGTCAAAATGTACAGCAAATTGGCAGCAAATTGGCAGCAAATTCACCACTATGAGATTGAACTCCTGATTGACTGAGCAGGTCCATGAAGACTCATTCAGTCTATTGGGAAGTCAATCACTGAAGGCCACCCCCTCAAGTGGCATAGCACTGAGTCAACAGGAGGCCATTTTCTGTCAAGTCAGTGCACTGAGGACACCAGGGTAAGTAGGCAGTTGAAAGTCAAAGGGAGATACTCACATTATTTTTAGTAACTTGTGTATCTCCCTTCAACTGCCACCAGAAACCGCTTGCAGTGTAGATCAGGGCTTGGTAATTGTTAGGTAGCTGGTGGAGTATGATCACTGCTTTTCATATTGGCCATTATTGTCCTTGTACTTCCTCTGGTATATCCTCATGTTGTCTATACACTTATACTTAGTACACCGAGCAGCAATTATCTCTTTGCTATATATTTAAACAGGGCCTAGCAAATGGAACGGTTGATGCTACACAAAAACTACTACTAGTAGTAATTATATAGTTATATATTTAGCTTGTATGTTCTCTCCCTTTCCCCTGTACTTCATCTCTGCTATCAATTAGATTATAAAAATCTTTGGAGCAGGGGCTAACATTTTGTGTTTGTACAGTTTCTTGCACAAATAGAAACCAATTTTCAATTGGTTTGTAGGCAATGCATTTATTATTATTATTTTATTATTGTTGTTTTATGAAATCTTATTTGTAAGAGGTGAAGCAGATGTTGTGAGCAATATGTGGGAAATGAGCATTTCCCCCCCTCTTCAGCAGTATCTTATGTTTGATCATTTCTACATAATAATAAGCAAAGTATTTAATTTCACTGAATCCCCAAAGATCAATTTGAAATGACAGCCTATAGATAACGTTGAGGGCCTAAGGGTGGTCTGAGCTCCAACTGCTGTTTCCCAAGTGTTATTTGCGTAACAACAGCTGATAATCTGTTCTGCTACAAGAAAATTGCAGTATTTTTTCTATTCAAATGAAAGCAGAACAATTATATGTAACACATTTCTTCTCTTATTTCATTACTGTTACCTGATCTCATATCTGAAGAAAGGAATAATATGATACTGGAGGTCAGCATGAAATGCAAACAAAAATTATATGTTGCTCTATTGCTGTATAGTTTGTTACAATGATGTTTAATTCTCTGATGTTATCATTCGCTTCAGTAAAGTAGCCAAAGGATTAGAAAACAGCTAATATAATTCTCCAGTAAAATGTTTTTCTACATCTGCCATCTTATCGATTTTGGTGCCTCTGTGCACCACACCAATGTTGTACATAAGTGTGCGCCAAATATTTTTAAACAGAAGTCACTTTCTCCTTTTCCATATTCCAGGAGAAATATGTTTAATAATTTAAGCAGAAGAGGGCTCTTGTTTGGTTATACCTGTGTGTGCATGTGGATTTGTGGTTGCGTATGAAGAAATGACTGAGAGAAAGCTATGTAGAAAATGGGGTTTTACATTTTATTATGAAAGTAGCTTGGGCCTTGGCCATCTTTATATTTTATTTCAAAACAAACAAAAACCCTTTGGGGTCAGATTCTATGCTAAGGCCAAGGAACGTTCTACACATCCCAGGAGGAATGATCCTGGAACCAGCCAGGAATTGATCCAATCTTTGGCATCAGTTAGTGCAAACTGGGACTGCAATAAATGATGCTGGCTGCCAGGAGCTATTGTGAGAGCACAGTAGCTAGGGATCAGACAGGTGCTAGAGAGACCCACTATGGTGTCCCCCCCTCACCCTCCACCCCCCCCCCTTTTTATTTTTGGCCACTGGCAGCTGTTTCAAAAGCTCCACACCACCCAAAGATCCCTCCTACTTTGGAAGATCTTGCACTGGACAGCTAAGTGTGCCAGATTGGCCCAAACATCATAAAGAATGGGACTCATAATCTTTAAATTATAAAAGAGAAGACTTTCTAGTCAGTTTTAACATTTACTTGGCATCAAAAAGATTTGTCTTCCTATTTTTGAAAGAGCAAGAAGCAGCAAAGCATAATAAATTTTTTGCTACTGAATATATAAATATGCTGTTTCAAAGTCTCAAAAGTAATGCTAAAAGCATGTTTCCCTGATTCAGATACATTGGACGTTAAATGAATATCAACATCAACTACATTGCCTACATCGTCAGTAAAAGTTACTTCGTTAGGATTCTTTCCAGTGAAATTATGTTTGTGCTGTTTGGCAGTATATATGTAATTCTTCACGTGACAAATTATTAGAGAAAATCTTTGAAGATATTTCATCTAGGATATCCTTGCTATAGTAATCAGTTCCCATTACAAGTAGTGAAACAGCATTATTGGTTTTGACTATATATGAGGATATGCATAGAGGCTACTAATTGCAGAGGAAACATACCCAGAAGTTATCTCTTTTTAATGTTTTTAAAGGGTGCAGTACAAAGAGTACCAAATCCTAATCTGAGGCCTTCAGGCACTACCATAATAGGAATGTTTGATGATGATGATGATGATGATGATTGATAAAACTTGCAATAGTTGATGTAGGCAATTTATTCCTAGAAGAAAAGAAAACATCAAAGATGAAAATAATATTCTGATTAGTATTATAATGAAAAACAGAGAGAATTCCATAAACTACTGAGATAGTCAGTGCAATTAGCAGAAGTTAAGTGAAATGTCCATTTTAACAGCAAGCACTTGGATGTGATCACACACACTTGAAAATGAAAAAGGCCATAATGCTCAGAAGGAAAGACAATCCTACAAGGAAAAAATTATTCTGTTCTTGATGCTACCCTGGAAGGAAATCCACACCCCTTCCCCCAGCACCTGGTTTATGGTGCAAATAGATTGCTGAAGGACAGATTTGGAATGGGATTATTATTATTAAAAGATGAGCAAACCTCATATGTTCAGGGGTGGTGTGGTTGGACTGTGGTCATAGCAGCCAATGGGAAGGGTAAAAAGGAAACTGCCACTCGGGGCCAGGAAGGCCCATATATGAAGGGCTGCCAGCAGGATGGAGAGGTGAGTCACCCTTATAAGTTCTCAGAGAAAAGGCTGGTCTGCAAGGGGAGGCAGGTCAGTTTCCTGGGATAAAGCAGTAGCAGAATCCAGTGAGGAGCAGCTGTGAGCCATGGAGCAAGTGCTGGGGGTGGATTGCAAGACTGAGTCCAGCTAGGAACAGCCACTGGGGACTGGATTAAAGGCCAGATAAAGATGGCAGGGCTGACTGCATAGGGAACAGTTGGGCCTTGAAGTAAGGGCCTGACTTTGGAGTGCTGTGGCCACTGAGACAAGTGGTCAAGGATTGCTGAAGCCAACCCCCTGGAATGGGGAGAAGCAGGGACTGAGTCACAGCTGGAGGGCTGTGCTGTGACATTGATGCCAGCTTGCAGGGAAGCACAATTCCAGGAACAGAGGCAGGATGAGTGATGCATCACAGGAGAGGCCAGCAGAGCAATTCCGCAAGACATCGACAAGGCAGCACCGCAGTGGTGAGGAGGGACCCCATCATGGGTGCCCTTTTCAAAAACTCTTTGGGGACTTGGATTCCTAATTTCATGAATGTTAAAGACAGTTAGGCAAATCTCTTAGGTAGCATTGAACATCTCAACCTAGGTGCTTATCCAAAGGATACAGAATCTGAATCATTTGAGATCTTCTGTCCTCATTCCTAACCCTTGTCCAACTGTTGTCTTTTTCTTTTTCTCTTGTCAATGCAACCATGTACTTCCTCCAATCTGACCTGACCTTAGTTTCCTTTCCCCAGCCCCATATAGCTTCTCAATTTTATACTCATTCCTGCTGGCCCCTAAACTACCCAGTCATTCTCTGCTATCATTGATGATATGTTAGTGCCTTCTCAGTTGTAGTCATCTACACCTAGCAAATGGTCTCTGTTGCTTATAGAGGCTTTAGTAGAGTGATCACATTTTCAAAATGCAAACAAGGGGTATATACAAGACCCCCACTCTTCCCTGCTTTTCTTCTTCCCCCCTCAGCTCCCACCTGCTGGCCAGGCTGGAAGCCAGAGCCAGACAGTAGTCAGAGTTACCCAGGGTGCTCAGGCCACTGTGAGGAGCCCTGGACCCTCCACCTGCCCTAGAGCAGCCCCCAGCTTGTATCCCTGACTCCTTAAGTTGACTTAATGAAAGTCCAGTGTGGATATGGAGTAATTTAGATTGACTTAAGAATTCTTAAGTCAACCTAAATTGCTAGTGTAGACATACCCTGGGACTCCCCACAGTGGCCCAGGCTTCCTGAGTGGCTCTTACTACTGTCCGGCTCCTGCCTGAATAGGTTCAGAGTCTCAGGGGAACAGGAGGGGCAGGGCCTAGTGGTGAGGAGGGGCTAAGGTCCACCTCAGCCACCTCACTGAGAAAAGGACAATGGTGCCACTGAGCCTCAGGCAGGCGTGGAGTGGTGCCACAGAGAATATGGGACAAATGCTGTCCTCTGTCCTTCAGCCTGGGACCAGATCTTGACATGTACATTTTGGGACTATCCCGGCCAAACAGGGATGACTGGTCACCCTAGATTTGAACTAAAACTCGATGTCAAAAATCCTCTGTAGTTTGGTCTCCCTTCCCAAATAAGCTTATTATATAATGTTTGGTCCCTCAGTGGGGAAAAAAAAAAGAAGTATTGTTTCTTATTCTAAAACATATGATAGTATTCAGCCATAAAATCCAAATATAAATTTGAACTAATGTTCATACAGCTAATTCCAAAAATGATTAGAACCCAACTATAATGTGAATGTCCTAGGTCTAAGCAAGATCTTGAAGTCTGGTAGGGTTTTGCTGTACAACAGTATGCTGTAACACTTACAAAGAGGAATTTTGCTGTTGACATCTATGGGATCAATATTTGTCCTTCTAATTAATTAATAATGTTCTGATCTAAATCTATTTCACTGGACAGTGAAAGAAAATACAGTTTCATGTTTCACCAAATCTTTTCTGATTATCAATTCAGGTAATTTTGGATAAAACATTGCAATCTTGTTGACTTCAGTGGAACTATTTGCATAAGCAAAATTATTTATGTATACATGTTTGCAGGGTCAGGTCCATTGTAATTTCTTGCTGGGAGCATTGGCATTTCTATACAGTCCTATCAACTACACACCATGAAGATGTTTGGAGGATTCAGAGATCACCAACATAACATTATTCAATTTCTTGGACAGTATCTCTATCCAGCTGAAGGAAAGGCCTTCTGGTAAATTGAAATGGCAATTACACTAGAATAATAAGGGGAAAATTTTGCTTTATCCCATTTAAATGTGTATATTACAGTACGTCCATTAAAGGAATACCCTTCTGTTGTAAATGTGCTTTAATTCGCAATCAATATTAATTAGAAGTTAATTTCTTTTACATGCAACTGAGCTGAAGCTAGACAGCTGCTAAATAGTATATGCTGTAGGTAGGCTTCATTAGAACATTTTGCTCTCAGAGCTCACTCATGCAACAGTAGTGTTTGAAGGCCTTGTTCATAACTGAGAGAATTTTTTTTTTTGAATGGGTAAATAATAGTTCTGTTCACTTAAATTAAGCCAGATTTCTTTTTAAATTTTTTTAAATTATTTTCCTATTACAATGAGTATAAAAAGAATGTTAGAGATTCCTGCCACAACTTTGACTCTGTTAGTTTATATATGATAACTTACTTTGGGTGGGTGGGTAGGAGCGCAGGGGATATTGACTGTAAACAACCTCACAGTAGCCCAGGATCTGATCCAAAGACCACTGAAGTCTACTGAAAGACTTTCATAGATTTCAACAGATTTTAGAGAAGAAGGCCTATGCCTAGTCTACCCATATTTAGTCTATGTAATCACGTTCCCTCACAATGTTATACTTCCCTCTCCCATTCTTTGCAATTGTTCGTTACTCCCTCCTCCCCATTGCATCTTGTCTTAATAAACCACTGATCTTGCAAATATTTAGGTTTCTGCATAGTTTCATTGAGGTCAGTGGGACTAACTATTTGCATAAAGTCAATCATGCATAAGTATCTGCAGGAGTGGTGCTTTACACTGTAAACTCATCAAGGTAGGTCCAGGTTTTAAGTATGTATTTACAGAATGCTTAGTACAGTGGAGATCCTGTGCACTATTAATATGATATATGAATAAATAAACTGAAATTATAGTCTAATTTATAAATTTATGCTTACCCTATAAATTGAAGATTTTTTTTAAGTATTATTTCTCAGTCTATAAACACAGTCTCTGCTTGTGGCACAATGTGAGCTTTGCAAATGTATTAATGTACTATGGGGGCCATTTCTGATTTCTGTTTCCTTCTGAAAATGGAATTTCACAAGAAAAAAATACATTTTTATTTGTGAGATGTATCATAATCTGTGAGACAAGTTTCCCAAGAGAATGATCACTGGGTGATTGTTGTTGTTGTTGTACCAAATCATCCACTCTCATAGGCGGTACTTGAGGAGGAAATTTCTGAGTAGATCCCCTTGCAGAGGTCATCCCTATATTAGCATATTGGCTTCCCAGGGATCAGCATAGAATCTCTAAGTTGTATTTTCCCTTTCCATGATGGGGCAGTGATGGAAGAAAGAAAGCAACCTCTTCTTATCCCCCAAGAAAATAATTAGACAGAGACTCTGATTTTTTCAGCTCAGAGAGTTCACAGTCCCTCCACAAGAACATCTCACACATGGGGAAGTATTGTTCTGAAATGAATCTTGATTCTGTATGTTTAACATTTCAATTTCCCTAGTGAAATCGTTCTGTTGGTTCATAAAATAACAGCATGGATTCATTTCCCCTAAGGACACTGAATACTGGAAATGTATGTATGGTCAAATATATTAATTTGCCAAACTATTCTATTGTTTGAGAGAGTAGACAAAGCTATCAAATGGTAATGACCCAAATAGACGGGTTAATAACCTGTTATAACAAGTATTTCAAACATGTAAATGTGATTGCTTGTTTTTCCTTTGTTATGATTAAAGGTAATGGCAAGCTGTATACAAATAAGTCGTTCTTGCTTACTTTGCCATTATTAATGACCTCTCTCATTCAATAAGTTCCTTTCATGAAATATCAGGTGATAGCACTTAAGTTAGTTATTCTCTGAATGCTATATGGCAGTGGTTTTCAAACTATGGGTTGGGACCCTCAAGTACTGTGTCGTGCCACCCCCACTGTCTCCACCAAAAGCCTGGAATGCATTGCTCAAAGATGTAATTTTTGGGCCATGAGCATAAATGATTTTTTTCAACTGGGTCCTGAGGAAAAAAGTTTGAAAAACCACTGCTGTATGGTCTGCTCTTAGGTAAGTTCATAATGAACTCTTCAAATTTAGAGAAGCAAGGGGGGAAATAATTTTATTTATATAATTGTATTTTTGAGTGGAGAGTGAAACCACAATTATTAGAATGTAAAAAATACAGTAAAAATAATCCATAAATAAGAAAGTAGCCAGGGTAGAAAAGTAATTACAGGAGAAGAACAGAACTGAAAAATGAACTTCCAAGTACTGAACTTCCTCTATAAACTGAAAAGAGCAAGAGAATAAAAGATATGGCAATAGCAGTATCTCTTCCTTCCATCTGCACTGTTATCAGAGATGTAAGCAAAGAGACTAACAATGGCAGTGCAGTGAAAAGTGAACATACAGCAGGAGCAATATGTGATAGGCATTCCTGTCTATCTCAGCTTCCAGTATAGCTGAGCAAGAGAACTATGTAATCAGCTCTTCTCATTTTAAATTAAAGCAGCACATTCCTCCTCTACTCCAAACTCACCACCTCTCTAGGAATCACAGCTGTTGTGGTATGAGTACTCTGTGAAAAGAAGCAGATAGAAGTAAAGAGATGTATGAAGGAAGTTGTTCCTATTCTGATATCCTAAAGCATCATTTGTAAGGCCCACCTGTCCGTTCCAGTAGTAAAACCCAGGTGAGACTTTCAGAGCTCAGAGAGACACTTTCTGGAGTTACATCCTCATTCCCACCTGGCCAGAGAAGTCTGTGACCATATGGAAAGGTGGTGTGGTCCTTTTGATTAAAGGTTTTTTTCCTCTGTATTGCAATATCAAAAATATTTTGGGAAAAAAAATCATTAAATCTAGGTTTTGAGCAGCTCTACATGCAAAACAATGACAATGGTATAACCATAGTACCTTGGGATTTCTCAGACTTCAGTTCACCTAAAACAATATCACAGCATCTCAGTGAAAGAATTTTAGTCCCAAATTCTCAGCAGGACCTTCCCTGAGAATGCAGAATATCTGTGCTTTTTTATGCCCATGCAAAAGTTCACATGCATATACTCATGTCTGCACTTTGCAGGGACTGTCAACTTCATGCATAGTTTAAACATTATAACATGTGAATGTATACAAGTGTTAAGAGTTTGCATTCACAAAACCCAATAGGAACAACTAGGTTATACAAGTGCCATAGTTTCATGGTTTCCCATGGTCAATGAAGTGTAACTTTCTCTGCAAGAGAACTAAAATTATTTTGATATATGTTTTAAAAAATTCATTAGGAAGTTGGAGAAGGTGGGGTAAGTCTGTTGCAAATTGGATAGGAGGTACAAGATTTCACAGGAAGAGGGATATAATTTATTGATTCATTTTGCTGCTACAGTAGAGATCAAATGCTCATCTCTTTCAGATTAATCCAATATATAAATAAGTAATATAAACTTATAAAAGATACATCAAATAGATTTGCATGAGACCCACAAAATAAATTGGAAAAAAAATGCTGTGTCTATTCTTGAATATCATTTTGATACCCATTGTCTTTGTGAAACTGGATGTCCTTTAACATTCCAAACTCCTCATACTCAGTGGATGGCTAACTATTGTGTATAACGGTTAGGGTAGTGAGAGAGCTCACTCTCTTTTCTGTTAGAGTGCTGCCTTCTGTCCTGCTGCTATCTGACTGTCAACCAGATGGATGGTTAGCTGATTGGCTTCTTCGCTCCGCAGGGAGCTGGCTGTTGGGTTCCTATTTGCTGCATTCAGGCTCATAAACTCCTCAGGCCTGGTGATTGGTTGGCTGTTCCTGAATGTTGCCTAGATTCCCCCTGCCTCTTAGTTAATCTAACATCAGTTTTCTTTTCTTTTTTTTTCTTCTCTCGTTTTCCTTCCTAAAGATTCGTGAGTCTTAAAGCATCATTTCCCTCTGTCTCTCACCAACTGAACAGCATCCTGCCACACTATGTTTGTGGCCATAATGCTGAAAGTTCCTTCCCTTCCTAAAGTATTACTCAGCTGGTGTACTTCTTATTTCACCCTGAGTTCTCCCTTTAATCCCACTCCCTCTGCCCAGATCATAAATGATCTGCAGTAACAAGAACAAAAACCAAATCTTTAAGAAATATATGTTGTATTTCTACGATTTGTCAAAATCGCTACTTAGTGAATTTTTGCTTTTAAGCTAAAAATGAAAATGTATAAAGACAAGATCATGACTGACTATCTTGCAAATCATAGGCAATGATTACTGAAGAGTCCCTCCTGCAGAGAACCAATAGCTTTCTATACCTGGAACAATGGATAAACATGAATGAGAGAATTAAAATGATGAAAGAGGTAGAATTAAAATGATGAAAGAGACAGCTGGTCAGAGAACATTTGGAAGGCTTAGAAAATATAATAAGATGTAAGCTTCTGATCTGTCCAGAGAGATTTCAAAGTGCTGTCCCATCCATGACCTACACATTATACCCATGGAGCTAACCAAATGCATCAAGCAAAAGATACAAGTAGCTTAGTGAAGCAAAAAGTGATTGATGCTGAGGATCAAAACAAATGACTGGGTAAGGAGCCAGATAAAAGTCATGGACCTCACACACATTTGAGTGGTGCTGAGTAAGTCGTACCTCAGCAGATGAACCATACAGGCGACTGCCTGTATCCCTTATATGGTGGAAAGCAAAAAAGGTGGAAAATAAGTTTCATGGAGCTGTGAGCTAATCAAATAGAAACTTCTGCAGAATCAGGCTTAACTAAGTCAGTGCCCTTTCAGTAAACATTATTGCATGCATTAATTTAAAGCTACTAAAAGATTACATAGCATTATGTTGAATAGAGGAATAGAATGTTTCTTCTTATTATTTATATCTTTGCTGTATCATTGTGGCTGTGTTGGTACCAGGATATTAGAGAGATTAGGTGGTGAGATGATATATATATTTTCTGTTGGTAAGAGAGAGACACTTCTGAGCTTACACAGAGCTCTTCAGCATTGCATTGCAGTTATTTCTAAATACCCAACTGAGATAGAGGCCCCATCACCAGAAGGCCATCCTTTCTGCATACTTCCAACTTTTCCAATGAGAGAAGTCATGAAGTTGTTAAAAAAAATATTTAAAAAGTTCTTTTGTTCACAGATCTGTGTTCTTTGGAAATCTGAGTGTGATCCTCTCCCTGTATGTTCTTAGGATACTGTTATCATAAAAACAAAGTTTAAAAAACACAAAACCAAAACCTAAAGAATGTTCTTTTAGCAGTCCAACACTTTCTTCTAGACTTTTTCCTAAAATGTGTATAGATTTCTGTGGGAGGGAGATGGAGTTATGCCCCAAAGCATGGAATTTATGATTATTTTCTTCTCTTAAAAGCTGATCTTGTGCATACTTCTGTGTCATACGAACTGTGCAGAATCACTGAGTTCAAAAGGCATGACGGGGTTTGAATGTAAGTGGATGCAATGCATAAGAATAGTGCATGCATCTAAGAGTCAAATTCCAAAAGGGGTAGCCAATCCTGGAAAATATTCCTGTCTTATAATAAGCAGATGGACAGAGCTTGTATTCTTTAATCAAACAAAAACCCCATTCAAATCATTGGCTGAACAAGGATGGCAGGATTATGCCATTAGTGGATTTCATATTTGCATAAGGGCATATGAGAGAGCTTTTAAAGACAGTGAGTTATTTTCTGGTTGTTTTCACTGAACAGTAAATCAGCTAGCTATTTTAAGGCCTTAGAGTAGTAAGAAAAGACTCAGTTTTTACTGAGGTTATTCTACTGAAAAATATGAAATTGTTGTCTTCTGCTGAATTTAACTAAAGAAGGATTACTAACCTTCTAGTCAATTATGCTGGACAAGGAGAAATCTCTAGAGCTCCTCTATCTCATTTCTGCAGCTGCCAGATTTTCCAACTAGTTATTAATTATTAATGTTTATATTTTAATGCAGTCCATGTATGTTCAGAGCATTTTACAGACAAATAAAAGACATACCTACCTGCTTTAAAAGCTTTATAATTCAAGTATAGACATAACATGACAAGCAATTACAATAAACAGTGTTGAGTGGAAGGGTAGGCAAAAATTACAACAATAAGATCACTGTTCTTTGGTTAGTTTTGAGTCATGCTCCCATCTTGATAGACCTACTGTTAATGTGACTATTTTATATGGGGGAGGAGGCGGTAACTTCATTTATCATTACTCATTATTTTGAGGGGTGAGACAGTGCCAGAAGGACTGATAAAACAACTAGGAAGGAGAGGATTCAAAGATGCAGAATGGATGGGGAGGGAATTTGTTGATGAAGGAAAGGTGGGCAAAGAGGGAAACACAGAGATCTGTACTAATTAGCTAGCTCAGACACAGACTTCTTGTATGATTTTGGGCAAATTTCTTAATCAACCCTGAGACTCATTTCCCCATCTGTAAAATGGGGATAATACTTCTTTACCTCA
Organism: Pelusios castaneus; assembly: GCA_007922175.1. Classification (NCBI taxonomy): domain Eukaryota; kingdom Metazoa; phylum Chordata; order Testudines; family Pelomedusidae; genus Pelusios; species Pelusios castaneus. The sequence continues at coordinate 11,248,466 of ML685794.1, forward strand.
CAGGGCTGTTGTAAGGATGAAATCCATTAGTAATTTTAAAGCCTTCAAATTTTAGCTTGGTGAGGTTCAAATGGAGTATGTCCCCACTGTAATTAGACACCTCCAGCTGGCGCCTGGCACACGGGACTTGGGCTGTGGGGCTCTTCAGTTGTGATGTAGATATTCTGGCTCAGGCTGCGTGCTGAGCTCTGAGCTTCTCGTACCTGGCAGAATGAGCCCAGATGTCTACATAATTATTAAACTGCCCCAAAGCCTGAGCCCTGTAATCCCAAATCAGGTGGCACAGGACAGGCACAACTTTTTAGTTGCAGTGCACACATATCCATAGAATCTTCAAATCATGATGGGCACGGCTGAGTGAGGTAGAGCAACTAAGGGGATCATGCATAATGTGGGAACCAGTGATGCTGGTGAAATTATCAGCATCTAAAGGATTCAGTGAGGGTGGAGTCTAGAAATGGCCATCTCTTAGCTCTCTTTACTCATGAGGGCCCTAGTGATTCTCGGGGTCTATTAAAACAAACAAGGAGTCCTGTGGCACTTTTATGCTATGTCTACACTTGGAAATTTAAGTCGACTTAGTGAGTCTGCACTTACATTTTAAGTCGACTTTGGGGGGAATTTACAAAGTCGACCTAGAGCGTCCACACTGGACACCTGGGTCAACTTCTAGGGGATAGGGGGACCTAGGGCAGGTCCACGGGGGGCAGGAGGGGCACCTCTTGCCCAGTGCCAGGGGGCTCAGCCTTTGCCCCATGGTACATAGGTACAATGGGGAAAGAGGGTCAGGGACTCTGGCAGGGCATAGGGGCAGGGTGGGCAGGACTCTGCCCTGCCCTGTGGGGGGGCATGACAGGCTCCCTCTGTGCCCCCCTCCCCCCAGCAGGGAGGTCATTGATGCAATCCTGGAGTAGCCCTAAATCGACTTAGGGCTACCCCACGTCTACACTGGCTTAAGTTGACTCTAATTTCAGAGCTCGATATTCACCTGCTCCTGCATTAGTTGGTGTGATTGTCTGTATGTGTCAAAGTGTAATAAAGCCTTATTGTTCACTATAGTCTGATTTTGGGGGTTTATTTTTTTTTGTTTTTGTTTTGGTTCTACATCGTGTAGTTTAGTAGTTTGATTTCAGGCTTGTTCAGTGTACTACATTTCCATTTGTAGAGCTGTTAAAAACATTAATCTAGGAGAAGAAGGAGACTGCATTTCAGTGGAAGACACAGGGATTCCATTGAAAAATAATATAGAATCATATAAATAAAGTTTCTCTCAGATTGCACACTCATGAGAAAGCGGAATTAAGTTTGCATGGACAACCTTAATATTGCCATTTCCTCATTTTCAAATGCTTGACTTTGTAATTTTCATAGTATTTTAACACATTTTTTGTGTAGTATTTAACATATTCGTATCTTGCTGACTTGCAGCAGTCAGTTTTCATGGTCAATAACTAGGACGTTCCCTATGTCTACACTTGTTAATTTAAGTCGACTTAGCATGTCCACACTTAAATTTTAAGTTGTCTTTGGGGGGACCCTACAAAGTCGACCTAGAGCGTTCACACTGGGTGCCTAGGTCGACTTGTAGGGGCTAGGTGGACCTGGGACTGGTACACGGTGGCAGGGGGTCACCCCTTGCCAAGTGCCAGGGGTCTCAGCCTTTGCCCCATTGTACCTGGGTACAATGGGGCAAAGGGGGACAGGGACCCTGGCAGGGCATATGGGCAGGGTGGGCAGGGCTCCCCCCAGGCTCTCCCTGTGCCACCCCCCCCCGGCAGGGAGGGCAGTGGGGGAGTCCTGGAGAGCCCTAAGTCGACTTAGTTGATTTAGGGCTACTCCAGGTCTACACTGGCTTAAGTCGACTTTAGAAAGTCGACTTAAGCCAAAAGTCGACTTAAAAGGAGGTTTTATAAAGTTGACTTTATTTTCCTTAAGTCGACTTAAGCAGCTTGCTTAAGTCGACTTAAGGAAAGTGTAGTGTAGACACAGGGTAAATTAAGTCGGCTTAAGTCGACTTAATTTACAAGTGTAGACGTACCCCATGTGTCCGAAGTTAGTGATGCAAGGTCTGAATTCCAGCACGTAAACAATCACTCCGATGGATTCTCATAGGATGGCACTATCCTTTCCCAGTGGGCTTTGCTGAATCAGAAAAAAGGATTCGGAGATGCTTATCTGATGCAGCGCTGCAGCTGTTGTTTCTCTCAGTAACTAAGGCTATGTCTACCCTACAGGCCTTAAAGCACCAGGGTTCTATTGCTACAGCTGTGCTGCTCTAAGGTTGTTGTGCAGCTGATCTTTGCTGACAGGAAAGAGCTCTCTTGGCAGCATAATTACACCACCCCCAAAGAGGGGCATCAGCTACGTTGGTGGGGGATTGTCTGCTGTCAATGTAGTACTGTTCACACCAGCGCTTTTGTTGGTGAAGTGTATGTCACTTAAGGGAGGGAGTCGCTCTTTTTCACACTCCTGACCAACAAAACTGCTAGTGCAGACAAAGCCTTTGGCTATGTCCGCACAACCACTTATGTCAGTATAATTTCTATCACTCGGGTGTGAAATATTCCATCCGCTGTGTGGCATAAATTACACTGACATAAGCAGTAGTGTGCAGTGGCTGGGCACATGGAGCACTTGTCCCGACTTCCAGCTCCAGTGCCCTGAGTCTGGCGGGGATCCAGGGCCCGGCTGCCACCAGCCCAGTGCAGCTCCGTCTGGGGCCAGGGTTGGGGCCTCGAGGCCTGGCCGCTGCTGGTCCAGGGCTGGGGTCGGGGCCAGGCACCGCCGGCCTGGTGTGGCCCCTGCCGGGGCCAGAGCTTCGGGGCCCAGCCGCTGCCAGCCTGGCACTGCCTCTACCTGGGCCGGAGCTTCGGGCCTGGCCACCGCTGGGGCTGGGGCTGGGCCGCAGGCTGGCAGCGACAGGAGCCCAATCCGGCCCCAGCCAAGGACCCAAGGGACAGATTGGGCTACTGAGATGAATCAGGCCCCTAGGCCTGGGCCCTGAACCTCTTTTGGGGGCAGCAATACCTCTGCTAGTGTGTACGGTGCTGTCGGTGGGAGCAGCTCTCTCCCATAAACATAACTTATGCCACTTGTGAGGGTAGTTATTTATGCCAACAGGAGAGCTCTCTCCTATCAGTATAGAGCATCTTCACTAGATGAATTGCAGTGGTGCAGCTGTATTGGTTCAGCACTTCAACACTGTACAGGTAGACACGGTCTAACAGAGAGTCACAATCAAATATCTAGTGAGTACCTGGAATTAAATGTCATTTTCTAGTGTATTTAACTTTTCCCAGTGAAAAGACCTTCTATCCTGGGGTGGTTCTTCTGACCTTATTTTGACAAGCACTTCATAGAGATGGGAATGGTATAAATACCCATGTATATAAAGATTAGGCTTTTTAGATCAAAGTTTTTAACTGAAAAGGTTTAACTGAAAATGAACATTTTCTCCATTTTTTTAAAAGTTTTTATTTTTTAAAAAATAAAGTCAACACAACAAAATTTTGGAAAATATTTTGACATGTTTTCTTTTATTTTCCAAACAGTGAGAAACTTCCCATTTTCAGACTTGTATTGCTCAAGAAAGGGGAAGGTCAAAGGAAAAAAAAAAACCTCATAAATTAAAAACCACATTTCCCCCTTCCTTTATTTTCTTTTGCCAATGAACAAATTGAAAAGGGGGTTTTAAAAGGAAAAGCAATGTGGAAAAAACATTCTCACATTTTTTAGGGGTTTTTTCCCCTTATTTTGTTGTATTCTCTCAATATATTATTTTCCAGGAGAGAACAAGAGGAGAGGGAAACAGAAAAGTAAAAGAGGGAAAACTCAAAATATTTTTTCTAAGTGGAAAAAAAAAAGATTTTGTTCAAAAATACTATTTTAAATTTTTCATCCAAAAACAAAGTGAAAAAATTGCAAACAAAATTAAAACTTTGTTTTCTTTAGATGTTTTTTTTGAGGAAATTAAAAAAAAAAAGAGTATCTCTATTAGACAGATCTTGGACAATAGCTGGAAAACACTTATTTTTAATTAAAGCATCACAGATACTGAGACCCAATCAAACTGCACATTCTTTCAGGTTCTCTCCTCTCTAGCTCAGCTGCCCTCCTGACTCTTCAGATGGTTCTGAATGGCTATCCCATGACCTCTTATTGTCTTGATTCCATGTAGTTCTGGGCTCAGAGTTGTAACAAATGTATGTGCTACAGATAGCAATTGGAATTAGTAGATAACTCATACACAAACTCACAGTTGTACATGTTCCTGAAAACTGTGTCTAGACTCCCATTATGTCAGCTCCCAATTACTGTGATTGATAAAAGGCCCAAGAGGGGAATATGAGCAAAAGGTGTGTGAGTTACCTGCGCTTTGTCAGAGTTTCTACATTGATTTTAGGCAGCTACTGGACATGCTCAGTAATTATGAAGAACTTGATGGTTTTCTCACTGTTCTCCCATATATTTAATTCATTTTAAAAATGGGAATGATTACAACAAATCCCTTACTGATCCCACTGCTGTATTCCCTTGTGTAAATATAAATAGAATCTAAAGAGGATGGATTCTCCATATTCAACTTCTATTGTGTGTTTTGTGCAAAGAAAAACAAGAAGCAAAAAACAAGCCAGACCTCCAAGGGCCTGATATTTGAAAAACATGCTTGGGTAATTGCATACCTAAATTTTCACTTACAGTAACTATGATTCTATGTACAAATAAGGCATTTGTGCATGCAAATAGCCAAGCATGCAATGTCTAACTGATCATTTGTGCATGGAAATACCCAATTTACACAATGAGTCACAGTTATTGCACATGCAAATTAATTGTATGCTTCCCTGTGCACTTTAGGAAATCAACCCCCTGGCTCAATGTTCCATTAACACATGTGGATGGAATTTTATCTTCTATGCATATTCCAGTGAGACCATTTGTGCTGTAGCTAGATAAAAACAAGGTGGAATTTTTTCATCTGTTCATTAAACTAAATCCTATTGTGCAGACTGAAGTGCTTGGGGACAGGGAATGGTCTCAATTAACAGCAGAACATTTGGAATAATTTTTGGCTTGTATCTCTGAACTGAAGCAGATTGTAAGCTTTTTCTTCATTTTATTTACTGTTAATTTCAGAGTAAACCACTCACTCTGAATACATTTTTCCTCATCACTTAAAATAGCTAATGGGCTGTGAAATTTCACCATTTCCAAATGCTGCATGAGCCTCTGCATCCACCATGGGCCAAAGAGTAAAGTCAAAGACACTGACATTTACTTCCTACTGAGAAGCTTGAAATATTTTTCAGTGTAGCTAATGGCATAATCAGACAGTTGTTTGTTTGTTTTATTTTGTTCCAATTCAGTTTCTTCATCCTGGAACAAGTGTACATCTTTTTTACTTAGAAATAAACATAGCTTATAGGTTAGGATCAGGTTGGTAGAGTGACCTTCTAAACATATATATAAATGACCGGTGCTTTTTTTTGTGGGTTTTTTTTTTTTTTTTTTTTTTTTAAGAAAAAAAAAGGTGCTGGTACTTGGCCAAGGATGTGGGGCAGGCGGTGGCAGGAGCTGGGGCCTCATCGCTGTGAAAAATAAGTGTCAGTACTCAGTACCCCTGGGTACGATCACAAAAAAAGGTGCCGATACTCAGTACCCTGGAGTACCATCACAAAAGAAGCCCTAATCTATTTTATATGGTTTTTATGACATCCATTTGATATTGGCACTATGTCTAGTATATCGAGGCCAGTAATGCAAAGTTTTCACAAAAACAATGTCTTTTTCTTTCATTTATAGATTTTTCCCAAGTTACCCATAAATCATAGAATATTAATTATAGGGAAGAGTGCAACAACAATTCATCAAACTATTTAATTATTTCCTATCATAAAATTTCCTCATCGGGGAAAAAATGCACATCAACCTTCCACCGATATTGCTCTTACAGAGCCCTTATTCCTTTTCAGTGAATTCAACTGGTTTTCTTTCTGCTCTACAGAATCACTAAAAAAGAAATACAAAACAATGGAACAGAACAGGAGTTTGTTAGCTAGTATTTTGATATACAAAGAAAGGAGCTAGAAAGAAACAGTGTTTTGTTTTTTTGTTTTTGGCAGGGTCAGGGAAAAACCCGAAAGGATTTAGCATTCTGTCACAGCCTTTATATATATTTTCTTTTTATTTGTTTTGGGAGGTGAAAGAGAGATTTTTTTACATGACCAGCTGGGCAAATGACTTGGGTTTGGTTTTGTTTTTCATGTGTGTTTGGGAGGGAGAGGAGGGAATTACTTGTGGACTTGACTTCTTGAATTTTTAACATAATCCAGGTATACTGGACAATAAAGATTTCAAACAACACCAAAAAACCCCACAGAAAAACAAAGCAACAAATCTCACTACTATTTGTGTACCTGATCATTGGTAACCTGTCTGTGAGATACTATCATGGAGTTAACTCATTTTAAATGGGCCTCCAGTCAATATCTGTCAGATGATAATGAATGTTAGACAGAACTGATGTGAACAGGATTTGAACCGGTGTCCTTTTTTTGTGTCTGTCTCTATACCTTCCTGCCTATTCCCATTATTAAATTATCTTCAGTAATACTACATCAGTGATGAATTTGGCCCATTAGTGTGCTGTATTCTTTCAGCTGAAACACTAATACCATCACCTAAAATATAGATGCATGAACAGTTTATGGAAAACAACTTTACAAGCATTTTCTGAAAGAGACTATCAGTTGATATTAGATCAATGAATTTTCACAGAGGAAACAAAGTTTCTCTTTGGGGAAAAAAATCCAGTCACTAGAGGGGACAGGAAAAAGAGCTCAGCCTGTGCTGAGACAGCTCTTGTAAAGCAGTATTGATTCACAGAAAAAAGGTTTTCTCTAGATGATATGGGTAATAAACCTAAATAGTGATTTATTCATTCAGGACATTGCTCATGAGTATCTAAACTGTGCCTGTACCACATGGCTTTAGTAGACCTGGAAAACAGGTTCACAAGTTACAACCTCTCCCCGTGGGAGACTAAACGGATTATAATATAAAAGATGGGATTTCTGATGTGTATAGTTTTTTATAGTTTTCTCTTGAAGATATGGGTAATAAACCAAAAGAATGATGTATGCAGTACATTGAAGCTGCTGCTGCCTGGCGTTTCCATTCGCTGTACATAGGGAGAGCTTAGACGGCCATTCTGAACGGATTGCTGCTGATTCCCAATGCTAATGGTAATGCTTAGGAACAAAACCATTGCATTTCTTCAACACCTTCACTGTCCCAAGAGAAATTGCTCCCTGGATAAGATCAGTTAACACGTATATGTCCGATGAAGTGGGATTTTCTCCGACGAAAGCTCATGCAGTAAAAAAATTTGAAAGGTGCCACAGGACTCCTTTTTTGTTTTCCTTAACTAGACTAGCACAGCTTCCTTTTTGGAACACACATACTTGGTGATTCTACTTTAATTTTATTAATTGTCTTTCTTTGTTTCGGTTACATTATTGCCTTATAATTTCCTAGAATACTCACTTTTATTATTAGTTTTTTGCTGGCAGCCATGATCCTTACACATCTTGAAGGGCTATGTCTACACTTAAAAAAGATAGTTCAAATTAGTTAATTCGAACTAAGTAATTCGAACTAATTTTAGTTAATTAAGTTAATTAACTTAATTCGAACTAGCATGGCCCCACTAGAATGCTAGTTCGAACTAGCCATGGCCGTGCAGGGCACTTGCTTAGTTCGAATTAGTCAGTTGCAGGAAGGTCAATCTGCCAATTAGTTCGAACTAAGCAGTTAGTTCGAACTAATATGGCCACGTTTGACTTAGTTCGAATTAACAGATCGAATTAATCGTTAATTCTAACTAAACGATCAAATTTATTAGTTCAAATTAAGGAAGCCCTTAATTCGAACTAATGAAAGCCTAGTGTGGCCAAGGCTTAAGTTAGTTTGAATTAAGCTTCCTTAATTCAGACTAATTTGCAAGTGGAGACATACCCAAGGTGAATGATTCCG
>ML685794.1:11265263-11277087 GCA_007922175.1 Pelusios castaneus
GGGGGTTTTCCACACCATCCCCTATTCGGTGTTCTGACAGAAGCACAAAGTCTAGCCCTGAGGGAGGCATAATTCTTCTTGGATCTTGCAAACTTTTCTTCCTAATAGTATGATGGTGCTAGTATGATGTTCCTTTTGAAAAATAGCTTTGTTGTCTATACCTTCAGAGGGCAAAACATTTGATTACAAATAATTTAGAGTTAATGACCACCTAAACATTTGGTAAAGTGATCATCAAAAGCCATTTCTCATTAAAGAGAAATTCTACTCAGAAGGAGCGTCTCTTCATATATGACTTCATGGAGCTCCAGTTTTACTATGTTTCAATGATTCCAGAACAAATCTGCTCTGCTAATAATTAAAAAGATGAATTTTTGGACGATCTGAAAATTCAATATTTATTTGATCTGAAAGCCAACCTGAGATGATATAACAAATCAAAAGAGAATCCAGCTCACTCTGCCTTGTTGGTTCTTCCATGATGATAACAAAAGTCATAATATTCTATTTTTCACAAGATAGCTGGAATGTATCCAGAGCCATCTTGGCTGCATGGAGTATAGGGGAAGGAAGGAGCCATTGTTTGTGTCTTGAGCACTGGGTCTGGCCATAATGGCATCTTTAGCACTTCCCTGCATATCACTGAGATCCAAGAAGTGTTATGCCTCCGAGTCCCACACTTTGTGTTGTAGCCAGAATGCTGACTCAGGAGCAGTGTGGAGCCACACCGTTCCCTTGGGAGCACTCAAAGGCTTTCAGGTACAACGTTTCCAGGTCACCAAAGGACATTAAACATTATCTGTGGGATTTTTCTAAAGTGCTTGGCCATGACATAAATCTGCTTCTCTTGACATCAGTGGGAGCTTTACTACTGACTCCAACAGACAGAGTTAGGATTTTGAAAACTCCACCTTACCAGTTTAGTGGAGTCTTACAGAGTGACTTACAGGTTGCAATTTCTCACCGTAATGTTTTTAATTTCATATTTCTACGAATTAGTTTATTTTGAATGTTTTTATGGACTAAGTTAATGTGGTTGTTGACATTTCCTTTATTTGATGTATGATCTGTATATATAGCTCCTTTTCTATATCTAAATCAGTTGTGAGGTACAGATTTATTGCAGCATTGGGGCAAGGATTATAATTTATTTGAGTGCATCTACACTTACAAATTAAGTCGATTTAAGCTTGCTTAAGTCAACTTAATTTAATCTTTGTCAACACTACATTTTCCTTAAGTCGACTTAAGCAGCAGCTTAAGTTGACTTAAGGAAAATTAGAGTTGACTTCATTAAACCTTGTTTTATGTTGACTTTTCTGACTAAGTCGACTTTATTAAGTTGACTTAGGGCTACTCTGTGTCCACACTGGCTAAGTCAACTTTAAGTCGACTCAAACGGCTTCAGGGCTTCCCCACTACCCTCCCTGCCAGGGTGGCTGGCACAGCCAGAGCCTGGCGTGCCTCCCCCCCCACAGGGCAGGACAGAGCCCTGCCCACCCAGCTCCTATGCCCTGCCAGTGTCCCTTTCAGGCTCAGCCCCCAATGTACCCAGGTACAATGGGGCAAATGCTGAGCCCCCTGGCACTTGGCAAGGGGTGCCCCTCCACCACCGTGGACCTGTCCCAAGTCCACCTAGCCCCTACAAGTTGACTTAGGTGTCCAGTGTGGACGCTCTAAGTCGATTTGTCAGGGTCCCCTTTAAGTCGACTTAATTTTTGAGTGTGAAGAAAGTCTACTTAAATTAACAAGTGTAGACATAGCCTTAGATATTTGTACAGAACCTAGCACAATGCCACCTGTGACGGGGTAAGATCACCCCACACTACATAAGCTCAGCAAACACTGTGGGTGGCAGAAGCCTTACCCTTGAGCCCTGCAGGGCATGCTCCACCTGTTGCCCTAGCATAAGTGAGAGCCACTCAGTTCATTCAGGGCTAACCAGCGAAGAGGAAGGATCTGCGCTGGAATCTCCTGACCAGGAATGGTATCAGCCCCAGGCAGTGGAAGAGAGCAACCCTGGAGGAAGCTACTCAGAGCAACCACTCTGTGACGGTTTCTCCAAGGGCAACCCCCAAGTGCTGACTACAGCCGACGGACCCTGAGAACCTTCAGGGAAATATCCAACCACCATCACCGGATGCAAGGAGGCATGGACCGGGACCACTGGAGAACATCTTCCCTGTTTGGGTAGGAAGTAGGGGGCCTGGGTTATGGAGCTGGGGATGGTGTGGAGGAGAGCCAGCATATTTCGGAGTGGAGCCCTGCTGGATTGGTGCCATAACCCCAGCACCTATAGGACCCTGGGCTGGGGCTCAGTGGAATGGCAGGGCCTGAGTCCCCCCCACCACCTGGGCACCACACCCCATGATTATTCAGTGTATTGACTCTGGGGCCACTAGACCATGCTGCCCTAACACAAGGGGCTGTGAATTGACTCAGTGGCTGCTAGGCCATGCTCCCCGATCCAAAGGGTGGTTTACTGACTCTGCGGCCGCTAGGCTGTGCTGCCCTGATCCAGAGGGCTATTTATTGGCCTTATAGAATTGCGGACATGGCTCTTTTTTGCCCCGCCCCTTGGATGTTCCCCATCAGGGTGCACTAGGGAGCGCACACACCCCACAACACCACCCTTCCTTTGTGCGTCTTGAGGCACTTCCAGAATATAAATGATAAATAAAACAATAATAAATTACTGGTGAGAAGGTCAGCCTCCCTTCTCCTCCTTCACATTTCATTCATATCCCAGTTGTTCCTGATAATCTTCTGCTGTGCATACAAACAAACAAACAAATAAATACAAAGTAAAGAAATATAGCTTTAAAGCCAAAGTTCAGTTTTTTATCTTTACCATGATGTGCTTAGACATTATAGAACATCTGGCATACCTAAAGATAATGTTTATTTTTTTTAAATTAAACAAACTGTTTAACTGATTATTCATGCCACCTTTCTTAGGATTCTTTGAATTTGGGTTGATTGACTAAAGAAAAAGGATTTGAGAGTTGAATTCAATTATATAGAGTTTTACTAACCTTAACAGTATACAATATAAGGCTATGTCTACACTTCCAAGTTAGTTCGAATGAAGGAATCTTAATTGAAATTAACTTAAGCCTTGGCCACACTAGGCTTTCATTAGTTCGGATTAAGGGCTACCTTAATTTGAACTAATAAATTCAATTGCTTAGTTTGAATTAACGGTTAATTCGATCCGTTAATTTGAACTAAGTCAAATGTGGCCATATTAGTTTGAACTAATTGGCAGATTGACCTTCCTGCAATTACTAATTCAAACTAAGCAAGTGCCCTGCATGGCCATGGCTAGTTCGAACTAGCATTCTAGTGGAGCCATGCTAGTTCGAATTAAGTTAATTTGAACTAATTAAAATTAGTTTGAATTAGTTAGTTCGAATAAACTAATTTGAACTAGCTTTTGTAAGTGTAGACATAGCCTAAGAGAATAAAAATACTATTGGATTATGATTTTGCTAACATAAACTAGAGAATTGGTCAATACAGTAACTATCCAGGTTTTCAAAATCAAATAGCACAAGCACAGTTGAAAATAGCACTTAAACTCAAACACCATTCTAGAAAGCTGACTTTGTTTAGATTTTGACTTGTGTCAGTTGGTTATCAATTCTGGTGATGCTAACACAACCGAGGAAATACAATCAAAGCATAATTCAATCAAAAGCATAATCCAATTTGGTCAATTACTTACTTGCTAATTCCTCAAGGTCTCCTTCCCAACCGGCCCGCACTAGTCAATCTTTTTATCCTACATCTCAAGTAATTAATTATATTAATCTCAAATCTGATTAGCATTCCTATCTAATGTAAACACACATTTCTAACAAACTGTAGAGACTTAGTGCAGCTTTAGAGGTTTGCACACTTGGCCTTGTTTTATGTATACATACACCTAGGCAGTAGGAAACAGTTAACTCTGGTAGACACTTACAAATGATTCATAATCTCAATTAACAGTGGTGACTTGTTCAGTTTCAAAGCTACTTTACAACAGTCTTGTTTTGGAACCTGTTGTTACAAAGGGGAGGCACACTCCATAGCTCTAAAGCAAGCTTTAAAGCACATATACAAACATGTATGCTTCCTTACTAATTAGGTACCCAGTTTTACAAAGAGGTCAGATGACTGATTTGAGTTATCACCTAAGGGAAATTCTGTGTGTATCACCAGATCTTTACAATTTCAAATCCTCCTGACAGCTCAGCAAACAAAGATGTAGCAAAGGATGGACATAAGTAATTTTGTCTCTAGGAGCCCCCAAGCAACCTGAATTGCTGGAAAATATAAAGAGAGAATAAAAAGTTCCTACCTCAGGTAGTTACTTGATATCTCCAGAAGGACCCCCAGATGGCTGTGCCAGAACTTAAGTCTTCTCCCTGCCAGTAGAAGACTTGTGGGAAGCAATGAGCTGAAGAAGACAACCCATTTTATTCCATTTCTGCTGGGTGGATCAACTGTGTTACTCTTCTTGGAGATGGTTGCATGAATATCTCAGATGTCGACCCATACTTCTTCCAAAGATTCAAAATGTCCAACCAAAGAGAGAGTTGCTCTCTCACCTTCCAGTCAGGGAATGAGGCTTCATACATTGTGTCATGCCAGTTTTTTTAAGACAATATACCCATACAAGTTGATTTCTCCAGGTCCTTCTACAGTGCATCCCATAGCTGACGCTGCACAATATTTTTGCTCAAGTTGCATTTTTTTCATGTGCACAGAATTGGCTTCTGAAATGTCCACTTTAAAGTTCATATAGCTCATGCAAAGTCACCTCAAGAACTATTATTCTTCAGCAGACCAGAACAGCTCTATAAATCTTTCTTGGTATGTATGGCTGAACTGTGTTTGTGCTTTATTGACCTGTCAATTACATTTCTGATTATTCCACCCTATGATCAAGTCTCCTTATAGTAGAGTACTTGGTTTCTGTTTTTCTTATTTATTGCTTCTTTCAGCACAGCCATATTTCACAATTTTAATAGCAAAAAATAAACAAACTTGATTGAAAATATTAACTTGTCACTACAATAAAAGAAGTCAACATGAACAAAATCCCTTTCTTTCCCTAACAGAATTGTCACTGAAATTTAGAATAGTTTGCCCAAAGTTGCATCACTTATAGTCAACTTCCCTTTTACACACATAATTTGATTTATCCACAATATTTGATGCAAACAGAATTCCCACTACTATATACAACAACAGAATGTAATATCTTACTATTTTTTTAAAGTTATTCATTCACAGATGGGGATTTTCAGATTCCCTCGCTGGTGTAATGTAAGTCTTATCCTTAATAACAAAAGACAGAGTATGTCTATATAACCCTCTTTTGTATTAAAATAGAATAAAAAAAACCATGTATTTTTTTCTCAGAATTTGAATCCCAATCTTCTTCAGATACACCTGATATCTGATAAGTGATATCATCACTTTTGGCTCTTAGACACTTGCAGGAAAAACCTGCCTATAATCCTGAGTTTATGCAGGGATTCCCTGTGTGCTGTTCCATTTGTGTGTTAGTTGTAGGAGCCAAGGGAGTCACATTGCAGAAAGGGCAGGAGTCAGCTGAAAAGCAGCAAGGTCCCCAGAGGTTATATGCTATGAAGAGAAAAGCAAACCCAAAATCTCCTGGTAGCTGTTGGACTGTAGTATATACTGCATTGGAATTATATTTACTACAGTTATTTTTAATTATTGCTTTTTAAATATCAGCTGTCAATTGGAAGAATGAGCCTGGGAATAGGAAGCATATTAGCCTATGAATTCCTATGTACATTTTAATCAGAAGGCAGGAGGTTGTAATTAGCTGAAAACTGTATTTACAGATAAACAACTGATAAGTTTCAAGAAAGATTAAAAAAAAATATGCAGCCTTTGTATACTATGAAAGTTTTTAGCTTTATGCTTGTTTTTTATTATTGTTAAAAATGCTCAGTCTTCCATCTGAAGTTCAGAATGTTGTCTGCAATAGGAGTTAAAATTTATAAACTCCTCTGCAGGAGAAATTGATGGCATTTATACACATTTGAGGGTTCTTTTTCCTTCTTTCCTCCCACCCCCACTTAAAGTTTGCATGTGTGTGTGTGTGTCCTGTTTGTGTTTGTGTGTGCGTGTACACGCATGCACAAAATTTTAAAAAGCAAGATTCCTTCCATATTTTCCTTGCTGAATGCAGATTCTACCACTATCCTGGAAACTCAGGAGTTAAAATGTTAAATTTGGATGCTCAAATGAGGTCATAAATCCATATTTGGGCTTCTAAAAGGGGGTCTGATTTTCAGAGGTTTAAGCCCTCCTTATTCTAATGACTTAACGGATCATTTGATGTAACTGACCCCTTATTTAGGGTCTATTGATTAAATTCCCTAAGTACCTATCCTCCCATAGCTCAGTCATATGAAAAAATTAACTTGCTCTAGAATAAGGCTTTGTATTGCTCATCAGTGGAGTGTCCTTCTGTGTCATATCAGGACCTTCAAATCTCTTCTCTTTTGCTAGAAGAGATCTTTAAAATGTTTGCAAGCATTTTTTTAAAGATTAAAATGTGCTCTATTTCTGCTCAAATTTAAACATGGAATTCATTTTTGGGCAAAGACCAAATATAGAACAATTCAACTTGAAATGTCAGAAGTTTGTGAGTGGCTGGAAACAGAGGAGTAGAACGAAAACTTTTATGCAACCTTAACAGAACATGGCAAGCACTCCCAGACCAATATGAACCGTAAATATTAAGACCTTAGATTTCTGCTTCTGTATTACCTGTTTACTCATTTTCTTTCAAGCCTGATTTTTTTTACTTGAGTCTGCATTAGGTGCAGGCACTGTGTGCAGTTATATTGTCATTTCTTTGACCCATCTAATTTATGGTTGATTGCATTTACCAGGGACATTTGGAAAAACTTAAAAGATTGCTGTGCTTTCTTTATGCAATTTCATGCAATCTGTTGACTTTATCATCATACAGATCAGAAATCAATCTGAAGACCAGAATGTATGAACTTCTTATGAGAAAAATCACCTTATAAGAGGTGCTTACAGTCTACATCCTTAATGTTTCTCTGCTAAGTATTGCCCCTTTAATAAATCTTTTAAACTCCTCCCTTTATGTAAAAAGCAGTCATTAAGAAATGGAAATTTCCCAAAGATTTAAAACATAAGCTTAATAAAACCTCAACTGATTTGAGTAACATCAATATATTTATGGCAGTAGCATCCCAGGTTATCAAAAGTATAAGTTTATTATTATGCTGTAAGCGTTTCATCACAGATTCTTCAGTAACATTCTGCCTCAAGACAACAATCATCTCAAACAAATCAAAAAGACAGACCAATAAATCCTATCTTGTACCTTCTGGGAAAAAATATTGTGAGAAGAGGACATAAATATTCTATGTACAGAACATATCTTGAACATTTTCTGTTTCATCAGCCAATCAGATTTCATGCATAAATGGAGAATATAACTAAATTCTGTATTGTATAACAAATCACTCATTAAACCTATGATGTAATTTTGTTTTGATAGATTAAACACTAACTCATTTTATAGATTTTTCAAACTTTATTATGCTCTAGCATAAAGTATAAAGAGCACATCATAAAGATAATACAATTTATTTGTGTCATACCAAATTTACTGCTGAGGTAAGCAAGTAAAACTCCACTGAAATCAATTCACTCACACTAGTAATTAATTTGTCCCATGTACTCAAATTCATACAAAAAAATACTGCAAATCACACACAGTTGAGTAGAATATGAGCATGCAGATAAATAGAAAGAGTGCTTTTTATCCACTATACAAACAGATAAGTGAAACGAATATTGCATATGGCCATGCAGCTATTGAAAAGGAACTCGCAAATAAAAGTGGGCAAGAAAAAATATTGCTATCCCACAAAAGCTTTTGAGACTTCATTTTTTCCCCCATTTCCAATATGGATGAAAAGAAAAATTTTGAAAAATCTAAAAATTTCATGAACTGATAATTAGAAAAAAAAATCAGATCAGAGCAGCAGAAATGTTTCATTTTGATAACTTCTGAACCATTCCATTTTAATTTCAATTTTTAAAAAAATATAAATTAACCTACATTTTTAAATGAAAAGTTATTTAGAGCTGGAGGATGAAACTTTTTATTTTGAAAATGTATAAGCAGGACATTTTGACAATTAGTTTTGAAAAATGTTTTGAATCAAAAGATTTATCAACACAATCTTTTCCCACATTTCCCATGTAAAATAGAAACATGATATTTTGCATTGGATATGGGTCTTCTGCTATTACGTGCACATGACTTTATAAGTAAGTAGGTTAACAGGATTGTTCACTTTTGCAACCTTTCCATATCTGCACAGCAGCATATTCTTTCTCCCACTATGCTCATCTTTTCCCATTTTGCATTCTGGGATGTATTATGGAGGTTAAAAGACTTGAATAAGGCTGTCATTATAGTATGGGGACTTCCTACACTGATGGGGTTTTCCATTGATTCTTTTTTCAGAGAGGCAGTAGCTAGGTCGACAGAAGAATTCTTCCTTTGACCTAGCTCAGGGGTCAGCAACCCTAAAGATAAGAAAAGCCATTTTTAAAAATTCCTTCAATAACCAAGGGCTTTGAGAGCCTCAGTGTGTGTAGTCTCTTGGGCTATGTCTACACTTGGCCAAATAAGTCGACTTTGCTAAGTCAACGTAACAAAGTCGACTTTAAGTCGACTTAGCATGTCTACACTATAAAATTAAGTCAACTTCAAGGGAACCTTGCCAAATCGACTTAGAGCGTCCACACTGGACGTCTAAGTCAACTTCTAGAGGCTAGGTGGACCTGGGACTGGTCCATGGTGGTGAAGGGACACCCCCTCCAAAGTGCCAGGGGGCTCAGCATTTGCCCCATTGTACCCTGATACAATGGGGGCTGAGCAGGACAGGGGCAGGTATAGGAGTGGGGTGGGTAGGGCTGTGTCCTGCTCTGTGGGAGGGCATGCCAGGCTCTGGCTGTGCCAGCCACCCTGGCAGAGAGGGCAGTGGGGGAGCCCTCGGGCCCTTTAAATCAACTTAAAGCTGACTTAGGGCTAATGTGTGTCCACACTGACTAAGTCGACTTAATAAAGTCGACTTAGCCAGTAAAGTCAACTTTAAATTTCCTTAAGTCGATTTAAGCAGCAGCTTAAGTTGATTTAAGGAAATTGTAGTGTAGACGCAGATTAAATTAAGTCGACTTAGGCAGGCTTGAATTGACTTAATTTGTAAGTGTAGACGCACCCTTGGTGAGGGGAGCTGGGACAGGACACACTCTGCAGGATCCCTGGTGGTGGAGAGGGAGCCTGAAACCAGAAGCAGGCTTCTCACAGGGTCCCCTAGTGGCAGGGGGAGCCCAGAATGTGGTGCAGGCGGCCTGCAGTGTTCCATGGTGCCAGGCCGGGGCCCAGAGCCACAAGGAGACAGCCAAAGAGCCGCATGTGGCTCCGGGGCCACTGGTTAGACCTCACTGGAACTATACAGAATCAGGATATATTTTGTTCATACTTGTCACTCCTGGGACAATGACAGGGGTAGGAGCAGCAGAGGTTAAAACCTATTTCCTTTTACTCTTGTTATTGAGTCAATCAAATGACCCAAACTTGCAAGCATGACAAGCATTGGAATGGCTACAGTCATCCCTCCCATTCACTGGTATTTTTAAACGATTTACCATTTGTTAAGCACTTTGCTTGGCACTATACAAGGACACAATGGCAATGAACGTTTATTCTAAACAATGCAATTTAGTATACATTGGGAAATCCTCAAAAGAGTTCAGTCTTAGAGATTTGTTTCCTTCTCTTCCTCCTTCCCCTTTCTCTTTTTTTTCAAAAAAAATTGATAGTGAATTGTTTTTGTTTTAAGTCCAATGGTTGAAAGTGAAGGGGAAAATTCAGGCATGTACAGTATAACATATGCACACAAAAGAAAGATAAAACAGAGGTAAATATGATTGTGTTTATGGCTTGCCAGTGAGATACCTGAGACAGTTTGCTTCCTTGAAGTGTAGTGGAAAAAATTGATAAATAGTGTTTCCCACAGAGAGAGACTTTCATGATGTGTAGGATCCAGCAGAGAGTAACAAAGGAAGCTACATGACAGAAAATCTTTCTTTTAGGCAGTGATCCTAGTGAAATGCCAGCTTTCATTGAAGAACTTTAAAATAGTTTGAGCATGTTACTGGTCGAGCATTTACGTAACTTTTAACTCATATTATTTTAAGGTATCTGAGCAGATAGTAAACTAAAATGGTGATAATATGCCTGTGGTAGATGAGCAGGTGGATACATATTTTTTTTCCAAAGGTATTCTTTGCAACAGGATTTCGTGATCTGTAGCATATCCCCAGTCTTCCATGTGCATCTTTGGTACACATCTTCTATAGATATGATGCCATTATACAAGTTACTCAGAGAAAATATAGCGGTTATGTATAAATAAAGGGCATATATAGAGGTCCTGGATCATATGTCATTTTGATCTGTTTACAAATGGCAGGTAGATTTGTTTGTCACTTGAACACAAGTTGTTTAATTGTCTTGTATAAATACTGACACATTTTTTAACCAGGATGTTTTTTTAATTGTTAAAAAAAACCATGAGCTCAGTCATTAGCCCAGCTCCTACCACCCCCTCTGTGTCTGCATCACCAGACACTTTACTATGGGGGGCAGAGGAGGGCACCAGTGAGTTGACTGTCCCTCTCATGGGCAGGGGGACAGATAGTGGTGGGGTAGCCAGAGTCTTCAACATGCTAGCCAGCACAGCTAAGTGAATCTAGATGGGGAAATAAAATATTCCTGGAAAATGGCTGGTGCAGCATGCTTCCTCGTGGAGCCAGAGTCACTTCTCAGTTCCTGTGGGACCCTTTCTTTGAGCTGGATTGCAAGGTGCTTATCCAGCTGGTTCGCCACTGAACTTTTCATAGTCATTAACACCTGTGCAAGGATTTACACCCACTTTGCATGATGCAAATGGCTATGTAAATGGCTTCCCAATAGCAAATCAGACAAATTGTGTTAATTTTTGCAACAAATTTTTGAAAACTGTGTAGGTATTTATACAGGACAATTAAACAGTTTGTCTTTTAGTGATAGTTATATATAATTAGTATAGGTAAATATAAATCAAAATGCCAGTTGATCTGGGAGTTCTAGTCCACACTCTTTTGTTTTTTATCTCACTTATACTACTTTTTCAGCATTGTAATTTCATCCATTTGAGGGGAATCACTCTGGAATTACAGCAGCACAACTGAGATCGGGATCTGGATCCACTGTTTTTAGCAGGCTTTTAAAAAATCTATTTCATGATAATCATACCCATGCATATGGAGACACTATTTGTGTCATTTAATGTGCAAGGAAATGGAGCAGGCCAGTTCAAGACTGTAGATGAGAGGGAGTGGGGGAGTTATTCTCTCAGCAGCACATCATAGAGAAGAATCACTCTCTTGGGAACAATGAAAATTCTCCATTTGACAGCAGAGCTGAAAAGGGGGACACAAAATAAACAGTGCTGCTAACAGAATCTGTCACCATGATTAATGCTGATGAGCGGTAATTAATGTGGATTCGTTCAAGCACAGCTTGCAGCTTCAAATTCAGAGACCAGTGATTCATAGGAAAGGAAAGACACGTGCACACATTTTTATTATGAGATGATATGACAATGAGGATGCAAGGTCTAACAGTCTTCAGCTGCAAGCCACTAGTGACTTTCTTTCTATTGTGCAATGATTCAGTGGGCTTTATAGGCCAAAACAT
>ML685794.1:11277097-11319570 GCA_007922175.1 Pelusios castaneus
AAATCCCACTTCATGAGACGATTTTTGGCTCATGAGAGAAATAAATTTGTTAGTCTTTAAAAGTGCCACCAGACTCCTTGTTTGTTTTACAGCGGGTGTAAGTTAGCGTAGCTCCATTGAAGTGAGTTGAGTTGTGCAGATACATACCAGTGGAGCATTGAGCCCACTATATTTTAACTAATTTGTCCTACTCTGAAAAATTATACTTAATAAACAATGCAATTCTGACTTGACTTCTATGGTCAAGTTATGATCTCCTTTCTCCCTCTCTCTCAGTGCAGCTTTTGTGTATATGTATAAATGTGTTTTATAGGAGGGTCCCTTGACAATACACTTGTCATCACCTTACTGAGGCATTAGTTTTTGATGTACATGCTACTGCAGTTTAAAATAGTGTGATTACATAAGGGAATATGTTCCCTGTACTATGGCATATACAATACACACAAGAGATATTTCAGATAAATAACCAATAGAGAACTCTTTACCTACAATAGGCAGTAATTTGCTGTTAACAGGGTAATCCAGCTACAGAGCCATAAAATAATGAACATATTTAACTCATCCATAGAGCCTTCTCTTCAACTGTTGTTAATTAGCATAACTCCACTAAAGCTAATGGAGCTCTGCCAGTATACGGTAGCTTGGGATCTATCCCATACTTTTAATTAAATCTTGAAGGGATCTCATTGGGTTATTATGGGTCATTCTATAACACAGTGGTTCCCAATCTGTGGTCTGGGGCCCAAAAATGGCCCGTGACTCCTCTTCTGCTGGCTGCAGAACGGAGCCACTGCGATAGGACCCAGGTAGAGAACATTTCTGCAGGACTAAAAGATGTGTGCAGGCTCCTTGCTGCAGCCAAGGAGATGAGAGATCAACACTCATCTGCCACTGGCTGTAGCAGGGAGTATGGAAAAGACTGGGTCTATAGGCTCTGGGGTCCCTGCTGGAGGCAGAGAGAGGTGATCACTGATCTTCCATCACCCTGGCTGCAGAAAGAAGCCATTGCCTAGGGACCCAAGTGGAGTGCAAGGGGCTACAGGACAAGTGCAGTTTCCCTGTAGCAGCCTAGGAGACAGGAGATCAGTTGAGGAGGGAGGCACTGTACTTCTTCTGTCTGGCTGCAGTTCAAGGCAGGAAGGCTGCTGACACAGACTAGTGGCCCTTTAGGGTTTGTAAAAATGACATTTGTGGCCAAGAAAGCTGGAAACCACTGCTATAACTAATCCACATGTAACTCCAGGCCAGTTACTAATATAAATTAAAATAATGTCTGTGTATTGTTAAAACACACCACACAGGGGAAACATAGTTGGATGAAAACTGTTTAGGCAAAATTTGAGAGGCTACTACCACATTCTGTGACCAAGTGTGAGACTTTCAGGGAAATGAAAAGAATGTCCCACTATGCCTTTTCCACTGATGCATGCAGAGCCAAAGAGCCAATTTGTGTGATATGCCTTTCACTTGGGTGAGAGATCTGCCACATGTCACAGCGTGCTTCAACTCCTAACTGTAACATAGTACAATTAAACATTAGCCAGGTGTGTAATATTGCTGGGTAGCATGTAATTTGGGATTATACTAGTAATAAATAGGACATGAGAAATGAGGACAGATATTACAGGTGTTTTTTAACATGCTGACATATCAACTAATATGTCTGGAATCTTAAATAATGCTAATCTCAGAGTTGTTGTTTGAGCATGGAAATGGGTGGGGCTTTAGGATCAGATCTTAAATTTGCCGATTGGCTTTTGGAAGACATTTGAAGGAAGATAGTATATAAACTTAACATTATTATCAGAATGCATTTTAAAAAACCCTACAGGTTCTTCTAAATCTGAACATCCAGGAATCCATTTTGAAATTAAATTTGTGTCATTCTCTTAATGCTGGAAAAGGAAAATGCAGCAATCTCCATCATAATTTTTGAGAGTTTAATACTAGTCAGTCTCATATCAGAAATCATGATGGACAGCCTTTTGAAATATAACTTTGTTTTACTTATTTCGCTTGACTTTGTATTCACCTTTCACCCTTGCCATACAGTGAAGCTTCCATTTTGTTATAATACCATTGTAATTCTGAAATATTTTGCATTATCTATATTCACTTGAATGTTTATTTGTCACTCTGATAGATTTTTTTAAAACAAACATTTTATTGTTTTTTCATTACAAAGGAATATTCACCATACTGTACTGTACTGGTTGACTGTGGCCCCTCTCTGTCAGGCTTGGAGGAAGGTCACTCTACCTTACTGCATCAGGCAGCAAACCACTGTTAATTAGAACTCTACGGGTGTGTCTACACTTGTAAATTAAGTCAATTTAAGCAGGCGTAAGTCGATTTAATTTACTCTGCATCCACACTGTAATTTCCTTAAGTCGACTTAAGCTGTTGCTTAAGTCGACTTAAGGAAATTTAAAGTCGACTTAAGACCTGCTTTTAAGTCGACTTTAATGCTTAAATCGACTTCTTAAGTCGACTTAAGCAGCGTGGACGCCCTAAGTCGAATTAGTCGACTTAGGACAGGGGAAAAAGGGAGCCCCTGCTCTCTTCTCCCAAGGAAGCCGCTATCGCTTTGTCCTGGGGAGAGCCCGTCCTGCATGGGACGGGCTCTCCCCAGGACAAGCCGCTAGTGGCTCGTCCCAGCTCCCTTCTTCCTGGGACCACTCACGTCCCAGGGAAAAGGGAGTGTGGGGCTCCCTTCTAGCTGGGACCCGAGTGGTCCTGGCTAGAAGGGAACAGAGCTCCTTTCTACCTGGGACCAAGCGGTCCCAGCTAGAAGGGAGCACGGGGCTCCTATCTGCTGGGACCCCAGTGGTCCCAGCTAGAACGGAGCCCTGTACTCCCTTCTCTCTGGGACGTGAGTGGTGAGTGGACATGAGTGGTGGCTTGGACCATGCTCCAGCTGCTGGGGAGACCCCAGGGCTCCCCAGAAGCTGGAGCGCTGTGCCGGCAGTTGCTCTCCTGAGGACAAGGGGCTGGATCTCCCAAGGACAAGCCCTCCTAGCCTGGGGAGCCGAGGATCCAAAAGAGAGCCTCGCCTTCCCCTGGACCTAACTAGTTGACTTAGAGAGTCTAGTATAGACTAAGTCGACTTAGTAAGGCCAGGTTAAGTTGACTTAACAGTCCTGTGTGGACTCTCTAAGTCAACTTAATAAGGTCAACTTAAAGTCGACTTGGTAAAGATGACCTAAATTTCTCAGTGTAGACATAGCCAAGAGGCCCTTTGTATGGGGCTGAGGAACAAATGGGCTTTAGTCCAAGCCTCTGGGCAGGCCAGAGCAGCAAGCAGTCTTTAGCATCAGTCTTCAGGCTGCAGTAGACAGCAATTACAGTCAAGGCACCTAGCCTTCTGGCTGGGGCGTACCACAAACAAAGCAAAAGCCTTCTGGGAAATGGTGAATAGGCCACCAAACAGAGGTAAGGTTGGCAGCAAGGGGTCCCAAATCTACCACCACCACACATCAGCTCCCAGCTACAGTGCCCACATCCTGAATCAGGCAGGACAGTCCCAAATGTGTATTTCGAGTCCCAGTCCTGAGCTGAATGATTCCAGGACAGCACTTGTCCCAGATTCCCTGTTGTGCTGCTTCGCACCTGTCTGAGGCTTACAGGCAACACCACCCTCTTCCCAGTTCAAAGAGGGGGCTGAAGTGGACCTTAGTTCCACTCCTCATCACAACGCCTCATCTCCTGCTTCTTCTCTTCCTCCTGAGGTCCTGGCATTGGCCAGGCCAGAAGCTGGAGCCAGGCAGTAGTAAAAGCCACCCATGGAACCCAGGCTGTTATGGAGAGCCCTGGACTCTCTATCTGCCCTAGGCAGAGGCCCCTGGGGGGGCATAGCTCCTGATCTGTATCTGCACCCCATGGGGCATGCTGCCCATAGCAGATGGTGCATCCTAGCCTGCCCCTTTGTTTCCAGTGTGGGGGCTGGAGTGGCTTGGCTCTACCCATCAGACAGTTGCTCCTCCCTGTCAGGCTAGGAGGGAGGTCATTTTGCCCTAGTAAATAATTATGGATCAGATTCTCAGGTAGTGTAATCTAAGGGAGCTCCATTAATGTTAATGGAGTTATGCCAATTTATCGCCATTTGATGATCTGCCCTAAAGTTATATAACATAAATATCAACTAGGAAAAATATAGGTTGAATGAGATCACACTCTGGCCAATATTTTTTTCCGTCTCAAGTGACCAAGTGCATTATGTATACCACAACACAAAATCGGAACATAAAAATTACAACCACAACTGAACATAAGGTATGGAAAGACTAACATCTGTTAACTTGAGAATAGCTTTCCAGCAAAGCAGAAAAAAGAGATTTGTCAATGAAAGTACCATATATTTAGCCGAGCGTTGCTAACCCCCAAACATGTAAAAATCACGAGTCAGCCTCTCTCCCTCCAAATGATGAAATTGGCTTAAAAAATCAAGATATGTTTTTAAAAGTGAGAGGGGTTTTTAATTGTCACATGGATTTTGAGCCTTTTTAAATCACAATTTCAAGTGCTTCATAACCATGAGGTCTAAAATCTTGCTATTGTATTTAATTTTATTTCTTAATGAAAGATAAAAATCTCACTTAATCAGATGTCATCAGAAGCTGGGCTTTTGGAAACATACAATATATCACTGGAATTATGGTAAAGTTCTGAGAACTGGGAACACTGTCAACACTCCTGAAATGAAGCAAAACAGCTTTGTGCCTGTGACAAGGAGAATGTAAATTGCTAAGGGAAAATACAAATGCAAAAACTGAAAAATCCCCCATAACATTATGATGATTTTTTTTTTTAGCTGTGCCTTTGGCAGAATGGCAGTTGGATGTCCTTTTGTCTAACACTCCCACCCCAATAAACCCAACCTCTCAAAGTATTCCCTGGATTAGTAATGGTAATAGGCTTTCTCAGTGAAATAGCTCTTGCCTAGTGTGTAAAGTGCAACTTTTCACTCTCTCAATTTAATTAGTTTAATAAAACTTAATGGAACATTTTCAAACTTAATGGAGCACTTTGAAAATGCAAAACAAAGGAGAGCCAACTCCTCCTAATAGGAAATTGGGACATCTGACTGGAAGCACAAGAGTAGCTGAGATCTTGATAAATTTTTAATGTGCCCTGAAGTGAATGTGTATATGTTCAATAGGAAGAAATGTGTACCCTAGAAAATCTTATTACTGGAAACAACACAAAACAAAACGACACAAAAATCAGTTTTATCAGCTAGGAATTGTCAGACCTGATCATGCTCATGGTCCATCAATTCTAATATCCTCTTTGTTACAGCAGCAATTTCCAGATGCTACTGTGGAAGGTGCAGAAAACCCCGCAGATATGGCACAATCCACCTTCCACAAAAAGTCTCTTCCTAATCTGTAATAGTCAAAGATTACCTTTTTCCTTTGAAGTATTGACATCCCTAGAAACTCTACAGATTTTAGAAGCGTTTTGCTTATTAATTTCTTAAAACAAGATTGAAATAACACAAGAAGATGACATCACTAGAACCCACAAATGCAGAGGACTACTTTGTGACTGGACTACAGGCCCCTACAAAGGAAGGAAGGAGCAGTAGAAACTTCTCTTATGCCATTGTATTGGCAGTCCAGACTCATGGTCTGATCATGCAGTAGGTCGTAGACACTATGTGCCACTCCAGCTACCTCCATAAATTGGTGGGAGCGGAAGGAGAAGGGTGACAAATGATCAGATTCTTGGCTCCACCCCATCGTGCTTGATTGCCAAATGCAGAATGTGTTGTTATTTGCCACGAGACAGATGACGATTATTAGCTTCATGGAGTAAGAAGGAAGCAGAGGAGAAGTTATGTCTGAGGGACGTGTCTCTTAGTTGCAGTGACTCATGTTGCTACTTGTGCAGTGATGTAGCTTTTGCACCACCTCATGTACTGGGTTATATTTAAAATCATAAATTGACCCCGAATAATCATGTGTTAAGTAAAGGATTAAGTGGTTCTGCATATACCTTCCTGTGGCCTTTCTTTATACAAATTGAAATAGGATTTGTTTCAACCCCAGTCTAAAAAAAGCCTGTAAATTTTCAATACAAGAATAGTACAATTGATCCTATTAGGAATACTTACATGCTTAAAGTTAAGCACCCGCTTAAGAACTTTACTGGATTGGGTTAATAAAGAGGTGGTGTTACTGAATTGAGTCCTGGCCTCCCTTTCTGCATGAATAAGATGATCCCACTTAGGTGCCTGATAATTTGTTCCCAATCTCTGGTACTTACACTTGACGGTCTGTCTATCTTTTGAATATCTGAAGATGCTGAATCACAGAAGTTTGTTTAGCATATACTAGATAGAGCTGAATATAGCATATATATTTGTTTAGCATATATCAGGTACAGCTGAATTCTCCTGTGTGGATCAGGGTCCTGGTTTGACTACATCTTTGTGATGCACCAGTCTCTTATATTGCTGAACTGCCACAGTGTATCTTAGGGGAGAAGTCCCTGGTCTTAACGCAGCATAAGAGCTATAGTCCACCTGAGAAGCTTGGCCAACAGAGAAGAGTACAGGCACAAGGCATCTGAGAGACAACGCCCAGCATTTCTGACTTGAAGCGTGGCTGAAGGATTTTAGCACTTAACCACAAAACTAAAAGGTTGGGTTTTTGGTTTTTGGTTTGTTTTGTTCAGGTATTTGGTTTGTCAAATAGAAGTAAAAAATGTCACAGAAAATACTTTTTACAAAGACAGCATGTAGACAAAAATGCAGTTTTCTGCTGAAAAACAATTTACTCTGAAAAAATTAGAACAAGTTTTAGAGATGCCTACTACTGGACCCATTTGTGTTGCCAAATGATAAATATGGTCTGAAATGCAACATTAGCTGTTAGAGATATGAGTGCTTGAGGATAAAGGGGTAAAAATTAATTCATATTCTGTCACTTTCAGAAGAATTTTTACATAGTGATCAAACACTATAGGGCTAGACTCCACATTTGTCACAAGACCAGTGTAGGGAATGATATAAATCCCTCCCTGAACCAATCCTTGTTCCTGACATGTTTATTATATGCCACCGTAAATTATTTCCTCATCCATGTTGGCTCCATTAATCATTTGCATTAGAGCCAAGTGTCTGCTTAATTCTCTGTCCATTTCATGACCATTTGTATAAGGGTAGGTTAGCAGTTGTACAGGTTACTTGAGTGCATGTAGGAAGCCCAGATCAGTGCTTAAGTACAGTTCTTTTTCCATCTTAAGATCCTGAATGTGCAACTAATCAAGCCCTTAGACATGATCAGTGTGGCGGGGGTTTGTGACTTGCTATGTACAGATCCTTTATTTTACACTTTTACATTAATATTCCTCGTTTACAATTGCCACAGCAAGGTTTAAGATATGCCTATTCACAGTTTTACCCTTTGCTAAATGACTGAGTTTATGATACCAAGTTCATCCCCATAGTTCATAATTAGGACTTGGATCACTTGAAAACTGCACATTTCGGTGAAATGATTTATGAGACACAGAATGATCTCACTGAGTTTAATTTGATTTAAGGAAAATTTCCAGCCTTTATTAGGAGAAACTATTATTAATCAAAACATTGGATATTTCAGAAGTGGCTTTAACACTTTCTTCTAATGTTTTAAATATTCCTCTAGGCTGTGACTTTGCAACCATTGCACTGAACTATATCTGGCTCTACCACTAACCCCACTGAAATTAAGTCACTCAAGGATGGCTGATTCTGGCCCTTAATAAGTAGATGTATAGATAATGTCACTGAAAACTAAGTTATTATTTTCTAATCTTTTGCTTAGGATACACAGATTCTATTGGCATGAATCTGGGCTGACCGGGGAGCTGAACCAACTCTCATCACAAGTGAGAGAGTCTTTAGGAATTCTGCACCCTTGCATTTGTTATGTAAAATCATAGAAACAGAAATACTAAGCTGTAAGGAACTATGAGTGATCGTCTAGTCCAGAAGTGGCCAAACTTACTGACCTTCCTTCCCGCTGGACAGAATTCTCTAGCCCCCCACCCTGCCCCAGGTCAGAAGCTCTGAGTTCCCCATCCCAGTCTGGCAGATGGAGAATGGGGGAGTGCATAGAGGGCTTCGTGAGTTGCACGTTAACTGTAATATGTGGCTCATGAGCCACAGTTTGGCCACTCCAAATTGTCCATCCCCCTGTGTTGAGGCAGGATCAAATATACCTGAACTTCCTTGACAGGTGCTTATCCTCTTCTATAAGAAGCGGATTCCACAATCTCTTTTAGAAGCCTATTCAAGTGTTCAACTATTTTTATAATTAAAAAGAGTTTTTTTTTCTAGTATTTAACCTACATCTCCCTTGCCGCAGATTATGTGAAATACTTCTTGTCCTACTTTCAATGAAAGTGGAGAACAAGATATCATCAACCTCTTTAATACAGCCTTTAACATATTTAATGACTGGTATTAGGTTTCCCCTCAGACTTCTTTTCTCAAGACTAAACATGCTCTGGTTTTTTTTAACCTTTCCTCATAGGTCAAGTTTTTTGAAGTTTTATCATTTTTGCTACTCTCATCA
This sequence comes from Pelusios castaneus, assembly GCA_007922175.1. NCBI lineage: Eukaryota > Metazoa > Chordata > Testudines > Pelomedusidae > Pelusios > Pelusios castaneus. Next base: position 11,285,665 of record ML685794.1, read on the forward strand.
GTACTTTTTCCAGCCTGTCCAGATTTTTCTTAAAGTGTGGTACCCAAAACAGGACATAATACTCCAGATGAAGCCTTACCAACACTGAGTAGAGGCAGGACAATTACTTCCTATGTCTTACATCAACACTCCTGTTAATACACACTAAAATAATATTAGTCTTTTTCTTAGTTGCCGCCCCTTGTTGACTCATACTCAGTTTGTGATCCACTATAACCCCCAGATCCTTTATGCTGTATCATTGCCTAGACAGTTATTCCTTATTTTGTCTCTGGATATTTGATTTTTTTTTCTTCTTAACTGTAGTACTTTGCACTTGTTTTTATCCAGTTTCAATGTGTTAATTTCAGATCAGTTCTCCAATTTTTCAAGGTCATTTTAAAATCTGATTCTGTCCTCCAAAGTGCTAGCAGCTCCTCCCAGCTTGATGTAAAATATAGATTTTCTAAGCACTCTCTCCATTATTTTACCCAAGTAATATATGGGAATATTGAATGGTACTGGACCTAGCACAGGCTCCTGAGGGACCCCACTAGCTATATTAACACAATTTGAAAGTGAACCATTGATAACTGTTCTTTAAGTATGGTCTTCCCATCAGTTTTTCACTCACCTTATAGTAATTTCATCAGATCACATTTCCTTTGCTTGCCATGCCCTTGATTTATCTACTCTGTGGCTAAATAGTTCAGTTTTATATCCAGCACTGTCTGCCACTGTTGTCCAAAAATACTGGCTTCACTTCAAAATCTCAAACACCAAACAGAAAGGCAATGAGTAAACTTGTTGAACTGCAGCAGAACAAAGATCTGTAAATCAAGTAAAAACAAAACAACACAACCAAATTCTGCTTTCATAAAAGTAACTGACAGTACAGATTTAGATGCTAGAGTTTGGCATTACTCGTAAAAAGCACACTCTCCGATATACGAAAAATCTGCATAACAGTAAGAGGAAAACATTCTGCGGTAAAGTTCCAGAATAGAAAGAAAGAAAGAAAGAAAGAAAGAAAGAAAGAAAGAGGAGACAATTACACTGATAAGCATAATTATAACAATTGTGAAGTGTCATGAACAGAATTAGTCCAATGATTTGATTCACTGCAAACAATTTATCTATCAGATTTTGTCCTTTTATTTTTCGGTGGTGGGGGAGAGAACAGAGAATCATCATCATCATTTTAAATTTACTCAGTAATTGTAATTTTTTTTATGAAGAGGTTTTACAAACATATCTGGGCCTATGGCTTGCCTGAAAATTGTTTAAAATAAGAGTGTGGATGTTTGATATTTTGAATTCAGTATTCATCTGTTTGATTGGTCATCTAAATCACATGGCATGATTTCTGTTTCCTGACTGGGTGTCTTAACATTAGCCGCAGTGCCTGAAGAAATCATTGGGATGCTGAATCTCTAAGGAAGTGGACATAGAGAACTTTAGAGAGAAATCAGTAGCAGGATATCAGCAGGCTTAGAAAATTTAGAAAGATCTTTTTCATCCTCATTCTACAAGAGAGGCCATTATATATTTTTGTGTGGGGGGGGCAGATTCTATAAAATGGTAGGTAACACCCTGAGGAAGAAAGAAAGATATAAATCAGAATTACAGGAAGATAGGCAGATTTTACATTTATTTTTTTCGCATCACATTCACATTGAGTAATTGCATGTAATCTGTTTATTTTAGACCGCACTATAGCATCAATCACTTTAATATCTAATATGTTTAGATTAAGACAGTGTGTAGAGGACAGACACTGCATGCTCTGTTAGTACAGGTATAAATAGCAGTGTAGAGGGTGAGATGTGGCTTAGATTAAGTTAGTCAAGAGGAGTGCCCTGCACACCTGAAGTCTCTCCTTATACAGCTGTCTGCCTGGGGCCAAGCCAGGCCCCCCCAGATCTGTGCTGCTATTTTTAACACTGTTGTGTTCCTCAGCCTGCCTGCTGCCAGAGCCTTTCCCCATCAGAGTGAATGGCTCTTTCAAGGGGAGAGGCTCCCCCTTGGCGAGAGGCTCCAGCAGTGGGGAGACTGCAGGGAAAGGCTCCTGCAGTTACCTTCTGCCACAGCCTGTCCCCACTGCCTCCTGCATTTCCTTCCAGAGCCTTTTTCGCTGCAGTGGAAGGTTCTGGCTATGGGGAGTTACTAGAGCCTTTTCTCGCTGCCTCCCTGTTTCTGAAGTCCTTCACTATGGCGCACAGCTTCTGAGACAAATGTGGCCACATTTGTCTCATGTAGGACTTGAACTTTGCACACTGCCATAAGTATAGATATAGCCTAAAGTGAGTTAGATATGCATGTTGAGATCCTTGATGGATCATAAACTCTTTGCTCTACTCCCTTATGTGGTACAGGAGGCTGTGTTTGGGATACACAGCTACAATTTCTTCTTCCCTTCCTCTCTTCACATCAATCAGGTTGTGGTGGCCAGACTTTCTTAAAAAAGCAATTCTTGCAACATGCTGTAAAAATGGACATACTTTGGATTAGTCTGATCTCATTTGAAAAGGCTCTTGACCATAACCATGTTAGTTCTGGCTCTCTAATGCTTTGTCCTGGGCTTTGTGAAGAAGAATTTGTCTTTGCTGGCATGTCTTGGATAGAGATGCAATCCATAGTGCAACTGGGTTCCAGAAGCTATCAGCATCACTGCCAGTATCTTATCCTCTGCTATTATCAACGACTTTATTTAGAAATATTTCCATGTAGTACATGATCACTCTGGGTTAAGTTGTGCCATGATGTAATGTGATGGACACTCATCCAGGAAAAGCATTACCGGCCATGGTCTCAGAAACATACCTTGCAGGCACAGGTCTTCCCAGGGATAACGTTGCACTGAAGAAGGAACAATGGGCAACTTCCTTTACTGGGTACACAATCCTCCCCCTGCTCCGACCCCACATGTCCAAACAACTCCTCGAAGGAGTGGCAGGGAAGAGAGGGACTAGAACGACTCCTACCCCTTTGCTCCCAACGTGAGGGGATTTAGTGCTGTGTTCCTCCAGGTGCCAGAAACCATGGTCCTGGAAGCCCACATGACCCCACACCATAGCTTTCCCTCTTCCCCTACCCAACTAAGTGGGAGCTAGCCCTGTATTAGTGTGTCAATGTTTGAGTGACACCCTGTATATATGAGGGCTCAAAGTAATTCTGCTGCTGGCAGAGATCTCTAATTTAATTTATGGGCCCAAGTGTGTGTATAACGATTTAGTCATCTCTATGATGAGGTACTCTTGCTGCCCTTGTGATGATCACAACTGTCGATGAGCTGAGTTTTGCGTCAGTTTGGTGCAGTAAAACACAAACATACAAGCAACTAGGAGCAAGTAGATTAACAGTAATCCCCTCTCTAGTCCTGACAGGGATGTATCCTGCTGCTAATTTTCATTAAAAGAAGCAAATGTATTCAATCTAACTTCCCTGAGAGCAGCAGTATGCCTTATCTCATCAGCATGTGGATTCCAAGCATCCTTCATCTCTGTGATGTCATTCACTCTGCCAGAAAGATAAAATAATGTTAAAGGGAAGGCAGCATGGTTGAGTAAATAGAGCACTAGACTTGAGAGTTAGGGAACTTGGGTTCTATAAATGACTTTGCCATAGGCCCACTGGGTGATTCACTTTGCTGCACTGTGCCTCAGTTTCCCCATCAGTAAAATAGGGATAACTATACCGACTTTGTAAAGTGCTATGAAATCTACTGCAAAAAAACACGATAGAAAAGCTAGGTATTTTCATTTATTATTTTATTATGCATGCTTTTGGGTCCCCTGCTGTAGCTAGAAAAATAGGCGCTGGCCCTCCTTCAGTTATATCAGAACATAAGAATGGCCATACTAGGTCAGACCAGTGATCCGTCTAACCCAGTATCCTGTCTTCTGACAGTGGCCAATGGCAGGTGCTTCAGAGGGAATGAATAGAAAAGGTAATCATCAAGTGAACCATCCCATTGATCATTCCCAATCTCCATTCCATCCCAAACAGGAACCCCTTACTATCCTAGCTAATAGTCATAGATGGACCTATCTTCCATGAAATTATCTAGTTCTTGTTGGCATTCACAACATCCTTTAGCAAGGAGGTCCACAGGTTGACTGTGTATTGTATGAAGAAATATTTCATTTTGTTTGTTTTAAACCTGCTGACTATTAATTTCATTTGGTTTCCCCAAGATCATGTGTTATATGGAGAAGTAAATAACACTTCATTATTTACTTTCTCCACACCATTCATGGTTCTATAGACCTCTATCATATCAACCATTAATCATTTCTTTTCCAAGCTGTAAAATCCCATCTCGTCAATCTTTGCTCATATGGAAGCTTTTTCATACCCCTAATCATTTTAGTTGCCCATTTCTATACCTTTTCCAATTCTGATGTATCTTTTTTTTTTTTTTTTTGAGATAGGTTGACCAGATCTTCACACCATATTCACTATATGGATTAATAAAGAGGCAGTTCAATAGTTTCTGTCTTCTTATCTATATCTTTCCTAATGATTCCCAACATTCTGTTAACTTTTTTGACTGCCACTGTATATTGAGTGGATATTATCAGAGAATTATCTGCAATGACTCCAAGATTTTTTTTTTTGAGTGGTAACAACTAATTTGGACCCCACCACAGGGCCAGATTATTGCAGGGGTTTTAGGGGCTTAAATCCCGGGCCCCGATCGAAAAAGGGGGCCCTGGGCTTCAGCCCCTAAAACCTCTGTGATAATCTGGCACCTGCACCTGAGAGCGCTCCTACCTTGCTGGCACTGGGGGGGGGGGAGCCCTGAAGCCAGAGGCAAGGCTCTGCGCTCTGCCTGCCCTGCTCCTGGGCCAGCTGGCCCACTCCTGAGGATGGAGTGTGGTGGGATAGTACCTGCTTGCTCTGGCCAGGGGGCAGGGCTGGCTGGTTTACAGCACAACCTCCACCACTCTGGTGTGGTCTTCCAGGGCCCATGGCCCTGGAGAGCTGTGTCAGACCCCTGAGCCATGCGCCAGCTGGCCTCCCCACCCCCTGGGCAGACTGTCCAGAGCAGGGCTGGGGCAGGAGCACCATCTGGCCCCAGCCCCACCCCCAACAATGGGGGGGGGGCTGCAGTCAGGGGGACAGGTGGCCTGGGGCCCCCTGGCCAGTTAATCCAGCCGTGCCCCACCATTTGATAGTTATAGCTGTGATTATGTTTTCCAATATGTATTACTGTGCACTTACCAGCATTGAATTTCATCTGCCCCTTTGTTGTCCAGTTACCCAGTTTTGTGACTTTTTGTAACTCTTCACAGTCTGCTTTGGGTTTAATTATCGTGAGCAGTTTTGTATCATCTGCAAATTGTGTTGCCTCACTGTTTACCTCTTTTTTCCAGATCATTTCTGAATATGTTGAATAGTATTAGTCCCAGTTCAGACTTCTGTGGGCACCACTATTTACCTCTCTCCATTCTGAAAACTGACCATTTAGTCCTGCCCTTTGTTTCCTATCCTTTAACCAGTTATTGATCCAGAAGAGGACCTTCCTTCTTATCCCATGGCTGTTTACTTTGCTTAAGATGAGGGATGGCTTTCTTTGACTTTGGTGAGGGACCTTGTCAAAGGCTTTCTGAAAATCTTAGAACACTATATCCACTTGATTACCCTTGTCCACATGCCTGTTGACCCCCCCTCAAAGTATTTTAGTAGATTGGTGAGGCATGATTTCCCATGCTGATTCTTCCCCAACAAATACTATTCAGCTATGTGTCTGATAATTCTGTTCTTTGCTATAATTTCAACCCAAATGTCTCATACTGAAGTTAAGCTGACCTGCCCAACATTGCTGTGATCGACTCTGGAGCATTAAAAAAAAAAAGGCATCATATTAGCTCTCCTCCAGTAATTCAGTACAGAAGCTGATTTCAATATTAGGTTACATATTGCAGTTAAATTCCAAAGGGGTAGCCGTGTTAGTCTATTGTAGAAAGACAACAGAGTCTTGTGGCACTTTTAAAGACTAACAGATTTATTAATTGCATGAGCTTTCGTGGGAGAAAATCTGAAAATCTGACGAAGTGGGATTTTCTCCCACGAAAGCTCATGCGATTAATAAATCTGTTAGTCTTTAAAAGTGCCACAAGACTCTGTTGTCATATTGCAGTTAGTAGTTCTGCAGTTTCACATTTGAGTTTCTTCACAATTCTTGGGTGAATACCATCTGCTCTCAGTAACTTACTACTGTTCAATTCAATCATTCCTAACCTGCTGTCCTGGGATGTAAAGTGGCCTGTGGGGCCTTTCAAAGTGGCCCATGGCTCCCCCTCTTGTTGGCTACAGAAGGGAGTTGCTGCTTAAAGGCCTAGATGGAGCATGTTTCTGTGGGGCCAAAAGACTGGTGTAGGCTTGTTGCTGCAGTCAAGAGGGTGGGAGATCAGTGCTCCCCTTTCTTTGTCTGCAGCAGGAAGCATGGCAAAATGCTTCACTACATCCATAGGCACTGGGGTACCTGCTGGAGCCAGTGGGAGTGGACTACCAATCCAGGTGGAGAGCAGAAGCTATAGGATACATGTAGTTTCCCTGCTGCAGCCAGAGAGGTGAGAGATCAGTGAGAAGACAGACTGATCTGGCTGGTGGGCGGGAGGGGAGAAGGGCAGAGGAGGGAGGCTGCTAGTGAAGACCAGGGGCCCTTCAGGGTTGTAAAAATGATACCTGTGGCCCTTGAGCCAAAAAGATTGGGAACTACTGGTTTAATTTCTCAATTGTTTCAAAACCTCCTCTGATGTCACCTCAGTCTGAGACAGTTACTCACATTTGTCACCTAAAAAGGATCTCTCAGGTTTAGGCATCTCCCTCACATCATCAGCCGTGAAGACCTATGTGAAGAATTCATATAGTTTTTTTCACAACGGCATTAAAGTCTTGCACAAGTATCTCTTGCTGTGTTTCTGTTGCCCTGCAGAACCTCCCAATTTCTTGACTGGAGCCCTCTATCACAATCTCCAGGGCACAGCCCCATTCATCAAAAGAGATTTCCCCACAGTGAGCCACAATTGTGGTTTTTGCCATCTCTTTGTCAAATGAAATGACAGAAAGGATCTCTCTATAGCTGCATTGCATCTGCTTACTTTGCTGCTTCTGTGGTTGTCATCCTTTATTTTCTAAAGGGTGCTGCTGCTTTCTGTTCCCTCCATTTCTCTTTGAAGCTATAGCTAATGATCCTCTATTAGCAATCTGTTGATGTCACCTCAGTGGCTGACCATCTGGCCTCAGGACTGTGTGAGCATCAGCATACACCTGTAGAGGTGGTTCCGTAGGGTAGTTGTCTGTGTGATGATCCTTTACCTCCATAGTTGTCCACTTTATGAACACCTTCCTCTATGCTGTAAGGTTAGAACATATGCAGTGTCTCCTGGCAAGGGGCCTGTCTTTGCTCTAGGATTCTCCCTTCCGCATCTCTCTTTTCTCCTGTTCACTCCTGCTACAGCTGCATGATCATTCAGTTTGTTTGGTTCCTATTCCTCTCATCTTTACCTGACTCCCAATACACAGCCAGTGTATGCTGGGTGACTGGCTCAGTACTTCAGTGATGAATAGAGTATGTGTATTCGCATATAGATATGGTTTTATGTCTCTATATAAATATGCTTATCTGTGGTGGTAAATCTCCTTCTCAAACATTTGTACAAACATGTTTTAGTTTGTTTTAGTTTAAAACATGTTTTAGTTTAGATTGTTTGTGATTAAGGAAAATAAAAAGGGCCCTGAACACAATTGGATCAAATCCCATTAAAAATTGTGAATATGGTTGTGAATATTTTTCCTCAGAATTAATTCAGCACTAGCTAATATGATCCAGTCCCATGGTGAATGTTTCAAAACAGTTAAGGAATAATATTTGTCATAACCCATTAAGATTCCAAAGATCCAAAATAACTCTACAGAGTCTCTTGAATTAGGATTTAAAATGCTGTATGCCTGCTTTCTTCAGCACCAGAGATTTTAACTGCTATTCATCTGCTTTCTGAAGTCACATATTACCCTATAAAAATCCACTTTAAAATCAAAACAAGCATAACATTAAAAAAATGAAAAAAGAATGGGAGCTATATTGTTAAGAGAAAAAAAACAGAATATTTTTTCTTTTGCCAAATCATACCTAAGTAAGTCTTCTAAAAATATTACTGGAAAAGACATTTATGAAATTGCTCCTAATCTCAGGTCTGATCTCCATCTCAGTAATATCAGTATGATTTGAAAAATACAGCAGAAGGAGTCTGTTCTATTCCATTCTAGGCATTTAAACCTTGACCATGACCATGTTATCTGGGTGCAGAGGGTCCCTCATGTTTACTGGATAGGTATCAAAAGGAATGGTCTTGAACTTGGATGACCAACTTCCATCTAAAGAAGATTTGTTTTGGCAAGCCTAGCTAGTATTCTCAAACAGTCCGGTGCAATTTTCTCCCTCCCTGGCTCAAGTCATTGTTGGATTCTACTCTCACAATAAAATATTCTGGACTTTATTTGGTCTCCTCTTGGTTGGACTAATGTCTGAGAATGCATCTTCTTCAGTGGTAAGCAGGTCTTATAGGAATTGTATGGCAGTAAGCAGCTCCCTGTATCTGGGGAATGAGTCATGTGTTACCATTATCATGGTTGGAATAGATCTGTTGCATATGATGTTACTGTGTCCTTGTCTTTCTGTGATGGTTACTATGGTATATATAAAAATAGAGGCAGGTGAACTTGAGAGTTGGGGGGCCCATTATAGAAAAGATTCAGGGATATTAGTGTTTGAAATATCAGCTTGCACAGCAACTGTAAAGAAAGAGAAAACACAGGACTGGGTAGAAGTGATTGTACATCTATAATGATGGGCCCCTTTTTCTATAAGAACATGCTGTGCTTGTGTGCCATACAGTTGTATCTTGTGATAATATTTCCTATTGGATTGGAATCTAAATTGTTATTCCTCCCTTTTTTTGTTTGGCCATAGGACCTCTGTAATGTTATATTTTATGCTAGAGTCTGGGAGTGCCTATATCCCATGATGGAGCTTGTGCACCTCAGTCAGTTTAGAAAAGTTAGATAATTGTTTGGTATTGGCTTCTCACCTGCACTTTGTTGCTTGAGATTTAAAAACATCTCTGCTCAGTTTTGTAAATACACTTGCACTCCCATTTATTTTCATTGGCAGCCTGCCTTTGGCAACTTCAGGTGATGGTGTATACTGTAAAAAGCAGAAGAATGAACTATGCCTAGCTTTTTACACTAGACGATCTGTCTCTCTTTCAAATGTGATTTTAAAACCATATTTAATGGTGTCAGCTGTGCCTTGAGAGATGGAAAGTGCAAACAGGAACATCAAAAACAATATGTGGCATCATCCCTCCACCCGCCCTCACCAGCTTCCAATGTGACATTCAACAATAGGAATTTCTCTTTAGGTTGCACTTACACAAAACTGCCAAAACAGGAAAACAGCCTATTTCCACAAAAGAGAGAGTTTCTATCAGAACTGATTTTTGTATTCTAATGGAACTGAAACAAATTGTTCTTGTTTTTAAAGGAACTTCATTGGCATTTAAAAAAAAATTCCTAATTATGCATGCAATTTCTAGAATTATGTGTGACAGTGGTTCCTAAAACTTTTCACAGGACGGTCCATGTCTTAATAGTAAAATTGTCTGGTGGACCCCCTCCTTGTTTAGTTTTACTTGGCAGACCATCTGCTTTCCATTCTCAAAAGTTCCTTATGGCAAATACAGGAATTACTTACCTAAGTCAAGCAAAACATTGTTTTCAGCATTATATAACCATGAAATGATGAAAAATTGAGCAGTATTTTTTAAAAATCTACCATTGCAATGCCTCAAGGGAAAAGCATTCTCAGAGCATTTAGAAGGGAATATGAGTACTTTTTTTTAGAGAGAGGGATCTTTAGAAATTAATTATGTCTATTATTTCTAATTTTCATCAGTTTTAACCTAAATTACTTCTTCTTATGTGCTGAATACATTATGAAAGGGATGTTTGCTTTTAGTTGCTTTCTTTTTACCCAAAGAACTATGGTGTAATTACAGTAAAATTTAAACTGAATTAGCCAAACCCCTTTCTTTCTTACACTTGCCAGGGAAAAAATTGGAGGAAAGATTGAAAAAAATCTGCAACACATTTAGAGGAGAGGAGTGGGTGTTTAGAATGTGTAAATATCTTACCAATATCATGAATGAGCCAATGACTGAGACTTAACTTTTCTTCATTCATATTTAACAGAACATAGAGGTGTTTGTGCTAGCTATACCTCAATTAGGCTATATCTACACTAGGAAATTAAGGTCGACTTTAAAAGGTCAACTTTAATAAGTCGACTTTAAGTCGACCTTATTAAGTCGACTTAGAGAGTCCACACTGGACTTGTGGATTCTCTAAGTCAACTTGTTTGCTCCAGGGAGATCCAGCCCCACACGGGGCTGGGTCTCCCCGGGGCAGCAGGCCCCTGAGCGGTCTGGGGGAGAAGGGAGCAAGGAGCTCCCTTCTGCCCCGGACCACTTGGCTCCCTTCTGCTCGGGACTTCCCACGTCCCAGGCAGAAGGGAATCCTTCTAGCCTGGACCACTGGGGTCCTTGGGACAACTTCCCCAGACCCGAGTGGTCCAGGCCAGGAGGAAGAGCCGGAGTTCCACGCTCCACCTGCCCACTGCTGAGCTCCAGCTGTTTAAAGGGACAGCTGGAGCCAGCGCGGGCCCCCGCCGCGGGCCCCCGGACTAGAGAGGCAGCTGGAGCGCAGTGCTGGCCAAGGGAGCCCCGGGCTTCCTCCTGGCCGGACCAAGCGGTCGCGGCCAGGAGGGTGCGCGGTCTCCTGCGCTCCTTCCTGGTTGGGACCGTGGGGCTCCCTTGTCCCCAAGACCCGTGCTCCAGCTGCGGCAGCTGGAGCGTGGGTCCTGGGGAGAAGGAAGCAAGCCCCGTGGTCCTTTCTTGCTGGGACCTGAGTGGTCCCGGCAAGAAGGGACCCATGCCCTAAGTCGACAAAGTCGACTTAGGGCTACCCCACGTCTACACTGGCTTAAGTTGACTCTAGGGAGTCGACAAGCCTTAGATCGATTAATTTTAATTAAGTCGACTTTATTTTCCTTAAGTTGACTTAAGCAAGCTGCTTAAGTCGAGTTAAGGAAACTGCAGTGTAGACGCAGGGTAAATTAAGTTGACTTAAGCAGGCTTAAGTCGACTTAATTTACCAGTGTAGATGCAGCCTTATAAACTAAGCCAGGACTCCAGCCTACTGATTTTCAGTGGAACTGCTATGTAAATGAACTGGTGCACTGGAACTTTCCTAGGATGTGTCAGTTGATCTACATTTTAATTCCTGTACGTGCATGTACATGAGTATTTTTGCTTCTGTAATTACCGACCAAACAAGTTTGGTGTTGGTATAAGTGAATGTAACTCAGTTAAAAATCAATAGGGCTAAAAAACTCATCCCACTGTCTCCTGTGTGTGATCACCCCAGGGTAATTAATTGATGTACTGTGGGTCCATAAGATATTAATAAACCAATTCCCTTTGAAAAGCTACAACCCCACAAACCATTTTTATTACATTGCTACACGATATAGAAAAGCGATCTGGTTGAACAGAAGTCATTCTCCTATAGGTAGATAGATAGATATTAATCACTAGCATAACAAGTCAGTGATGAAATTAAACTCTTTTATTATTTCGGGACAGCTGAGTTATATGGTTTTAAGATGGCAGCTTTAATGTCATTTTTTCTACTGCCTGGTTACGTGCTTCAGTTTTTGTAGGATCATAGATTTACTCATCCAACAGCACCTCTGCAGTAACTCCAGTGATGTCATTGCAGTTACCTCAGAATTGAATTTGAAAAGCCTCTGACAATGGATTACCCTTTCCTTAATTCTAAAATTCCTTGCTTTGGGGGATTTAACTAAAGACCTAATGCTCCTTTGCCATTTTACATATTTTCCCAAAGAATGTATAAAAGAATCCAAGGTTCTGAGTCTAACCCTGACTGAGTGAACACACATCTGTAACAGTAATTTATAAAGAAACAAAGTAACCAAATATACTTTCTCATTAAACTGGATTTCAGTCAGGTGGTTAGATACATTTACAAAAGACCATGCTTTTTAGTTACAAATCCTTGCACAGCCATGTAGTAGGAGGCGTGATTCTATCACAGGCAAATATATTTTTGCTTCCTTGGGAGTGGGGAGGGAGGGGGGAGGGAATCATCCCGATTGAAAGCATCTGATAGGCAGTCACAAGGAAGTTATTCATCTAACTGTTTATGGAGACTATCTATATGCATGGTACTCTCTGTGCAGATAGACCAAGATGAAGCTAGAAAACACAGAAAAAGATGATATACATGTTGATAGATATAGAGAGATCTATATAGAGAGATACACACACATACAGAGAGCATATCTATCTATCTATCTATCTATCTATCTATCTATCTATCTATCTATCTATCTATCTATCTATCTGAGAAAACGTAAATCAACTGATTATGGAGACTAAATCTGTTCTCATTTGAAAGGGATTTATCTGGTGTAAACTACTCGACATCAGTAAGAGCTCGCCTTTCACCCGCTCGTCTACTGTAACCAAGGCAACCTTTCATTACTTTGTATCCCACAGGACACCAGTACTAGCAGCCTGTCCATCCTAAAATGGACAATACTACTGCTTTTGGAATCTGTATGCCATGGTACAATATCTTGAAAAAGTAATGCCATTAGCAAGTCTCCCAGGTGTAGGGACAAGTGAGCCATCAACTGCAGATGTCAGTTTGTCTTGACACGAACATTTGGATTTATGTCTCATAAGAATAACATGAGATTCCTATTTTGTTGGCTTTTCTAGGATTTTATAAAAAATGATTTGTGACTATCCTCTCCCCACCCACTCCTCTCATAGTACACACAAAAATATATCAAGGATATTATTTTGTGGAGAAAAAAAAAGAACCCCACTGCATTTCTTTTTAATAACTGTTCAGCTACAAAATTTTATTGGTATCCTTTTATGTTCCCTCTAGAGGATGTAATGCACAAAAGCATTGCCACGGAACATATAAAATTACAAATGAAATTTATTGTAAAAAGTAGAATGTCTTCTAGACTGGTGTCAGGATTTATTTCATTCATAAACCAAAACTGCAGGTATAATATATTCATTGTCACCAAGTTCATGTGTGTAAATTGCCATCCAATGGTATTGACTGATATAAGACAGATATTGAAAAGACAATTTAAATTTACTCTTCCAAACATAAACTGTTCCACAAAAGCACTGTAAAATCTCCTTCAAGGTTTTGTGTTGTGCTTCACATTGATGGTTAACTACATAATTTGGTTGTGTCATAATCCACTGTGTTTGGCAATTTGGCATTAAAGGCCTGCAAAGCGGACTGAATCCTCACCACCTCACTGGTGGACAGTTTGAGTCTGTGACGTAGCAAGCAAGAGAAAAGGTCTAAACGACGTTGGCCAGGTGGGGAGAGTTTATTTACACGGTCCCGTATCTCTAATAGTTGTAAAAGTGCTGAGTCCTGTGATCCCTGAGTATACGGGTAGTCCAGCTGCAAAATCAAGTCCCGAATTGCTTCTGGGTCAAAATGCATGCTGTAGCCAAACACTTGGATGTTGTTGATTTTCATGTAGCCCAGGTTCCGTGAAGGATCGATAAATTCCAGGGGTTCGTAGTAGATGCTTTCATTGCCATTTGGACCATTTGACTTAATTCGACTCCTCAAGTAGATATGTACTGTTTCAAAAAACGTCTTCCACTTGTTGCCTAGAGTCAGCGTCCAGTTATAACACTGAAGAGGTAAGTCCAGCTTAGTCCGCTCCCAGTCTGGGAAACTGTTTTCATTCACAGGCATGAACCAGCTCTCAGAGTGGCTGCCTCCAAAAGGGTTGACATAAACTGCTAGAACAGGTTCCAAGGTGCTGTTTTTTGTTAGGCAAATTTGAAGAGAGAGACCCAGTATCATATGGACCAAGCTAGACTTGTACTTGTTACTCTTAAGGGTAAGGAGCATCCGTTTCCGCCAGGAGGGATCGAACCAGCTATTGAGGCGCATGTCATTGCTGATGAAAATGGCATGAACTTCAATCCTCCGGTCTGTTTTTTGCAATAAATATTTCATCTCCATGTCCTGAAGATCTGTCTCAAACCCAATATAGTGCTCTGTGGAGTCTGCCACTTCTGGTTTGCAAATCCCTTGGCTCAGCATATATCCAGTATTACAGTTCCCACAGCGGGTGCGGTTGTCAGGTGCACAGGTGAAGCATGCAGAGCCATCTCCTACAATGCAGGGAAGGAATCCATGGCAGGCAACCTGATCATTAGGGCAGGTGCATGAATGAGTCTCTTCAGAAAAGCTTCCCAGAAGACCATTTTCATTGCAGTACAGAAAGGACTGGATGCGGTTTAGCCAATAGACAGAAGACCTGTAAAGATAAATTAATAACAACAACAATAAAACAGGAAGAAGGATTCCGAATCCAATCAATACAATCTTGCAATTTTTCAATTTGAAAGAGGGAAAGAAAACTGATATTTGCACCAAATTCAGATATTATAAACATCTCAAATATATCAGATTATGTCATCTGGAAGCATAGCAATTCTCTGTCTCTCACACACACACACACACACACACACACACACACACACACACACAGAGAGAGAGAGAGAGAGAGAGAGAGAGAGAGATTCCAGAAAAATCACAAAGAAAAGTTACCTTATAAACTCAGTGGCACAACAAGGTATTGGTTTATATTTTCTATTCACTGCACACTATTGCTAAAAAAAATCTGTCAAGTAAACAGCTAATTTTCTGCCTCTGACTTCATTTTGGTACTCTATATATGATGGATTTTTTCATGTGTTATTTTGCTAATTAAGTCGTTTGTGTGGGTAGTGTGTACCATCTTTCATGTTTGAGACATAGTCTTTGAAAGTTTATGTGCTATTTTGAGCTTTCTTGTTATTGGTTGGAACTGTATTGATTTACAGATAGTGAGATTAGGGATCAAACCATTTAGCTGGAATACCAGGTAGGAGAAAACATTAAAATAGATTCAGACTTAATTGTTTGATTCACTTAGAGCACTATGCTCCTGCTGTTAAGCATGGGTGAATATGTCTTTGATTTTTGCCTGTCTGGACTGGTAAGCTACAGTTGCCAAGAGAAAGACAATGTGACTGAACAGAATCTGGAAATGGCTTAGAGCAAAAATAATCTTCATTATCTTTATATTTTTCAGCTTTTGTGCTTGCTTGTTCTATTGACATATTGCTTGAAGAACACATTTTAGCTGCTGCTATGTCAAATTCCATTCTCCTAAGATGTAGAATTTTTCCCCTCTAAATATAAAATAGATTCCATCACTGCACACACACATGATCTCAAAATTTGGTTTTGTAAAAATATCAGTCTGAACCACAGTAAAAACAAGTTATCCTGTACCTTTTTGATTTTTTTCTTTTTATGTATCATTTCTTGCATATCAAGATTTCAAATTAATAACGACCCTTTGTGCAAGACACAGTTACACAGAAAACATTTACACAGAAAACATTTCAATGGAAAATTCCTAGTTATTATTTCTTCATAGTATGTATTACCTTACTGCTTCTAAAATAAAAATTATAAGAGCCTACAGTAGGTTTGTGGCCTATTTACAACTAGAGCTGGGTAGGACATCTATTTCTGTACTGGTAAAAGAGTGTGTGATATTTTTAATCTCCTGTCCCAGAAGAGGACAAAAAATAGAAATTTCAAAAAATTTCAGAAACTGACAATCCAAAAATAATTTGGTTAAGGGTAAATCAAAATGTTTTATTTTGATCATTTCAAAATACTTTGTTTCAATGCTGACTTTTTTACTATTATAGCAACCATTTGCACATTTTTTTCCGCATTTTTTTTAAAACAAGAAATTTGTCAAAACAAGAGTTCCTGCTAAGTTTCACTGATGAGGAATCAGGATTTTAAAAAAATAAATAAATAAATAAGTTGTCAACAAATTCCCAGCCATCTCTAGTTATAATTTCTCAACTGTAGTCTCCAATGCCTGTTGGAACAGAGCTACTGAGATATCAGAGAGAACCTCATTCTGATAGATACAGGGGGTAAAGTAAGGGGGAACGCACTGGAACGCAGTTCCGGGGCCCCCAAATTTGAGAAGCCAGAATTCCGGGGCCCCTAAAAATAGAAAAATCCAGCGGAACGCATGTTCCACCCTGCCCTGGCTGCTGGCAGGTCCTACGCCCCACCGTTGTTAATCACAATTCTTATTGTGTTATGCAGCGTTTGCTAGTTTGTGACAATAATTGTTATAGACATAAACACCATATAAAATTATACATATTTTTATGGAGTGATAACCGATGCATGTGGTACTGAGAAATGGTTGCAAATGCCTACCTGGGCTGGGGCCCACACAATACAGGAAGGGGGCCCGGAGATTAGGAGGGTTCCAGGGCCCGTCAAACTATACTTTAACGACTGGATAGACATAAAAGATAGTGTTTGGGCTACATAACATTTAGAGGTAATAAACTGGTATACCCCTTTACAATTAATTCAAATTAAAATGAGGCCCTATAATAGAAGGAATGGTTGCCTTTTTTTAAGGCAACAGTGTGGGACTCAGCCTATCTGGATTCAGTTCCCATCACAGTCACTTATTTTCTGTGTTACTCTGGGCAAATTATGTAGTGCAGGATCCTGCAGCAGAAGACTCAAAAAAATTGTTTAAATGAAAACCAAGATTTGAAAATAGTATTCTTCATCAAATGGGGGTAGTGAAATGGGACAAATTTCCTGTGGCACATGGCATCCCTGAAGTGCTCTGATTATTGCCTTTTATGTAAGACAACTGTTAAGAGCAAAGGCGTTAAAAAGTTCATTGATGACAACAATCTAGTGATTTTAAACAACAGTACCTCACAACCAAACAGATTTAAAGCAGTAAATGGTAGTTTTTCTTGCATAGATCTGGAAACTATAACTGCAGATATTGCACGTGGATGTACCTGAGACATAAATAGGGAAAAAGGAATGGGAAGTGATAATTTTTCCCATACTTTTCAAGGCCAAGGTAAGTTTGAAGATAATGGAAAATGACCCACTTGCAATTTTAAGAGAGATAACTTAAAGCTATTTCACAAACACAATAGACTTAGTTGTAATGTTCATTGTGTGAGTGATGGCATAGAGAATGTCAGTTCCAACATAATTAAGAGATTGATAGCCACAGCTATAGTAGCCATACAAAAATACCAAAGCACCCCAAAACTAAAACTTCACTTCCACTGTGGGACGAGGAGTGAAAGATGGCAATGAAGGAAAGAAACAAAGCCTATAAATTGCAATGAATAGTAAAGATCTAATGGAGAATAAAAGAATTAAGGCAATAGCAGAAAGAAATATTTAAAAAAATCAAAGAAAGATAGTTGGAGGAAGTACTGTGAATGGATAAATAAGGGGACCAAGACGTCAGTAATATAAAGGCAAATTAAAAGAAAGCATGGAATTCAGATGAAGAATAGTAACATCCCACATCTTGGGACTGACAGAATAGTTAGAAATTCTGACAAGAAGACAGTAGAATTTCAGTAGAAACTTTCTGAGGGGTGAGTAATGAAGAAATCAAAAGGCAGTTTTTCACCAGATTAAAAGACGACACTTTGTCAATTCATAAAAGAGAATCAAGACCTATCATATAGGTGGTGTGAACATGAAGCTACTATACTGAATGTACGGTTTTGTATGGGTGTGATAAATGCAGGTCAGAGGGGTACAAAAAAGTACTTGAGGACAGATATGCCAGTCCTAGAATGGTAAAGGCCCTTTCCCCTGCAGGCAGAGGAGAGGTTACTGCAAAGTTAAGTGGAAACACCTGAGGCCAGTCATAGGCTGCTTTAGGTCTATTAAAACCATGCCTCTGCTAGAGGGAAGGTCGGGAGAGAGACATGAGCTCCTGGAATGCTTGTGGTAAAGGGAGGAGAGATTTCCTCAGAAGAAAAGACAGGGCTTCTCCCAAGGTGGGATGTAGAAAAGGGAAAACTCCGGTACCAGCCTGAGGGCAGGAGTGAGACTGCTTTGACCTTAGTACAACGCCACCATGCCTACAGCTCTGCTGGAGAAGCCAAGGGTAGGTACTACCTGGAGTCTGGGTATCAAGGATTTACTAACTCCTCTCTTCTCCCCTCCACCCAAAGGACGGATGCGCATTCCATAAGGCCCAACCCAAAACACTCTGGTGAGGAGATGCTGAGGGGGGGGAGTAAAGGACTCATCCAGTTTGGGGCAGATTTACCACAGGCCAGTCCTGCTTCAGGAGATAACCACACCTTTAGCAAAACCGAGTGAGAGCTTTGCTGCAGTGGGCACATGAGAAAGCCTGGTGTTAGAAGAGGAAGATGGACCATTGATCACATTGATATATTGAAAACAAAAGGCACAAAGGTTCATAAACGCTATCCTTCAGATATTGAAAAGGCATGTGACATGATATGCAGAAAAGGATTGTTATACAAAGTAGATTCATTGGGAATAGGGAAAGAATATATGAGTGGATGGAGACTTTGAGTAACAGCATAGAGTTTGGAAAGTTATGTCGACTATATAATATTAAAAATGGTAGTGTTATCAGCCTGACCTTATTTAATATTAGGATAAATGATCTCCCCAAACAAATGCGTGCTGGTGTCAATCTTTTCTTAGATAATTGTGCTCTGTGGATTAGGAGCAGGAATATTGAGGTGGAAGAAAAAAGAATCAATAAAACATTACAAGAGACCACTGATTGGGGAAATGACTGAGGTATCAAGTTCTCCATTGCTAAAATGACATGATTGATCTTTACAAAAAGGACAGTTACAAAGGAATGTAAACTGTATGTGTATGGAGAAAAGACAGATAAAGTTAAAAGGTTTAAATTCTGACAGGTAATATCTGATGCTAAATACTTTGGAGAGCTCATATATACTGTGTTACAGATAAATATACAGTAAGGAATTAAACCACTTAAATCTTGTTGGACTGATTTGGTGGTGGATATGGAAACAGTGCTGTTGACATATGCAACGTTAATCAAACCACTTATTGTCTATGCCTGCCAAGTTTTTGGATACCTATCAAAATCAGAAATTGAAACTATTGGACCTAACTTTCTGGGCCAAACTTAATGGGAATTGTAATGATGAAAGCACCAAACACATATATGAGAATTGTTGGGAATGTGATAGGCAAACTGTAACAGATGATGTTAGAATGCCAAATGCCATTCAAATGTAATATGGATGAAGAAGTTGAAAGACAAGGGAAAGCTCAATGACATCAGAAATTTTAGTTATGGAAAATTATTTGTAAATAGAAATTCATGTCCAAACATGAGTTTTCATTTATTTTGCAAACTTAAGAGAAAAAAAGAGATGGTGGGTATTAAAACTGAAGTGTACCAGCATATACCAGTGTACCAGTAGATTTAGTTAAATATATACAGACGAGTCCAAAAAAGACAAAAACAGGAAGAGTAGAGACAGCATATTCAATACCAAACTGTGGAGATAGTATTTGTAAAACAACACCCACTTTTTTAGTTATCATGACAGATGAACTATTAGCAATACATTAACATTACAGAAACATTACAGAAATGTATGTATACTAGCAACCATCATTTGTTTGGATTCCATCTTAGGCCGTACAGTGAGAACAGAGGGTCTCAGTATGGGGAAGAGATTTAATCATTGACATTATATTTCTAATAACAGTTAGAACCAATGGCATTAGTTTGTACCCTAGGGCATATAAGAATAGCAGGGGACGAAATGGTGACAAATCAATTAATAATACTTTAAGAAACTGAAAGACTGACATAGAAATACCCTTGAGTAAACAGGAATTCAAAAGCTCTTTGGAAAAACTAAAATAAAAAAGGAATGACAAAAAAATGTGTAAGAAAGAAAGAAAGTTTTTGTATTGTTCCCTAGAGTTCAGATTAATGATATACGTCAAGGACTGGTTTGGAAAAATGAAGTGATTTTGTTTAGAGTACTAACTGGACATTCTGCCTTAAATAAAAACCTTTTAAAAGTAAATAGACACAATGCTGTTCCTCACCTTTTTGGCTCAATGGTCCAGTTATTTTTTTTACAATGCTCAAGGGCTATCAGTTTCTGCCAGCAGGTTACTCTCCACTGCAGCCAGTGGAAATCCTCGCTGATCTCCTGACCCCCTAGCTACAGCAAGGAAACCACATGCATCCTGTTGCCCCATGCACTTCACCTGGGTCCCTAGGCAGTGGCTCACTTCTGCAGCCAATGGGACAGTAGATCAGTGCTTCCCTCCCTCTGGCTCCAGCAGGGACCCCAGCACCTATGGACCCAGGTGTAGCCCTTTGCTGTGTTCCCTGCTACAGCCAGGAGGGCAGAGTACTGATCTCCCATCCCCTTGGCTACAGCAATGAGCCTGAACCAGTCTTTTAGCTCCACAGAAACACACTCCACCTGGGTCTTTAGGCAGTGACTCCCTTCCGCAGCCAGCAGAAGGGGAGCTGAGGGCTACTTGGAAAGTCCCCAAGGGCCGCTTTTGACCCCTGGACCACAGGTTTGGAACCACTGCTCTATAGAGCGGAGAAAAACAATTCACCTTTTATGGTGATATAAGGGATTTGATAAAGAAATGGATAAGCTTTCTGAGGAATTTAGTTGTCTTAAGATTAAAAAAAGTTACATTGTTGTTTAGTAAAATTATTGTGGAAATGGGTAATATTAAAAAAGTGTTGCTCACCCTCTGAAATTAAAAGAGTAGAGAGATCACGAAAGTCAAGAAGGAAGACCATATGAGAGAGTTAGTTCTTTGATCCTCTCTTAAGCAGAGAAATCTCATAAGAGGACAGGAGAGAGAGACGGAGCTACTGGGAGTGAAACAGGTTCCTAAAAGGGCAGGAACCAGATTTCCATTGGTGAGTATTGCAAAAGAAAACTTGAGACAGATCAAAAGTCAAGCCCAAGGAAAGTTGAAGTGGGTTGAACTTTATTCTTTTATGCTGGAATTTGTTTGGTCCCATGGTAGCAGTTCTGAAAGAAGAGTTAACCTAACAAGACTATGGGCAGAAGACCTAAAAAAAGTTGGGTAGGAAGAATTCCAGGGAATTTAGAAGAAATTAGTTGGATGGAGCAGTCCTTGGCTGACAGTTATAGGGTCACTGGTCTGGAACATAATGTAGGGGGTTGGGGTTGTGTTCCCCTACCAACCACTGACAACATGGTGTGGTACCAAAGAAGGAGATAGGATGATGGAAAGCCCCAAGAAAAGGATGTGAGGACAATGGGGCCTGGAGTTGGGACAAAGAACTTTTTGTAATGTCTGAATTTTATTTGTTGGACTCTGCTACCCTGGAAGTGTGGACTTAAATCATGAATTAGATTGCTGGAGGGCTGAGTTACAGCCCAGCCCGATCTCCCTAGCCGCGGCTCTCCACTCTCCCCACCCCAATCTCCCCAGCTACGGCTCTCCCGTTCTCCCCAGCCCGATCTCCCTGGCCACGGATCTCCCCAGCCCGATGTCCGCAGCTCTTTTTCGTCTCTCCAGCCTGATCCATAATAAATTAATAATGAAACAACATTTCATTTTAACATTTTTATTAAAATTCAAACGAAAAGACAACATTTATGCATTTCTTTTGACTTAAGGTACTTAGGCTAGATGATACTTCCAGCGCCAAAAAAGTGTTGCCCATGAGGCACCGTGCCTCAGAAATTGCCGCTCAACAAGTATGATATCTTGCTCAGCTGCATCATCAGTTAGAGGACAAATTGTTTTTTTTTATCATTTCTTTATGGACAAGATATCTCTGAATCATTAGCCTGTGAAAAATGACATACTTCTGTTATACTCTTCTCCAAAATGTGTCATTATCTTTTTAAGCTGTTTCAGCTGGAGTGTGCCAACATAGTCAACTTTCAAATGGATTTTCTGTTGCAAGGGCCTCTGTGCAGTGTGCTACAGTGCATTCAATGAAGAAAACCATATGGTAAATCTATACCAGTGTATAGCTGACCAAATTCATGTGTGAGCTTCAAAAATATGAAAGTCTAGAGCCTCATCTGGTGTAAAACAGGAGAACTTTATTAAAATAAAAAAAAATTACACCAATTAACACCAGCTGAGGTTCTGGTCCAAGTAATTTTTATAGGTGTCTCATTGTGATTTACAAATATTAAGTATTTGTACTTAGCATCTTAAGTGATAATTAAATGAAATGGCTGAGTGTGAATTCATATTGCATTGCTCACTTATCAAATGTTTTCTTAATTATTTATTTCTCTAATGTATCTTAAAAAGAAAATCATCAATTTGCTACCACTTTCTAATTATATAACATTGATACAAACAGAAAAAGTTATTTGGACAACAGCATTTGTAACTAAACTACAAAATAGTTCTTAATGCTTTCCCAAAACACAAAAATAGTAAGCATAAAAATGGAACAGCATGGTCACTGTATGTAAAAGCTATAGCAAGTATTTAATCATGATGTGACATTTTTGCCTCCCTCTCTGGCTTGCTGAGCGCTTAACATCTGCTATACATCAGATGGTTCACTAGCAGATGATGAGTGCTCAGTGAAGCAGATGCTGAGTAAAAAACAGACAATTTAACAAGAAATGTGTGTGCAGTAAAACAACCATTACTACTTTTGGGGGGAGAGAGAGCAGGACGAGAGACGGAAGTCCAATATAAATCCACAGAACAAGAACAGCAAAGCTGCTCTAAAATGTTCTAAACCTGATCTGCCTGGATCACCTCTAAAAGGGATGAGCACAGAAGCCTCCAGGCCCTTTGTTTCTGCATTGAAACAGTTGATAGGGAGATTAATTGGCAATAAATCAGGTGGTGGTCTTGAGATATGGACATTTGTCCTACCGGGACTAGACTGACACTACCAATTCATTGCAAATAAATCCCCAGGTAGTAATAACTGATCATTAACAACCTGGATTGTATTTGCATTGGCAGGCTAGAGGTGCAAGATTAGTAATCTGTTATCAACTGCCTCGGTGATTAAAGGAACAGATACATGCTACAAAACTGAGGGAATGCAGGTATTTAAATAAAATTCTAGCATTCTAATCAGCAATGTACTAATGGCACTTACTGGAGCTGATAAATGTCTTCTAATGTAATCAGGGAATGAAATGAAAAAATAACTACATATTCATTTTATAATGGAAGTGAAAAAATGTATGTGGATGACCAGCGGAAAAGCCACTCTTCTTGTCCCTGTGGAACTGTTTCTAAACAAGAGCAAAATGGCAGTTTTGAGGGTGTGTGGGAGTGTATATAAACCTCTTCTGTAAATGCATAGCCAGCTGGGCCCATGCACAGTGCTTCTGCTTTGAAGTACTGGATATTCCAGAATGCTTTGAATCCTGATCTCGTTCAAGGTTTGAGGAATTCAAAGCTCATACTACTTAACAATTCAAAAGAGAAGCACCAGTTGAGGCTTAGCATACGATATAACTGGCCTTCAAGTTAAAATTGTAAATCAGAGGAGGGGATGCTACAAAGAAACGTGAGGTGGTTTGGAGTTGAAGAAGGTCACAGGGATTGGAGAGTTGTTGGAGAGATGTGAGATAGTCCTTCCAACCTTCACTTTAGCCACTGTTCCTTATCCCAGACACAGTTCCTACTGTCTTTCCTAGTACATATTGTCATCTCACAAACTTTGAAAACTGACCCTGCTCCTAGCTTCCAAAATCCTTCCATACTCTACTATAATTTTCCAGCTATCCAAACTAATGTGCCACTTTATGTCCACTGTCCCCAACCCTATTTCTTTGCTGAAACCCTTTAAACTTAACAGCAAAACAATCACCCATTTTAATTTCCTTGTCAGCTTGATGGTATTACAAAACAATAATCAAGTTTTCATAGTGATGAGTGCAAAGTAATGTACACTGGAAAAATAATCCCAGCTACATATTAAAACAATGGGTTCTAAATTAGCTGTTATCATTCTAGAAAGAGATCTTGGACCATTGTGGATAGTCCTCTGTAAGATCTAGCTCAAAATGCAGCAACATTAAAAAAAGGCTAACAGACTGTTAGGAACTATTATGAAAGGTATAGAAAATAAGACAGACAATTTCATAATGGCACTATATAAATGCATAATGTGCTCACACCTTGAATACCGAGTCCTGTTGTGATTGCCCTATCTCACAAAGATACAGCGGAAATGAAAAAAGGTTCAGAAAAGGGCAGAAAAGATTATTAAGGGTATGGGATATTAATTAATTAATTTTAATAATAATTATATAATAATAATATATATATTAATATATTATTATTATTATATATTTAATATATATATATATATTTATAAAATATATATATTAATATATTTATTATATATTTATATATTAAGTAAATAAATAGATTTCACAGTATGTTCAAAAGCATCTGGCAGTCTGGATTTGGCCCAGAGTCTGCCAATTGATTACCCCTGCTGTACAACTTTGAAAAGAGATAAATAAGGGGAGAGATGAAAGAAGTCTATAAAATTAGAAATGATATGGAACAGGAGTTGAGGTGTGTTACTTACCTTTTCCCACAATACAAAAACCAGGGGTCATCCGATTAAATTAATAGACAGTATACAAACAAGAGGAAGTATTTTTTCATACAACTCACAATTACCCTGTGGAACTCTCTGCCATGAGCTGGTGTGATAGGGAAAAGTATAAGTAGCTTCAAAAAGAACTTGCTCTAAGGCTAAAATAGGAGAAGCTCTGAGGCTGCAAAGGGAAAAGAATAAGTTAAGAATTACTTAGACAAGTTATATGTCTTCAAGTCAGCAAGGCCTGATGAAATACATCATAGAATATTTAAGGACTGACTTAGGAGATATCTGAGCCATTGGTGAGTATCTTTGAGAAGTCCTGAAGGATGGGATTTATCTTAGAGGACTAGAAAAAGGAAAATATAGTACATATCTAAAAAGGGAAATAAAGACAACCTAGGGAATTATAGACCAGTCAGCTTAATTTGAGCACCTGGGAAGATCATAGGACAAATGATCAATCAATCTGTAAGCACCTAGAAGAAAACAAGATAACCATGAATTACTCAAGGACAAATCATGTCAAACTAACCTAATATGTCCTTTGACAGAGTCACAAGACTTGTGGATAGTGAGGAAGCAGTAGGTGTGATATATCTCAACTTTAGTAAGGCATTAGATACTATCCGATATGGGGAAATAGAGCCTAGGTGAACCTACAGTAATGTAGGTGCCTAATTCTTCAGAAAATGGACCTATACTGTAGTTATCGATGGTTCATAATTAAGTTGGAAGAGCATATTGAATGTAGTCCTGCAATAATCTGTTCTGTATCTGATTCTCTTCAAAATCTTTGTAAATGATTTGGTTAATGGAATACTTCTGCCACCATGGAGACTCAGGGGTGCAGGCTGCCCGCAGAGGTTGAGAGCTCTGGGTCTTGCCACACCACCTAGAAACTGAATTTTGGGACAAATGGTGTGACAATTGTACATCTATCAGGATGTGGAACAAAGCGTTAAATACCAGGACAGTTCTGATTTTATCAGGTCTGATTTTTTTTATCAGGTCTGATTTTATCAGTTCTGGTCACCCTACTCCTGAAAGACCTCTGTGTATGCACCTTGAAAGTTTTGTCACAGTTGGAGACAGGATACTGGCCATGATGGAGAATTGAATTGACCCAGTATGGCAATTCCTATGTTTGTATTGATCAATTTAGTCATCTCAGATGTAGTAGAATGGTATAGCCACAGATTACTCAAGATTTCAGATTAAAAAACATGTTAACCTTAAAAGGGTAGTGTTCATTATTTTGAATTAATCTTATCAAACTCCCATATCAGTCAGATAAGGAGCAGCTGTTTGCCAAATTATCATGACATATTCTTATCTTCTTAACAACACACTCCCATTATTGGTCCTTATTGATTAAATGATGTTGCATCTGATGCGTAAACTTCCTAGAAAGTTCAGAATGTCTCCTTTTAATGAGCATGTCATTTAATAGCAACCCTTTGATATGCTCTTTTGCTAAAGTGTAACCTGAAATTGTATAAATATATTCCAGATGTACACCTGGATCCTGATATAAGTCTTCAGCATCATGTCTTCATACTCAAAATATTTAGGTTTGATTGAGACTGTTTTCAGTACAATATAGTTGAGATTTCTGCTAAACCTTGTAATCACCCTCAATCATAAAATTTCACTTAAACATTTGTGGATTTAGCCATAGCACTTTGTGCATCCAGTTATTCTCATGACCAGGCCTTTTCCATGTAACTAGTTTTGTGTCAGGGAATAGTCAAACACAAACCAATTTTAGGACAAAATGTCCATATCAGAGTTTACACTAAAACCAAAGTTAAATTCAAACCACCACATTATCACTGAGCCAAAATCAAGTTACTTTGTAATACCAGCTCTTAGCTGAAGAGGTTTACATCTCAGTCACTCTTCCAAGACTTCACAGTAATTTTGTTAATGATCCATGGTACAGTAATTATACAAGCAAATAAAGGCTGAATGATTTAAGACTGATAAAAGCAGAATGAGATCACAATTAAAGTGCCAAGGAGAATTAGAAGGACTTTTTCCATATATGAGAGGAAGAAAGTACACAGAACAAGGGTGACTGAACAAATAAATGAGAAGGATTATAATTATAAAATAACTAAGTCTTCTTAAAACCAGTCAGATGGATTACTTAATTTCCCTTTTTAACAAGACTAATAAGAAAGAGGTGAGAACAATTCAGAAGTAAAAAAGATCTATATGGGTTTGATTCAAAGTTCATTTTAGTCTGCAAGTATATTTATTAATTTCAGCATGCTTTTGGTCAGACCATGTAGTTATAGGGGCTAAAAAGCAACTAAAACACAATTATGAGAAGTGAAGTTTGGTTTGAGTTACAACTGAAAGACACATTACTTGTCTGGAGGGTATTTCTCTGTAGAGTACTCAGGGAAATAACTATCAAGCTTACTGAAATGGTATTAATTCATAGAAGTCATGGAGAACTAAGGAGGTATAAGACTGGCCAAAGAAAATGTATTTTAAAAAACATATGGAAAATAATTCTGGTAACTGACACTTGGTAAGTAGAGTTAATTTTTAAAAAATGGGAAATTGTGATTTTTTTTTTTAGATAAAAAATGTGTCCCACTCTTTGACTAGAAAACTTGAAACTTTTAATGAGTTCCTCTGTGTCAACTTCAGTCTTTCTTATTCAGTGTGATTGACTGTACTTCAGTTCTGAGCATCTCAATAGCAGAAACTGGAAGGAATTCAATGAAAGGCAACATAAATGATTAATAAAGGATTAAGAAGAAAGATTAAGAAATTGAAGGAACATAGCTTGGATTTAACAATGACTAACACATTTGTGAATGAGATAACTGTGTGTTCATATGGTATTTGAAGGATGTAAACCCCAAGGAGAGAGAAACTAATTTTACTGTGGTCTGAAGAGAATAACCTAAGCGTAATAGAATTATCCGATGGAAAACTTCTGGTTTAACATCTAAGAAGTAATCTCCTAAGAATGAGCTATTGGATTGTGGAAAAAACATTCAAAGACAATGATGAAAGTCCTTTCATTTGAGTCACTTCAAATAGGCATACAGCAATAATTGGACAATGCACTGTGTGGAGCTGTTCTTTATTTGCCAGATTATTAGGTAAATGGGCTAATAACATAGGCTGTTTCCATTATTAAATTGTGAAATTCTTCTCTGGTGATTGACTGTACTTTCTCTTAGCTACCACCATTCAGTAGGGATGTGGAGGACAGGTCTAAGACACAGATGTGTCCTGAACTAGTAACAATAGAAAATGACCACAGGACCTACTTTTTAATGCAAATCTAGGATCCAATAAATCTATCACCAACTTTGGCTTACAACATTATGATTATAGAAATCATTTAACTCTATAGTCAGAGTTTTTACAGATTTTTGTATAGATTCAGAAACAATATCTTCTTAAATGCTTGTGTTATTCCATAGGAACAATCCAGGACCATATTACTCAAAAGCAGAATAATGTAGAAATTCAGCTTGAGTTCTGTTATTGAAAGCTACTTATTTTCTGAAGTTGATAGCTTTCAATTTTTGTGGATGAGATAATGCACTATGTAGTTAGTAGGTGAACAGTGGGGGTTGCGGTGTTTCTGAACTAGAAATGCAGATTGCAGGGAAATAGGATCACTGATACAAGGTTGGAGGGTAGTCGGAGATATGGGAAGGATTTAATGTTGTTGTTAGCATCTTAACTTTAAATTTCCTGTTTGTCTAGAATCTACTCTAAGTACTATGGATGAAATCCTGGCCTCATTGATGTAAATGACAGAACTCCCGTTGTTTTCAGTGAGTCCAGGTGTCACATCAGAACCTGTTTATGCCAGCTGTCAAAGAGTCGATAGGAATATCCTTATTCTAGTGTGTGTGTTCTAGTTCACCAAAGAATGTCTTGTGAGTCCCCAAATGAAAACCAGTGGCACTGTGGTCCTTAATAATGTCATGAAATGTATGTAAAAATACTATGTAAAAAGCTATGTATGTATACTGAAAATGTTTTAAAGTCTGTATCATTGTATCAAAGATGAAAAACAGATTTTCATCCAGACAGGCGGTAAGAAATGTGTATCTCTCATTTGGGGTGTACATTAAGCATTGTAAGTTCACACAATGGATGTCTAGTTGCATACAAAGTTAACAGGAGAGGAACAGACAGGGAAAACAAGGCATGGGGGGTATCCTGGCTGTGTGCAAAGACAATAAGCCCTCAGAATATATTTAGGAGGAAAAGAAGATTCTCCCTGATTCTGCACCTCAAACGTATACAGGCAGAGAGTTTACATTCATGAAAATGAGATCTTCACCAACCTTGACTGAAAACATTGCAGAGGACTTAGGGTGTAAGAAAGTTTACTCTATCTAAGTTTAGTCTCAAGAAAACATGTTATGATTTTGTTTTATATGTAACCATTTATTTTCAGTATTCTGACTCATTGGCTATGTCTACACTGGCAAATTAAGTCGACTTAAGGAGGCTTAAGTCGACTTAAACAAATCTGCATGCACACCAGGCTTTCATTAAGTCGACTTAAGAAATTCCTTAAGTCAACTTAATGAAAGCTTAAGTCGACTTAATGAGAATCACCAATTAGGTCAACTTAAGCCTCCTTAGGTCGACCTAACCCTTATTTAGGTCGACCTAAGCCCGGTGTGGATGCTTAAGTCCACTTTGTTACGTCGACCTAAGGGCAGTTTGGTTGACTTAACAAGGTGGATTTAGTCCACGTCCATGGACACCACTTTAAGTCAACTTAATAAGGTCGACTTTAAGTCAATTTAAAGTCAACCTTATTAAGTTGACTTAACAAAGTCGACCTAACTTTTTGTAGTGTAGACATAGCCTTCATGTCTTGAATCTGTAGTCTTTGATAATAAATATACTTGTACATGTATCTCAGTACTGTGGTGTTAAGTTGCTCTTGAGCTGAATCCTACAATATGGTTTATATACTGTTCCTTTGGGGACAACATATAAGATACTTCTGTGAATAGCTAGTGTCAGGGGCTGGCTATCACGGGAATGCTACAAAGTAACTATATTAACCTTCAAGGCAAAGTAAAGATTGGCATAACCCCGAGGAGAGTCTTTGAGTGGCTGTAAGGTTGGTGATCTTAGAGAGCTGACACCCAGCTAAGCACACACCAGTTTTCCTCATGCAGGAGGCAGGGGATAGATGGCAAGGTGACTCACAATACTGGGTACCCCAAGAACTACTGTATTGTGATTTCACATATGGGACTGATACAAAGTCCATTACATTTGATGGAAGAACCTCATGCCCTATATTTATAGGCTGATTACTAAGGCATTTCTAGTCTCATGCGAGTCAGCCTTGTAAATAAACTGAAGAAATAAAAGCTATTTCTGTTCTTCCAACATGAATCTTATCTGGGGTCAATTCCTGACTGCCACAGTTGCTTCATCTCTTTTGCTTCAGATTTACATCTGTAACATGAGGATAATAATATTTTCATTTCTTTATCCTTTGCAAATCTTGTCTAGTTAAACTGTAAGATCTTTGCTTTCATGGCTATCTCTTGTAGCACAGTTATAGCCTTTGGATGCTACTGTAATTCAAATAACAGTAATGTATCATTACTTTCCATTATATAGAGTTAGAATTAACTAAAACAATTAATTTCCCAGAAAAGAGTCAGTTTTCCATTAAAAAAAGTACAGATGTCAAATTGCATTCATAGTTCAGCATTTCATGATGTAAGAAAACAAGACACAGCACTCTGGTTTTTTCCTTCTCCTGATATCCTAACCAGAAAATTACCTCATTTTCTCTTTTCATTCAATCCTAGCTAAATTCTGGGCACCAATTCAACAGGGTTATATTTTATATAGGCACATTTTACTGTGTTATACACAGCTGCTGTTTTATTTTTCTGCCATGACGTGTCCTAACAAGAAGAAAGGAATCCCTAAATCTTTTGTTAGATAAAAAACCAAAGAGCTCCTGAAATAATTGCATCATATTTAACTATAACTAAATATTTCTTTATTGCCACTAGTCATGGACAATTTGTGTACAAAACAAAACAAAAAAAGTTGTTGCTTGATTCCCCCAAATAAAGAAAGCATTAACATGACTGACTGACCAGTTGCTGGATCTATATGATGCAAAGAAGACAACTGGGGAATTTTTTACAAAGTCATTATATGGCAATGAGCTCTATTTCTACAATTTGCATAACCAGTAAGACGGGTTGCTTCTCCCTGGACATTCTTATTTGCCTTGCATAAAAACCCAGAACTGTTGACTATCTTTTAAATTAAGGGCTAAGTGAGCCATATAGTCAATATTAAAAGCCTACAGTGGAGAGACATACAGCATAGGCAAAACTTGCAAAGCACCTAAGTGGCCAAAGAGCCTTAGTCCCTTCTTAAGAAGTGCTTATGTTATTCTTTGACCCCTCTTCTGGTGATGCAGATTACATATATATGCACAAAATGTCTGGCATCAAATTTAGGGACAGGAAAACATCTCATCTAGTTATCTTATGTCTTAAGCAAAATATTTAATGATTTTTTGTTTAAATGAACTACATCTTTTTTTCCTGAAGAATACTGTTGGGATTATTATCATTGTCACCAGGGCTAGATTAACTGGCCTGGGGGCCCCGGGCTGCCCCCCACCGTGGGTCCTCCCATCTGCGACCACCCCCATCACTGGGGAGGCATGGGGCCAGAGGGTGCTCCTGCAATGACCCTGCTCCAGCCAGTCTGCCAGAGGGGAGGAGGGCCAGCTGGCGCATGGTACGGCAGCCCTAATGCAGACCCCACAAGGGCCATGGGCCCTGGAAAGCTGCACCGGGCCTTAGTGGACTTGGAGGCTGCACCAGCTGTCAACACCCCTTGGTGGAGTGAGCAGGTGCTCACCCGCCTCGCCCCTGGAGGCGGACTAGCCAACCTGAGAACAGGATGGGTGCACAGAGCCCATCCCTGGCTCCAGGGCCCTGACGCCCTCCCACAGCGCCAGTAGAGCAGGAGCGCTGTCAGGGGAACAGTGGATTATTGTAAGGGTTTTAGGGGCTGAAGCCCAGGGCCCCCCTTTCAGCTGGGGGCCAGGGCATAAACCCTTTTAGCCCCTGTAATAATCCGGCCCTAGCTGTCATGTTATTATCAAATACCAATGCCCCACTAGTAACATCTCCATCACTCTTTCAATCAAAGTGGTTCATTCTACAGTTATAAAGAGGCAAAAGAAGTCACAAAACATGATGGATCTTAGTACTGGAAGCAATTATGCATGCTTGGTAACCCATCAAAAGTTCTTGTGGCAGAAGGAAATTTAACATAAGTAATTGTTTAATAACTGTATGTGCTCTTGCTCCATTTGTTTATATTGATGAACTGATGTGAAACAATTTGAAATTCCATTAAAAAAAACAAAGCCAGATTATATCTCTCTGAACTCTGACTGAACTTCTCAAATCTTTCATTTAGAAATATTGAGAATACAGTGTGAGCAATCTGTCAAGTACAGGTGTTTTTTAAACATTAATATAGTAACAGAATATAAACAAGTGTTTGTTGACCACGAAAGAAAATCAAGAATAAAATATAAAACCTAATCATGCCTTTTGTTCCTGAGAAGGAACATATCTTTCATAATCCATTTACAGGGGTCCTAATCTTTCACTCTCTCTCCACTGAAGATATTTCTCTTAATTATTCTTGTTTATATTTACTATATTATAGAGGGAAAAATAAAACTGGTCAAAGAAGGGTTAGTAAAATCTACTTACATTTGGTAAACTTCATTGAAAGGAATGCCATCTTAAAAGCATTTTAGCCCTCTTAAATATTTCCTCAATGGAAATCCCATTCTACTCCTGAAAAGGAGTAATTGAATGATCTGCCTTCCTTAGAAACTTCCTAAAAACTAACATTAATAACTGAAAATGGATCAGAGTGGGCAGCATTTGCTGCTAGAAAAAATCCATTAAAAATACATTCTTCTGACAAGTGAAAGTAATGTTTCCAAGCCTACTGCAACATAGCCACATGTGTAATAGGAACCAACACTTGTAATGTTCCTAACAAAGTCATTTTTCATAGCTCTATATGGTCTCTGATAAGCAGTGTAGAATACTAAAACAGCTTGAAAAAATTACAGTCATGGAAGAGACTCAAGAGTCTATATTCGTTATAGAATTAAAAAAATCCCACCTGCAATAACCTGGACATCCCTGAAAGGATTTGCATTGTCCTTTGAAAACTACTCTCAACATCTCACAGGTTGCTCAAATGCTATCACATGGATAAAACCTTCTAGTTCAGCTGTGAAAACCAACAGCTCCATCTCACCTTGCCCCTCCCCCCCAACACACACCTTGAAATACAGTCAATACTCCAACTCCTGCAGATATCCCAGTAACACCAGAGGTTGGTATTGGTCAGAGTGGAGTGAAAGCCATACTGATTACAATTAATTAAAATAATTGGTAATATGTAAAGAGCATACATTAGGAGGTGGGGATAGAACAATGGTATCAGGTTTCCTGGACTCAAGTAGTTTGAAAAGTACATTATAAGATGAAACGTTCTACTGAATCATTGCAATGGAAATACTCGGTCACAGCCCAAAACTCCAGAGAGACAATGTGTTTAAATCAAACTGGTATATTATCTTATTAAATGGGATCTCTAGTATGAAAGTTTTGTTGAAGTGTCTGTGTGAGAGACTTCTTATTCCTGGGGAGCTATCTGAAGGGGGATTGATATGTGAGCTGCAGGGGAGTGTGTAACTTCCCTCAGTTTTTTCGAAATGAAATGTCATGTACAGGAATGTCTTCATTGCTTAATACATTTAGATATTTATTTTGCAATCTATATACAAAACATTTTTTCTTATATAGAAGTGTAACACAGTCGCTATGATTCACTGACATTAAGCCTGAAGCAATAATGCTCAAGAAGAGTTTAAGGTTATTACAATTTAAGGCTGCTGTTCAGTTTTGTGAAAGAACTGCAATTTAACAAGTACTATAATTCTAACATTATTAATTATTATTATTTGTTTAACAGTAACACCTAGTGGCTCAAACCAAGATCGGGTACTGTGTACAAACATTATTATTTTATGTTTATTACAGTAATGACCAGGGGCCAGCTAAGAACACACACACACACACACACACAAAATATTAGAAAGATGATGATGTGGTTTGGGGGTAGATAACTTCAACCTGTGTGTGTGTGTGTGTGTGTGTGTGTGTGTGTGTGTGTGTGTGTGT
>ML685794.1:11319580-11404294 GCA_007922175.1 Pelusios castaneus
GTGTGTGTGTGTGTGTGTGTGTGTGTGTGTGTGTGTGTGTGTGTGTGAGAGAGAGAGAGAGAGAGAGAGAGAGAGAGAGAGAGAGAGAGAGAGAGAGAGAGAGAGATCCTTTGCCGATTACCTCTTCTGATTTTTTGAAAACCCAGTTCATCAAAATGGTTTTGATAGGCCTCTTACATGTTTTTGGTGGGAAGGGATGTACTGACTTTATATTGAAAGATTACTTAAAGCTGCAGCAGAGATTTCTTTTGGATTCTTGCCAGCCTGCTTCTTATATTTTCCTTTTAGTGTTGTAATCCCTTCTCTCCCATGTCAAACAGCTACTGTTTTGTGGTATGTCTGATTGGCGGCAAAGGTGAGCAGCTTTGTCACTGGGTAGGTAATCAGGGTAATGTAAACACCTTCACCTTGATACCTAATCACATTCCCTCTGAAATACAATCAGTCTCTCCTGACTAAAGGACTGAAAATCTCAAATCCACTCATAATCCAGTGTTTTCCACAAGGCAGCTCAAGGATGCTTCACTGCTGTACAACTAAGATTAACATTATAAGAAGGTTAAAGAAAAAATGATCCTGCTCAAATATTGCATGTTTGATTGATTTGAAGTTAACCCTTTAAAGCTTAATGTCCACTCACATAAATCCAAAGCAACAGCCAGTATAAGATTGCAAATTCTGTTATTCCTGTTTGTTTTGTGCGTGGTGAAAATTTAACAATAGATTATTGCTGTTTGGATTTAGTAATAGGTAGTCACTCAGTGTGTGTGTTTGAGAAAACTAGGTTATAGTCTATTTCATTGTGGATCTGATCCAAAGAGTACTGAGGTAATGGAAAGACTTCCATTAATTCCAGTGGGGTTTTCTTCATGAAAAAAGTAGTCAAATCAGCAAACACCACATAATGTTGGAAAGGGCACTTGGTTACATTTAAAAATACTTACACTCTGGCTTTCTTGCTCAAAATAAATGCTTTACAGTTTGTCCTTGATTATCATTAGGTAACCTGACTGCATTCATTTATTTTGCTTAAAGGCTTCCATTTGCTATTAGTTTCTAGGGAAACTCCATGTCAATTGAGTTTTTCACATAGGTATAGATTGGGACTTGGAGTACATACAATTGAACCCACACAGTTAGGAATTAACAGGTGCTGCAGAGACACTTGTTCCCCTTGGAGTTGGCAGGTGGGGAGGGCAAAAAACCTTGTCACTCTGTCCACAACATTGCAGCCAGTGCAACTGGTATAGGCCTGCTACAAAGTGGTACATGCAGTACAAAGGGAAAGCAGGAGAGAACTGTGTGGCAGAGCAGTTATGTTGAGCTACATTACTTCCTGGGATGGACGAAACCACCGACCCTTGCTTTGCTCAGGGCTGTGCCTTTAGCATAGGACCACTTGTGACCCCTTACTCACAATGTGGTGATCAGTCTCTTACATGAGTAGTCCTGTGGATATCAATGGAACTACCCATGCTCACCAAGGTGAATTGAGGATGGTTCACAAACTGGCCCATAGTTATCATCAGCAGAGACACCCAATTCTGTCTATTTAATCACGTTCAGCAACATCCTGTTCTGTGAGTAGCCCCATTAAAATTGTGACATAGTTCCCACATATTCAGTAGACTTGTTTGAGTTTGGATCTCTAGCCCCAGGAAAGAAGCTGAGATTTTTCAGGTATTTATAATTTGGTAACATTTGGGCTGATTAGGCAAATGGTCATTCCCTTACCAAATTTCAAGATCCTGTTCCAAACTATGGTGGCACTAGAGCTTCTCAGTGACATGGTTGTAGGAATTTTTTAACATGGGCAAAGCAATATATTTTCCTTTTGCCTTGTTCTTGGAAACAGCTGAGATATTTTGGATTTAGGCAGGCAACTGACATGGAAAACTTAAGCCCAAATAGTTTTGGTAAATACATAAGCAATGGAAAACAGGGTCCTGTAATGAAAAGTGTCAGTCAACCTTAACTAGAGATGTCCATGTCTATAAGTGATAACCAAGCCCTTAGTATTTTAAAATTTACTGGTGCTGGCAGTAGCAAGAATTTTGGTAGTATAAAAATAGTCTTCAACAAGCAGAAAGGGCATGCTAAAGTAAGGCTTCAGAACATTAAATTCAGTTCTAGATACATGCAGCTTCTCTAAACAGGATATTATAAAATGGATATGACTTGGGAAAGTGTTTCAACAGCTGTACATTACTCTTCCATTTTAGATCCAAAGAGCATTAAAGCTATGCAGGCTCTAAGCAAGAAATCTAATTTAGTGCATGAGCAGTATGTCTTATATGCAGCACAACAAGAATATGCAAATAGATGAGCACATACCCCACACTTGAAAGCTTGGGAAACCCTTTCCAATTAAAAACAGATTGATCTCCATAGAATCTATGAATGTGATTTGGGTGTTTGTGTTTTCTACTGCAGCACATTTTTCTCGCACTTTTGCAAACCCCAACTGTTTTCCTTATTGCCCCTCACAAGAAAGCAAATTCAGTTTTCAGCCATCTGTTTCAAAATGTGCTAGTTATTGCAAGTCTGTAGTTTATTCTTTATTTCTATAACTTGTTTGTATTTTTGCAACCTTAGCTAAACTACTGGAGATGGAAAAAGTAGGGATTATTTTCGTTTTGATTGAACAAAACCTCATTGTTTAGGTCTTAGTTTTGCAAAACTGAAAACAAACCTACAGGTGTTTCCAGAGCTCAATTACCTGCTATTGCACTTGGCCACTGGTGTGCCTTGGTCTCCCTTATTCTCTGTCTTTAGGACATAATTTAGTTGCTTGAGAGCTGTAATGCCTTGGTAATATTAGAGTTGCTGGGGCTAGTGTATTGTGTGCTGAGGGGAATTGGTGGCCTCTGATGTACTGGTTGTTTTGGTAGTCCCTTTTGACTTTAAATTCTATGATTAAGCTCCTGGTCCCACTTTATCTCAATCCCAAGAGGATAAAGTTCAGTTCACTGAGACCCTCTGAGCTCTCACCCCTCCATCTCTTAATTTGTTATGGGAGTGAAAACTGTGCTCAGTGGATATTAACTGCATGTGAATATTAACTGCTATGCCTTTGCTGTCAATGCACTGCTTCTCTAAGGCTATACCTATTTTTGGAGCTAGGGATGTGATTCCCAGCTTGCATAGAGCTAGCACACTAAACATAATAGTGTATTGCAGTAACACAGGTAGTGGCATAGGTACCTATCTTAAGAACGAATCCACCTGGACTCTATAGCAATATATTAAGAGTGGGTAGCCTGTGCTGCTGTTTACCATTCCCTATGCTAATACTACTATTTGTAGTGCACTAGCTCTCATTGCACTAGCACAAGTGTATCTATGCTAGCTATGAATTGCACCCCTAGTTCCAAGGGTATCCTAATGGCTAAGAACTCTGCTGTGTGCAGAGACAGCAGTCAGTTTGTTCTGAATTGCTACCCATGTTATATAAACAGACCGTTATTAAGCTCTCTTGTGGAGATGTTACATTTGTGCCTTTTGTTTTGTTGTTTTCCTTATTCTCAGAATAAATGTCTGTCAGGCTGAACAGGGCCGTCCCGTGGGGGAAGCAGTCCCAGAGCCAATTGGCCAAAGCGGGACCCCTGCCCCCCCATGCTGGAGGGGATCATGGCGGACCGACTGGCCCGCTCCGCCTCCCAGGGAACCGGCCCTGGGCGGGAGGCCGAGGCTGCCAGCGCGGGGAGCCGTCTCCGGCAGCCGAGGCTGCCTGTTGGGCGGGGATTTGGCTCCAGTCCCGGGCAGGGGGGCCGTCTGCCAGGGGGGAGCGGGGCCCGGGCCCGGGCCCAGAGGCCGACTGGAGGGGGAGGGTTGGAGTTGGCGTGGGCCCCGGCCCTGATCCCGACTGGCGGCCCCGGCCCTGGAGGCCGAGGCCGCCTGCAGGGAGGAGCCGGCTGTTTGGGGCAGGCCGGCCCAAAGGCTGGGCCCCATGTGCTCCGCCCCTGGGCCTGCCTGCTCCGCCCTGGGGGCGGGGAGGGCCGGCCAGGGGCCAGGCATAGCCCTCCCGCTCTGCCGCCTTCGGTTCACTGCTGAAGGCAGTGGGGCAGCTGTGGGAGGAGGGGCTGCGACGCGCGCAGGCCCCGCACTGCCCCGCTGAAAGCGGGACAGCACGGGACCCACGTACCCGTGAGGCCCAGGGCGATCACCCCGTTCGCCCCCCCTAGGGATGGCCCTGAGGCTGAAACCATCTTTAACTCTCTGGATATGGGAAAAAAATGCAAAATTCCAACTGTGAGGATGAGAATGTAGACAAGCAAACAGAGAAAGTGAAGAAGCAGTAAAAGTTGCTCAGTGTGTGTTTTAAGAATTAGAACAATACGATTGTCACATATGTACAAAAAGAGGTTCTCCAGTTTTATTTTTAAAAATGATTAATTTGGAATATACACACACCAATGTGATCAGTAGGCCAGATTCTCCACCTGCTTGAATTAGCATAATTCCATTTTTTATTTTCATAGATTGATGAGAACCAACTGACTTTAAATTTAGCCCTCTTAAAGTTGACTCATATCACCCACCCAGAAGTGCAGTCGACCAGTCAACTGTCTTTTTTTAGGAAAAAAACTGGTAAGAATCAACTTGTTTAAGAAAGGTATGAATCTTCAGTATTTCTTCTGTTAGAAACCTTAAGTCATCCAAAACCAGTCTCCCAGAGGCCATGGAGATATTTAATTTTCTCCCTAAATCATTCTCTGAATCAAAACAATCAGGAAAATAACCCCCAAGATGATGTCAAAAGCTTGCTTATTCTTTGACACAAAGAAGCTAACATCAATGATGTTTGTAAAAACACAGGTAATGTTCATATCTATCACAGAGCATTCAATATAAGTGATAAACTAATCAAACTCATGACAGCACTGTAAGAGTTGTAACATGTCACAACCTATACCATTTACACTGAAAAGGAGCCTTTGTAGTAGCACATGCTTGTTCTTTATGTAGGTAAAAGCTATATCTGTGAGCAGAGTAATTGGAGATGAAAATCATAGTACAGTAACTGGAGATGAAAATCATCCCCATATGTGACTTTTTTTTTTTTTTTACACATAAAATAAAAGCAAATGTACTTTTTGACCGAAGATCACAATCAATCAGTCTGGATTTAGATTGTTTGTGTTATATAAAGATGCTTTTGTCACATTTTAACACTTTTGAGGTGCTTCTAATTTTTATTGTACAAAATAACAAATCATTTATTTCTACACCCTGCTCCACCCCAGGCATTTGCTTAGTTTGAATTAGCGAATTGCATTGAGTTCAATTGGCTGGTTAATTCGAACTAAGCAATTAGTTTGAACTAACATGGCCACATTGATTAATTCGAACTAACTAGTTTGAATTAACTCTTAGTTTGAATAGCATATTCAAATTTATTAGTTCGAATTAAGGAAGCCCTTAATTCGAACTAATGAAAGCCTAGTGTAGCCATGGCTCAAGTTAGTTCAAATTAAGCTTCCTTAATTTGAACTAACTTGCCAGTGTAGACATAGCCATAGACTCTAGATGATCTTACTGGTCCATTCTGACCTTAGTCACCCACCCACTCCTCCAATAAACCTCTAACCTATGACTGAGTTATTAAAGTCCTCAGATCATGATTTAAAGACTTTAAAGTACAGAGACTCCACTAGAAAGTGAGCCATGTCCCATGCTATTGAGGAAGGTGAAATACTCCCAGACCCCTTGCCAATCTGTCCTGGGGGAAAATTCTTTCCTGACCCCAAATATGGCAATCAAAGAGAAAATAATGGGTACATCCACACTGGAGCATACGGTCAATTTAAGGACAGTTAAGTCGACCTACAGCCTGCTGCATCCACATCGGGCACTTAAGTCGACTTAAGCACTTCCTTAAGTCGACTTAATAACACCACCTCTGAAGGTCGACTTAATGCTTAAGTCGACATTATTAAGTCGATTTAAGCCAGTGTGGACGGGGAGTGCCCTTAAGTCAACCTAACTGGCCTCCAGGCCCCGGTGAAATGTGGGACAACTATCCACAATGCACCACTCTTTCATCAACCTAGCACCTTCCAGTGTGGACGCTGGCAGTTGACTGGAGTGTTTAGTGTGGACTTTCTAAGTCAACTTAACAAGGTCGACTTTAAGTTGACTTAAAGTCAACGTTGTGAAATCGACTTAACAGAGCTTCCAGTGTGATGTACCCATACGGTGCCAGTCATGTCCGATCCCTGAGACTTATTCTTTCCTTTTAAAAGCAAGATATGCAGTGAACAAAAATAAGAATTCTGTTAACCAAGAACTTATTTTATACAATGTAAATGCAATTGTGGAAAAAATGTTATCTTCCCTTCTACCCTTAAATTTTCCTTGCATTTTTTTTATTATTATTATTTATTCTTTGCTGAAGATGACAATGTAACAGTACATAGGATTGCTGATAAACATAACTGCTGCAGCAGTCAATCTGATTTATTTTTACTGTGGATATATACAGTTACACTGAATAAAAAGAAACCTAGGGTCTTATAAGGATAAAATTATGCTATAAGCTTTGCAAATATCAGAAAAAAGAGATGAATGAATGGCATTCACAGCCATAGGAAACTATTTTTCTTGCCATTTGCTGACAAGAAAAAAAAATATTAAAGGTCTTTAAAAAGAAAGACTAATCAAGGAAAATGCCAGTTCTTGAACAAAATGAATTCATTGTGGTAATCAATTGATATCCTCAAATACTCTAATTCCACTTTTCTGCGACATTCATGTTGTGTGTCAACAATTGTTCATTGTCTGACAAAGTAGTACAAACTGATGTTTTATCCTTGCTGTCCTTTTTGGGAAATATGTTCTACAATGTATAATCAATGCTATGAAATGTGCATTTAAGTTTGAGCCCATAGCGCATCTATTGTAATTCTATTTTAATTCTAATTATTGTAAATCATAGAAAAAAAAAAGGATATCATCTTTGATAGGCACAATCCCTGGGCAAATGTGATAAGACCTAATCTAAAGCCGACTGAACTCAATGATAGTCTTTCCATTGACTTCTGTGGGCTTTTGGATCAAACCCTGTTTTTGGGAGAGATTTTCAAAGGCAGAAATGCCAGATTTTAAAAGGTATTTATGTATCTAACTCCCAGTTGAATGAAAGAAAACTAGATTTCTTTAAAAGTCTGTCTCTAAACACCTTACTTCCATAGAGTTTCAGTGGGATTTAGGCACCTCTCCTCCTACAACTTAAAAAAGATCCGCACTGCAAGTGAGACAGGCCTGATTTCTTAAAATACGGGGCATCTCTCAGCATATCAGTCACAGCTCTGTCAAGCTGTTCTAACTAATCCCTCCAGCATTCAATATATCTATACCTGATACAGCAAATGCAGATAAAATGCCTGAATTGAAATCTGCAGAACACAACACAAAGAAGGACCCAGTTTCTTAGTCCTTCCTCATATTTAATTATTGTAGCAAGGGAGGGTGGGGGGATTTGGCAGAGCCATGGCTCCACCCCTCTTCTTCTGGTCCAATGCAAATGAAGCACTTGAGAGTGGAGAAGGTTTTGTCATTTGCTGTTGGCATAAGACCTATCTCCCTGTCTCCCCCATCTGCCAGAGCAAGGAGGAAGCAAGGAAGGAATTGTGATTCAAAGGTGTGTAGTCAGAAACATATTGCCTCTGAGATTCAGGGTAGTATAGATTATGCAACACTAGTAATTAAAGTAAGGAGAATTCAACTCTAGAAATCAAGGCAGTTTTATTGAAATTCCTACATGGGCATTTGTGCGTCTGATTTTATGCACAAAGATTTGGATTTTTTTTTTTTAACTTAAATATGCTGGAAATTCCTAGTTGCATACATTTGTGTGGCCAGAGACTTACACAATGTTGTTGTTGTATTGGGGTTTTTTGCTTTTTGGATTGTTCCTAATTAAAATAAAACGTGTGTCTTTGTTTTTGTGTTAGAGTTCTACATCTGACTTATTGACTAGCTTGTCAAATGATTAGCCTTGCGTGTTTTTGACTCTCTCTAGCAATAAGAGAGTCCATTAATTCATACCTTATACTGTTGGAAGCAGAAACATATGATATGCAAACACTGCACAGTCATTTTCAATAATTCTTTGCTAATAATTTTCTATCATTACAGCTGGGCAAAGCTCCTGAAAATCCTTTTATGTGAATTTCACAAAAAAGTTCACTGCTACCCCCACACTTTCTGTGTCCTTAAAAAATGGAAACTTAAAACAATACTTTTTTGCAAACCTAATGAATTAAGTGAAAAATAGTTTTATAACAAAACATTTAAAAAAAAATCTGAGTCTGCTATGCATGTCCAAAGGCTTATAGGACTTGTAGTCAGAATTCCATGGCTCTATTCATCTGAAATTATCTGTAGGCCTCTATACCCAGATAACTGTAAGCTATTTAGACCAAGCACGCGATGGAATTACATTTTGCCAAGATTCACAGGTGCCT
This sequence comes from Pelusios castaneus, assembly GCA_007922175.1. Taxonomy (NCBI): domain Eukaryota; kingdom Metazoa; phylum Chordata; order Testudines; family Pelomedusidae; genus Pelusios; species Pelusios castaneus. The sequence goes on from ML685794.1 coordinate 11,328,049, forward strand.
CCTGTAGAGAACTTCTTTTTAATATGTCTCTCCTCCTCCCCTCCCCACTTTTCAGGAGATTAATCTCTATTCACTAGGGAGAAAAACTTGATTCATGTAGACAAAGAGTCTATTTTTGTCTTTGAAGTTAATCCAGTTCCAAGTTACAGGAGCAATTATACATTCTCTTAAGCACAGATGCAGAAATTCTGCATGGACTTCCTTTTAAATATTCATGGATGGAAACCTGGCCCTATAATACTAAAACTTAAAGCTGAGAAGGCTTCTCTGGCATTGCTGAACCTTTCGTTATCTCTTCAGGACAAATAAGATATTGCCTTTCTCAGTATGGTTGAGAGTATATCCTAAAGCAGTGCAGAAGTGTAGCCTGAGTATTATAGATGGTGTCACCTTATATAAAGAAAAAAAAATCTCTTAATGGTGAGCAGCTCTATCCCGGTTGCATGGTTCATTGGATCACAGACAGTAATCAGCAAGACAAAAATGATATTCAAGTATGTTGCAACATACTGAAAGCTAAGGAAATTGGACAAAGAGAAGAATCCACATGCTGTCTTGGAACCTGTTAAATTTCTCACTAATCTGAGCTTTCTTGACCCAAATTTTGTAGCAAGTCATTAAATAGAATACTGTCAACAACATAGCTATTCATTTAATAGAATTCACAAATATCTTGGGCATAACTGCCAGCTACTTGGAGCATATTTTTGCTATATAATTTAGCCATCATTCCAGGAATAATCGAAACTGGTTCTGTTGTATGCAGATTATATAATGATGAAAACAGTCCAAATGTACACAAATGGTAAGTTTTCAGCTCAAATTTAAAAAAAAAAAAATCAAATATTGTATCTTTTTAATGAAAAATGCCAAAAATGTCCAGAGTAATATCCTATTTCTCAAGATCATGCTGTTTTCTTAGGCTAGGCTGCAAAAGACTGGTATTTTAATTCTGTGCATTGCTCTGAGAATTATATCCTTTGTTTGGGCCCTCCTAAAGGATTTCTAAAATAGATGATGACGGTGAAGACCCTGCCATCAGTTTGCAATGGGACTATCATTATTTTATGTTTGTTTTTCTTAGATATAGATTAAAAATGAAGGTGGGCAAAGTTGCTTTGCTTGGTATTTCTGGAGACGTTGTTACATAAGCAAGTTATAAATTATAAAATTGTGATTATTTCTGAATACAAGGACACAGGCATGAGTTTAAAATGGTGCAAAAACCACAGACCTTTTTTTCCACAGGCATCTGTGTTTGCAAGATAATTGTCTAGCTACAGTGAACTCACTTCCCTGACATACAACCTGAATAGGTGCTCTTTATCAAAGAAATTGTAAGATATATGGCTAAGGATCCAGATAGTCCATAAATACATACACATTCTTCTTCTTTTTTTAAAAAAAAGTGGAAATTCAAGATCTCTTTTTTTCACAAAATCATGTGGAAAACATATCTTAAGATGAACCTGACAGTGTCTTCATGGGAGAAGTTTTGGACTAAGTATGTTACTCTTGTTCTTTCAGCTGGACATGTTATGTATGTTGCAATTTCTTCAGGTTGGAACAGATTCGGGGTCTTGCTGTGACCTGAACAAGGAGATGATTCTTTCAGGTGAACTTTGAGATTCTTTGTTTGTTTTTTAATTGATGCATCTTGGATGTTAACAGAAGTCAATCATAAAAGGTAATTAATAAGTCTATGTGAATTTCCTGACTCGGTGACCACTCCACAAATTGTAATGCCAACAGTTGTGGCTGCAGGTGCTCCTCCAGATACATTATCTCTGCTTAATACTCATTGTCTCTGCTTCTAAGTATACGTCACTGGAGAACTGAAGTTAGGATTGGGTCATTCTTCTGTCACTAGAATAAGAACAAAGTGTCTTCTATACTCTAACAGCTGCTTTGTTTCTTCTGGTATGTTAGTTCTCTTTAGGAACCTCTGTGCATCAAAAACAAATTAGTCTGCTGATTACACCCATTGAACATTTCTTATAACTTATCTTAAGCATGTACTCGGAGAGACAGTGATGTCACATTCTGAGTTAGGTCTGTCACATTCTCATTAGGCAGCTTGGAAATCAGTTGTCTTCTGAAAGTGTGTATTTGAGGACCTAATATACAAATCCTGTGATATTTCCTGTACTTATTTCTGCCAAGAGACCACATTGCCATCAGCTTCACTGATATGGGGGTCCAAGCCCAGGATAAGGGCATATATAGATGTCTTAGACATTTTTCTTCTCTCCTTTTGACTTGTAGGTGGTGTTCAGAGCTGGATGATGTCACTCTAACTTCAAGACACTGGTCAAACTGCAACTGTGGAGAAAGGAAACATGACAGAAATGGAATCTTGTTTTCATTTCAGCTGTGGTTTTAAGGCACTGGCCTCCTTTCATATAGTTATTGAAGGCAAAGAGAACTTCACTTATATCTCCATTGCTCTGAAACCTTTCTGTTTTCATCATATCACAAAGATTGTAAAATTGGTTTAAGAAGAACTTCATTGCATAGCACAGCTTTTGTGCACATACATCCTGGATTTACAATGGCATGTTTCCACGATAATGGATATCTGGGAAGCAAGTCATGCAGACATAATCTTCCCACCAGAAGGGATATGCCATTGCCTCCATTTTGTCTGCTGACAACCTTCTGAAAGTAGTGAAAAGAAAGGGGCTTCTCAGCAAAGATAGTTTCTGCCAAAGGATAGTTGATAGACTTTTTCCCAGGACTGTGCAAAACAGACATATGGCAATATAGTTTTAGCTGCAGAGATATTTATTTGCATCTGACCTCTTCACATAAATAGTAGGATAATAATTTCTTCTACTGGATTATAAACCTGCATGGAAATGAATATTTGCATTTATGGTTAGTATCACTAAGGGGAAAATTCTTTCACCCTTACTTGGGTTGTATGATATCTTACTCTGCAGGTAGGCTCAGTATTCATGAAGCAAGGTACTTACTCACCCTGAATAAGGGTGGTAGAATAAGGCTTTGTATTAGAAAAAAGATTATAGAAACCCTATCATGTATGAAAAGAAACTTCCTATGGGGAATAACAGTACCACAATATGGTCCTTAATAAATACCTGAAATTTCTTCCAAGGTACAGAAAGATGTGAGTTATATACAATAATTTAGGGCCTCATTCTGATACTGACACTCACTGAGTTATATCTAACCCCTAGAGAAGTTCCTTTAATATCAGTGGAATTACTCAGGGAATAAGGTACTATTCAGTGTTAATTAGGATATCAGAACCCAGCCCTGGAGCTACACAGAAGTCTGTCAGGAATTTATATAACTGACAATATAGAGTACCAGGCTATTACCTACTTTAGTCAACAATGAAGTTTTCTCCAAACTGATATATGTCCATGTGACACGTCACCTCCTCAGCTCGTGCCTTTGCTAGCATTCTCAGAAGAGAGGACAAGGTGTGAAGGAACATAAAGACTGACTTGCCTTCACACCTCTACAGGTGGACCTTCTGGGTAAGAGTTGAGACATGCTGGCAAGGCTGCATAGGCCTCTACTGCTACTGCCTTTACAGTGAATATGTCAGAGGACTACATGTTCCAGAACTGCCAATCCAGCCCTTCCCATAGGACTAAACTGACTTAGAAAGTGGTGGGGCGGAAACACAAACAACAACAACAACAAAATAAAGAGAAAACACAGAAGCTTTGTGGCTCAAATTCTAGAATGATCACTGTCACAGTGGAGATGTTGAATCTGTTGTTCAGTATTGTTTAGAGCAAGTGGGATCTAATTTATCTGTTTCAGTCCCTCTCTAGGCACATGTAATATACACTATTTTTCTATTTATCATATTTATTTGAAAAAAATAAATCAAGTCCTTCTCATGTTCTAGATTTGGAGTTTCAGTAGTTGACTCTTCTTGGTATTTTTGTCCACAGATGAAGCTGGCCTGGAGATAATCCATACCAGAAATGAAATTACATCAACATGCAATATTGCTGGCTAAAATGCCACTTTCAAAAAGGTCAGGTGTGCTTGCCAGCGTGTTGTGTGCTCCTTCCATCACTCTGCGTTGTTCTCATAATGGGAACATAGAAAAACTTGGAGAATATATTATATACCAGAAATTTGTAAATGCTCTTGGTATTTGCAAGACACAATGGCTCATAAATGAAATGGAAAGGCAAACTTTGAAGGAGATGCAATGGAACTAAAAGAAACTGATTCCTCAGAGTTGATTTCTTGATTTGTCTGACTCATGCCTGCTGGACAGGAAATTCTGCTCCTTCAGCTATGTGAATAAGAAGAATTTATGATCGAATGGATTTGTTGCATCCCGTCTTTTGGAATAAAAGTCAAGTTTGGGGAGGAGGGGAGAACAAGAATAAACATGAGAGAACAGCATTTTCAAAGGCAACCTTTTTCAAAACAGTCTTCAATTCCAAAAAATGAAAACTCAGCATCAGCAGGAGTGAATCTAGTCTTACTTCAAATTAATCTAATGACAAAAGTACCATAAGTATATGACTATGATGACCTAAGACACAACTCAGATTTAACTATAGTCAGCTGTCCCATCTGAAAAGCTAATACCTTAGTTTTTGAATGAGATAATAGTGTAAAAACGGGGTATAAGGTAGTTGAAGAATAAAAGAAACTTGTTCATGATGCCCACATCAATGCATATATCACAGTGTCGCTTCTCATTTAATTGAGAACCATTCTGATTCAGAGCCTGGAAAAGCCAGTTCTCAGAGCTCTGACAGACATGGTTTGACAAGCAGAAATCTCTGTCAAAGTATAGCATCAGTGCAATAAAAGGTATTGCCTGAAATGTGGATGTGCATGACAATGCATTCTGCCCCCAACTTTGACCTTCATCTCCTCTTTCTTTCTCCAGTCACATCAAAGCTCTTTAGTTTAGCATTAGGCAATTGTTCCTGTACAGAGAGTACATTTTTATTATTTTTTTAAGTACCACAACATGGGGAATCAGCAGAGAACTATCTGAATTACAATAGGATCTACCAGCCCCTCCTGTAACCAGGGCCCTGTTATGATGGATGGTGTACAAACACAGTAAGAAAGAGTTGCTGTCCGAAAGAGCTGACTAGCCTAATAGTCAAAATATACAAGGGGAAGGGATAAAGGTAATATCATTATCCCCGTTTCACATGGAGGATATGAGGCAACAAGGGGAAGGGATAAAGGTAATATCATTATCCCTGTTTCACATGGAGGATATGAGGCAGAAAGAAGAAGCCTGTAGCACAGCTGGGAATTGGATCCAGAGCTCCTGAGTCCTAGACTAGTGCTTGAATCACAAGACCAGGAACCCTCCCTTTCTTTAGGTCTCTTGTTGTCATGGCTTCTTTAGTAACTTACACAGAAAATAAGCTGAAATGCCTCTGTCACTGGGGTATATTGTGGGGTTTGCAATCTTTTAAGACAAACACAACCACAGTCATGCATCCCATCTCTTCTAGAGAACCCTTGAGCCTTATTGGGAAGGCCCTGTAACCACCTTAGCAAATGTCCTGGATTTTGCATTCTTCTGGTAGAAGTTCTGCAACACTTCAGGTTAATTAAATGAAAATATATAATTTTAATCAATTGAATTTGTTTTACACGTGCCTGGCATTTTCAGTGTTAGAGAGAGAGATTCCAATATTGTCAAAACCTAACAATCATAAATGTTGTCAGGAGGAAATTTGGAGGTTTGGGCATCTGAAAATCAAGCAAAACGGTGTGGAATTGTCAAATTAGCATGTTCTTCAAAGCAGCTGCAGAAAGTTACTCAAAGAAACACTGTAGCACTGGGACTGAGGTTGCAAAATGTAGCCCAGCAAGGGCCACCTTTACACCCCCCTCCCCCAGACCGATTCAGAACTGTGCAGGAAAAAGACCTCACCTGGGAGGGCATCCCTTCTCCCTACAGCACCATTGCCTTTGAGAAAAACTGCAGGAAGAAGATAGCTGCAGGAAACAATTCAAATAAGAAACCCTGGATAACGATGAGGTCATCAGAGTACTTTCTGCAGTTTTCACTGTGTTTCTCTCCTCTAGGCTAACTGACTATTTGTTCTAACCTTTCCTGCATACTTCCTGCTTTTGTTTTCCAGCTGATTAATGCCTTCAGAACTTACCCTGGTTGATTTAAATAATAATAAAGAACCCCTGTCTGTTCCTCCCCCCTAATATGAAATTTTCTACCATTTCATTGTTCACTCTGCTTGCCTATTATACCCCTTTTCCCTGTCTTATGTCTATCTTTTCTATTTGGATTATAAAATCTGTGGGTTGGTAGACTCTTTGTTTGTATAATAAGGAGGCCCTGTTCTCAGCTGAGTCTAAGGCACCAAGGCTGGGATCCACAAAAATAACAATTTTGGGGGATCACTGTGATCCACAAAACACATGCACAGCTGCTGCCTAGCTCTAAAGGTACTTAAACAAACTCAGTGCCTACTTTTATTCCTTGGTTCTGCACACTGTAGTCTTACTCACTCTGTGCAGCTGACTGTTTATCTCATGCCTGAGTTGGGACAGCACTGTCTCATGGCAGGTGTTCTGGCTAAGCCACAAAGTGAGTCACAAATCAGCAATGATACCCAAGCCATGTGTGGGAACCCAATCTGGTATGTTACCGCTGAGCATGCCTACTGGATCAGGCTTCTCTGATGAGTTCACATGAAAGAGCCAACGGCAGGGGCGGTGCTGCCTTATTGCCTGAACCTAATGGCTCGAATGCTCACCAAGGATGCAGGAGACCCTCAGTTCACAAACCAGTTCTGGTGAAAAAAAGATTTGAACAAGGCTCTGCCGCTTCTCAGGTGAGTGCCCTCACCATTTGGCCATAGAATCATTCTGATGCTTGTTTTGGCCCAATTAATATTTAAGTATTCCATTGTTTAAATAAAGTGGAACAACTTCAACAGGAGAGACTGAGGGAAGCCTACATCAATTGAATGACTAAGTACTAGTGAGCACTGTATAAAATAAATTATACATTCTAAGAAAAAAAATCAGACTAATCTAAAAACTACAGTGTTTATTATGGTCACTGATTAAGGAAAAACATTCCAAATCTGAAATCTGATCTTTCCCTCAGAGATTGCCAAAAGATCAACAATTACTTTTACCAGATTTCAATAATTCTAGTGTATAACAATTTACAGTAATAACTACAAAGGTTTATAATTGACTGAGATTATATTCATTTCTTTCTAGAGCTGGCCAGACTGTGTATGCAGCCTGAGATTTAGCGAATTTATGTTTTTCTAGAATCAATCATAGGGTTTTAGTATTTTTAGCCAAGAAAATGTCCTTGTTGGTTATCACAAAAAATTATACTAATGTTGTGTAAGAGATAGTGGTGCAGGTTCTCAGTTGTTGTTAACTGGTATTACTGTGTTGAAATCAACAGAGCTATGCTAGTTTACACCAGCTAAGATTGTGTCTCAATGCATTTGGTCATATTAAAATGTGTATTGCATTCCTTCAAGTTATTAGAGTGTGGCCTTTCATGGGCTGGTATCCAAAACTTTGTGGTGGCAAAATATTTGCACAAGGGATGTAACTGCCTTCAACACATTGTCAATGTGGTATTTTCCTACCTGTTGTTGCAACATTAATATAACCTGTCTACTAGTTTTTCAGTATTTTATGATATGCTGAAATTACTTTATTCCATTTTTATCATTCATTAAAAAATCATAAGCAGTGTTACTGGGAAGCTGGAAAGTTCCATATCTATTAATAAGTGATCAATCAAGAAGAACAGAACCATCCCTGTATTAATCACAGGTCCTTCTCTTTGATTAAACAAATAAAACTAAATAAAGTTGCACCATTGAAAAGATCACATTTGTGGAGGGAAAGTGTGCAGAAGCACAGTCAGCTGTGATTTATACCCCATGTTGGCAGACAAAGAGTTAATTGGAGCCAGCTGTAAACCATCAGTTCACCTCGTGATTAAGCTAAACCTAATTTGGGTTTAGGTCCAGCTGGGGAGAGGTTGAATGACTGAACTAAGGGTGAGTCCCAGTTGAGAGAAGTAGAGCAACTAATAAAGGAAGAACTGCAAGTCAGTAGGTAAGAAGTGAGTGTTCAGTGGACAAGGTTTCAGGGCCTTTCTTACAAAAGGAGTGTTGGTAAAGGGCTAGGAGAGAGACTGGGAAACTAGATAGGTGGATGAGACTCAACAAAGGGGCAAAACTCTAAAGATTGGGTTTCTGGTGGAGATGCAAACACAGAAAGGGCCTTGAGCAGGTGTCAGGCCTCTGCGGAGAAAGTCCTGGGTGGTTTTGTACAGGAGCTGGATTGAATGCTGCTTCAAAGAGCAGGAGGTTTAGGCCATGAGTCTGGAGGGCTCCCAATAATCAATATTTCCACACTATACCCCCCCCCCATGGTAAAAATGTGAGCTATTTGCAGTAAACTTGGAGGAAGATGGGGAATAATCACCATAGGAAGCTTTGCCCATCAAAAACCAAATTAGTAGCATATTATTATACTCTGCCTGCCCTTTGATTGGTCCAGACAGATTGTTTAAGTGTAGAGGGAGTTCTAAGGAAGTATCTGGTGTTACTACAGTAGACTGACTGCTTCTGACTTCTGCTCCTATCCACTTGCCCAGAGTACCTGTTTCCCAGCTCTGATGTTTGCAGAGGAGTGAGCCCAGGAAAGGGCTGGTGAAAAGAGCTTCAAGATCCCAGAATGAAGAAGCACCCAAGGCTTTCCTGTAAGCCCCAAGCAAAGTTATTGAAAGCCCTTGGGTATAAGGACTATTGAGCCAAAGACCTGGTGTTAAGTCATTGGACTACTGACAGTGGGTCTGAGTTACCCTGGAATGGGTTAGTCTGAACACAATCAGGCCAAACCATGAGAAATACATTATCACAGATCAGGAACAGATGACTGGGACTGAGGATGAGAGCTTGATATGCCATACCCAGCCACAAGAGAGTGTGCTGACTGGTGAGTCATGCTGGCTATGTCTACACTTACTAAAATTAGTTTGAATTAGTTAGTTTGAGCTAACTAATTCAAACTAATTTGTTTGAATTAGCTTAATTTGAACTAGAAAAAATTAGTTTGAACTAAGCAAGTGCCATGAATGGCACTTGCTTAGTTCGAATTAGCAATCTCCATTGATTTCAATGGGCCCGTTAGTTCGAACTACGAAATTAGTTTGAACTAACACGGCCACATTGGTTAATTCAAACTAGTTAGTTTAAATTAACCCTTACTTCTAATACCCTATTTGAAGTTATTAGTTCAAATTAAGGAAGCCCTTAATTCAAACTAATTAAAGACTAGTGTAGCCACGGCTTTATTTAGTTCGAATTAAGGAAGCTTAATTTGAACTAACTTGTCAGTGTAGACGTAGCCGCTGTTACATGACCTGTTGAGTGGCTATTGGTATTAGCTTGTGTGTGTAACTTTATTTCTGATTATGATTATGATCAGACCTATTAGTCACAGGCCTCTGTATTGTTTGCATATGTCTCACATCTGTTTTAAAGAAAACACTAATCCAATTAAAGGTATCACCTCAAAGTTCACTATTTTGTTTCCTTGGAGAAACTTCCATGGAGACTTCTTATTTTGTTAAAACACATACCCACAGAGCCAAACTGACCTTCATTTTATCTTGCATTCTTTCATCTTAGTATTACATGCAGGTTTCTGATGTGCATCTGCTGTGCAAGACAGATAACTTTGATTTCTATTGGAAGTTCTCCTTCACTGTTAAACCTGCAAACCCATTTTTCCTTTCACATGCAATATCTTAAAAGCATCAGGGTTTTTTTTTTAATCTGCTTCATTTACTGTTTTGCAACTCAAAGTGATAAACTTTTAAGTTCACTTTTCTTCATGCCTAGGGCAATTTGTATTTAGAAACTTGTCTTATGTTCTATAAACAAAGGACTTGGCTAATAACACAGCGTAAAAACATGTTCTCTTTTAAACCTCTGCTTTGACACTATTAGAGAACTGCATCATTAAACTCTGTCCCAGTCCATTCAATAGACAGAGCTCTTGCTTGCTTATATTATCTTAGTGATCCACAGAGTAATGTGTAATTGTTTTATCATAGTAAGGGAATCCATCCTGTAGATGGTTATGTCTTGGGGAGAGTCTTCAAATATATGGCTAAGAGTATACAATAAATCAACTTGTGGTTTGTTTTTGTTTTTAAAGATTTTCAAAAAGAACAATAAACTCAGTGTCTTGTTTTTCACCTCTGACTTTCAACTTCCAGTAAAAATGACACAATAGAAGTGCCATTTGAGATGATGGGCCAGAGTTTTGCACATAACAAACAGATGGGCTACATCCTCACCTGATATAAATTAGCCTGACTCCTCTTACTTCAAAAGAACTACTTGCACTAGGTGTGAATCAGGCCCAGCATGCGTCAGCTATTGTTACAAACTATATAGTAAGATACAATAATGACTTAAGAATCAAATAGTGATGTTTTATCATAAGCGTATGCTTTTGTGTGCAAATTCTGTATATTTTAAATTAAAATTAATGTTTGCTCAAACTGTGATTCTCTATTGCAATTTGTTGCAATAGACTTGCATTAGGATAATGTGCGAAAGATATAATTCATTCTTTTACTGCTGTATTTACATTTTGTTTTTAATAATTACTGATTTAATAAAGAGAAAAACAAAATATGCTCTTTAGACCTGGCATGGAATGATTTCTTTTCATAAGAAAATTATATAACCTGTGTACAAATGAAGCTTCTGTAGCTTAGAGTACCTTCTGTAATATTTTGTACCCCATGCATCTGCTCAAATGGATGATGCGGTATACTAGGTATCACGCTAAATGACTTGGAAAGGACTTGCATAGTAAGTACCTTATCTTGCCTTTCCAAAAGTGTACTTGACTTTGGAGCCTGACATTAAAAGGGGGTTGGGCACCAAATCCTTTTTTTTTGGAAATGGCAGCGCTAATGTAGACATAGTCATGCTTGTGGAAAATAGGCTTTCCCTTTAGCTCTTCCTGTGGTCAACCCATGCTCTTTGACATGGATCTTTGTATTCTTTCATTGAAGTTAATAGGAATACTGCCATCCATGTCAGTGGGAGGAGGTTTGGACCTTTAAATTAAATGGACTTGGTGCTGAACATTGCTAACCATCACTAGCGCAAGAAGTTTTATTGATTCCAAATAACTACTAGGAGGGGCTCTTGTTCCTATAGCTTTAGGGTGCCCAAAATATAGATACTACTATAAAAAAGGAGGTGCTGATGCTATAACAATCCAGATGGGCAAGAGCAGTCACAAAACATGACCTTTCCCCTTAGTGAGATGTGAACTGCAGTCAGGGCTGGATTAAGACATGCTGAGGCCCTAAGCCAGGTCAAGATTCAGAGGTCCCACACCATAAAAATAAAGAGGAAAAGGCATTACATTATAACAGAAAGAGTAATGGAAAAATAAATTATTTTTGTAGATATACATAGGCAAAGATGCAACAAAAAACAACTAAAACCATACCTCCTTGCATAAAGCCTTATTTGTATTATCAAATAACTAAGAAGATTTATCATAAGGTATCTCTGTCATATTTAGAGGCCCCTCATAATGTGAGAGCCTAAACCATGGCTTACTGGGCTTGTGCCTAAATCCTGCACTGACTATAGTGACCTATCAGGAGTATTTAAAGTTGACCCTATTTAACTTGGGTCATTTTTTTCCCTTGTAAAATCAAGATGTTAAATATAGCCCATATTACCACAATGTTCAATTTGCATAAATCCCATTTCTCAGGTTCAGATGCAGTCCACAGTGATCATTCAGAGCTGTAAAGTATGGACCAAGTTCCTAGAATCTTAAAATGGAAAGAAGGTTTAGAACCTGTGCTCCAGCTGGTGCCCCTCTCTGCTTTTCACTGGAGTTACACAAGATGCTGCTGAGTGTGAAGTAACTGTCAGTCTCACACATACTCCCAGGATAAATATAATGGAGTGAAAAACATAGGCGTTTATCCATAAGCCATGTTAATTCACTGTTTCGCAATTCAGAATCCTTCTTTATACATGATTATCCTTGTATGGAAGATCTCTGCCCACAACACTCTTTTGAGACTCAACATGTTTTACTCTCTGCAGTATCTCTGTATCTTTCTGCGATATCAACTGTAGCAAGAGCTGGCCACCTAGTGGAATTCTAACTAATGCAGGCAAAAGAGACTGGCCAAGCAAAGAAAGCACAGTGAATGAGTGTAGGATGCTACATAGTTCCTAAGGCAGATATAATTGTTAATGTACTTCAACAGCTCACTGTGAGAGCATTTTAGTGAACCTCCTTGATTCATTTGAAACAGCAGACCCAGAGGTCCATGCAGCGAGTGCCACATTCTGTGATACCCTTTCACAGAAAATTAATGCATTTCCTTTCAAATTGTATTTTTAAGGGTTTTCTCTCCATGCTTGGTGTGATTTGAGTACTGCCCATGTTGCAAAGGCTTGTGCCTGTTATATATAATTGCAATAACTTTCTATTAAATTCTAACTAACAGCACAGATTTTTTTCACACTTAACATACAGTGCCACTGTATTCCTCAGCAGAGGAAAAAAACCTCCTTGTCCAAGATGTCTGACATGACTGGGAGGAAAAAGATCCCCCACATCCCTACAAGCCCTTTCACACAAATCTCATAGAAAAATCTACACTTGATTATATTGTATGATTGCCAAGGAAAGAGTGGTGATAAAGAAAAGTGGCATACAATGCCTCTAGCAATTTGTTTGTAAGTATATAATTAATTTTAGTACAACTTGCTTTTGGACACTAAACATTTTTCATGGGCGTATTTAACATAATGGACTCAACACTATTTCTTGTGTAGCCAAAAATCTTACTGAAATGAAGTCCTTGGTCCGCATGGAAGGCAGGGTCATGGTTGGCACAACTTTTGTTTCTTATCTAGTTCTATAGAATTCGAAAGGTTAACTTGTTTGCTCCCCTGAAACAGTTTACCAAAAGAAGATGATACAATTGATATGCAGGAAACGAATTTTATTCTGCCACTTTATCCCAAGAAATGGAACCTAAGGTAGAGCATTGGGAGATGTGTGGGGGACATGGTGGGGAAATGATCCCACACCTGCCTACTGCAGAGTTCTTATACCTTCCATGGAAGAATTTGGTGCTGGTCACTGATGGCCACAGGGTGATGCACTAAATGGATATCGGGTCTAATCCAGTCCAATTCCTATGTTACGCTTTGATTCCTGATATTTAGTCCAAAAAGATCTTCTGTTTCTGAAATTAGCAAGCTAGAAAAAAACCCTTAACTGATGCTTAGAATACTCCTTCACGGACATACAGAAATTCTAAATGTCATAATAAATTACTGTTAAATGGCCCATAGAAAGTTACCATTGACTTATGTGGTAGATCTTGGTATCATTCTAACTACTGCATCATTAGATCAGAAACTGAAATAATGTATTTCTTTTTAATTAAGTTGGCCTTACAATTTAGGAAGAACATATGGAATTTGAAAAGAATTCACATTGAAGCAAAATAAAATAAAAATGTGATTTTTTTCTCCAGTATATGCTAGAAATGTGGCAAAGCACAGAAAGATATGGATAGTTAGTTTTCTCTCATTCTATCTATTATGCTGTTTGTAGACTATAAGCTGTGTAAGAAAGCAGTTTCTATGGCTCAGGAGTCAATTAATTTCTATTAAAAACGTTGAGGAAAAATATGAAAAGCTATTTGGGTTAAAAGACATAAAATCATGAGGTAGAATTGATTTAAATAGCCTGGTATTTTGATTCATTCTAGTGTGTGCGCACTGGGGGGAAGGAGACAACTCAGTCAATTTCAATTAACCTTTTTTCCAACTGAGGCATAATCTTAAAAATTTAGCAAAATGTTACTCCATGCTAGGAAACAAGCTGTAGGAGGACCAGGAAAGAGATTTATGTGGTGTTCTTTCACAAGGAACTATTACAATAAATATTTGTGTAGTTACCTTTTCCAAGTGTGGCACATGAATTTCTTACATGTTGCTTATTGAAGAAATACTTTCCAATAAAGTTTGTTAATTATACTAAACTTTTAGGACATCCCTCCGGATTGCTACAAGAAAAATTGAACTCTAATCTATATTTTCTTTAATACTACAAATTGCTCATTTTAGGTTCACACCTGTCTTTCAGTAGAGTGGGCCAAATCGTCCACTGCCGTAATTTCTAATAACTATAACGGCCCGATCAAATGTCTCTTGAAGTCAATGGAAGCCTTTTAATGAACTTTCTCAGGCATTAGATAGGAGGCCTAGGTGTAGAATGGATACTAATAAAAACAGAACACCATGGTTCTTTGAAAATGAACTGAATTTTGAAATAACTGAATTCTGAATTATTACCGAACTCACCTGATCAGCCAGAGCCTTGGTTCTGAGAACCAGTGCCCTGTTTCTATACATTACAAAGATATTTTTGTTTTCTTACAATGGGGAAACAATTCATTTGGTTTTGTGCGAGTAGAAGTTAATGCCAACAAATTGCCTTGTTTAATCTAGTCAAAATTATACCTGCCGAATATAAGGACATGTTAGGGTGTCCACACTTGCTTAAGTCAACTTAAAGACTCAGAACATGGGGATTTTGGATGTATAGACAATCTTTTTCTGTTCTTATATTTCCATCACTACTGTGGTATTATTGGCTATGTCTACACTTAGAAAGTTAGGTCAACTTTCTTAAGTCGACTTAAAGGTGACCCTATTAAGTCGACTTAGAGAGTCTACACAAGACTCTCTAAGTCAACTGGATAGGTTGAAGGAGAGCCGAGTCTCCAAAGAGCTGGCTCTAAAGGGCTGGCTCTCCCCGAGACCGGGAAGCCACGAGCGGCTCAGCCTGAGGAGAGCCAGCTCTGTACGGCTAGCTCTCCCTGAGACCGGGAAGCGGTGAGTGGTTCGTCCCGGGGAAAACCAGTGGAGCGGGGCTTCCCGCGTGGCTGGCTCTCCCCGGGATGAGCCACTCACGACTTGCCTGTCTTGGGGAGAGCCAGCCATGAGGGGCTGGCTCTCCTTGGACAAGCCACTCACGGCTTCCCGGGAGAAGGGAGCCTCCAGGGGTCCCCAGCCAGGGCTCCAGCGGAGTGGGAATCCCTCGCTGGGGCCGCAGCCTCACCAGCAGGATATTCCCTCTTGCTGGAGCCTCGGCTGGGGAGCCCTTCTCCCCAGGACCGTGGCTTCCCGTCCAAAAAGGAGCCGTGGCTCCTCTTGCTGGGAAGCCGCAGGACCGGGGAGAAGGGAGCAGGAGCTTCCCTGGGGACAAGGGAGCCATGCGGGGTCATGACTTAGATGCAGAGTTCATGCTTAAAGTCATAGTCAAGCAACACATTAGATGATTTCAAGACATCACAAGGATTATGCAACCTTTCTTTCTAGAATGCTTTCTGTGAACCCTCTATAAATAAAATGTATTATTACAACTGAGAGGTCACTAAGGGGCAAAACATGGCTGGCCTAAATGAGTATGATAGAAGTTAGGAAAGGGAACTGGGGGCCTTATCTGTCAACTTGAGCAAAATGAAACCATAATTTGGATGCCTCATCTTCTGGAGTAGAAGATGGGAAGGCTGGGTAGTGTTCCCCTGGAAGACAGATAGAAATAGTTGAGACTAAGCCTCACAATCATGTTCAACACTTTGTACATGTGGGGCAGAGCTGAAAGGAGCTGCATCTCCACACTGTACCATGTTTAGTAATTGCTGCTGAGAGCAAACTGCTTCTAGCAACCCCAGAAACAAGGGGTCCATTTCAGTACCTATTAGTCTGTGGTAACAGAGGCTATTATGCTTGCAGAGCCTAGAAGCAGGCCTCGCATCCCGAGCTACCTCCAGTGCACTGCATCTCATAAAACAAATCTTATTCCTAGAGATCTAAATGCAGTCCTTTGTATGCAATAAACGTATCTGTATTTGTTTGGGCCTGATTCTTATCTTTTACATCAGTTTCATTCCACTAATTTCACAGGAGCTATTACTCATTAATATAATGTGAATGAGAGGAAAGCCAATTAATACATAGCTCATTTACATGTTAGCAACATGAGTTTCACCAGTTTGCCCTCTTAGACTTACCATTCTTTCTCTCAATGTTTCTAGGCAGGACTAGTGCCACCTTCCTTTCCCTCTTCTCCCACACGCCATTCACTGCACATTGTCACATCGTAACATTTGAAAGGAGAGATCCACCTCAAATACCATATACACTATAATATATAATTGAGGGATGCTCTGGAAATAGTCACACTTGTTTTCCCTTAGTGTAGTTCCATATCTCATTTTGTATGGTGGCTGTGAGTCACATTCATCAATGATAGCTCTGTTGAAGTTAATGGGTTAAATGAGGGATGAATTTGACCTCGGTAGGGATGGGAAGGGCGAGTGAATACTACTTTGATTTGTTGATTCCAGTAATACACAAAGACACTCAGTTGTAGTCTGTGCTTTACTTTTCTCATTGTGGCATCACCTTTGGAAAGGTCTAGGGTAACCAGCTAAGAAGTGTGAAAAATTGAGACAGGCGTCAGGGGTAATAAGTGCCTATATAAGAACCAACCGCCACCCCCGGCAAATATTGCAACTTCCCCTATGAAATCGGGACATCTGGTCATCTTAGTCTGAACACAACATTAAAGGCTAGAAGATTCAATGCTATTGTCTTTCTGTTATGGTTATAAAGACTGCATACTGTATAAGCATACCTGTCCTCTTAAGCAGGCTTCAGTTTCAAAACAATATGTCGAGAGTGTCAGCTTTTCACAGCATTTCTTACCTCTGTCGTGGCAAGCTGATGAGTGGCTGTTTATGGCACCTCTTACTTAGGCTAAAGAGCTTATGTACAATTTTCTGTGCCTTAAGGAAAAGTTGTTTCATGCTGTTTTCCAGTTGCTCATAGCGACGCTGAAAATTAGAATCCATTGTCCACATATGCATTATGGTAGATGTGTTGAGGAAATAGTTCATGGGCAGCCTTTTCATAAAGAACTTGAATTCATCTGAAAAAGGGCAAGATTCAGTTTTTTGTAATTATGCATCTCTGGTTATTTTTGGACACAATTTAAGTTATATGTTGTTGCAAACTTTATTATTTTAAAATAAAATATAATTGCATTACCAATGAAGATTAAATGATGATGATACAGTAACAGAGAATTGCATGAATATTATCTTTATAAATAAGCGGAAATATAAGCTTTAGTCTCCAACTGGATAATATACTAAGGTATTTTTATATAAATGAGAAGCAGGCCTACTTATTTCACAATATAAGACCTTATAATGCAAACATTTCAGCACATACAGTTTTACTCAAATGGGGAACAGAGATTACTGTTGTGGCCACTGGACCAGCCGTTTTAGGTACAGAAAAGTGTAGATGTGGCCCCTTTTCGACCTTATTAAGTCGACTTAACGTTTTAAGTCGACTTAAAAAGGTCCACTTAGGCACTACTCCGCGTCTCTACTGGCTTAAGTCAACTTAATAAAGTCGACTTAAGCTCTAGTTTGAATTAAAACGAGGTGTTATTAATTCGAACTAACTTTTCCTTAATTCGACTTAAGGAGCAGCTTAAGTTGAATTAAGGAAAGCCCAGTGTAGATGCAGAGTAAATTAAGTCAATTTTTAAGCCTCCTTAAATCAACTTAATTTGTAAGTGTAGACGCACCCAAGGATGTTATATGGATTAAGTCCATTTGATTCTGTGAAGTACTCAGATGATATGATGTCAGCCATCCAAGTATCTTACATACTAAAAATCCCATTGAAGTCAAAGGGATCATTCACATGAGTAGTATGATTTAGACACACATTTGTAGAATTTAGACCTTAACTTATTTTCTATTTGAAAAGGGACCGTAATGGTAGAAAACTTCTTAAATATTGTTATCTTGTGTAATTTTCTCCATTTTTCCCTATTATTCCAGATATTGGCTTCTCTTTCCTTCATATTTCCACAGTTGTTTGACAGTCCATATTTTGTCAGATTGCTCCTGCACCAGAGCCATGATTATCCCACAATTATTCCTTAGTCCTGCCAGATGTTCCCCTTGGGTAGACACCTGCACAGAACGCCCATGTAACTACAATGAGTTCTGCATGAGTACACTGGTCTGTCTTCATGAGTAGTTTGCAGGGATGGGGCTTCAGTTACAAGCAGAGCTGGCTAAAATATGTTCATCCTATTTTGGACAGAAAATGGCTTTGTTTGAGGAAAATGTCTGTTCTTGTTTACAGAAATTTTTAACTAAATAATAGAAATCAGTTTCTTGATATAAAACCTGATCACTTTCAGAGAAAACTCTTGAACTTTTTAACTTGTTGGTTAGTATATCAGACTTTTCGGGGGAGTGTGATGAGGAAAGGAGAGAAAATTCATCTCTAGTTGTAGGATCACATTATAGGCCATGGAAATGGGCATCGAGATTTTGGCATGATATAGGTTTAAGAATAGTAAATTTTCAGTATTGCTTTTTCTTATGCAAACATGTTGTGTTCATAACTTAACAGAACACAAAAATGTAAACTATATAAAGCAAAATAAACAAGGAGTCCTGTGGCAATTTTAAAGACTAACAAATGTATTTATTGCATGAGCTTTCATGGGAAAAAAATCCCACTTCATCAAAGCATGTGACGAACTGGGATTTTCTCCCAGTAAAGCTCATGTGATAAATACATTTGTTAGTCTTTATAAGTGCCAAAGGACTACTTGTTTATTTTGCTGACCTAGACTAACATGGCTACCCCTTTGGAATATATAAAGCACATGACAAATAGTTTAACTATGCCTTTGTCCTTTCTAGAGGCATGAAATCCAGAATAGTGTCCTGGTCTGAATATGCTCTAGTTGAAATTCTTTAAACCTTTAGATCACACTATTTTGATTGCAGTGAATATAGTCGTATTGCTCAGGCAAACACTTATGTGAAGTGTGTTCCTCAATTCACCCAAAAAGTAGTGGAAGTGAGCAGCTTCGAATATTCCTCAAACCTAACCTGATAGGAATACTCCTCCATAGCCTTTTGTCCTAAGCTTTATATGCCTGTGCTGTCAAAAAGAGTATCATTACTGCCAATACTGACTATTTTGTGATTACAGACTAAGAAATGAAATTGATACCACCTTGTATGGTGACAGGTTTTGGGGGGGTAGCCATGTTAGTTTGTTTTCAGCAAATGACAAGGGATCCTGTTGGACCTTAAAGAATAACAAAAAAATGTTTTTGGCATATGATTCTGTGGGTTAGAACCCACTGCATCTGAAGAAGAGATGCATGTTTGTGAACAGGGAGGGCTTTGAGCACTGAAGGGTAAAACACTCAATTGAGATTCAAGAAATCTGGCTCTACCTCAGGCAACTGTCGCCTCAGCAGAGTCCACTGTAGTGGTTACAATTAGTGTGAGTGGCATCGAGAGTGATGATAGAGAATTTCAAAATCCCTAGTGGTATCCTACTCTTCATGTTAAAACACTTTTTGGACAAAAAGACCATGGCATTATCACTTCTTTTCTCATCATGCTTGTAATTGTAATCAGGGCAATCAAATTTACAGCTGGTCAAACATCAACTGAAGCATCAAACTGAAGTCCCAAACCACAAAGCTATCAAATTTGTTGTCTATCTAAGGAACTGATCTGCAATAGAACTGATAGGTCAAATTGCCATCTATTGCAAATCTCCAATAAAATGCTTCTCCAGTATTGTCCAGACTCTAGGACCCACTCTGTTCTAAGGTCCTGGGGAAAACAAAGCAGTAAAATTAATATTTATTTGTTTGTATGTTCCAATTAATTTTAGTTCTGATTAATCATCTAAGGAAGTAGCCACTGTGTTCTAATAAATATATATTTGAAAAGAATCTGTACATATGCATGGGTTTGGCTTAAAATGACTACCTTTTCTGAGAAAATAAATAGAGGTTACCTTTAAAATGACTTGTGTAAATCATTCAGCCCTCTGTGTAATGAAAGTGTTCACTCTTCTTACTTTCTTAAGGAGTAAGTATAGAAACCAAACATATGTACTGTTGAAGGGGATGGGCAGGGCATGAAGGAGGGATTTAGAATAAATGTTAACAATCGTGGGACTAAACAATCTGGTATGATCTGGCTGCTTTGTGCTACTTGGGGATGCAAAATGTCAGGATTCTTGTCTGAAATGCCCAGTGGGGGAACTTTCCAGTAAACCTGTTGAGGCAACTGCTCTACTGGGAGCTTCTCCCCCCCACAACCATAGTGGGGGGAGAATGTCAGGGGATGTGCATATCAGAGAATCAGTGGGAGGGGAGCACAGTGTGGATTACAGTGCATAGGTCCTCCACTAGTACAGGATCTCTTCAGGACCATAGGGAGATGGTGTAAACCACAGTAGTCCCTATGGCTATGTCTACACTTGTTAATTTAAGTCAACTTAGCATGTCCACAGTCAAATTTTAGGTCAACTTAGAGGGGACCCTACAAAATCGACCTACGGCATCCACACCGGATGCCTAGGTCGACTTGTAGGGGCTAGGTGGACCTGGGACTGGGCCACGGTGGCAGGGGGGGCACCCCTTGTGAATTGCCAGGAGGCTCAGTCTTTGCCCCATTGTACCTTGGTACAATGGGGCAAAGGGGGACAGGGACCCTTGCAGGGCATAGGGGCAGGGTGGGCAGGACTCTGCCTTGCCCTTTGGGGGGGGGGAACGCCAGGCTGTGGCTGTGCCAGCCACCCTCGCAGGGAGGGCAGTGGGGAAGCCCTGGAGTCCCCTAAGCCGACTTAAAGTTGACTTAGGGCTACTCCACGTCCACATTGGCTAAGTCGACTTAAAACTAGGTTTTATAAAGTCCACTTAATTTTTCCTTAAGTCGACTTAAGCACCCTGTGATGCTTTAACTATCAAATTGGTGCAGAATCAGGGAGCGGTAACTGGCTCCCTCACAGCTCTTCAACATCCCTTGTATTGACTGGAGCACTAAGATGCAAGGGAAGATGTAAGAGAACTAACCACCTCTATGAAGGATGAAGCTTCTCACCCACTTTGAGACTAATCCTGAGGTGTACACAGGTCACTATCTGTGACATGATTGTTCTCATCTCCTGTGATGCTCTTTGACAGTTTAAGGCTCCAACTCAGAAAGAAGCATGTGGGATTTGGCCCTCTATAAATCTTTCAATTTTCTTTTGACTGTTTTATTTAATAACTAAAATGTAATATGATGGCACAGGAAAGGGGCTTACGGGTATGTCACATGCAAACATCAAAAGGTTTGACTCAAAAATGATTTAATATGTTTTGATTCTTAGTGAAGGTTAGGAAAATATTTTTTTGCCCATCTCTCATTTTTCACACAACCTCCACATCTCACAATAACACAGAATATACCATGCCACCATCCTTCAACTCCCTTGTCTTGAATTTAAATATGACCCTCATGTCGACTACATTTCCTGATCCTACTAAGTCAGTCCTCATCTACTGTCTTTTCCAAAATCCCAACAGTCTTCCTCAAATATTTGCTGATATTAAACTAGACGGACACTGTTCCTGGGCAGCCTTCCCCTTTAAGAACCATCCCCAGCAGGCTAATCAGCCCTGTTTAATTACGCCACCCCCCCCCCGCTTCATTTGCCTTAGGTGTTGGTCTTAACAAGAGGAAAGCCTAGCAGTTGAGGGCAGAGAAACACAGTTGACAGACTGCTCCGACCTGGAGGACAAGAAGTGTGGTGGAGGGTTGGAGAGAAATATTGCTGTCCAGAGCTTTTTAGGAAGATGGGCCTGAACTATACAATTGGGTTGACCATGGATTTATGTGTTAGTGGGTGAATGTGGATACAGGCTGTTGATACAGGCCTCTCTGAAAGGAAGGTGGCTGGTTACAAAACTCAGCTGGGCCAAAGTGTCTTTCATTTTGTGCTTTTCTTGGACTCTAGCTACAGGAGTGTTTTTTTGCCCTAGAAGGTGCTGAACTCTCTAAAGTTGCTTAACTGGAGGGGCAAGTCATATCTATAGTGGGAGGAGGCCGAAGCGTGTGGTGAGGTAATTGAGGCAAAGCTACTGTAAGGCTGGAGTGCTCCTATTCTCACTGCAGATTTTAGACTGTCTGCCCCGCCCTCCCCTTTTTTTTAAGTGCATGTTCTGGATCACTTTCTTGACTTGCTCAAAGTGAACTTCTGATCCCATGGAATAAGCCAACATGCTCTGAAAGGGTGCGTCCACACTTGAAAATTAAGTCGACTTAAACTTGCTACCCTGTAGACCCTGCGACTACACTACAGTTTCCTTAAGTCGACTTAAGCAGCTTGCTTAAGTCAACTTAAGGAAAATAAAGTCGACAATGAAAATTGTCGACTTTATTAAACCTCGTTTTATTCCGACTTAGTGCTTAAGTCGACTCCCTAGAGTTGACTTAAGCCAGTGTAGATGTGGGGTAGCCCTAAGTCGACTTAGGGCTACCCCAGGACTACACAAATGCCCTCCCTGCCAGGGGGAGGGGGGCAAAGGGGGAGTCTGGCATGCTCCCCCACAGGGCAGGGCAGAGCCCTGCCCACCCTGCCCCTATGCCCTGCCAGTGTCCCAGTCCCCCTTTGCCCCACTGTACCTATGTACAATGGGGCAAAGGCTGAGCCCCCTGGCACTGGGCAAAGGGTGCCCCCTCCTACCCCCATGGACCTACCCTAGGTCCCCCTAGCCCCTTGAAGTTGACCTAGGCATCCAGTGTGGACGCTCTAGGTCGACTTTGTAAGTTCCCCCCAAAGTCAACTTTAATTTTAAGTGCAGACTCACTAAGTCAATTTAGTTAAGTCGACTTAAAATTACAAGTGTAGACATAGCCAAAATGACCAACCCAGGACCAGCTACCTGAAAAAAAAACAAAACAGATTATAAGCAAGACAGAGGGAGCGTTTATTTATTTATTTATTAAGGTTCAAATAATTTGGATAGATTTTCAGGGTTGATATTGCTTGAATCAATTTCAATTCTTGAGCCCTTTACCCAAAATTTTTGTGTGTCAGGTTATAGTTGTTTTCAACTTACTGGAAGTCTTCTGCTGAAACAATTTTTTTCATGGAAAATTGTCATTTCTATACAATATTTTCTGTGGAACAACTTCAATTTGAGATTTTCCATTAGTTTTCTATTAAGAAAATCAAAACAAAATATATTGTTCTAGGTTTGTTCATCTTATTATAGTTTGAACTGAAATGAGAGATTCATTCCAAGTTAGTTCAAGATTAAACTGCATCTTTCTAAACTTGCAGCTTTATATAGGAATCACAGTTCTGATTCCATATGCCCCATCCCTTCTCCCCTATAAAATGAGCACTTTGGCCAGCCTACATCTCCCATAATGTATTGCAGTTTCCTTCTGATTGATCAGTGTATATTATGGGAATCACATGGCTGCCACATCATATCACATCACATCTTTTCTATTGGGAGCCTGAGTGTGAGTTGGAGAAAAGGAAGCCTGCAGAGCCAGAATTCTAACTCTCATGAGACACTGCACACCTAGAACAGATGCTGTTTAAAGTAGAACTTATTCAACGAAATTTGTCTTCACTCAGTCTGATAACTTAAAATTAAATGTTTTGTTTAGGAATGTCAGTGTTTCATTTTGACAAGCAATACCAAGAATGAAAAGTTTCACTTCCAAATCAGAAGTTTGTTGTTGTTGTTTCCCTCCCCCCCCCCCCCCCAAATGTTTCATTCTATGACAAATTTTTCATGATTTTTTTGGGGAGGGATTCCAATTTAGAAATACCCAAAAGTCAAAATATCAGAATTTACTGTGGGATGGAAATGTTGATTGTTCTGCTCAGTTCTAGTTATTATAATAAAGCCCGTAAAACTGCAAACATACATAAGCATAACCGTTGCCTCCTTAAATAAAATTGAAGGGTCTGATCCTACAGAGAGCACCATGTGAGCAAACACCAGCAGTGTCAGGAACTCCTTTTTGGGATTGGGTCCTAAATTAGATAAGGCAAAGAAATGAAAAACTTGTCTCAGAACTATAGTTGAGGAAAAGGAAGGAAAGATTACTGGGGGATAAATGAAAAGCAGATGTCTTCTTGGAAGAGGTATTCTGTATACATTGTAAAAGATTAAGAAATGATGAATCGGGAAAAACAATTTCCATCAAGAGAAGACCGAATGACATTTTTTGTAATAACACTGAGTTCAGGGCTGTCAGAATGGATTACAAGCATCCCAAGAATGAGATTTATTACCAGCTTTCAAAGAAACTGCATTATGTCCTATACATGGTGGACACAAGTAGAATCATGATAGATGAAACCTTCTCCTTCTCCTTTATTACAATGTCATCCTACTTTAAGCGTTATCTGAGCAAACAACATCTTGCATAACTTTTTAAGTAGATTTGCCAGGTGCTAAACTAGCAGGAGGCACATAATGCTTTTAGGGTTGAAAATGAGGCAATTATATTGTCTGACTCTGATTGGCTATCCCTTCACTTTTGGAATATGAGATGAACAATTTAGATATTGGCTCTCTGAAGAAATTCTGCACATTGCACCTGTTCACTTTATTAAAACAGTGACACCTCCACAGGGGTGAGGGGAGAATATTGGTCACAGAAGCAATGACAGCTGGGTATATCTGTTCTTACTATTGATTAAATTGCCTGACAACCACATGGGGAAGTTAATTACTGGGAGGGAAATTAACACCCTTGCAAGATAGCAAGATAGAATAAACAATAATTATATTAAGAACTCAGGAGGCTTGAAGGGTGTTTTTTTTTTTTTTTACTTGAGTCTGAAGTTCTGACCTCCGTCAGACAGCTAGACAGCTCTGGGGCAAATGTTGAAAAGAAAGTTCTACTGCCAGTAAATCAGTTCAGACTCTTAACAAGGAATCTTTCAATTAAGATTTAGAATGGGACTCCTTTGGAATAGCCATTGGATTCCATTCCTGATTTAGCAATGGTCAGAATGATTGGAAGAGAGACACTAGGTGCTGAGTGAATGATGCAAGCAATCATACCATCTGTATACTGTGACACTGTTTGGATCTTTAACAGACACATTCTTTCTCCCTTCTGAATCAGTTATAATGAAATTTGTCATACTACAAGAGTAAGTCTTTTTGGGCAGACTAAAGGAATCCTTCACTTTCCAGTTTCAATTTTAGGTTTGATTTATTAAATTTATGAACCATCTTCCTTCTCAATTAAAATGGAAAAACTGGAAAACTGGTAACAGATCATCAAGCTATTGTACAAGTGCACTGCTGTTGGCAAAAATGTTTCTTTCCAAAGGATATTGTGGGATTCCAAATGGATTGTGTCTGTTTCCAGATCAAACTTGCTCAGCTTACAAGGAGATATATTTGGTCCCAGCTCCCAGCCCAGCAAATTCAGCCTGTGATCTGAACGCCAAGCTGGGCTCTCTCCTTCTTTTGCATCAGCACATAAAAATTTACACATAGTGACTCCTGTGCAACCCCACTGTCTCTAAATTATAGCCTCAATTATATTTCTGCAAGCCCATTAGTTTTCAATAGGTTAGGACAAGTGAAAATGAGGACATGCTGTACAACGGCATTGCTTAAAAATCTTGTCAGTTGACTTTAGATGTCATCCCAAATAATCCTTCCCACTAAGGGAAGCACAAGAAATATTGACAATAGCAATGCAATTAGTTCTTAGCTAAAGGTAATCTGTAAATATGTTAAGCATGACTTCTATGAATTGAAGAGAATGTAGCTGCATGTGAGCTACTGAGAGCGTAATTTGGAATTTGGGGTCTTTTATTACCAGGGATGATATGGGAGAAAGAACAAACCCAGTCTGATGTCCACATCACAGGCAGACTGCAGGATTGGCAGCTAGAGGGGGGGGGGGGAAACAGAACACAATGTAAACTGAGCTAATTTGAGTTGTAGTTACTGAGGCAATAAAAAGTGGAATCCCTTTTTTACTGAGAAAATTTTCAGAGGCAAGGAAACTTCAGCTATCAATGGCTTATGGACGTGGGGGTAGTCTTGAAGTAAAAGGCAAACTAAGTTGTACTAGATTTTTTTTTCTATTAAATGTAACAGCTAAACATTATGGACCAAATTCAACCTTCCTGTAACTTCACTAGCGTCATCCATCAGAAAACATCTGATGCACAGTAATGAAACTTAAATGTGCCTGCTTAAAGGAGAGGATAGGAGACCAACACGTGTGATATTAGTCACATAGCATAATGCTCTACTGGCAGATACTTAGATACTACAGTGATAAGGGTGGTATAAGAATCTCTATAGAAAAAGCAGGGATTTGCCTGTTGAAAGTAATCCTTACTTCAAATCTCATGCCTTTAAATATAAGCTTCCTCCAGTCATTGTTTTTCCCATTTCCCCCAGAACCTCCTTTTTTGTTGCTGACTCTTATCACAACACATTTTTCTTTCATACTGAAAGTGAGTCACCTGCTTTCCTCATGATCACCAACAAGGTTCATCTTATATTTGCTTTTTTCAAATTTAAGCACTCCATTATTACTCTGACTTTAGCAATTACTTTATCATTGTAACTGGCCTAATGAGGAAAAAAGCTCTGCAAAACTATAGAAATGGGCTTTAAAATATTATAGTATGATTTTGTAAACAACGTTGTACATAACTTTGGGCATTTGGAAGTATACATTATGGTTCTTTTCCCGGCTTCTGTAATTGACAAGAAGATTTAAGAAGCAGATTTGCAAAGCCAGAATGTCAATTATCTGTCAAAACCCCATTGACTTTCGTGAGTGCTCAGTACCTAACCACCACTTGAAAGCTTCTACATTGGTGTTAGGTGAAACAGCAAACCAAGATTCTGTCTGAAGACTGTGTGGAATTTTTTGTTGTTCCCCAAATAAGCTCCACACTATTAATAGATAATTCTCTACATCCCCCTCTGAAAAATTACAGGACACATCTGAGCTGTTTTCTTCTGTTCACTTATGTAAAACGTACACAAAGAGAAATTGAGATTCATAAAAATGAAAAATGCATGAACTCTAACTTTACTGACATTTAACTCAATAATAAGTAATTATCCCTTCTACTAGACTCTCCTAATGAATTTCCTTTGCCCTTTAAGTCCCACCCTTTTAGACAAGACTTTCAGGAACAGAATGTTCTTGCTGTTCCAATCTATCCAAATAACTGAAGAAGTAATATCCTTTCAGGTAGATACTTGGTGTAAATCAGCACAGTTTAACTGACTTCAAGGGTGTTACACTAATTTAAATATACCAAGGATCTAGCCCTCCATTTCAGATAAACCTTTCAATGTTTGAACTTCTTCTGATGGTTATCTATCACTACATACAAAATGCATCATGTTCTGCAACAGGAAATCCAGCTGTTTATTCAGGAGTTAACATATTTCAGATATTCTTGATGCAGCTTAAATACAGCAAATTAAGAGATTTAAAGAAATAACATAAAAAACACGGCAGCTCTAAAAATCCATTTTAATTACATCTATGATAGAAGCTGAGCTTATAAATTTGTGCTTGCACAATTTGTGTGTGCATAACCACAAATCTCTGAGCACAAACAACGTACATTTTAATGGACTCATACGTACAAAGTACTGTGGCCCTGATCCACTTAAGCAAAACTACTGATCATGTGTTCCTTTAAGCATGTTTCAGCACTGCCTGGTCAATTGAGCTGAAGCTCGGTAGCAAGCTATCTATCCAATTTGTATACAAATGTGCTACTTCCATCTAAAGTATCTTGAGATTTATACAACACGTTTGCATGGACTAAGTTTTGCAGTGGCCTTTTTCAAAGTGATTTTGAGAATATGATATATTTTACTGTTTATAAAAGATAACTTTCCTATATTTCTCATGACTCCATAGAAATTGAAAATGATATCATTCAAAAATCTTTACTCCGCATTTGATCAATCTTTACTTTGTCTTAACTAAGTCTCTAATTTTTGCAGGCTTTTTTCCCTTCTTTCCCACATCCTTTTTAAAAAAACCACACCAAATGACATTTGTTCCTTAAGGGGGAAAAAGCAACACTAATAGCCGTGCACTCAGGGAATGAAAAATAGAGAGTAAGCATCCTATGCAAATGCACAGGATGAAAATATCAGGATAGGAAAAGATTTTAATTTCAGGTTCTCAGGAGTTATAAATAACTTAAAATATGATTGTGAACATGGTGTGCATCCAATGAATGGTCTGAAAAATCTGGCCATCAACATTTTCATATTTGCTTTTAGAACACATTATTATTTTATTATTTAAAAAAAAACATGAAGTGCAGTATCAACATTTTCATGTACATTGAGTTCTATAATCTTTTCAGGAAGCTAGGATCGATTGGGACCTTATGGATCATTGTCTATTTCCTTGCTTATCGTAGCATTTAAAAACCACTATGTAGCCAACCTGGGTATGTGTAGTTTCTCTTATTTCTATCAGTTTTGTAGAAAACAGTTACTATCTTTTGGTAATACTTTTTAATGTAAATGCTCAGTGGCTGGAAGCCGTTTATATGGGATATTGCTAAGTACTGTGCAGTTCTGTGGTACCGGAGAATATTTTCTGCTTCGGCATCACTGAAACCTATTTTCTTGCTGTTAATAACAGTTTTGATGAGGACATTTGCTCTCCTATGCTAAGTGCGGTACAAATATAGATACACAGTTCCTGCCCCAGTGATCGTGGGTTTAGATTTTGAAAGGTCTCAGCATTCACCTTTGGGACCAAATGTTCGAATAAACTCTGCTCCTTTTTAAACTGCTCATTGACATGACTGGCATTTCAAAGTGAATCAGCACACAGCTTTGGCAAGACTCTGGCCTTTTCTTCTTTGCTCTGTTCTCTTCCTCTCACCTTTAATTCCTACCTCTCTCCAGACAACATAGAGTTAGGTGGCAATTTACTGGTACTTACCTGCTCTGACAGAAATCACCAATTGTGCTGTAAGGTGGGGAGGAAATCAAATAGATACAAATACCAACCAAAAGTAGGTAATGAATATGGCAGGGAAGAGTGGAAGATCCTAAAGAGACATCATCACTTCTTCCCTCTAAGATGGGCAAGAGACCATCCATGTAATCAAATTGCTACTGACATTCTGTAGGTGCTTGTGTCTGGAGAATGGTGGTGCACTATGCAATATGACTTCATGATGAAGCCACACATCTCTCAGAAATTTGGTCAAAAGCCAGTCGTGTTTAATGTTATATTAACTCTTACTCTGCAACTTTTGCCCATCAAATGGGGTGATGTGGAAGAGTGTGCAGCAGTGAGCAGATTGCCAAATGTCAGCAGCTCAGTAAACCTTGCTGCCAAGAGGGAATGTAGGCCAGGGAGTAATGCAGAGCGTATGGAAATTTACACAAATTTCTTGGTATCTACAGATATCACCATGGATATTAGCATCAGTGGGTCATGACCGGACCCTTGTGTGTCCTCACAAAGCCCGACCTCTGGAAAGGGTGTCTTCTCATGTATTCTACAGATTTAGCAGCTGATATAGCAGGCTACTTACAAACCTTCTTTATATAGGATAATTTTTATTCTTGCTTAAGAGAGTTCAAAAAGCCTTTTAAAAAGAATGTACCATTAACAATGGCATGTATTGACAATGACTGTGATGTCATCATGCAGGTGTAACAGTCACATGGTAAACTGAGTTTATTTATTATAATTTCTATCTATAAAAGCTCCTGGGGACTGATTCAGCACCATTCTGCAGTATTTCCAGGGACATCACTGGATATTGGATGGAACCCCTGAATATGGGCGTTAATGAGACAGCTTCTGTGCTGAAAATTGTGTGCTTTCCTGAACAGGAATAAGTATAGGTGATACTGGAGAAGTTTCACAATTTTAAACCCTTTGTAACTGGTATAACTTCAGAGGCATAATACATGTCCAAAGAGGCACAACTTATTGTGCATAAAAATGAGATAAATGAAACATGGCTTTGTTTTGCCCAAAAGCATTCTCTTTATGCCATTGTTAAAATACAGCCTCCTAGAATATTCTTCTCAACAAGAATCTGTCTCAAACATTAATTCAGACAAGGTCCTTGAGACACCATTGGAAAGTGCCAATAGTTTAGGATTAACAGTTTTAGTATGAATCTTTGATAAGAAAACAGTTGCTCATGTTGCCAGGGTGGAAGCTAAGAATGAAGGCCAGAAGATATGGCTGTGTGTTTAAGATGTGATAAGGAAAAAGCAGATGGCTTAGAGTAAACAATTCAAAATAACTCTGTTGTCAATTCGTTGGGTGAAAACACAACATGTGTTAAATTAAATCTATCCATAACAATGAATGGGATATTTCACATTTGAATTTTGTTAGGCCACCAAAACTGTATTAATCATTTTCCAAGGGAGAAATTGCTGCTAGGCATGAATTGTTCACGGAAAATTCAGAATGTAGCTCAGAGGTGCCCATCTGGCATAAAAGGCCTGATTTTCTAGTGATGTCTATGCTAATTGCTCACCAAATTCAGTGTGCATTTAACATGACTGCATGCACGAACTTGCTATCTGTACCTGCAAGAGACTTGTTAGCTAGATATACTCTATAACTGACTATGTGCGTGTGTACCCATATATCTACAAATCTGGCACTCAACTGTATTCAAACTCTGGCATGCATATTTTTGTAAATCTGACCTTAATATTCTATCTAGAAGAAAATTTATGATGTCTATTTAGGGAGCAGTGGAGCTAAGAGAGAACCATTTTTTTATTTTTTATTTTTTTTCTACTACTGATATTCAAAAGGAGAATTTCTAAGATGGAAATGATAGTTAAGTACTGTGAAAGTATTTGTGCCTTTGAAAATCTACCCCTTAGTTGTTTGTTCTGAAACAGACAAACAGTCTTAGAAAGAATGTTTACAGTATTATTCTTTAGAACAAATTCTGGCCATGGATACACATCAATAACCGCAACTTAACTCAGCAGGAATTACAGATCTGTCATCTGAGGCAGAGTTTCTCTATCTGAAGATATTTATATATTTAAATGTTTATATGTTATATATTTAAACTAAAAGAGAGTAGAAAGCAGGAGAGTTAGAAAACTAGTAAATTCAAATACTCATGTTTATCTGGATTTGAGTTACATAAAAATTACACTGAATGAAGTTCCTTTGTGTATGGAAAGCCAGCACATGGGGAGTACATTGGATAGTATGTAACAGAAGGAAGCCTAGGTTCTAGTCTTTAATTTGATAATGATGTGCTGTATAACCTTGGACAAGTCATGTCCCCTCCTACCATGATTGTCCTTTCTATTTAGGAATCTAAGCTCATTAGGACAAGAAAATAAGTCTTCAGCACTTCCTTATGTCCTTGAAACCCATTAAAGTGAGATGTTGGCCTGACTAAGGACTACAGAAATTTCCCTTATTTACTGCAGGAAAACTAAATATGAGCTGTTTAAAATGACCTCTTAATTTATGACAGTTTTTGCTGAAATATGTCATTAACATGTATCTCCTATATTTCAGAATATCTAAAGCATTCATAATGTCTCATAATAACCAGTTTCATTAGAAAGCTACTGAGACACTAAGTGATATTTCTGTTGGAAGGACTTTTCAAAGAGTAATGTGATTTATGCAGGCTGTGTCATTCCCCATAGAAACTCCACTGTCTTCTGTCAAATATTGTCACTTTTTTTCCCAATTCAGAACAGCACCAAATGCAGGACATGTTTTCATCTGTGTTATCCTTGCGTTCAATGTATGTCTTTATACAAAAAATGTAAGGTGGAGATTTTTAAGGGATTTTTGCGCAAGGGATTTAGCTACCGATATCTTACTATATTGCATATGTTTATAAAATCAAGAGGGTAGAGGGAAATGGTTTAATTAAATTCATATTACTTATCTACTTTCATACTGTTTAAGGAATCAGCCTCGTTATAATAACCAAAATTCCTTATTAATGTTTAACTGACATTATACTGATGAATACCACTATTTGAAATATATTTGACGTGCCAATATTTCTATAAATGTAGAGCTCCACCATTAGCTATTTTCTCCTTGGAATCATGCTCAGGGTACCTTGAGAGTGCATTCTGAGTGGGTTTTACTACTTTCCTGTTCTATTGATATGTTCAGTAATCTAGTTCCAAGATGCTGAAAACTATAAAACTTGAGATCACAAATTTGTGGCTTACTGTGGCTAAGTTTGAATTCGATGGGGATAGAGTTGCCTGCTTTCCAGATATTGATAGAATAGAGATATATTTGCAAGCATCGCTTTTTGAGCATACGTAAGTGGTGAAAAGTACAGGGGAACACTAAAGCTACAGACTATTTTAAAATCTCTGTTTTAATAATTCCCTCAGTGCTAGGTGATATTATAATGGTTAGAGGTACTGAACTGTACAGAATGACTTCCCTCTCCCCATCATTCAGTACTTCCTGGATGTAGTTTCAGCCAGTTGCTCTTCATCTACTTTCAGACTTCAGCCAAGCCCTCCCATAACTGAAAGGGCCAACTGCATCTTGATGGAATGGGAATATTATATTGAGTGCTGGGTACCATTTTTGAACTAGGAATTCCTCAGTACATAGAAAAACATGTTTTATACTCTGCTTCTCAAGGCTTGAGTGGGACATAAAGATCCTCCTAAGCATTCATGTTCTTTAGTGAAACAATCCTGTCCCTTAGGGTCAACTGCTCAAGGATATTACTGCTGCAGTGAAATTTAACTGTGTGACTCAAGGGTCTCATTTAAAAAAAATCTATCTTCATCTCTCCACTACCAACAATAACTCCAAGGAGTAGAGATGAAGCAATCTCTCTATCTAGCTAGCTGACCTTCTGTAATGAGTTGGTTCAGCAAAACAAACAAGTAGCTGCTCTGCCTCTAGAATATCACATGCATTTTGGATGGATAATGACTATTAATTTTAATTCATTAATTTTAATCGGATTTACTTATTTATGCAATTGCTGGTTTAATAAATACCAAAGAACATTTCTATTGGTTAACATCAGTGAAGAGTACCTATTTATAATCACATCGATGAATCTTCCCCTTATTAACCTGAGTCTCTCTAGTCTTCTCAACTAAGAAGAATATTTCAAGTAAGCTCTTTGGGGTAGGAGCAGTCTTTGTTCTGTGCTTGTCCTGAACCTATCATAATGGAGTCCCAGTCCATGACTGTGGCTTCTAGGTGTTATTTCAATATAAATAATACTGCTTGGCTAAGATGCAGCAACAGAAAATAGAGGACATTGAAAGACAGTTATTTTTGCTGGGAAACTTCTCATTGACCTAAATATTTAGCAGCTTAATCAACTTGGGACCTAGGAGATATAATATGATGTAGCTTTTAATATATTTAAAGTCTAACAGAAACAAAAAGGATGCTACTTTCTTGTAACAGAGGTTCTTTGAGATGGGCTCATGCATATTCACATCCTTGGGATATGTCTTGAATGGTCCAGCCTTCTATTGTTAGTGATTGTTAAAGCACTTGTGTGGGCCCCTTTTGCTCCTCCCCTCAGCACTCCAGTAAGTTCAGAGCATGGGGCTAGAAAAGGGAGAGCTGTAGCAGTTGCCATCTCAGTTCTCTCCAGCATTAATACACCTTGATACTTACAATCATTAATGACGCTCAAAAGAATGTGGGGAGGGTGGATATGCAGAGTCCATTTCAAAGAATCTGATTGCATGTAAATAACCTTCATTTTTTTAACTGTCCTCTGCATATTCCCACTCTTGGGAAAGTTTAGTCAACTGTAATCAGAATAAGATGGTGAGTAAAAAGCCTTAATTTAAATAAGAATTGAAGAACTGATTTCCCAAAATGGTCTTCTTTTCTGGTTTAGATATCTATTGCATAATGCATAGTAAAAGCATGACTGAGCTCAACATGGAGCTTTACCAATTTCAGCTAGAGGGACATGCTTAAACATCTCAAATCCAAAAAGGAGACAACTGAAGATTCCACTGACATGGGATCTGCAGAAGAGGTGACATCTTTCCTATAAGAGCAAGTAGATGCTCAGTACAGAAGGGTAGCATAAACAACAACCCAGGTGGTGAAATATGTACTTTTTGTTATTTGTGAGCAGAAGAGAGATTGGAGACTTTGTTATCCACGTGTCTCTTTCCCTGTCTCCACAAAGATCCAATAGACTCTGAGGAGTGCAGTATGGCATGAACCTGTGCAGTTATAACAGACCGTATTGGTATCGGTGTAGTATTCAGATCCAACAACTCTGTTGGGAAACTGATGTAAGTGCATGGTCAGATGACTGGATTTAGATGCCTGGAGTTCTTCAGATCTTCATGTTCATGTTGTTCAAGGGATTGATAAATCCCTGGGATGGGGAGTGGCCCCAAGTACTAACAGGTATTTTCTTTAGATGCTTTTTCTTCTGATCTTTGCATCTGGAGTCTATCACAGATGGGCATCTCCCCAAACTTATTTCCACCATGTACTTGTACCCTTGTTGGTATCAGATCTAAGGCTTTAATCACAGAGTACCCAGTCTTTAGAGCTAGATCTTGGTGCCAAGACTAAAAGTTTAAAAATAGAAGGCTTCCTGGAACTGTAGGGCACTGGAGTTGAATCAGGCCTCTCACTTATCTTCTCAGAAGGATTAGAAATCACTGATCTGGAATATTTAACTGAGGAAGCTTTTTGTAATAGAATGGCAGGAAGTCTATTTTGTCTCTTGTTCCTAGCTTGTGCTCTGAAGTTTCCACAGATACTGCAGCTAGAAGGAGAAAGTCCTTTTCCAAAGTACGTCAGACAGACAATGTGAGCATCCAGTGCTGAGAAGACAACAGGACACAGAATGCATCTCTTGAATCCATGTTTCTTGTTCTTCGGATCCACGATTAACAGTAACTATACCTGCCTAACCACAAACAGTTAATAGTAAATTAACATTCTAAAGCATTGAGGAGAGGAGCAAAATGTGATGCACAAGAAAGAACTCTAACAGGCATTACTATTAGAAGGCTCCACCATTCATTGGCACCAGTCAGCACATATTCAAAGAGTGGACATTCAAATAAATGGAGTCATCTATAGATAAAATGCAGCTAAAAATAGAATATTTTTCAGACCATAATATCAAAGCCCTTGCTGTTAGCAGGTGGCTTCATCTGTCATTCTTGAATTTCTAACACCTTCAAACAAGATGGTACATGGATAGGTAAAATTACATCTTGTCATTACAATTATATTGTAGCTTTTGACTTACAATGTTCTAAGCAAAGGTATGATTTCAGAAATGAACAAAGGTGTCAAAATAGAAGAGTTAAAAAGAAGGATGATTTATTAAAAACAAACAAATATATATGAATATTTAGATAATGGTTGATTCTCAGTGTCCTCTCAGGCCACCATGGTCCACGCCCTCATTTCAGGAACAGGGTTAGGGCCTTCAGCTAGGATTTCCAAAGAAGCTTAAGAAAATTAGGCATCCCAATTCAATTGAAAGTCAGTGGAAGTTGGTTGACTAATAGCTTTATGCTGCTTTGAATTTTTCAGCCTTGATTATTCTTATTTGGTCAAAGAGAAATTAGGGTATTTTTCAATACAGCAATGAATATAGAAAACAGAGTACATATACATTATTTCCATTTATACTTAAACATTTTAGTGTTCAATCTTTCTTTCCCTCATTTCATGTTCTTTTCATTCTACAAAACCCACTTTTCCCTACTGCTCCCTCACATCAACTCATTTCTATATTTCTGCCTGAGGGGTTTTTTTCCCCTCCCTAGATCTGTTGAGCTCTCCTTACTTTTCCTGCCAGCTGGCTAGACATCTGTTCCTGATAATACTGAATGAATGAGTTGTGAAAACAGTTGTTCAGAAGCCAATTTTACCTGCCGTTTCTATTCTCTCTGGGACTAGAAGTCCTGAGAATGAAAATAAGGGAAATGGTGTGTGAAACAAACCCTGATGTTTTGAAGAAAGCCAGTGTGACACAGAATGTGGTGTGGCAATGAGATGGAACTAGTCCAGTTTAAACAGTCATGGGAGTCTAGAGAAACATGTTGAGTACCAAGTCATGGATTATCCATCAAGTCCATCTTAATTAAGAGATAAGTCCAGTCCAGTGCCCAACCAAAATATCCTAGCTGCTTGCCGTGGCACTCGATAGCACGGTGGGTGGGCTTAGGAAGTGTTCAAGGAACCTTCACCCAAAACTGGAGAGCAGAGGTGGCCTGCAATACTATTTCTACTACAGCAGGAAAAACTTAGAACATCTGTGTAACAGTGAATCAGCTAGCATTGACCCTCCTGACCCATCCCATATATGCATTCACACTGCCATGGAAACGGTTCTCACAGAATTGGGCTTCACTGCTTGCAGGAGATAAACTTTCTCTGAGCAGCCTGCCCAAATCCAAAACCAATTCCACTGCCCTTACCCCCCTTTCGGAGGTCAGGGTAACATTTGTCCCATAGCAATTGAGGAGTTACAATGAGTAAGGTCAAGATCCAGCAAAGCACTGAAGCATGTGCTTACCTTTAAGCACATGCATAGTCCCAGGGATTTCAAAGGCTCTGCCCACCCCTCATTGTTAAAGAAATTCTGTGATGTTCAGTAACACAAATACAAATATTTAAAAAGATCACACCTGACTCTTCAAATTCGAAGTTGTAAGCATTCCAGGTTTCACTTATGCGAAGCAGAGTTTCTTCCATGGCTTGAATGTCCATGTATGGACAGTTGCACTCAGGAAATTTGAGGCCACACTGACACCAGCAATCATTATCTTTGCAGATAAACTCCCCCTCTGAATTGCAGGCAATATAACTCAAAGCTGCCTGTACAAAACGTTCCTGCAGATATTCAGGCAGGATGAGTTGAAGACCTTTGGAAAATAAAATAGGAATGATCTTAATGAAGTATGAGATAGGTTGAGCCAAACAGATTCAGCAATCGATATATCATAGTAATAAAATAACATTTTAGGTAAAGAAGGATACTATGTGGCTTAATTAGGTCAATTTACCCATCTGTCTAGTATTTACACTATATGCTGTAATATTTTTCTCTATCAAAGCTTAACCTCAGATGAATTTATTTCCATCTGAGTTCAGAGTATCACTCCTAGTAGTCTGTGTTCTTCAGATAGAGGGTCTACTGGAGTATGTGCTGTCTGAGGAGACTGCCTCCACACACCCGCAGAAAGGGAGGGAAGGATTACAACAACCTCACATCGTTAAGAACTGATGAATAAACAGACAGAGTCATAAGGGCTTTTTTGAAGCAAAAAATGCAGTCAAATTACAATCTTGATACTAGCAGTTAGTGTAAATTTTGGAAACATGAATGTAGGGAAAATAATTATGAGGGACAGAAGGAAAAGAGAAACAATTGGGGGAAAAAGTTTGAGATCAAATGCTATCTTTAGTAGGGTGTGTGTGCGCGCGTGTGCGCGTGCCTTTTCCTGGTATAACATGTTTAATTAATTTTAGTTATCTGTTCATGGAGACAAATGAGGAAAAAAGGAAACTGACCTAAGACAACCCCCAGTCCTTTTTTAAAATTTCTATGGTTATGCTTCTTTCTTTAATTTGTTTTTTAAATGTTGGGTTATTAGTGTCTTAATAGTTGGTGCAAAGATATATGCCTGATTATTCATTGTAAACTGTATTTCTGTTATATAGCACAAAATTATATTGAAGATTTACTATCTATTTTTATTAGTACTGACAATTTGCACTGGGAGTTATTCAAGTGGGCACACTTAGCACCTTGCAGGTTTGGGCCCAAAGGGCCAGATTCATTAATCCAGGATTTTTGCTGAGTTTAGTGGACATTATTAGTTCAGGACCAAAATGATACAAACCAGTTGGTGATAATGTCTTGGAAGGGATTTTCAAAATGCCTACATGAGTAAGGAGCACAAATCCTTCTGAAAGTCAATAAAACGTATATGTCAAATTTTCAGAGGCATAAAAATGGGCTAGGCCCCTAGCTATCACTGAAAGTCAATGAGAGCTAGGGCTAAGTAATACTGTATCCTTAAAAAAAAAAATCTCCCTCTGTTCCTAACTTACTTAAGTGTTTTTGAAAATCCTACCCGTGGTTCTGAAAAAGTGAAAGTTCATTACACACTTTCACAATTATATATATTTTTAAAAAAATAAGATGTATTTAATTATTCAGAATTCTTGTAACCGGAAATTAAGACCCACTGTTATAATAACTGACTATTATTTACATGATGCTAATGCGTAGTATGATTATATGGTAATTACAGAATTCTAATTTAGTTTTGGTTGTCAGTCATGCTAGCTACAATATTAAACAGCAACAGCAAAATACAGCCAACTACCTTCTTATTAATCTTTTGCCAAAGATTTGGGGCAAGATTGTAATACTCTTATGCTGAAAAGTAGCTAACACAATGAGTGGTCTGACTAGATTCAATGGGATTACTTGTGGAACAAATTGCTTTTCAGTGTGAATAAGAGAATCAAAATCTAACCCATAGATAACAAAGGATTTATTATATATGCCTTTACTATATAGGAGCTTGTTCAAGTTCAGAGGAGAACCTTCCTTGTTTTTAATACATTAATCACAATAAAATATTTTAAAGTTTGTAAGTTGAAGTCCATACCACAGTGTCTTATGAGAACACTGATGCAATTGCTAAAAACAGCTCTCTTTGTACTTGTCTTTTATCTCACGTCAAAATTCAGTTGTTAGTTGGACATGATTGCAAAACACACTGACATACTTCTGAAAAGCCTTGAAGTTACCAATTGAAAAGAAAATCTGGGTAGATAGTCCTGAGTCTTTGTTCAACATGACTACATTCAATTTTAAATTGTTTAAGCAGTAATGACATTATGATTTTAATGGTAATCTAGCGGCAGGTATTAAATATGTCTTTGATTGATGTAATAACCAATTTCCTAACCATTTTACTGACAAATGTGAAAGTTCTGGAATACCATCCAAAATGGCAAATTATTTCTTTAGGCACAATAGAAGAGGTGAAAACTCCAAAGAAAATAACAAGCTCTATCAAATTGTTTTATGTCTTAAAAAAAAATTATGTGATATTTAATCTATGCTGGTCTTACTCCCCCCTAAACTGCTAGCTAGAGAGACAGATGTAGGAGGAAAAAAGGAACGTGGACATATTCAACAGGGAGATAAATTATTAGGCCTTTTTTTAATCTTGATAACTGAAAAACACTGTTTATGTTGTATTCAGGTGATTTATGGCCTGATAGTGCAAACATATAATATTAGTAGTAATTGAGCAGCTCAGGGGTGTATTCACAGAGGTAGATATTGCATCAGCAGCAGGTGTTTGCAGGACTGGATCCTTAATCTGCAAAATAAGGCAACACTTCGCTCCCTTTACACACCAAATAATCCCACTTAGATGATCGGGCCTCCTCAAATGAATAAAGCAACTACAATCCAGTCTAACATCAATAAAATTGAGCTTCTCTACAGAGTACCCCTTGTCTGTAATTAATAAAAGCAATTATTAATGGCTAGAATCACCCACCTTTGCTGATGCGTGGAATTAATCATAAGTAGATTTTCCAAAGGCATTTAAGCACAAAAAGATGGACATATGCACCTCATTGGGTTTTCAAAAGTGCTTATGCAGTATATGTGCCTCAGTTCCATATATTTTAATGGGAGTTATGCTCAGGATCTGTTTAGGTTCTTTTGCCTTAGGGCCCAGATTTCCCAAGGTATTTAAGGACCTAAAAATTCAGATAGGTACCTAGTCATATTTTCAAAAAGTCTAAGCATCTTAGGCACTGATTTCAATGGCAATTAACCATCTAATAAGCTTATTTTCTTTTGAAAATCCCAGTAGGTACCTAAATTCTTCTGAAAATCTGGCGTCAGCAGCCCAGCCGCATCTTTAGGCACCTAAATACCTTTAAAACACTCCCGAAATAGTTCAATCAATTGTAATTGGGACTACTCAGAATGAACAAGGATGTAATAATGGGTCTAAATGCCATTCCCTGTTTAATGTATACCTTGGGAGTTTTGGTTTGGTGAAGAATGTATATATGATTGGTTGCTAAATAAGGCTGCAAAATGTTAACAGCCTTATATTGTTTTTTGATCAGTGCCAATATTGTTTCTAGTTCAAATGCAACACAACATGAGTTACTGACCTTTCCTTCACTTTGTTCAAAACGTACTTATGGGGTAAAAAAATTAGGAAAATGACCTTTTATAAGGGAACTAAATGTGAAAAAAAGAGGAAAAATAAATAGCATGATAAATAGCCTCGTGTTCCATTAGAAATTAACAAACTTACACCTACGTACCTTGTAACTGAATCTTATTCTCAGGACTCTGAACCAGTACAGAACTGACAGAATCTAGGTTGTCATAGTTACTGCAGCCAAGAGGACCAGTCCGGGTTTCTGTTACCTAATGGCAAGGGAATGAAAAACCATTTGCTACATTATAAAAGAACAAGATATGGTATTAAGAGTTTGTTTAATGGAATTCTCATCCAACTCAGCAGATTGTATATTTTTTATGGTAACAACAAAACATTCCCTCATTTTATCACCTAAAAGTAACACTACAAATATTTTACCAGTACAGCAAAATTTTGGTGGCATTTTTATAGCAAGGGATTCCGTAAAATAGGTTTTATCAGTCCAAGAACTTAAGATACGTTACATTTATTCATGGCTGAGTCCACCACAAATTAGACTATAACTTGCACAAAATTTAACTCTCTCATTAGTGTGCAAAACTGTAGCAAACTCTGTACTAAAGATTCGAGGGTTGATTCTGATCTGACTCATGACAGTCTTATACAAGACTAACTCCACTGACTTCAGTGGATACACTCCTGATTTATTTCAGGGAAAAAATACTTGGGAAAAAATAAGATTTTTTTTTTAATTCTGGTGTTACCAGTTGCGAAGGCTCTTACTAATACTACTGAACTTCCTGGATGTCTTCCAGTGAATGTCTTCACTGATGGTGGCAAATTCACCACCATCAGATCGATTTCTCAGGATGGATCAATTGAGTGGAAGTGAAGATCTGCTCTATCGATCTGGAAACTGACTTAATAAATTCAGCCCCATTGTGGAGACGGCGCACAGAACAGATTTTAGAAAGTTAACGTAAGATATGAAAGCTTTTTTACATAGCTTGCGTATCTCATGTCGACTCCCAACAAATTTTTCAGTAAGTGTAGACCAGGCCTCAGTTAGGAGCCAATCTAAAATAAAACTAGACTCCCATAGAAATTCAAGCTTTTTGTAATCAGAGGCAGCAGGGAAACCCAAATAGAAAGTCAAGTTCACATTTGATTTAACCAAAACAAGGTAATTCCAAATGGGGCTGTGTGATACTGATGTAATGGAACGAAGGATCCGAGATGGGGGACACAAAGTTTATTTAATTAATGGATATAAAAAGAATCTCAGCAAAAGTCAGTAATTCTTCATGTTACTGCATAAAGTAAGTTGATATTTTCTAAGCTTTTAAAAATTATGTTAAAGGATTAATTGAGACTTCAATCATAGCCCTGAATAAGGGGTTGGTATATAAATTAGATCCCCATCCACAGTCTTTTGAGACAAGATGGCAAGCAGACACACCTGTTTGTAACAATTGTGCCATTTCCTCCTTGTACCCAGGAGCTGGTAACTTACTATTAGGTTTTTACCTGCACAATGTGCGCTTCCCCAGGGGCAACATGACTTCTCCTGCCCCTCACTATGAGCTAGATTGCAAACTGACTGTCAAGCCTTGAATCCATAACTGACGCTGGGAATCCTGCGAGAAAACAAACTGTTCTTGAGATGTCTCCAATATGTCTGGGACTGCCCCCCTGGCTATTTCTACTTCCAATTCCATCTGACATCTTGATGCGTAAAACATGATTAGCTTGTTCATTATTCTGGAGTCATTTTTTTTAACCAAAAGTAAGTGTAAGTGCAATTTCATTTTGAGCCACGAGATCAGATGGTTTGTTTCCAAATTGTTCATTCATCTCTAGTGCACAGTACCGCTTTTTCTTTAGCTATTAGTGTAGTTGGTAAAGTTAATTACAGGAGTTTATTTTTCTTAATTCATTACAGACATGGAAAGACAAAGGTAATACTAGTTTGTCAGTATTACTCAGTTTGTTTTACAATGATGATAAATAGTTTTATTTTAGTTGGAGTCTCTAACCTATGACTACAAAGTCGACACATATACAACAAAAAATAAACTGATTCTTATGCAGTCTAATTGACTACTGCATTCAGGCCCCTTTACACCAGTTCTGTTAGTGTAAACGGCTCAGTCCCAGCCCCTGCGGTTTCCCCTGCTGTTCGAAGTTCAGTAGGTGTATTTGTCCCTGTGACACCCCACTGCAAGAGCTCTCCAGGTTTGCCAGGGGCCATAGGGCCATGACTCTCATCTTGCTGCACTGCAGATATTCTGTAATGCTGAACTATCAGACTCAGAACCCTCTCAAGCTTCTCTAATCTGTACAGGGAGGACAAAGAAGTCTCCAGCTTGTTCTCCCGCTATCCAAGTTCTACTCCAAGCTCATATCAGGTGCAGTAGTGAACTGGGCCTCTGAAATTTGTTTCGTTTTCCATCTGAGCTGAGACTAAAAGAGAAAGGAGAAACTGGAAGAAAAATAACACAAACTAGTTTTATTGTAGCTATGTTGCTTTAGGATTTTTTGGAGAACAAATCCAACTTTCTGGGTTGGGAACTCGATTTCAAGATCCACACATAAACTAAGCAAATACATTAGATAAATCAGTTATGTAGTGTTGGTTAGTTCAGATGCAGTCTTTTAAGCAGGAGAAATATTTTACTTTAACAAGCTTTTATAGATGAGGAATTAAGAGGTTCCCTTTACCTTCCCATTGCAAATCTTAAAAGTGATGTATAGTCCCCTATATTGACATGCTTCTTTGCACACACATTCTGTAGTGGCTTATGGACCAGAGTAGAACAGCTCTAAAGGCAATGGACTTGATTGTCCTCTTTCCTGCACCTCATTTTGCACCTGGGTAACAAATGCAGCTCCAAAAAACTCCACTGACATTCTGATTTGTTAGTGCCTTATGCCCGTTTTGAACTCAGAGTAATGGAGAACCAGGCCTATCAGGGTTGGAGGCAAATTCAGTGTCTTTCAGATGAATGCTGGCAGCATTGGCCCTCTTCAGTTATGTCTGTATTGTAGCTGGCAGCATCCCTCCCCACCTGGGTACGTAAACACATGCTACTCTACTCAAGCAAACATACTCAAAATAGCACCATGGATGTTGTAGCATGGAAGGCAGCACAGGGTGGCCCCCTGAGTATAAGCACATCTAACTCCTGGGTACAAACTCATCTAGCTAGTCCATGTCACAGCATCCATTCTGTTATTTTTACTGTGTTAGTTAAAGTAGAGCTAGCATGTTTCTGTGTACTCAGGCTGAGACGCATGCTTCCAAGGGCAGTGTAGACATACCCGCTACACTCTTGACCAATGCCCCCTTTAGACTATCTAGCATTGGAGGCTGTGCCTACCTTTTCCAGTCCTTGTTCTTAGTGGTCCTGAACTAGAACTAAGACTCCCATTGATTTACATGACCATGGATTACGCTCAAGTAAGGTCTGGAACTGGGAACGCCTCTTCGATCCTTGTGTTCTCT
Source organism: Pelusios castaneus (assembly GCA_007922175.1). NCBI lineage: Eukaryota > Metazoa > Chordata > Testudines > Pelomedusidae > Pelusios > Pelusios castaneus. The sequence goes on from ML685794.1 coordinate 11,371,730, forward strand.
TCTACCCTTGCACATTCCCCTGTAAAACCTGTAGTCTAAGGCCTCCATCTCCTGTAAACGCTTTCTAAGGTGAGCTATCCTTGTCCACATCCTAATTCAGTGAATGGAAATGATTGTATAAGAAAAGATGGACAGGACGGAAACCTATGTAAAATAAGGCAAACTCATACCTAGGCCTAAGTGACAGCTCACAAAGGGAGGGTGGATATGGTGGTTATATTATATTGTATTTAAAAATTTTAAAACCCCCTTTCCATATTTTCCCCTTAGTCTGTTGGTTTTAAAGCCATTTGCCTTGAAGGCAAAATGACCACATAATGTAGCCTTAAAACTAGGATTTATGTGACCAAGTTTATAATGCTTATTCATTCTCATTTACTGCTTGCGGTAACAGACTAAGGAAGTTTAGTAATTAGCATCATTACAGGCTCTCATTTTGTGCATACAGATTCATTCATCATTCAGATGGCTGATTCAAGGCAATTCAGTACAGGGTGGCATTACCGCTGACTTGATTATGAGAGCTGTTGGTGGAGACGTGCAAAGTGCTTATCCCTAAATTCCCTCTGGCTTCAGTACTTATAATCAATCACAAAACTATTTTTTAAAGTGTCCATATAATTATGGGCTAGATTTTGATTTGGGCTACATATCTGCACAAGGGGACTAAGAGGATTACAGGTGATCTGGCCCAAATAAAGTGCTCTAATGTGCTGCATGTATAGGCCAACAGCAACTACTACCACTGTCTTCCTCTTCCTGGGATATGGATGAAGCAGAGAAGGAATTGTGACATGGGGGTGTATCTCAGTGCTTACCCGGCTGCCTGAGGCAGTGCAGTTTATGCCCCACCTCTTGCTCAGAGATGCGTCTAAAGTCACTGAACCAGACCTTCAATTGGTGTAACTTCATCGAAATCCCTGGAATTGCACTGTTCTACACTAGCTGAGGATCTGGCCCACAATCTAGTCTTCCTTTCAAAATTTGTCATTCTGACTTTTGAAGAAGTAGAGCTTTCTTCTGATGAAACCCCTTCACCCCTTAATTCTTAGGTGCTGCATGCAAAATATGCTACATGGGACATAGAAGGATTTGTATTTGGAAACAAAAATGTAAGTGTTTCATTGTTGGGTGTGAGGAATAAAGGCCCACAATGAAAGCTGCCTGAAATTCAGTCTCTCTAGAGGTGCTTGTTAACAGTGATCAAATCGATGTACTTATATAAATTCTTTCTCCAAACAGAGGGTGTACATTGGGAAAGAATTTGAATAACAAGCAAATGAAATTATAGGGCATTTACAAACGACACTTCCAGTGTTCGCTGGGATATTTCTCAAAGTGCAGAGTGTTCATTTCTGATACCTTATTTTAATGATAAAGATGACTACAAGCATAGCAAAGGTCCAAACTGAATATATACGAGAAACCCGCTGACATTTAAAACAGCATGTTTGCCATTTACTTCTAAGACAGCAGGAATGATTCCAATGATTGTAACAAAGCTGGGGGAGGAGGGCAAATGAATGTATTTAATTCTTTCAGATGTAAAACTGATTGTATGCACTGCCAAGGCCATGCATGGGAACTGTTAAATCTGGAGGTATACAGTGTAAGGTAACCCTATACCCAGTAAATAATGCATACGGTACAACGCGAACAACACACTAGTTTATAAGTGGTCACGGATGAAAGAAATGCATTTTGGTTTTCCTCTTGTTCTAGAAATACCACACCTACAGGCCACACTAGCTCAGACCAATATATATATATATATATATATATATATATATATATATATATACAGAGAGAGAGAGAGAGAGAGAGAGAGAGAGAGAGAGAGAGAGAGAACAACGTTGCTTAATAATCAAAAATCCCTCTGTAGCAAAAACTAAAAATGCATAAAGCAATCTGATGTGAGGCATGCAGGCTGTTCTCAAGTGCCTTGTTTCCAAGGATTATCACAGTGCAAGTTTCCTGGGCAGCAGGGTTTTCAATTCCCAGAAATAAACTATAATATTTGGCATTAATGAGAACTAGCAACAGTTTTCAGTCAGTTAAGACTCAGAACCATGGTGATAATGACCCGATTATAAGTACACTGAGAACATACCTCCTAGCTCTGTAGCAGGACTCAGTTCTAGTGAAATCAGTAGGTAGTATTTCTCTAGGAAACGGCGGGTTTTTTGTCAGTGATAATTAAGCCTATAAGATGGCTTTCCTACTCAAAAGGAAATGTATTTCTGCAGAAATTGTTGTTTCTTATGGTTCTTTCAAAATTCACGCTACTAATATTCCTAGCTAGTGGCCCAAGGAAAGTCTGCATGGTCTCTTGAATGAAGGACTATCTGTTTGTGGAAGAGTCTTTAAAAATATATTTGATTTCCAAGAAAGATAACTCAGCCAGCAATAAGAGAATGAGACAATGCCATTTACCTATGAATAGACAGTTAAGATTGACAGAGCCAGACAGATACCCAGAAGTCAACTACTACAGAAGAAGCCCAAGAAAAAAAAATAACAGAACACCACTGATCATCACCTACAACCCCCAAGTCAGACCTCTTCAGCACATCCTCAAAGATCTATAGTCTATTCTACAAGACAATCCCTCACTCTCTCAAGCCTTGGGAGACAGACCTCTCCTCGTTTACAGACAGCCCCACAACCTTAAATGGATACTCATCAGCAACTACAGATCAAACAACAGAAACATTAAAGCAGGAACATATCCCTGCAACAGACCACACTGCCAACTTTGCTCTCATATCTACACAAAAGACACCATCACAGGACCTAATCAAGCTACCTACTCCATCAAGGGCTCATTCACTTGTTCATCCACCAATGTGATTTATACCATCATGTGCTGGAAATGCCCCCCTGCCTTATATTTTGGACAAACAGGGAATTCTCTACCCAAAAGAATAAATGGACACAAATCTGACATCAGAAATCACAACATTCAAAAACCAATAGGGGAACACTTCAATCTCCCTGCTTACTCCATTGATGACTTGTTAATAGCTGTGCTGAAACAGATGAATAACAAATCACAGCTCCAAAGAGAAACTGCAGAACTCAAATTTATATGTAAATTTGACTCAGTTGCCTTAGGGTTAAACAAACCATGGATTTTTTTTCTCATTACAACACGTGATTTGACCTCACCTCTATATAGTGTTCCCCAGTGTTTCAATCCTAACATCTATTTTGATTTGCTGTTACAGCCTGACCTGATCCTATGTCATACACTTCCCTTCATTTAATTTCCTCCCATTCTGTAAGTTTCCCATCTTCAAAGCATCTAACGAAGTGGGATTTTCTCCTTCAAAAGTTCATGTGATAAATAAATCTGCTAGTCTTTAAATGTGCCACAGGACTGTGTTTGTTAAATGGCTAAGTATACATCCATCTCAGTGTCCATCAATACTGTTTAATATTTTAAACTTTAAATCAATGCTGCTAGTAATAAACTCAGCACAGGTAATCCTAGTTGTGGCAAATGAGTGTTATGCTTTACTTTGAGCACAAAATTAGGAGTCAATGCTCCAGGATTTTATAACACTAAGTTATAGCATAGTGTCTTTTTGGTGCCTCACGTTGCTTGTTTAAAATACTTCTCTCTCATGGTGTTGTGAGGCTTAATTACTGTTTAGTTAGGACTAGATTATGCCATTGTCACTCATATTTAGTATGTTTTACTCCATATGTCATTCAATGGGACTAATAACACTGTAAAGTACCACTCCCCATGAGTGAGAGTGGCAGTGTGTGGCCCATGGTGATTGAGTTCCTCTGACATAAGTGCAAAGTATTATCTGCTAATGGGAAAATTCAACTAGGGCACAAAAGAACTTCAAGACCCCTAAGCTCTCCATACAGGCTGCACTGGGCATCTGCTGAGGGAGTGACCAAACATGGATGCTGTGTGCATATCCTACATGCCCCAGAAGGGTAATAGCTGAATGTGAAGACCAGAATAAGGTGTTGAGTGGTTCCAGGAAGATGCTACAAATTCACATTTGTCTGAGGAATCAATAACCTGCACAACCATTGGAAAGGGGCTGCAGTTGTTATTCCAGACATATCAACTGATAAGAGGGATGAGAGATCTTCACATTAGCTCCCCACCCTACCCATGGTTTGAGAGAGTGGACCTCACTTTCCAACAGGTCCACACTCCAGCTACATTGCAGGTGCAGCTGTACTTTCTGCATGTAAAGTCTATTTCACCTGAAAAAGGAGAATCAAATTGGAACTCTATGTATAACTCAGGATCTCATCTCTTTCCAAAATCTATTCCTCTTCCATGCTCTACAATATCTTAACAAGTCTGCCTTCCCTTCAGAAGGTACTTCTTCAGACTCTTCATAACTTAATAGTTACTCTTCTGGTACTCTGTTTTTGTCATGATGTACATTAAAGAAACCGGAATCACACTAATGACTGCAGAATTCAAAATAAAGCAAACCTCCTTAACCTGTCAACCACTGGCATTTGCCACACTGCCAGCTCTGTGGATATATCAAGCAAATGCATATATCAACCAACATCACCCAGAGCATTAAGAGGTCTTTTATGCAATATTTTAAAATATTATATTAATGTGTCTGTTGTGGAACAATGGCTTTTAAGTATCTGATATCTTCAGCATTTTTCCAAGCAGCAATGTGAATGACATCAGAGGCATTGTTGTTTGATGTGACAACTGGCTCAGCAGAGCCAGAATTGTTCTCATGAACTCTGAGACTCTACTTTTAGAAGACATAACAAAACAGGATAGTGAGCTTCTTTTCCCCAAATGAAATCAATTGTAAAACAGCTATGAACTTAAACAGAAGTAGAATGAGTCCTTTTAAAAAAGCTTTTTTTTTTTTTTGTTGTTGACACGGACTTTATTTGAACACATTAATAGAGTTTCCCAAATAAATTTGTTAGTCATCTTCCTGCCTCTCCTTTCTCTCTCAGCTATATAGTACCTGGCCAATCCAACCTCCGTCCCCCCCTCCTCCCCCCACACACACATTGGCTGAGAGTACATACTAGTAACTCAAGGGCAAAAATCAATATAGGTGTGTGGGTGTTGTTATCCCATAGCCAAGCATTAAAAATCCAGAAAATTCAGAGTTAAGATAAATATTTTAAGGTATGGAAATGTGTTCAAGCCATCTGACTCTGCCCTGTAGTAAGGCTATGCAATAACCATACAATTATGTTTAAAAACAGTTAATGTGTCTTTAAAAATCTGTTCACGGTAAACTGAAACCACAGACATTGTTTTTTTATTTTTTAGTGTTCAGTCCTCATGGAGTCCCCACAGGCAATGAGATGCTCCTGATTCTCTATGGTTTTTGCTCCATTGATCCAGTCTATGGTTGAAGAAACTTACTTGAGAACATAGGCTATGTCTACACTGCCAAGTTAGTTCGAATTAAGGAACCTTAATTCGAATTAACTTAAGCGTTGGCTATACTAGGCTTTCATTAGTTCGAATAAAGGGCTTCCTTAATTCGAACTAATAAATTTGCTTATACTTTTCGAATTTATGGTTAATTCGAACTGGTTAGTTTGAATTAACCCAATGTGGCCATCTTAGTTCGAACTAAGCCCTTAGCTCGAACTAACCAGCACATTGACCTTAATTCAATTGAGTAATTCGAACTAAGCAAGTGCCATGCATGACATTTGCTTAGTTCGAACTAAAATTTACTAGTTCGACTTAAGTTAATTCGAACTAACTACAATTAGTTTGAATTAGTTATTTTGAATTAACTAATTTGAACTAACTTTAGTAAGTGTAGACATAGCCATAGAGACTAGAGGTCACATTTTTGCCTGATTGAAGGCAATGGTATTTCTGACATTGACTTCAGTGGAGTCAGATTTCACCATAGGTGTTTGTATGAAGAACATCTCAAACCCACTTCCTGTCAGATGATCTCAGGAGGGTGTATGAGTTAGGGCACCTTACACTTTGCATACAGGAGATAGGTCTGAGGGAGAGGTGCAGCAGCAATTACAGGGCACAGCTGACATGGTAGCAGAAGCAGAGCAGGGCCTGGAGACAGAACCATGATCTTAGTTCCCCTCCTTCTCCTTTAAAAAAAACAAACAAACAGGAAAACTGTTTAGTCAAAACAGATCTAATAATTATGACTTACTCACCGGGGGTGGTGGGGTGGAAAGGGATAAAAACCTCCAAACCCCTTACTTCATACTTGTGAATTTAATTCTATTATTTCCCCTTACTTTTCTGCAGCAGAGGCAGTTTAAAAAAGAAAAGAAATAAACTCCTAAACAGGAATTATCAGGCAACATACCTGAAGTAGGAAATATACTTGGGGGGAATACAGGATCTTGAAAGAGGATGTTCACTGTTTAAACGTTTCTCTGCACCTATGTGGGCCTGTACATGGTTCATTTCATTACAGTATCCTTCATGAAGACCTGCACATCTAACCTGTGTCCAAATCTTCCTGCTGTTTCTACCACAGCATTTCTAAGATCCTGCTTTTCTTTCTGTCCACATCAATAAAACTATTAGCTAAGCCCTCATGAGCATTAGTACTGCCACCTCCCTCTCTCTGGCCCTCCTGCCACCCACTTTGCATCCATTCAAAATACCTCTGGTAATATCTTACTAGCCCATCAGACTGTCGCATCCTTCCATTGGCTCCCTTTCTAGTACACAATCAAAGTTTCTACTTCTCACTTTTAAAGCCAATCACAATTCAACTTCTGTCTATTTATCCACTTTGACCTATGATTGTAAAGCCCTCACTCTTTTTGCTTCACTGTAATGCCAATCTCCATTGCCCAGTTTTGATAGATTAAGAAGGATTTCTGCATTTATCATCTGTCCCAAGAGAATGTGGACCCAATTTCAGAAATTTAAATGCTAGCTGAACCATAAAGTGATAACTGTGTTTTGAGTCTCCTTAGATGTTTAATTAAGAGGGAGCTGCTGGGCTAAATTAATTTTAGAAAACATTCGACTTTTACCTTAAAAGTTATCCATCAGTCAATGTTCTTCCTATATGTATCAATGTCCCTGGACATCTCACATCTACTAACGGATTAAGCCATGATGTATTTCTTTATAACACTGAAACAGTATACTGATTCCTTAATATTGAGTAACTTCATTTGTAGCAAAAACAAATCTTTTGCCAAGTCTCCAATATTTCATAAACTTTTAATAGGATACTGTGAAAGGACATATCAGATTGGTATCTGATTCTTAATGTTGCAATAAATATGTCCTGTTTATTGTACAGCTATAGATTAGTGTTGCTATTATTAAAAAAAGAACAATTAGATTTTGAAAAAAAATGTAATTCATTGCACATTTTCTTTGTCCAAAGTTGTGAGGACAATATCATATTAATTTGTTTGCATCTTTCCTCACCAAAAATATGTATTCTGATATTTATCACTTAGAAAAATGTAAGCGTTGACTGTCAAATATTATTTTTCAGAAAAAAAATCTACCAATATTTACCTCCATTAACATTGAGCAGCCCTAACAAGGCTGACTACGGGCATTAATCAAGGATTAATCAATGTTCATTGCAACTCATTTTACCAGTTAATCTTTAGGAATGTTGCTTGATGTAAAGATATGCCTAATGTAGACTATATTTTGAAGTCTGTGTGATCATGGTAGCATTTTCAAAAGTGTCTGACTGGCTTTTAGAAAAAAGACAAAAATTAAGAGGATCCTAAATCACATGAGGAAACTTGGAATCTTAAGTGCTAAACTCCTTTTGAAAATGGCTCCTAAGGCCTTGTCTACATTGGGGGGGAGGGTCTAAGTCGACAGGAGATACACATACCATGTGCCGCAGAATGCATATCTCCCGTCAACTTAATTACATCTACTTATCGCACTGTCTTCACTCAACGCCGTCAACTTGAAGCTCCCTCCAGTCAATGCAGCCTTACTCCACTTGGAGGGTTCGAGTTACCAGAAAGCTCTTCCAGGATCTATTAAGCGGGTCTACACTGGCTACTTGTCACATAGGTGCTTTTGAAAATGTCACCTACCATTCTTCTCATTTGAGTCAGATCCTCTCAGTCAGTATAAACTGATGCAACTCAACAGACTTTAGTAGATGTTGGAAAATAGCTCAATAATGTTCCAAGGAATCCATTGGGTACAATATTTTAAGTTAATCTGTGGGACAAAGGCTGTTTGATTGTGAAGCAATTGTGGGAGGAACAACAGCTGGGGAAGAAGGCCGGATGTTTTGATTCTCAGTTGTACACAGATTCAGAAACTTCTGGAAGTATGAGGTGAGGGTGGTGATTGCATGGATCATCTATCCTAAGGCTAAGTGTAAATGGGAAACAAATATGCTACACAGCTCTAGCTGAGTTTCTGTAGTTTCAGCTAAATATTATTCTTTGGATAATGTTTTTCACAGAGAATTCTCTTTTTTATGATTAGTGAGATGATCAGTATTATTCCAGATTAATTGTGATAGTGAAGCCTAATAAAACAGGATGAAGGAAATTTTCAGAGGAGAAAGCTGTTGGTTTAAAAACCAAATCAAATCAAAAAAACCCACAACCTCAAGAAACAAACCAGGCAGGGACAGAAAGTTCCATGACTTCCTATCCAGATGTGCTAGTGTATGCCAAACCAACTACAAAGCCTTTGTATTTCACTTTCTATTCATGTGTGAAAGTGGATCTTCAGAATAGCAGGATTCATCTGGAGGGTCATGATTCTGTAATGAGGTGTAGAGGGTGGGTTCAAAAGTCATCCCATATGAACCTTTGTAGCATTAACATTAACAAAGTACAACCATCATGTCTCTTTGTGTTAAAATTTCTCAGGCCAGGGTGACCATTAACAGTGGCAGCTGTTGTTAACTCTTTTGAATGAGATATATTGTGTACTTTTCCTGCAGCTATAAGCTGACTCAGAGCAAACAGTGATGGGTCCATTCTTCCGGTCTACCATCTTATGTCACCAGCCTGCACTGTAACTCAATAAACAGAAAACTTCAAAGGGATCTGGTCTCTGACCAAACTGTGGTCGGTGTGATCTAATGGTTGAAGCAAATATAATTTTTGTTTTTGCCTTAAGACATTGGAATTCCTCAAAGATTTTCCCCTTCTTTTATTTAGACCCCATATAGAGATCAATTGTGATTCTGGACTGTTGCTACTACTGATTTTAAATATCATTCTGCTAACTCCTGCAACAAATCATGCAACACAGTGTTACTTGAACAGGTTATATAAGGGCTAACTGTACTCATTAGTCAAATTCCAAAGGGGTAGCCGTGTTAGTCTATTGTAGAAAGACAACAGAGTCCTGTGGCACTTTTAAAGACTAACAGATTTATTTATCGCATGAGCTTTCGTGGGAGAAAATCCCACTTCGTCAGACGTTTTGAAGATAGGAAAGTTACAGAGTGGTAGGAGATTAAATGCAGGGGAGTGTATGACATAGCATCAGGTCAGGCTGTAACAGCAAATCAAAATAGGTGTTAGGATTCAAAACACTGGGGAACAGCACATAGAGGAGGGGGAGGTCAAATCACTAGTTGTAATGCGAGAAAAATCCATAGTCCCTGTTTAACCCCAACCTTCAGGATCTCTACCAGGCATTCTTAAAACTACAGTACAAACCCGCAGAAGTGAAGACAGAGACAGACACCTTCAGGATCTCTACCAGGCATTCTTAAAACTACAGTACAAACCCGCAGAAGTGAAGACAGAGACAGACACCTTCAGGATCTCTACCAGGCGTTCTTAAAACTACAGTACAAACCCGCAGAAGTGAAGACAGAGGCAGACACCTTCAGGATCTCTACCAGGCGTTCTTAAAACTACAGTACAAACCCGCAGAAGTGAAGAAACAAATTGACAGAGCCAGACGGGTACCCAGAAGTCAACTACTGCAGGAAAAGCCCATGAAAAACAACAACAGAACGCCACTGGTCACCACCTACAACCCCCAAGCCAGACCTCTTCAACACATCATCAAAAAACTACAGCCTATTTTACAAAATGATCCCTCACTCTCTCAAGCCTTAGGAGACAGACCTCTCCTTGCTTTCAGACATCCCCCTAATCTTAAAAGGATACTTACCAGCAACTACAGATCACAGAACAGAAACACTAAAGCAGGAACACAGCCCTGCAGCAGACCACGCTGCCAACTTTGCCCTCATATCTACACTGATGACACCATCACAGGGCCTAATCATGCCACCTACTCCATCAAGGGTTCGTTCACCTGCTCATCCACCAATGTGATTTATGCCATCATGTGCCGGAAATGCCCCTCTGCCTTATATATTGGACAGACAGGACAGTCTCTGCGCCAAAGAATCAATGGACACAAATCTGACATCAGAAATTGCAACACTGCAAAACCTGTAGGGGAACACTTCAATCTCCCTGCTCACTCCCTTGACGACTTGTTAATAGCTGTGTTGAAACAGATGAATAACAAATCACAGCTTCAAAGAGAGACTGCAGAACTCGAACTTATATGCAAATTTGACTCAGTTGTCTTGGGGTTAAACAGGGACTATGGATTTTTCTCGCATTACAACAAGTGATTTGACCTCCCCCTCCTCTATGTGCTGTTCCCCAGTGTTTTGAATCCTAACACCTATTTTGATTTGCTGTTACAGCCTGACCTGATGCTATGTCATACACTCCCCTGCATTTAATCTCCTACCACTCTGTAACTTTCCTATCTTCAAAGCGTCTGACGAAGTGGGATTTTCTCCCACGAAAGCTCATGCGATAAATAAATCTGTTAGTCTTTAAAAGTGCCACAGGACTCTGTTGTCTTTGTACTCATTAGGTTACCAGGATACTACCTCGGATGCAGGCTGGCTCCTGATAGATCACAGTGTGCCTCTCTAAAAAGATGTAATCTGCCCAATGACTCTTACTAATTTTTGATCATTAGGACTTCATTTTAGTATTTTTATTCTTAAAAAAGTCCAGTATGATTCTGTCCACCCACACACACAAACGGAGGATGGGAGGGAAAGAGAGTCCCAAGGAACTGACTCGTAATACAGTGCTCTAGTCACAAGACCTCAAATGTTTCTGCATTAGACTAACTAAGCCTCCTGAGTTGAATTACCAGACTGAATAATTAAGGATACTACTTGTTACTTTGAATACTTCTAACCGCTGTTATATATCCCACTGAACCTTAGAAAAATAATGGATTAGATAGAGAACATAGAAAAGTAAAAAAAAGACCTCAACAAATACCGAAAAAACAGTTGAGTGTCAAATCACCATAACCTCTGAAACTCCATCTATCTTCCACAAGGAAGTCTTTTTTGATGTATAAAACCCTTCACAGAGGCCAGATCCTAAGCTAGTATAAACTAAAGGAGCTCTGTTGAAGTAACTGGAACTATGTTGACTTACAGCAGGTGAGGCTCTAACTCATGAGTCCACAGCTCTGATGCCATCCTACAAAAACCCCTGGTAAGGCTGCCTTATCAAGCTTAGCGACCAGCTTCTAACTCATGAGCAAGGTAAGTGGATGAGCAACAAAGCTATCCTTTGCAGAGTTTCAGATAACATGGTGATTTCTTGTTATCTTTATTTCATGAACTAGACAAAAAGAATGTATTTAATCTAAACAAGGCTGCTCCTGGTATTAGGCTCAAGAAACATTAGCCAGGCAGAGCTTGTACTCAGCTGGAAAATCCTGCAAATCCTTTTGATTTGCCTACACTTGGGGCTTCACGGGCCTATCACATTTTGAGGGTAATTTGTTAGACTGCACATGGATCTATTGTGATGTGGATCTTACACTAATGTTTTAAGAGTATTTGTAGAACGTAGACTTCTATCAGAATTTTTTTTTTCTTTTTAATCACTCCTTGATTTCATAACAAAGGTCAGGCACTTTCTAGGGCCCTGCATAATGTAAGGTAATTGCTGCTGCTTCATAGTAATAGGTGCATTTTTCTAACTCCAACCAGTATAAAAGAGAGGTTGTCATATTTCCCTGAGTATGGAGAAGTAGGAATAGGACAGAGAAGTCCTACCTAGAAAAGGCAAGTTTGAGGAGAACAAGGCAGGAGTATGAACTTTGTCGTAGCCATCTCTACTAAGAAAAGTGAACCCCAGGAAGGGTTTGGATGATTCTTGTGTTCAGAGCAGGGTTGGAACTGTACCTTCCACAAGCTCATTTCATCTCCATCCAAAGTACTTGTGAAACTAGAACATAGTAAATTACACTGTGGTGAAGTGGATGGCTTCAGCTGTAGAGGAAAACTATCTACCTCCTCGCAAAATATGTTAGATTAATAAACTTAGCCATAATCAGTCATGCACTGTAAAATTCATTCCAACACATGAAATCCACTCTACCTACACATCTGCCTCAATACGTCTCTTAGCACCAGCAAATTATGTTCTTTCAGAAGCTTTTCATATATATAAATATAGGCGACACCCTTTGGTCCAAGGCTTTTGTTTACAGTTCATGCTATTTGTTCTGTTTTTATGTTTTAATTAACATCTCTTATTGTTTCATTAGAATTATAAACAAATATCTAGTTCCCAGGCTGCCCTAATGATGATGCCAAGTCGACTTAAATTAGGAAGTGTACACATAGCCACTGTGACATTCAGTGGCAGTCAACGTGAGTTATGCAAGCTACACTGAGTAGCTTGAGTAGCACCCATTGACTTCATAACTCCTCTTCTACAGAGCATCTTCACTGTGTTGCGCCGATGGGAAATGCGTTCACATTGACGCAGCACTACGCCACAGGAGGGGGTGATTCCGGGTTTGACTGAGCGCATCTTTACTGACACTCAATCAATCCTGCATTGTCAGCAGCGCCACTGGAAGTGTAGATATAGCCTCACAGTCCTGGGTACCAAGACACTGTCACAATGATAGAATTTTTTAAAAATTTGGTCCGATGTTACAAAATGGGGAGAATCGTACTTACTTTCCTATGTAAAGTATTTATCATCAGAAGATGACAAAGTGCATTGCACACATGAAAAGACTGAGCCACATAACACGCATGTGAGATAGGTATATACTACTCTTCCCATTTTAATAATGGGAGGAAATGAGGTGCTGAAAAGTGTGTAACCCTTGCCAAGGTCATAGAATGAGACAGGAATAGACTCCAGAACTCTTGACTATGTACTGCCTACAAGCTTACATTCCTTTCTTTTACTAAGTATTATTACAGTATCTTGGAGGATAAAATATTCACAAGAGGCTAGGGGCATAAGACAAACTTCCAAAGTCACAGAAAATCGCTCTAACAGCTCTCTGAGGAGGTGAAGCAGTATGATAGAGATTTCAGGGAATTGCTTCTCTACAAAGCAGCATGAAATTCATCCTGATGTGGGAGGAGAGATGTAGTAAGACATAAAAAGGCCTACAGAGCTTTTGAAAGCATTTAGTTTAAATATATGCTAAAGCTGGACTTTAGGCAGAAGGTTCTGAGAAAGGATTTGCATGTGGATAAAAATCTCCTACAAAGGATTTTAATACCATGAATGATCTTGAGCTCTTAAACTAAAGCACTGAATGTTGCACATTGATTTGCATTTATGAAGGACTTCTTACACTAAGGGAAATTTGAGAGGCTTCATTTTATCTTTTTACTATTATTTTAGACTCTGTTTTTCTTTCCCTCAGAACTTGGCTTTTCTTACTTGATTCTGCAGTGAAGTCAGAATTATGTGTTTGGGGGGTTTGTTTGTTTGTTTTTAATATCACAGGCTATGTACACACGATCAGATTAAAGCGCAACAAGGCAATCGCGCTACAAAACTCACGTGACCTTTATTGCGGGACAACGCGTACACACGTTGCTCCCTGCAACGCAACAAAATTACACGCATTATCGCGGTTGAGCGCAATGACTTCTGGGCACCTATCCCATCGTTCCATTTTCCCCTAAGTTGGCGCTATGAATCATGGGATGAAGGAAAGGAACGCAAAGCGCCATGGGTAAAGTGTCAGTTTCCCATGGTGCTTTGTGTTCCCCTAGCGTCTTCCTCGTTGCCAATAGCAACTCGCGCCTATTTTCAACATTGCAGTGACGCAACGCACCACTTGCAATCAATCGCAACAGCGACAGCATGGATCCTGCTATGATCTCCATTGTCGCCTTCAACATTCTGAATACATCTCGGCTTGTTGCTCAGTACGCAATGAGCTCCGAGTCAGATGAGGACACCGAGGAGCAGGGGCTGATCGATGCCATGCAGAGCAACAGCACCGCGTTGCTCAGCTCCTTCACCGATCATCTGCACACGGTGCAACGCCGTTTCTGGTCGCGAGAGACAAGCACCGAGTGGTGGGATCGCATTGTTATGCAGCTGTGGGATGACGAGCAGTGGGTACAGAACTTTCGAATGCGGAAAGCAACCTTTCTGGAACTGTGCTCAGAGTTGGCCCCTGCCCTGCGACGGAAAGACACCAACATGAGGTCAGCCCTAACTGTGGAGAAGCGTGTTGCGATTGCTGTATGGAAGATGGCGACTCCCGACTGCTATCGGTCCGTTGCAAACCAGTTTGGAGTCGGGAGGACCACCGTCGGATTAGCCCTCTCACAAGTGTGCCAAGCCATCAATCGCATCCTGCTACGGAGGACAGTGACATTGGGCAATGTTCGAGAGATTGTGGACGGCTTTGCTGCCATGGGATTCCCTAACTGCGGGGGAGCCATAGACGGCACACACATCCCTATTTTGGCTCCAGACCATCTCGCGACGGAGTACATAAACAGGAAGGGCTACTTCTCCATGGTGCTGCAAGCACTCGTGGATCACAAGGGTCGTTTCACGGACATCAATGCTGGGTGGTCGGGAAAGGTGCATGATGCCCGCATTTTCAGGAACACTGGTCTGTACCGGAAGCTGCAAGGGGGCACCTTTTTCCCTGATCAAAAAATAACAGTGGGGGAGGTGGAGATGCCCATAGTCATCCTCGGAGACCCAGCATACCCACTGATGCCATGGCTCATGAAACCCTACACTGGGAACCTTGATCGCAGCAAGGAGCGGTTCAATTACCGATTGAGCCGCTGCAGAATGACTGTGGAGTGTGCCTTCGGCCGTTTAAAAGGGCGCTGGCGATGTTTGTATGGGAGGCTGGACTTGGCGGAGGACCAGATCCCTGCCGTGATTGCGTCATGTTGTGTCCTCCATAACATTTGTGAAAGTAGGGGAGAAAAGTTTTCCCCTACGTGGGCTACGGAGGCACAGCGCCTCGAGGAAGCATTCGAGCAGCCAGCCACTAGGAGTATTAGGGTGGCACAAGGAGAAGCTGCTCGCATAAGGGAGGCACTCAGGGAGCATTTCAATGATGCCCTTCCCTAGTTAAGTTCCATGACGCATGAGGTGCACCTTAGGATCATTTCAGTAATGTGTATAAATAAATGCATTCTTCAAAGTATTTGTTACTGTTTTTATTGAAACCTGAAAGATGGGGGTGGGGTTACAGGTTGGTGTAGCTCCGGGTCTCGTAAAAGTAGCTTGGGGGGGGGGGCTGGATGTTGTCCTGTACCGGGGTGGAGGGTGGCCTTCAAAGAAATGCTTTGAGGGACTGCGGTGTGTGGGAGGCATACACGGCTGAACTGTCTGGAGTGGAGCCCGGACATTTATCGCCTGGGACTGCAAAGCTATCATGTTCTTTAGCAGTTCTGTTTGCTCCTTCATGACGCTTATCAGTTCGTCCCTGTGTTTCTGCCTCCTCTGCTGGGATTCCTCTCTCCAGGCTCTATTCTCCCTTGCGGATTCTTGTGTTGCTTTCAGCAGGTCGTTAAACATATCCTCCCTGTTTCTTCGAGAACGCCGCCTAATGTTTCTCATTCGGTCAGCTGGGGTAGACACCGGCCTTGTGAAGCTCAATTCTAATACAAAAATAACAATATAGACATTGTTAACACATAGCATAGATAGCCAATGTAACCTTCCAGTAGCACATTCCACTGGAAGGTACAGGGCGGTCAACACACTACGCTGCGCTGAAGCAGACAAGGTACATTCTAATAGACGGCTTACCGGGGGCTAAGAATCGGAAGAGGGCACACAGATGGAACCCAATATCCCTCTCCTCAGAGTGCCCCTTCCATCTAGAATACATCTCCTACATGCCGCCGGTAGCAGGCCGGGACCGTATGCTGCTGCACTGTGTGCTGCCATGGTTCCCAGGGCTGTGCTTTGCAGCTGGAGAGGCAGAGTGTCCGTCTTTGGGAGCGCAGACACAAACGCTCTCCCATCTAACCTGAGTATTAGGCTCTGGAGGTACATCGAGGAAACCTTTTCTGACCTAAATGCAGATGATTATTTTACAATCACTGCTTGTATTGATGCCCTGCTAATGAATGCAGAGTAAATAGCATGCACAGCGGGGACCCGCAAGCACCCCCACCCCAGACAATGATATTTTAGCAGGAGCAGAGCTGAATGAAGGAGAAACTTACCTGAACCCCCCTCTGCCGCCTCAGAGAACAAGCTGCAGTTCAAGCCTTGGGTGGACGTCTCAGCGGGGCTGCTGAAGAGCTCCTGGCTACACGCGGTTGCGCTTTCCTCCGTGTCATCCTCCATCTCCTCCTCCTCCTCCTCCTCAACAACGTCCTCATCCTGCTCGGCTCTGGCAATCACCGGACGAGGAGGGGCTGAAGTGTCCACGGGACTTTTGGCAGTGGTTGTGGGGTCCCCGCTGAGGATGGCTTCTATTTCCTTATAGTACCTGCATGTTGCAGGCGCTGATCCAGAACGGCGGTTTCCCTCCTTCGCTCGGTGATAGGTAATTCTGAGCTCCTTCACCTTTGATCTACACTGCACTGTGTCTCTATCATGCCCTCTCTCTGACATGGCCCGAGAAATTATGCCAAATGTGTCATAATTCCTCCTGCTGCCGCGTAGCTGCGCCTGCACGGCGGACTCTCCCCAGATGCTGATCAGGTCCAGTACCTCTGCCGTGCTCCAAAGGGGTGCGCGTCTTCCACGGCGGGCCGCCATTGCTACTGATGATCGGAGCACAAACACACTCCACGAGGAAGAGAGCAGGAAGTGAAACAGACTTGAAATTTGAAAATCCCGGGAATAAGTTCGGGGCAGGGCGGGGACAGTTTCGTCACGGCCACAGAGCGGGTGGGGGGGGAGACCAGAGAGGACGACTTGGGAATGCTGGGACAGTTCCGGACTCCAGTCAATGCGCGGTAAGCGTACACACGAGCTCAAACGCGCAATATATGATCCGCAACAGCTGTTACCACTCTCGTCGGAGTGGTTGTTGGATTGCGCGACAACAAGGCACTTAACGCGCAAGAGCCCTGTTGCACGTGTGTACGCCGTTGTTGCTATTGCGCGGTAATGAGCTTTAATGCGCGATAATCTGATCGTGTGTACAAGGCCACAGTGTTATCATGGGGGAAACTGTTACTATAGAATCAGCACTGATGGCAAAACCAAAGAGAGTGGGCTCTAGAAGAAGCAACACTTGATCACAATGGTCTTTCCGGCCTTGGAATCTACAAACAATAGTGATCAAGAAAGCTGAAAGAAAATAATTGAGTCTTTAAATAAATTTGCTTGTGTAATTTAGAAGGAGGCATGCTTCTCAGTTTGTGGCTCAGGCTACTTCTGGAATTCTCCTCATGCAGGCTGTGAGCATCAGTTGCACAGAGAAGGAAGTGGTGTAAGATATTGACAAATCTGCTAGCAGTAAGCTGCACTGCTTTGCTGTTATTTTGACCTGGGAGTTTGATAGGGCAGAATTCCACTGTCTACTTTACTTGGGGCACTGCAATGCTGCAGAGTGTCTGGGGGAAGAGTCTGGCATGATTGTGGAGGTATTTCATACTATGAAAGTAGCTATGGATATGTGCTTCATGTTAAGCACATACATAAGTTCATCACTGAACTGGAACTGAATCTGTCCTGATTCCTAACTGAATACATTTTGTTGTTTCCCAGTGTATATACAATTTGCTTTATTAAAATCAATCTATCAATAGGAGAAAGTGCCTTTTCACTATGTATTTTTTCCCTGCTGCTTGTTTATTATTATATTAGAAAATCAAATCTTGTCTAAACTGTTTTTTTCTGGAAGACACCATGTACAACTGACAAACAAGTAGGATTATAACCAGGGGCATTGCTGCCCCAGAAAAAAGGTTTGGGGGCCAGGGCCTGATCCATCCCCTGGGTCCCCGACTGGGGCTGGATCGGGCTCCTGCTGCCACCAGCCTGCAGCCCAGCCCCGGCCCCAATGGTGGCTGGGCCCCGAAGTTCCGGTCCTGGCAGAGGCCGCATCGGGCCAGCAGTAGCCTCATCGGACTGGAGGCAGTCAGGCCCTGGATCCCCGCCAGACTTGGGGCACCAGTGCTGGGACTCGGGGCATTTGCCCCATCTGCCCAGAGCCATCAATGCCACTGATTATAACCTCAGACGTAATAAGGGAAATTGAAAGGAAAAGAATTATTTCAGACTCTTTAAATGTTTGTTGCTATTTGTTAATATTTAATTAAACTCAAATGACTGACAAGTTTTTAGGGATGCAAGGGGAGTTTTCTTAGTGAAAGATTCATGCCTGCTGTCCCTTGAAGTGCAGGCTGGAAAACTTTGCATGCAAGTTCTATATTCCTTTACAAAGGCCTCCAGCAAAAACAGCAAAGACAATACATTATTTCCTGATATAGCTAAAGTACAAATATATTTAATAAGCAAATCACATACACCTTTTTTATAAATCATGAAGAAGTTAAAAGAAATCACAATCCCAATGTATTTTCCTTTGCAGGGACCTCTTAGGACAGTTTTCCTAACACTACATACTAGGATTTAATTTACTCACTAAATCAGTATAGAATTTTGCATTTTTTAGAAGCTTTAAAGCCTCAATATTATTAGAGGGGCATTTAGTTTCTTTTGTAGCTCCATATTGTTTACAGTTATATAGTGTCTGAGGATGTCAATTGCAATGATTGAATTAATATATTGTATTTATTTTTTTACACTGAGTAAACAGGAACCAAAGTAGCTCTGAATGTTATATTTCAACTGGAGAATTAGATTCAGGAGAAATTCCACTTCGAATGGCCAGAATACAAAGGAGGAGAAACAAATGGAATGCGACTTTTCAAACCACCTTCTCTGTTATCTGCAACATTTAAATCAGCACTTATTGTTAGATATTAAGAGCCTCATGAAAAATGAAGAGGGAAAACAAGGAATATTTCTTGCAGTCCTCTAGATACTCCGTGAAACAATACAATTATGTACCATTACAAATCTGCATACCAAGTAGGCAGTTGTGTACCAATATTCTCTATTGGTATTACCTTTATAATTACTGGAGTATGAGAGACTGATATAACTGAGCCACTGCAGCTGTGCCTTTTTTATTCAGTTAGATAATAAAGAAGGGAAATGGTAATTACCTTCAAGAATATGAATGGTGTTATTGCCAACAAAGGAGAGATATTCTTTGGACTACCTTAAAGGAATGTAACTGAGAACAATGGGATGAAATTAAGAAAATGACAATTTAGGCTGAATGGAGAAGACCAATTTCAATTACATCAATGTTAATCGGGAGACACTTCACTCATTTTCATTTGGGTTTGCTCCTTGTGTAACTGAGATCAGACTATTTCACAATACGAGGAAAAAATTCACAACTGACGGATCTGTTAGTCTGTGGAATGTTTTCCCAAGGGAAATACTAGAAAACAGGAGGTATTTAAAACAAGACTAGAAAATATACTGGAAGGAAGAATCAGTATCATAGAAGGATATAATACATGAGTCAGAAGGCATTTTCCCTCTCCAATTTCTATCATTCTATGTTCAAGTTATTGTCATTATTAGTGTGTTGCATGCTGCAGGAAGTATAAATCTTACCAAAATACTCTAGGTCGTCCTAGAGGGGAGAGATAGAAACTGCAGTTGGAGTGAGCAATCGTAATCACTCAGGGTTTTGGTGGATTCATAATTTTGTGCCATTATTTAATAGATAGAATGTGATGAGTATAACCAGGAAGAGGCAGGTTTTTGTAATTGGGGACACCCTAAAGAAGAGCAGATTTGTCACCAGAGCTGATCCACAGAACAGAAGGACATGAGGCTAAGATAAGGGATGTGGACCTGAGGCTGAAGATCTTAATGAGAGCAGAAAAGAATCCACTGATTGTCCTTCACATGGGAACAAATGATACTGCTAGGTTCTCACTGGAACGTATCCAGAGAGACTGTGTCAGGTTGGGAAAGATGCTTAAAGAAATGGAGGCTCAGGTGATGTTCAGTGGGATTCTACCTGTCCCTAGAGGCAGAGAACCAAGGTAAGACAAGATCATGATGGTCAACAGATGGCTCAGGCAATCGTGCTATAATGAGGGCTTTAGAATGTTTGACCAATGGGAGGCATTCATGAACAGAGGATGGTCTCAAGTTATGGGATGGACTCCAACTGAGTATGGAGGAAAATAGACTTCTGAGCTGGAGGCTGGCGTAACTGACTAAAAGCACTTTAAACTAGGAACTCAGAGAAGATAGTTGAAAGAGGGTTATTTAATCTCCACACCTGATTCCAATATTGAGCAAGAGAGAAATAAAAAAAGAGAATACAGTAATGGAGAAATGAACGGCAGTGGGTGGGAGAATGAACAAATAATAGAAACATGGTGGAAAGGTAGTCATAACTGGAGTATTGAAGGGTATGTGCTATTCAGGAAAGACTGAAATAAAGCCAAAGGTGGTGGAATAGCATTGCATATTAATGATGAGGTATACTATAAATAAGGAAATGATGGAATGGATGAAACAAAGCCATTTTGGGTCAAAATCACTTTGGGAAAGAGAACTACCAGAGTCTATCCTGGGATAGTGCTTGGAGTATGCTACAGACCTCTAGGATTGCATTTGGGTATGGATAGAGACCTCCTCAATTTTTTTTAATGAAATGAAAACTATTGGGTGTTGTGTGATTATGGAAGACTTTAACTTCCCCATTGGAGGACAAGCACTACTAATAATAGTAGGGCTCAGATTTCCTGAATATGACATTTGACTAATGTCTTCATCAGATAGTGGAACCTACAAGAAGTGATGCCATTTTAGATTTGGTAATAGTGAGGACCTCGTAGAAGAACTGGTTGTAGGGGACAACCTTAGTTCAAGTGATCATGATCTAATTCAATTTAATCTAAAAGGAAAGATATACAAAGATAGATCTGCAGCTAGCATTATTGATTTCAAAACAGCACAAAAAAAATAAAAATTAAGGACTGGACTACATGAAAACTGCCAAAATCCAAGCAGTATTGGACCTTGCAAAGGAAATTAAAGCCAATAGTAAAAAGTTCTAGAGACATATCAATAAAAAGGAAACAAGGAAAGAAGTTAGACCACTAACCACTGTGGATGGGAGATGAAAGATAATCTAGGCATGACCCAACACCTAAACAAATATTTGCTTCAGTTTTTAACAAGAGTAATGAGGAGCTTACAGGTAGTAGCAGCATGGCTAATGGAAATGAGGATAGAAGTAGAAATTACCACATCCGAGATGGAAGTCAAAGAGCTTAATGGAATCACATTGGGGGCAAGGGGAGGAGGGAGCTGGCTAATTTCCAGCTGAGAATATTAAAGCAATGGGCACATAAAGTTGAAAGCCCAGTAGCAAGGATTTCTGATGCATTTGTAAATTCAATGGTCATACACTATGGCTGGAGGATTGCTAGAATAGTACCTATTTCTAGAAAGGGAAAAAGTGATCTGGGAAACTACAGGTCTATTAGTTTAACCTGAATTGTATGTAAGATCTTAGAACAAATTTTGATAGAGAAAGTTGTTAAGGATATAATGGTAAGTCGTAATTGGGATAAAATACAATATGGTTGGTTGTATAAAAGATAGGTCATGCCACACCAATCTGATCTCTTTCTCTGAGGAGATAATTGATATTTTTAGAAAAATAAAATGCATTTGATATATATGCATAGGAAATTACTAGTTAAACTGGAGAAATGGGGATTAATATGAGAATTGATAAGTGAATAAGGAACTGGTTAAAGAGGAGACTACAATGGGTCATACTGAAACATCAGCTGTCAGGCTGGAGGGAGATTAATAGTTGAGTTCCTTAAAGACTGGTCTTGGGAAAAAAATGAGAATGTGTTAATAAAATCTGCAGATGACACAAAGTTAGGAGATATCAATATGAAGGAGGACCAGAATATCATACAAGAAAATCTGGATGACCTTGAACACTAGAGTAATACAAATGGAATGAAAATTAATAGTACAAACTCCAAGGCACTAGTAAGAATTTTTACCATAAATTATCGACTCCTCAGTTGGAAGCAACAGAAGAGGAAAAAGTTCTAGGTATATTGGTGACTGTGAGACACCAGTGAGATGTAGCCCTAGAAAAGGCTAATGTGATCCTAGGATGCTTCAGGTGAGGTATTTCCAGTAGAAATAAGAAAATGTTAATACCTTTATACAAGGCATTGGTAAGACTTCATCTGGAATACTGTGTGCAGTTCTGATTTCCAATATTTAAGAAAGAGTCATTCAAATTGGAACATGTGCAGAGAAGGGCTAGTAAAATGATTAAAGGAATGGACAACCTACTTTGTGAGACTGTGCTTGGCTCATTAAGCCTAAACAAAAAAGACTGAGGGGAAATATGATTGCTCTCTATAAATGCATCATAGGATGAGTACTGGGGAGATAGAGGAGTTATTTAAATTAAGTGCCAATGTGGACACAAGAACAAATGGTTAAAAACTGGTGGATTCTCTGTAACTTGAAGTCTTAAATTCATGATTTGAGGACTTCAGTAACTCAGCCAGGGATTATAGGTCTCATACCAAAATGGGTGGGTGAGTTTCTATAGCCTCTGTTGTGCAGGAATCAGACTAGATGATCATGACGGCCCCTTCTGGAGTTAAAGTCCATGAGGAGCAATGAAAGCTTTTAATTGTTTTCATCATTCTAAACTACTGTAAGTTTATAGCTGCTGACTCTGCATCTCTTTTACCTTAACCAAGATATTTTCCCTAATCTGGTCCATTGTCCCTGGATTTTATGACCATTATTTCCTTTTTTTCTTAGAGTTTAGAAGTATTGAGCTGTTCTCTGAATATTATACTTCTTGCTGAGACATTTTCTAACCTGTTGACAGTCAGCAGCTGGAAACCAATTAGAAGAAAAGTGGAAGTGGTAAAGAGCTCTGAAGTACATATTTCAGCAGTGCCCTTTTCCACATCCTTTTGGAAATTACAGCAGGTAAAAGAGAGTGAGCACACCACTAATTTCAATTAATACCATAAATAAAAAGAAGCAAGTGGCCAATATTATCTTGGTAAATATTATTCCCCTAAAAGACATTAATGTTGTTTATTGTGGTATATGCAGATGCATCATTCTGGAAATCCTCAATGCATAACTACTGTATAGATTACTCCTGTTCCACCCAGCTATACTTGGAGTATTTTATTAATGTCCAGATGAACGATGCCTCTAACTGTCTAACAACAATTATGGAGCTTGGTATCCCTCATTAATATATGCTAGGTACTCCATGAAGCGTTATAGGGACTTCGCTTATCCCTATTATCATTGATTTTATGTGGAAGGTGTTCAAATTTGTAGTGATGGGAAGAAATATTAAACCTTAAAATAGATATGTACTGTACAGAAACTAATTATTAATATTCAGATATGAAGTTTACCCTATATGTGTCATGAATTGTAATCTGGCCAATTATTTTGCAGTGACTGCTTTTTGGAATTAAATTTGTTTCCAGCAATGAAACATTCAGTAACGACATATGCTCAGTTACATCACTATTCTAGGTTTATTATACTTCCTGTGATTAGTGTTTTCTTTTTGGTGGATATTTCAAATTGCAGTGAGAAAAAAAAATAGGAAAAACTTAGCTTGAAAAAATTAAGGAAACTTTTGCTATTCTATCTACTACAAATTATTCCTAGATTTCTGACAACTGTGACAGTAATGGCTGTGTGGGAGTTGTTAATGTTCCATTTATATTTATTTATGGCCTACTAAAGATTTTTTTATACATATTCTTTGCTCTGTTGTCTGCTGACTATCTAGGTGACAGACCATACAGTCTCCTTCATCTCTATTATGGTCTAGCTGATAGACTCTATCACATAGTTATAATAGTAGAAATTTCTTAGAATGAACAATATTTATCTAGCAATTTAAGAAAATGCATATTCCAGACTTTATTCTGTTCCATTGCTTTGAAACAATTTTATGGAGTTCTATCAACTATTTGGGGATGGCATAACCCTATGCATTTATTAATACTCAGTACACACTGCTGAAAGCATAATGAGACAATCTAGTTAATAGCAGAGTTTACTAATACACTCCTTTTACAAGTGTCATGCGGCAGCTCCTGTGATGTATTCTGTCAATTAAATTGCTGAGCATACATTCTAAATGTTTATTTAAAATTATATTCCTTTTATTTAGTTATGAACAACTCTATCTAGAATAGCGAGGGACTTCTCTGTGGATGTACAATGGGTTACATCAGCTAAAGTTCAGGGGTTTATACCAAATTGACAGCCTCACAAATGTGAGGTGTTTGCATAGTTTAACCTGGAAATCTTACCAAGGCAATATTCTTGATAGCATTTCAACATTTCTGCTTCTGGCCCCATCACAGAAACATTGGTATACCAAAATAAGGAACAATAAATACAGGGAAACAAGCAAACCAATCTTTTAAAAAACTGTGTTAGGTTCAATTTGTATTTGGCCAAAAGTATGGGTAACTTTTCCCCCCACTCAGTTCTAGTAAGTGTTCTGTTTAACCCACAAATGGCCCATATTTACATTTTAGTGGTGCACAAAGATATTTGCCACTATAAGAGCATCACTTTTCTAGATGTGTTCTAAAATATCTAGATATCACCAATGCACTTACATTTCTACTAACCCCAAATTACTGTTTTAGAGCTCTTACAAGAAATTGCACAATGCAATTGTTATTGAAATAAAGGGCCAGATTCTTGAGACTGGTTGAAATCAGACATAGGTTTCTAACCATCAGAGGAGTGAAGTTATGGAATAGCTTTGGAGTAGTTGGTCTAAAAAACCTAGCTGGCTTCAAAACTGAGCTGGATAAATTTATGGATGGGAGGGGATGATGGGACAGTCTAATCTGACTACTTGTGGTTAATCTGCCAATGGCCTGTGATGGAATGTTAGAAGGGTTAGAGTCTGAGTTGGTACAGGGAATTCTTTTTTAGCTTTCTGGATGGGGAGTCTTGCCCACATGCTCAGGAATTAGCTGATCACCATATATGGATCAGGAGGGATTTTCCCCCAGGGGAGATTGGTAGGGACCCTTGGAGTTTTTCATCTTCCCATGTAGTATGGCATTTTCTCTGTACCCTGAAGTCTTTAAACCATGATTTGGGGATTTTGATGACTCAATCATAGGTTATGTGTCCATTGCAAGACTGGGTGGGAGGTTCTAGGCCTGCATGGTGCAGGAGATCAGACTAGATTGTCATATTGGTCCCTTCTGACCTTAAAATCTAGGAACATTTTTATATTTTTCTCAGCATGAAACTTAAGTGCTGTTATTACAGTCCATCAGCAATGTTGACCTCTGAAACACCACTGAATGAATTCACTAACAGCTTTGTGAGGGGTAGAATTTTGGTTTTTGAGGAAGAAGACTATGAGGCTTATTTGAACTGTTCTTTGCCACCCCATTAAGCTGGTAAGGAGTTATAATAAGCCTGTACATTTTAAGCATTGCTCCCTTCCCTCCCCCCCAGGCAATTGAAATAGTTTTCTAATTAGATACTAGAAGTATGATGTACCACTTCAATGTAGTACATCAGGTCATTCTGTCAGGAGCCAGTGGGCAGCGGTGGGAGAATGACTGGCAGCATCAAACTTTTGTTGAGCTGATTTGTGCCCTACTTACCTAAGTGGATCATAAAGCTATAAGGAGAGAAAAGTAGGCTGTAAGAGAGTGCAGAGTCACTGCCCGGTCCTTGATGAAAAAGATCACTTTTCCTCTCTACAGGGTATGTCTACACTGGAGCTGGAAGATGTCTGTACTTGAGCAATCAGCCTCTCCCACTGCTTAGGCTTCTATGGGTACACTTCTATTTTTAGCACACTACCTTAATCTGAGCTGAAACCGGATTGTCTGGAAATTACACTGCCAGCTCCAGTGTAGACAGGTGCTTAGAAGAGGCCCTATAAATTAAGAAGCAGAAAGGGCTCCAAAGCCAAAGGTCATAGGATTGGGCTGAATTCCAGATTAAGAGAGTGCTGTTATTCTCTTTTGCTTACAGTAGCTTTCTTTATCTCCAGTTACATGGCCAGATCTTCACCAGGTATCAATTAAAGTAGCTCCATTGAAGTCAATAGAAAAATACAGATTTACATCAAATGGAGGTCTGGCTCAAAAAATTATCCCTCTGGGAAAATATTCGCTGACTACAGCTCTGCAGAGTTGATCCCCAAGCTTCATAAAGAGAGCAAGACAGATGCTATTACACCAAGCATTTAGGATAGGAGATCAGACAGCCCTGCCCTTACTGTAGCCAGAAGAGAGGGAAGGAGAGTCAACAGCCCTCCCAGCATTCAAGGAGACGCTAACCCAGAAACTAGTGAACTTCCATAGCAAAAAAAGCTTTTGATAGGAGCATACAAGTACCATAATAGTGGATCTGTAATGCTTTAAACTTGACAGGATGTACATTCATGTAAAAGTATATGCAAATCAGATATAGCCTCAGGCTTCTGGCAAGTTGCCACTGAAGCCCTTGAGGCTGCAAACTGTTGATTTAGAACATTAATCTAACCACTTAAACTAAAATGCAGGCATTATACCATTATTGAAATAATGTATATATCAGAATATTTTTAAATATTGATAGAAGCTTTGTGTAACACCCTTAAATACTTGGCTTCCAGTTTGAAAATAGTATGAAAATAGAATGGAATGGCTGGATGATTTTTCATCTCTCTACTTGGAGAGATGCATTGACAATATGCAGTTGAGTTTTAATAGCAAGGCCTCCATCAGTTCCGCACATATTGTATTTGAAATTAATTATGTCACAATTAAAAAACTTGATTGCATTCATCAGATATACTGGCACTAGACCCTTCCTTGCAGTGTATATTTGCATTCTTGAGAAAACATTGTTCTGCTTGAAATAACATTATTTTTACCCAGCTGATTAAAAATAAAGATTTAAAAGATAACTTCCCCTCACACTTGATGACATATGCTACGTGTGGGTTGGAATAGCTGATAAATTAGCAGTCTAATGCATCAGAAATTCAATCTTCCTCCTCCAGTCCCATAAATTACACCTCAGGGATGGACAGAAAATAACTTCAGATATGATTTATCACTATAATTTTCTTGTTGGAAATGTAAAAATTGATATACAAACTGATCAAGTATTAATTTCTTTGACTGCAATGGATATCACCTTCAGGTTGTTGTCTGAAGGGTGAAGAATACTTTATTAACATTTTATGTTTCCTACCAATAAGCTGAAATTCTTTTCCCTTCAATGCCTAGAGAGCAATCACAAACAGAGATTTGTTGGGAATTTTATGGAGGACTGTTCTGAGTCCTAATCTTGAACTCCTGAGTTTTAATTTTGAAGCTTTCTCTGTAACCTTGGTCAGATAACCTGATGACTCTATTTTATTGGACAATCTGTGAACTGTAAATATTTTAGGAAGAAATCTGTAGAACGGAGCATCCACTCTTCTACAGATTAGAAAGTAAGTAACGGTGAGACTACACACTGCAAACATGTTGAGTAGTGGAACTCCTAAAATGGATCAGAGCTGAACTAATTCCTGCATCGTTTATGAAGTCAGTAGTAGCCTTTTCTTAAATCCTCACCCATTGAATACAACTGAGACACAGGTCTATAGGAACCGTTACCTCAGTCCACAGTTGTTGTTATAGTTGACTAATATTCTAGCAGAATTAACTAATATGCTAGCAGCTTCATGGGAAACCCATGAAATACATGGCCTTGCTGCAAAAATCTGACAACTAAATGAAGATTAGACAGAAAACTTAGTCTATAATAGAAAGGATGAGGAAGAACTATACAGTTATGTTTAGGAGTGAGCAGTTCCTGGTGGTTCATTTGGTTTGTAGTGGCTGATCTTTAAAAATGCAAACACTCGTTTTTGTAGGTGATTCAGTAAGAATGGGATTTACAGAGTAACCTGAATAAAGTAAAAGTGGAGGCTTAATAAACAGATTTTGAAAGGTCATTCTCAGGATAAAAGGAATTAGTGACAGGTGAGGCTATGTCTACACTGGCAAGTTAGCTCGAATTAAGGAGCCTTAATTCAAACTAACTAAAGCCATGGCTACACTAGGCTTTAGTTAGTTCGAATTAAGGGCTCCCTTAATTCGAACTAATAAGTTTGAATAGGGTATTCGAACTAAGGGGTTAATTCAAACTAACTAGTTCCAATTAACCAATGTGGCCATGTTAATTCGAACTAATTTCTTAGTTCGAACTAACCGGCCATTGAAATGAATGGGGGTCGCTAATTCGAACTAAGCAAGTGCCATGAATGGCTAATTCGAACTAATTTTAGCAAGTGTAGACATAGCCTTAGAGATGTAGACTGGGCCTTTATGATATTAAGTCTCATTGGAAGAAGAAAATATTTGAGCTTGAGACATGATGTATTAAGAAACCAGTGAAGTGAATCAGTGTGTGGATGGTATGGTTGAAGTGACAGCAAAAAAAAGCAGGTTTTGTGGCTATCCAGGGCCTATATGCAATTCTATTACCTCTATGGTCTTTATTAACTGTACTTCTATAAATGTATGAAGATGATGTATGTCAATTCTACTCTATATGCACAGGGAATTTTTAGAGGCTCAGATATAGCACAGACACAAGTGTTGTCCCCAGAGCATGCAGGGATCCTTTTCCCCAGTAAGCTTTATTACTATTCTAAGCTGCAGCTTTTTATCCCTCAAACAGTTTGGTGGTAGAGCTATTCAAAACAAGCCTGCCATTAGAGACGCTTGGTGTCAAAACAAATTTCTGTTAGAAAATGCTATTTTGACCCCACAGAGCTTTTTTTCAAACTTTTATCACTTTTGATGAAAATTTGTTTGATGGAAAAAGTTGGAAAATAAAAAGTTTTAAAAATGTCCTGGAATAATGTCTTATATTTTTTTTTTTTCATTTCAAAATGTATTTATTTTACTTTTTTTAAAAAAAGGTGGAGTGTCAAAATCAAAACTAAACATTTCAAATTGGTAAACAAAGTGTTTTGACAAAGCCACAATTATTTTAGCTATTGCTGCAGCTCCAGTTATAATATCTATGGGTGTGTCTACACTTGAAAATTAAGTCGACTTAAGTGTGTTTAATTTACCCTGCGTCTACACTACAGTTTCCTTAAGACTTAATTAAAATTAAGTCGACTTTATAAAACCTCGAAATAAGTCGAACTAAGGCTTAAGTCGACTCCTTAGAGTCAACTTAAGCCAGTGTAGAGGTGGGGTGGCCCTAAGTCGACTTAGGTCTACCCCAGGACTACACCAATGCCCTCCCTGCCGGGGGAGGGGCACAGGGGGAGCCTGGCATGCCCCCCCACTCTGCCCCTATGCCCTGCCAGGGTCCCTGTCCCCCTTTTCTCCATTGTACCTATGTGCCCCCCATAGCCCCCGTGGACCTGCCCTAGGTCCCCCTAGCCCCTAGAAGTCGACCTAGGCATCCAGTGTGGACGGTCTAAGTCGACTTTGTAAGTTACTCCCAAAGTCGACTTTAATTTTAAGTGTAGACTCACTAAGTCGACTTAAAGTCAACTTAGTTAAGTCGACTTAGCTAAAGTCAACTTAAAATTACAAGTGTAGACATAGCCTATGATGCTACGTACCCTAGTAAATGCATTATATGACCTGTAAGAAATACATATGTTCCTGTGACTCCTGAAAAATTTGAAGTTGCTAAACTCTAGATGTTGTTCTCTGTGGCAAGAAACGTCTTGTATCTCACTTCTAATCAATGTTAGTCTCTAAAGTTGAAATGACATTTAATTTCTAAATTGTTTACATAAACTTCAGAAATTTCAATTTAAGGATGAAAGACTACATTTCAAGTCAGGCTTGTGTTCACAAGTCTTTCCATTTTACCATGAATATTTGGAATTTTTCTTTTAATCTGAGCACATGGAATAATTTATTAATGTAAGAATCTGAGGGTCTCAGTAATAGAATCTATACAGATACGTTTCTTTCCCTGATGGTTGAAGAGAAAAGCTTGGGGGGGGGAGGAGACATAAATCTTTAAAACCAGAAGGCAAAAAACAAACATACATGTATAATGACTTTTTAAAAAAAAATCTCATGGTTCTAAAGCTACCCTTATGATTTCTAGAATCCTGGCACATTTTTTAAAATGAATATAATGGAAAATATTTAAATTTTCTACAGTGCTTTAATATTGCTGAAGTTTTAGAACAATAGATTACTTTTCTTGCCATGAGTTTCAGTAAAAGTGCATGAATTATAGTATTTAACTTATACCCAGAGTTCTGAATTTATTTTTAAATTCATCTAGTGCCTTAACATTATGTTAATGTACATTTTTCCTGCATTTATTTTATCATTTATATACTGTTGGTTTAAAGAAATAGGAAAAATATCAGATATAATATTCATTTTAACATCTCATACACATTTAACAAAGAGAATGAAACTGAAAACTGGGAAAATATAGCTGAGATTTTCAAAGCCATCTCCAAGATTTGGATGCTCAATTTCTATTAAATTTAATATGAATTGTAAGTTTCTAAGTCTTGAAAATTTTCAATTGCTCAGTAAATCAAATCCTCACCCCATTGCTCTGGCTCCATAACATTAAATAAATTTGCCAGAATGTCATAAGGGAGCTCTAAATGCACTGTGTTTAGGATGAAGGGTTTATGTGGCACAAGCCCTGTTTTAAAGACAATTGTAAGGCTGCTTTCAGAGGATTCCCCTATAATCACTGGACCTGGAGATTATGAGCAATACTGTGGCTCATAGAGCAGACTGAGGAAGATGCTGTAACTTAGAAAAGTGTAAATTATCTAGCGTCTGGAGGACCTCAGGGATGGGGGTGCATGGATGTGTATTAAACCCATCCAGCTCCCTGCCCCTTCTGGACTGAGAGTTCTGTAGAATCTCACCCATGATCTTTTAGGCCCTGACCCTGGGTCTCCCACGGGTGCAGGGCTTTACCTGTGAGGTGCAGTTTGTAGGATTTAGGCCATATTCTAATTAAAACATCAATGAAATATATACACATAAAATATTTGGAATCTAACATCACAACATGTGACTGGAAACAGTCAACTCTATTTGATACTCTAATTTAAAAGTATTAATGAAGTATTATGAAGTATTTTGAAAATTTGTGGGGAAAAATAAAAAAATCTCTTTTCTTTCCTCTCAATGATTTTACATTCCAAATTTCAGTTGGCATTAAGGTTTTCTGTTGAATAAAATGCTCTGAAAATATCAATGTTATGCAAATGCTAACAGAGCCTCAATCATAGTGATAGTAATACACAAAGAATTTCATTTGCTGCCATTATCACTTTTGATGTGAACCATTTTCTAGAGTCCTCCTGCAGCTATTTACCTAAATTGGATATGGTTTATCTTGAATAACTTCTTTTTAGCTTACAGGTGTGATGATGGACTACTGCTTGCATTTGTATGTATCACATGAATGCTGACAGAGAAACAGAACAACTAGGTAATTTTGTGCTGTTTGCTAAAACGTTGATACATAGTTAGCACTCATTATCCAAATCATTAGCAAGCAGTTGTATTTAAAAAAAAAAATGAATTCCACGAACAGATTCAATGATGAGGCTTGCTATGGAGTATGTTACCTGATCAACTAGTTCATATGACATAAATTCTCTTAAAAAACAAAATAAAATCAAGAACAAGGAGAGATTGCTTTCTGACACTGTTTTATCCCTGTACTGCGTTTGCCAGTGTTTAAAATTCTGCTGATTTCTACTGTGTGTCTTTTCAATATAAAGGAAAGGCCTTCTTTCTGAATGTAAGGGAGAAGCCTCTTTTGAAATTTACTTCAAATCTGAATATTATATAAGACTGAAGGACACAAGTAATAAGACACGCAATAAGACAGTTTGTACTATGACACTGTAAATAATCAACTACTATAGCTGTAAATGAGAAATTGGTAACTAAGGGCCTGATTCAGAGCCCACTTAAGTCAAAGGAAAGATTCCTGTTGACTTTAATATATTCTGGAATAAAAATATTTACAACAAAGGTGCCTTTTATTAAAACTGTGGTTCAGTTTGTTTCTCTGTCTGATATGAAATCCTGTCCTGAGAGTCTATTTTTGCTAAGTAACCTCAGCCTAATCATTTCCATTAAGGATATGTATTATTTCTACACTCGTTTTAAAAGCACAGCTGGAGAGCAATACAAATGCATTGATTTTGTGTCATACAATATATACACACTGATACCTACACTACTC
>ML685794.1:11404304-11501843 GCA_007922175.1 Pelusios castaneus
AGGCTGACTGGCCACTAGCCAGAGATGGGGTGAACAACACACAAAACACTAAGCCACCCAAAACTTTGTTCTGGTTGGCTTCAGAATTGGAATAAGGGACCTCCCAGCCACAGCACCTCTCTAGAGTTTGTAAAATAGTTTCCATGAATCGTATCTAATTTATGAAAAAGTTTATACACATATACACAAAAATCTGAATAGACTTCTCTGTTATATTTGAAACATGGATGAATCCTTCTTACCCACTGTAGTCTGCAACCATGAAATAGGCTAAGAAGACATCTAAGCATTAGCTAAAAAATAGATGTGATTTAGAAAATTATTCAAGGTTGTGAATCTTAAGAACTGAAAAGGATTAATGACAATGAATAATCATGGGGTTTTTTTTGGTATTCAGCATCATACAGCTGCACCTCCTACTATCTCTAAAAGCAGTATTTTCTCTCTGGTTTACAAAATTCAGGAGGTAGATTCTGTCAGTTTACTAGGGTAAAAAAAGAAGCAACATAAAAATACATTTTGTTCCTGCTCACAGAATAACCCCATATAATCCAATAATTGGTTCAAGAGATTAACAAACCGTCTATGCTGATGCTTTATTACGGTGTAGCTGCTGTCACTAACAGATATTCGTCAATGGGTAGTGACTGACATTCACACTATAGATTGACCTTCGCACAATATATTCTGATGTCCCTTCAAGCCCTGGCATTTCCAAGGCTACTATTTAGTCGATATATTTAATTATTTCTAGTTTCATAAATACATATTTTCCAGGGTTTATATTTGAAATCTAAACTCTTTAGCTGAAACAAATCTTCTACATTCTGTTGCTCAAAAAATGCCTGCAAAATAAGAGTGGGTGTTTGAAAATTAACATAGCGATATAATCAATTTGTGGTCATTTAACTGGGAAAAGACTGTACAATAGTTTATAAATTGCATACAAAATACAAAATTAAAGCAGTGTGGGTTTTAAGAACATCTTCAGGAATTATTTAAATAAGAAATGCAAATAAATGGCATTAGTACAAGTAGAATTAGAATAACGCTATAACTGAATATAAATGTCTGGGGTGGAGAAAATGTATTTCTATAATGTGCAACAATAAATATTCATATGATTAAAATACTTAGAACTATTATCTGCTTCAAGTAATTTAGATGCATTTTTGAGCTGAAAAACTACCTTCTTATACCCTCTTCCTGCTGGTAATAAAAGGATCATAAAGCTCAGTGTTTCAAATTATAGTTAAAGACTGAAATGTTATAGGTAAGAATTATGTCATACTGTCAATAAGCGGGAAGATCAGTAAATACACTTGCAAGACAAGATTTATTTTGTATTTATACTCATGTGTCCTCAATAATTAATCAGTTTACAGCTCTGTATAAATGTCCCTGTTGTTTATGGTGCACAGGCTGTTGGTTTGTGACCTTTTTAAAAGGTTCTCATTAAGAGAAATCACGGGACAACTATAACTCCATATTGTATGAAGCATGAAAATTAACAAGCTAAGGCCATCTTTTCCTTCTTGAATTATGGTTAGTAAGTGTCATTAACATTAATGGAAGTTCCATCTGTGTATGGAGAGAAGGATAGGCAATTAGAATTTTATCACGATTCTCTCCCAGCACTCGTCTATGCAATGGGAATGCAGAGGTCCATAAAACAGGTGAAACTAAACCTAGACCAGATGTGCCAACACTTCTGTGGTCATGCTGGTGAACAGCATTTTATTTCAAACACATAAAATTTAAATTTTGTATAATTTGACAATGTGGATGAAGTAGCACTGACTGTACATGTTGAGCAGCAATTGCAACTTCCCATTGTTTAACTGTAGAGCCACAATGTTAAATATGGCAACGTGAAATCTGTCCACAGAGCAAGTGAGTCTAATGAGAAACTCATAAGTTCCTATCCTATATACCACACAGATCATTAAGGACCAGGGTCCGTCTCTCTTATTTACAAAGGAGGATTGCAGAATGTTTAATTGAAATCAGAGCCAGATAATTAATAAACATTGTCATAGCTCCATTGAAGTCAATGGACACTAGGCTAAGGATTTTTTCTATTATCTGTACAGAGTTAACATATTGCTCAACATTAACACAAGATAAACTCTGTCCCTTATTATTCAGTTTTTAGCATAATGAGAATGTAAATGGTAAATATACATATTGAAATCACTTGATAGAGAGGAAAATGGCAGGAAATTTGAATTAAACTGATCTATTAAGGTCCATCACGATTGTGTGCTGTAAAGATGGAATTTCTCTTTCTCATTTGGTTTTTGAGGTCTGAAACATAAGGAGATGATTTCTGCCACAGAAATATGAACATTGTGCGTCTCAGTTACTGTCTGATTAGGAGCAAGAATGTCAAGTTCTTCTCTGTAGTAAACAAACAAATCTCAAGCTGCTTGGATGATTTGGCCTATTATATACTTTTTGCTTGCCCCAATTTTGTACCAAAACATCCTGCAAGTTAAGTTATTTAAAACTGCTATCATACTAGTTGAAGAAATAACTGATATTCTACACCTCTACTATCCTCTTCTCCCAACATATTAGGGTAAGATCTTCCCTAGGACCAGAAACAGAGCCTTTCACTTGTAAATAAACATTTATTTTTCATCCCTACATCTCCAGGCCTGTAAATTTGCTGTGTTACCCATGTCAAACATTTCCAAGGATCCTCTACTAAAAGTTATATGCCTACAGTGGTCACCATTAAAGGTCAACATCTATCTACACCTAAAGTATTGTGGCACGTGAGATATGTCGTTCCTAATTCCATGTTGAAAGAAACAGGACTACATGGACATATAGTATTTCAGATACAGCTGTGTGATAACTGTATTGTGAATAGAACCACTGTGCACTTATCTACAATAATATGTAAATCTGTTTTGGTTTTTTTAACAATATGGAAAGGGCCTTTCAGAACTCTAAACCAAAGACTACAACTTAAAAATAAAATAATAATTTTAAACTCCTCTTGCAGACTGTCACTCTGAAGGGACTGAGATGGCAATTCACACATTGCCACTTTACTCATTTTGGGCTGGACTGTAAGCTTGCAGTCCACTCTGAATGAGAAGGAGCTGCATTGCACTTGGAGCTGGGTAGCAACTAGATTCTATAGCACAGTTGTGGGGAGATGAACACATATTTCCACTCATTCACTTATCTGAAGTTCCCTTACAAGTTCTGACCATGCAGATAGTGCATACAGGGATATAAAGGGGCTCCTTACTCCCCTGCATGGACAGTTAGCAGAACTCGTATGTGACCTTTTGTATGTCGGGGATGCCCGGCAGACTACTGCAATATATCACGACATCCTTCTAGCCAACAGTTTTCTCCATACTTTCTATTATGATAGTTGACTTTTCTTAATCACTAGCAGCCACAATGTCTAAAAAAATAAAAGCAATGAGAAATGCTGCCTTCCATGTTAACTCATTACATGAAATATTGTGTAACTTCACAGAGTTCTCATTTTAGAATGCCCTTGAGGAGTATATTTCTATGTTTGCGAATAAAGACTTGGGAACATTTCACTGACAGCCATGTGCAGGAGTTCCCTTTATGGTCAAAAAGGGAGAGTCATGCAAGCCAAGTGGTCGCAGCGGCACACAAATCTTAGCACAAGGTCATTCAATTGCCAAGTTTTCTTTTATGCCCATGAATACAAATGTTCAGGAGCACTATTAAAAACAAAAAATGTGCATATTTGGCTTGATCTTTTCTTATCTGAGCGTATGAAAGCAATAACCCTTTCAGAGACATAATTAAATGAAAGGTGAGAGTGGTATTATGTGAGGGGACTACTATAGCTATATGTTAATGAAGCATAAAAGTGCATATTTTAGGATTTCTCCATGTACTCCAACCCCCAAAGGAATGCTCACAATAGGAAAGAGAAATGTGTATATAATATTAGGTGTCACTGGACAATTTGCTCATAAATTACTAATTCCCTAAAGTTAGTTTAGATGGCCTGATTTCCAAATGTGCTGCTTCAGAGCCAATGGGAAACACTGATATTCATCACCACTGAAAAATGAGGCTGATTGTCTAAGTCAAAGTCCAGAAACGTCAAACGAAAGTTTCTCATGATCTTTGTTGGCCTTCAGATAGTGTTTGTATATTAGGCTGGGATTTTCATGCGCCTTTGAAACTCCCGGCACCAATCTTTTCTTCTTGTTTAAGATGCTCAGAACTGCTAATGAATCAAGCCCTATGATCTTTTCTCTGTATTACCAGAATTCTAGTGCATGACCTAATGGTGAGTAATCAATACAAAAAAATATCCTTTTCCCAATCTGCAAATTTTCCAGATACAGAACTCCATCAGAGGTCACACAGGAAACAGAGGTCCCACACAAGGAGGCTTTGAAATATGGAATTTTGTGATGTATGTGTTTTGAAAAATATCAAAATATTGAGGGTTCTTCTGACTCCATTTTCATCAGTGAACATTTGACCATTGCATTCAGCATAGTCAGGGTGTTACCCTAGTATATAAGTACTGTTCTTGTCATGAAGAGCTCATACTATTTTTATTTTTAGAATTAACGGAATTTCTGGATGACTTGTATCAAATGAAGTATTGGTAATAGATTGTGCTTCGATTTCAATTAAATTATGGTATATTTGCCACAAGCATGTGATTGTCCAAAAATAATTATATAATTTAATATTTTGTTTTAAATTATTAAGGTAGCACAGAAATCCAGCTGCTTTCTGAAGGGATCTCTCCCTCAACACCTCCCCCAAAAAAGAGAGAGAGAGAAAAAGCTACTATGAGACATTTTAGGTGTATGGAAGTCTATCAACCAAAGGAGAATGGGGTTACTGTCATTTTAATAATATATAGTTGGAATTCAGTTATAAAATGTATTAAAGAAAACCATTCCTCGGGTGAATATGAGTTTTTTATAAGATTGCCCTGCAAGAAGAATACTCAGTCACTGGAATTATCTTTATTGTAATCACCCACTGAAGAATAAAATTGCGTCTCTAAAATGTCATTTCATTTTGTGATGTCCAGATGGGTAATCTTCCACCAATTATTTTTCATGAAGCGCAATTTATACTCTGTATTTAACACTAGGCCTTTGTGATGGAGTGTATAAGATCCACATGGGGAAACCAAGTGTTAACGAGTAGATTTGGGCCCATAAAGCCCCACCCAACTACACCTGATGGGCATACTCACAATGGAGGCAGAGTTTAAAAGGGAGTCACCCTAGTCAATTATGGTGGATAGAGGAAGGGAGATAGTGACTATGCTATTATCTCCTGCAGAGAGGCTGCAGGCAATTCTTACCACTTAGACCAGACCCTGATGCTGAGACCCTCAGGGAGACTAGGAATGGTGGATGAAAGAGAAGAGATGGCAGACCACTGAGAGTGAGAAGCCAGCCCCCTAAGCCTTTAAGCCAACCTTTGTTAAAACTTTGAAGTGGTAGAAACCAGGTGTCTACCCTGCAGGCCACATATACAACCAGCTAGTTGGTGTCGTATAATTAAACCTATTTGACCTATTCTGAAAATTTTAGTTTAACAGGCTAACTCTGGCCTGACTCTCAGGGTGGCTTAATACTATGTAGAATTCAGAGCTTAGATAAATTTCCTAGCTGCAGATCCATTTGTTAGGGGACTGCTTTGTGTTGATGCAGCAACATCCAGCTATTGTATTTGTATGAGTTGTAGTAACTAACTCTAAAAGTCATAGAAAAATGTCATTCTGTTTAATGACAATACTGTGGAGCAGCCTTCCTGATACAGTAGGATGGTAAAGACTGGAGAACTCAAGTAGAACCTTCAAAGTCTTAGCCAGAATGTCCCTATGGTTCTTTTTTTCCGATCACCCCAACTGCCTACACTGAAGGAAGAAGTTTCTTGCGACTGGAGAATTAGCCATGATCCCTACGAAACATATGTTGGGGCAACATGATGGCTTG
The DNA here is from genome assembly GCA_007922175.1 of Pelusios castaneus. Taxonomy (NCBI): domain Eukaryota; kingdom Metazoa; phylum Chordata; order Testudines; family Pelomedusidae; genus Pelusios; species Pelusios castaneus. The sequence goes on from ML685794.1 coordinate 11,410,286, forward strand.
TACTCCTCCCTTGGATACCAAATGCTTTTTCTTTGATTTCTAGGCTTGTATTCTGGGACAACTCCTTACCAAATGTGGAAAGGATATTGAGAGGTCATCAAATCCAGTGTTTTGAGCTGAGGCAGGACCAAGTAAACCTAGACCATCCCTGGCAAGTATTTGTCCAATGTATGCTTAAACATCTCCAAAGATGGTGATTCCACAGCCCCATTGCAAGTCTACTCCAGTGCTTTTATCCCCTTATAGTAAGAAAGTGTTTCCTAATATTTCATCTAAATCTACCTTGATATAGATTAAATTCATTATTTCTTGTTCAACCATTAGTGGACATGGAGAACAATTGAGTACAGTCATCTTTATAATAGCCTTCAACATATATGAAGGCTGTTATCAGGTCCTCTCTCAGTCTCAATTTGCAAAACTAATCATGTTCAGTTGTTTTTAAGCTTTCCTCATTGGTCAGGTTGTCTAAAATTTTTATCGTTTTGCAGTTGGACTCTGCAGTCTGTCTATACCCTTCCTAAAGTATTACACCCAGAACTGGACACAGTACTCCATTTGAGACTTCAACAATGCCATGTAGAAGAGGATAATTACCTCCTATGTCTTACAATACTGCTATTAATACACACAAGAATGATAGCTTTTTTTGCGACTGCATCATATTGACGACTCATTCAATTTCTGATCCACTATAACCACCAAGTCTTTTACAGAAGTGCTACCATCTAACCAATTATTCCTGATTTTTATAGTTGTATGTTTTATTTTCCTTCCTAAGTGAAATACTTTGCACTTGTGTTTACTGAATTTCATCTTGCTGAATTCAGCCTAATTCTCCAATTTGTCAAGGTCATTTTTAATTCTAATCCTATTCTCCAAACGAAATGCAAATCCTCCCAGCTTGGTGCTATCTGTAAATTTTATAAGCGTACTCTCCACTCCATTATCCAAGATACTAATAAAAATATTGAATAGTACCAAATCCAGGACTGATCCCTGTATGATCCCAGTACATTCAGCCACCCAATTTGACAGTGAGCAGTGACAACCATTCTGAGTAAAGTATTTCAACCAGTTTTGTGTCCACCATATAGTAATTTCATCTAGACCACATTTCCCTGTTATGTGGGACTGTTTTTACAGGCCTTCCTAAAATCAATCTATAGCATGTCTACAGCTTCCCCACCATCCAATAGACCTAAAACCCTGTCAAAGAAGGATATTAGATTGGCTTGGCATGATTTATTCTTGATAGATCCATGCTGGCTATTCCATGTTAATCTAGTATCCTTTAGACACTTAAAAACATATTGTTCAATGATTTGTTCCAGCATCTTGCCAGGTATCAAAGTATCATATTTGAGTTTAGTGTTGGTGCAATGAGGAACTGGGCCTATGAACTTATTTTGTAGGTCAATTATTTTTGTCTGGTTTCCAAATTTCATAAACTGAAAAATTGGAAATGTTCATGTTGTTCACTTATAAATACACCCCAGAATGATGCTTACTTTTTTTTTGGAACAGTATTACACTGTTGACTCATATTTAGCTTGTGGTCCACTATGACATCCAGATCCCATTCTGCAGTACTCCTTCCTAGGCAGTCATTTCCCATTTTGTATGTATGCAACTGATTTTTTCTTTCCTCAGTGGAATATTTTGCATTTGTCTTTATTGAATTTCATTCTATTTACCTCAGACTATTTCCTCAGTTTGTCCAAACCATTTTAAATTGTAATCCTACCTCCCAGAGCACTTGCAACCCCTCCCAGCTTGGTGTCATCCACAAACTTTATACGTGTACTCTCTATGCCATTATCTAAATCATTGATGAAAATATTGAACAGGACCAGACCCAGATCCCTGTGGTACCCCGCTTGTTATGCCCTTCCAGCATGAAAGTGAACTGTTGATAACTACTCTCTGGGAGCAATTATCCTATAAGCCATCTTATAGTAGCTCCATCTTGGTTGTACTTCCCTAGTTTGTTAATGAGAAGGTGATGCGAGATCATATCAAAAGCCTTACTAAAGTCTAGCTATACCACATCTACCATGGAATAGAATTAAGCTGACTGGTCTGTCCTTATTTCCCTTTTTATAGATGAGTACTATATTTGCCCTTTTTCACTCCTCTAGGATCTCTGCCATCTTTCATGACCTTTCCAAGATAATAGCTAATGACTCAGATATTGCCTGAGGCAGCTCCTTGAGTATTCTAGGGTGCATATCATCAAGTGACTTGAAGACATCTAAATTGTCAAAGTACACTTTTCAGCTCTTGCTTTCCCTCTTCAACACTCTTTAAATCAAAATAGTTTGTTTACTTTGCAGAGAGAGGCTACCAGTCTATCCTGTGGAACTGTTTGAATTGATCTTGTGACCCACCCTTCTCTGTATCTATACATTTACAGCGAACATGCTACATTTTCCATTTCATTCATCTGATGAAGTGCAATTGTGCCCATGAAAGCTTATGTAATAAATTTAATGTGTTAGTCTTTAAAAGTGCCACAGTAGTCCTTGTTTGTTTTATCTTTCCAGGGAATCTTACAAAGACAGGGAGGGGATGACAAACATCTCCCTGGTATTGCCATCCTCCTACCTGTTCCTACTTTGGCTGGCGAACTGCTTAATTCTTCCCTTGTGTAAATCCAGTGAGACCCCATGTTGAATCCAAGGAAAAGGGAGATTAAACTCTCTCCCTTTCATACAAAACAGATCTCAGATCTTCAAGGATCAGTCAGTCCCTATGTTCTCAGCTAGAAAAATTCATTGAAGGGCTTTAATGTTAATGGTATTGCTAATATCAAAGTACCAATTTATACCCACACTGACTGTTTGTAATGTTTTGTTTTTTTAATAAGGAAGCTGTATGCATAATTAGATTGTTTCATAATGTGGACATACCTCCCAGTGTAGCTGACAGTAGGAAATGTGTCCCATATTTCTTGATAAGGTTCTCTGTGATCTGCTGAAGGGTTGGGCGGCGTCCTAGTATTCTGATGTTGCGGAAGAATTCAGGTGCAAGAGGCAGTGGGGAGCCCAGAAAATTTTTTCTTTCAACAGCTAGATTGTTTACTTTCCAGCGGCCAAACTCTCTGCAAAACAAAACAATTCTCATTCAGAAATATATCATTCAGACAAATGTTTTCATTTGCAAAGTATACCGCTCTGTTGCCTAGCTGGGGGCAATGTATTACAACAACCCTTGCTTGTGATAATCTGTCATGTGTTATAGACATAGGACAAGCAACAAGTATTAGTTATTAGAAATGGAGGGAATACTCCATAACAAAATTGTCATCTCGAGAAGAAATAAATAAGCCACTTAGGATGCAGCAGTTCCCCATGCTTTTGTTCAGCCTGTAAGGTAACCATAATTCCAGAACAACTTGATTTTATTAGGCTCCAAATATAAATTCAGAATTATTCCAAGGTTCAATATAAAAGCAGTCAGCTTTTTTGTTATCACTTTGTAAAGAAAATTATAAAAATCATTTTAAAAGTACAATTTCTTTTCCACAAAAATCTGCCTGTCAACTTTAGCTTTCTACTTTAAAGGCATTAGAAAGACAATCGCCAAGCAGAGATCTCCGTAAAATTTCCAAACTTTTTGACCATGATTTTGAAAACACATTCTTCAAGCAGACTCGATTCTTCAGAACAGAACACTTTTCCCTTCATAGATGAAACAAAATGAATTCAAAGACTATATGCAACATGTGCCCATCCCCCATTCCCAAATAAATCAGTGATAGCAATGAAAGTAAACAAGTCAATTAAGCAGTAATGAACACATCTCTTATTCAGTTACTTACCAATTAAGATGTGTTATAGAGTTAATAGCAAAAGGACATGTTGTCCTCAAACTCTAATCGAGGGGGGTATTTTTTTTGTTTTATTCTGAAGCAAACAAAACAAAACAAAACAAAAAGCCTAGTGTGCCTCATCATAACATATGGGCTGCCTACAAGGATAAAAGGATTGTCAACTAGAGGGACACACCAGTCATAGAACACGTAGAGGGAATGTCTCCCTTTTTGAGTTGATATCATGTAAAAGCAAAGTGCTTAGTGTTTGAAAGACCCTATAGAAGCTCACAGCTAAATAAAGGGTTGAAATATTTTCATAATAAAAAAAGTCTAGCTTGCAAGACAAAAATAAAGATTGTAGATGTAATAGGCACTGCACATGACTAACTAATCAGAATAGCTAGCATAGTCCCACTGATGAACAGTCAGCACTCTTTGTTTCTGTTTGCCAGATTACTTGGGGTCACATTCCTCCATCTGCAAAGACTTTGTAAAGAGCCAGTCCATGGTCCAGAGTTTAGAAATCACTGCTTTATTCCTTTTCTTCTGCCTATTGCCCCACTTTTGTTAAAGACTTGCTCCCACAAATGTACTTTCCTCTGAAGCAAACATGAGACTGTGACAGCATATGCTTTCATGAATCAGGACTGCTCCTGACCTACTGAAATAGATTTTGTTCCCTTTAAGTTAATACCAAAAGAAATTAACAAAACATCTTTTACCTTACAGAAGTAAGATTGATTTGCTAAACAACTGAATATCCAAACACTACATGCCACTATGTTGTGCTTGGACTAAGATAATTATTTATTTGCTCACTTTAATAATAACTATATGAAGATGAAATTGGGGGATTTTTAAAAACATATTCTTTGATGTCTTCTATACCTATTTGGGTGCTTTCTTTTCAACCCACCAAAAAAGCTACCTTAATTATAGCACCCAGATATCTCAAGATAAAGCGGCTTTTACAGCAAGATGACAATGTATGCTTGTAATTTTAAATATTCATATAAAATACATTTTATATCTTGCTGGAATCTTTTCTTACAAACTAACTGGCTAACTAATGGTCTGTATCAAAGCTGAGTTTCAAGCACATGGAAAATAATGGAAAAAGGTAAAACATTATACGAAATAGTTGGTAATTTCTCCTTTTTCATCTTCACAGGTTTTTCAGTTGAAGGAGATAATTTTGATTATCTAGTCTGACCTCCCCCATAGTACCAACTATAGACTGTCACCCAGTGTTTCCTTCATTTATCACAATTACTTGTGGTTGAACATGAGCATGTGGGTTAGAAAGATAGCCAAGTCTAATTTAAAGACAGCAAGTGATAAAGAATTTACAAAATCTCTTTGTAATCTGTTCCAATGATTAATTACTTTCCGTGTTAATTTGTATTTTATTTACAGTTTGAACTTTGCTGACTTTAGCTTCTAGCCCTTGGTGTTTGTAATGCCCTTGTCAGCTAGATTAAAAAGACTTCTAGTGTCAGATATCTTCTCTCCATGTAAATAATTAAATACCATGATCGAGTTGCCTTTTAATCTTCTCTTAGATAAATAGATGGAGGTCCTTTAGGAGTCTCAGTATAAGACATCAGAGTCTTGTGGCACTTTTAAAGACTAACAGATTTATTAATCGCATGAGCTTTCGTGGGAGAAAATCCCACTTCGTCAGACGCTTTGAAGATAGGAAAGTTACAGAGTGGGAGGAAATTAAATGCAGGGGAGTGTATGACATAGCATCAGGTCAGGCTGTAACAGCAAATCAAAGTAGGTGTTAGGATTCAAAACACTGGGGAACAGCACATAGAGGAGGGGGGAGGTCAATTCACTTGATGTAATGCGAGAAAAATCCATAGTCCCTGTTTAACCCCAAGGCAACTGAGTCAAATTTGCATATAAATTCGAGTTCTGCAGACTCTCTTTGAAGCTGTGATTTGTTATTCATCTGTGTCAACACAGCTATTAACAAGTCATTAAGGGAGTGAGCAGGGAGGTTGAAGTGTTCCCCTACAGGTTTTGCAGTATTGCAGTTTCTGATGTCAGATTTGTGTCCATTGATTCTTTGGCGCAGAGACTGTCCTGTCTGTCCAATATATAAGGCAGAGGGGCATTTCCAGCACATGATGGCATAAATCACATTGGTGGATGAGCAGGTGAACGAACCCTTGATGGAGTAGGTGGCATGCAAATCATTCTTGTAACTCTTTTCTGAAGCTTGTCTTTATTAAAAAAAAAAAAAAATCAATACCGGAAGTGGATGCTCTCTATTCCAACAGTGCTCTCATCAATGATTCAGAGACAGTATCACCTTCTTTCTTCTTCTTAAAAGTCCTCTCTTTATACATCCAAGTATTGTGCTAGTCTTTTAACATCATATGAAATTTATTTCATTTTAGAATCCAAACTTGAGTTACCAGGAAATCTGTACTACCAATTCCATCACTAATGAAGTCTTGTACTTCTTTTTTTTAATGTATAATATACAAACAAGGGGATTATTCCATACATTTAATGACAGGTAGATTTAAAATAAATAAATATATTGAAAGAATTTATTCACACAGCAAGTAATCAGACTTTGGCATTCCTTGCTATAAAAGGTGAGAGAGTTGAAGTTGTAAAATGGATTTTAAAAATGGCTGGAAAGTTTTGTGTCCCTGTCACGGGCTGAGGTTGGGTAATTAAGAGGTTCATCATCCAGCTCTGAGCTCTGCCTGGTGCTTCTTTAAAACTGTAGCATTTGGAGAACTGGGAGCACAGACCTGGGTAACTGAGTGTCAGGTCTTCTAGGAGATAACAAGAGAGAGAGCGAGCCTATTCTCAGCAGGCAAAGCAGCTTGAAGAAGATGAAGTGTGTTGTCCTGGACTTGGGGCCTGCAGAAGTTCCAGCTGTGATTTCTAGTTGATAAGCAGCAGGTGCTGTTTAGGATTTTCTCCACTGGAAGCCTCAGCAGAGGCTTGTAACTTTTTGGAATTAACTAATTTAGGAAGAAGGAATCTTGAGAGATCCCAAGTCTCCTGTTTTGAAATATTTTGTGTTGGCATGAAAACAGAGCGCAGAAGGAGACTTTATTAAACCATACCCAACAGAGGCAAGATTGGTTTGGAGTGGGCTGTGGAAGCACCTCTTGCCTGTAAAAGAGGGAAAAACTAATATCACAGACCCATAATGTCTGTAGAGCCATAGGAGTGGAAGAGACCTCAAGAAGTCATCTAGTCCAGTCCCCTGAAGTTATGGAAGGAGTAAGTAGTTTAGATATAAATGCTAAAATAGATATAGTCAAATACGGCATTTAAGGGCCAAAAAAGTTCAGGAAGAATCCTTACCCTTTTTTCATACAAAACACATATGGCAACAATTGAATCATAAATATGATGAATTAGTTCATTCTGTCCATCTTACTCAGGGTTGCCAACTCAGGATTTTAGTTTTATTTACAAAGTTGAGATTTTTTTTACTGGCACCACAAGCTTTTACTGACAACACTAAAAATGGCTTACCTCCGGTGCCCAGCCACCAGCTCTTTCTGGGGACGGCTGAAGTTAAAGTGGCCCCCTGTCGCTGAAAGAAAACTGCCATCAGAGGCAAATTCAGCAGCAGGAGGAGCGTCCACAAATAAACCACCACCTTGCTGCAGAAAGGAGCTCTAGCAGTTTCACTTTCAGTAGCTCTTAAGGGGATGGGCTGGGTACAGCTCTTACAGCAGCTAGTATCCCTGCTGGTGCGTGAGGGAAAAAATATTGTAGATGTTTCCCTTTAAATTATGGACAGCAGTAAATTTACATATTTTTTAATGGGCTGCCTATAAATTTGCAAATGATTGGCAACCCTAAGGGATGTTCCCTTTTAGAAATGTACTAATGCCTATACTTAACTCATTTCTACTGTGTCAAGAGATGGGGCTTCTACAAACCTGGGAGGTTATAGAATTAGAGGTGCATTGGACTGGAAGGACCCTTGAGAAGTCATCTAGTCCAGTCCCCTGTACTCAAGGCAAGACTAAATACTATCTAGACCGTCCCTGATAGTTATTTATCTAACCTGCTCTTATAAACCTCCAATGACAGAGATCCTGCGGCCTCCCTGGTCATTTATTCCAATGCTTAACTATCCTGACAATTAGGAAGCTTCTCTTAGTGTCCAACCTAACCCTTGCTACTACTACTACTAGCTGAGAAGCTAGTCTGAAGGGGAAAGGAGTTCAAGAGAGCTAGCTGCATTTTAAAGAAACCCTACTAAGGGCACAGGAAGATACCATTCCAGTGTGCAGAAAGAAGAGCAAATCTGGAAGGTGCCCAGCTTGGCTTAGCAGAGAACTCAGCGGTGAGCTGAAACACAAAAGGGAAGCTTTACAGGAAGTGGAAGCTTGGACAGATGACTAGGGAGAAATATAAAAATACTGCTCGCGCCTGTAAGGATAAAATCAGAAAGGCCAAAGTGCAATTGGAGTTGCAGCTAGCAAGAGATGTGAAGGATAACAGAAAGGGGTTCTACAAGTATGTCAGTAACAAGAAAAGGATCAGGGATAGTATAGGTCCCTTACTGAATGGGGCAGATAAGCTAGTGGCGGATGATGTGGAAAAGGCTGAAGTACTCAATGCTTTTTTTACCTCAGTCTTCACAGGCAGGATCAGCTTCCAGACTACTGGAGAGTGCAACACAGAATGGGGAGAAGGAGAGCGGCCCTTGGTGATGGAAGGTCAGATTAGGGACTACTTAGAGAAATTGGACGAGCACAAGTCTATGGGGCCAGATGAGCTGCATTCAAGGGTGCTGAGGGACTTGGCTGCTGTGATTGAAGAGTTACTGGCCATTATCTTTTGAAAACTTGTGGTAATTGGGGAGGTCCCAGGTGATTGGAAAAAGGCAAATATAATACTTGTCTTTAGGAAAGGGAAAAAGGAGGATCAGGGAACTACAGATCAGTCAGCCTCACCTCAATCCCAGTAAAAATCATGGAGCAAGTCCTCAAAGAATTCATTCTTATATACTCGGAGGAAAACAGGGTGATCAGGAACAGTCAGCATGGATTCACCAAGGGCAAATCATGCCTGACCAACCTGATTGCCTTCTAGGATGAGATGCCTAGCTTTGTAGATGCAGGAATGGCCATCAACGTGATATACCTCAACTTTAGCAAAGCCTTTGATACAGTTTCCCACAGTATTCTTGTCAGCAAGTTAAGGAAGTATGGGTTGCATGAATGGACGGTAAGGTGGATAGAAAGCTGGCTAGATCATCGGGCTCAGCAGGTAGGGATCAATAGCTCAATGTCTAGTTGAGTAACAAGCAGAGTGCCCAAGGGGTTGGTCCTAGTGCCCGTTTTATTCAACATCTTCATTGATGATCTGGATCATGGGATAGATTGCACACTCAGTAAGTTTGCAGGTGACACCAAGCTGGGGGAATGGTGGACACACAGGAAGGTAGGGATAGGATTCAGGGAGACCTACACGGATTGGAGCATTGGGCCAAAAGAAATCTCATGAGTTTCAACAAAGACAAGTTCAAAGTCCAACACTTAGGATGGGGAATGATTGGCTAAATAGTAGCTCTGTAGAAAAGGACCTAGGGGTTATGGTGGAAGGGAAGCTGGATATGAGTCAACAGTGTGCCCTTGTTGCCAAAAAGGCCAATGGCATATTGGGCTGCCAGCAGATCAAGGAATGTGATTATTCCCCTCTAATTGGCACTGGTGAGGCCGCATCTGGAGTTTTGGGCTCCCCACTATAGAAAGGATGTGGACAAATTAGAAAGAGTCCAGCAGAGGGCAACAAAAATGATTAGTGAACTAGATGACCTCATGAGGTCCCTTCTAGCCTTAATATTCTCTGATTCTATGAAACTTTAATCCCATTGCTTCTTAGCCTGTCCTCAGAAGTTAATGAGAACAAATTTTTACCCTTCTCCTTGTAACAGCCTTTTATGTACATGAAAACTGTTAGCATGTCCCACCTCTCTGTCTTCTCTTCAACCACATTTTTTTTAATCTTTCCTCATAGATCATGTTTTCTAGAACTTTAATCACCTTTGCTGCTTTCTTCTGGACTTTCTCCAATTTGTCCACCTCTTTCCTGAAACATGACATCCAGAATTAGACTCAATACTCCAGCTGAGGTCTTATCAGCATGGAGTAAAGTGGAAGAATTATGTTTTGTGTCTTGCTTACAACACTTCTGCTAATATATCCCAGGATGATGGTTGCTTTTTTTGCAGCAGGGTTACACTCTTGACTCGTATTTAGTTTGTGATCTGCTATAACTCCCAGATCCCTTTCAACAGTACTAGTTCCTAGACAATCATTTCCCAGTTTCTGTGTGTATAACTGATTGTTCTTTCCTAAGTGAGTACTTTGCATATGTCCTTAAATAGGATGAACTTCTATATTTCAGACCATTTCTCCAGTTTATCCAGCTCATCTTGAATTGTAATCCTGTCAGCCAACGCACTTCCAATCCCTCCCAGCTTGGTATCATCCACAACCTTTATCTCTGTTCTCTCTGCCATTGCCATTATCAAAATCAGTTATTAAGATATTGAACAGAATTGGATCTGCAGCACCCCACTCAAAAGGTCCTTTGAACTTAACTGTGATCCATGTCATGGGATACAAGACAGTACTCTAAAGAATCTTCTATTTTCTTGGAAATGTCCCTAGCTTTTCTCCTCAATTTTATTATTATTATGATAATATATAATTTCTCATCTTCCCTGGTATTTTATATTCTGCAAATATTGTCATGTCCCTGCTTAGACATTGTTTAATCAAGCTTAAATATATAATACCAACTTACAATCATTGTTTCTACTATAGTCTCTCCAGCCCTCTAGGCATTTTTTTTATACTGCATGTGCATTTTTCTTCCTCTGACATATGTAATATCAGGTTTGTCTACTGCCAGAGGCAGAACACCAACACTGATGGTCTTAATGATCTTCTTCCTAATATGGTAAAGTCTGTGTTCCAAAGTCAGTGGGGTACCATTCATCAAAGGAACACAGCATACATAGCATCAGTATTGGCTCCTAGTCAAAATAAAATTAAAAAAAAAAAACAACCAAAAACCCACACCTCATTATGCCTTGAACACAAACACAAGGAGCTATTAGATGTCTATCTCTTCCTCCACTGCTAAAGAGCCAAGATCTGCAGCTTGTTCTGGTGCTACCAATAAATAAAGAATTAGTAGCAAGTGTTACCATCTACATGGGCCATCTTTCTCCAGTCCAAAAGACATGATATGTCAGCTATTGGATGGAGTTCTCTAAAATTCAGGGGCAAGTGGCTGGTAGGTTTGCAGGAGAGAGTAGATGTAGTAGCTCTGGCCCAGAGAATTGAGCCTATCATAGAAATGCATGAGTAAAACTGTTGTTAGAGTCCAGTCTTCACTCCTTATTTTGCATGAAGTAACTATATGTTTCTACCTCCTCAAAAAATCTTGTGGCTGACTGGTTAGCTAGCATTAAAAGGTTGAAGCACAATTCTGCCATATAAGCCCAGCTGTGCTGTGTGCATGCTACAGCTTCGCTAGCTGCTGAACAGGTCTGGCCATTCATTCCTCTTTCTTCCAAAGCCACCCTAAACTGATCAGCCAGAGAGAAAAGAAAAGGACATGATATCATTCAAAGTCACCTCTTATTTTAAATTCAATATTGTTTCTTTCTCTTGCTACTATGCTATGGCACTAATAATTATGCTCAAAAAATAAATAGTGCTATCACACCAGGGCCTCTTTTCTATGTTTGTATACATGACACTGCTGCATGCCTTTTAGCTACTAGGAAGTTTAGATTACCTGATGATCTATAAATAATTCTTGGGCACCAGGCAGATAAAGAACATCATGTATCCAATTCAAGTCATTCTAGAATCTAGATCGATAGATAGAATGATTTGAAACGGATATATGTTGAGATTGTGTGTGTACACACACCAATCAGAAGCTATATATAAAACATCTAGTCAACTGAAATAAAAATGCTACATTAGAAGTTGTGTGAAACTGGAGAGTGCAGAAGCTGTTAGTGGGCCCAGGAATAGAGGTCCTAGACGTGCAATTGATAGGATGTGGGATGAGTGAACATGCTCACAATGAGGCTCACAGACATCTATGCAGGCAGAACAGTTTCTGTTTTCATGCTACTAATTGCTAGGTCAGGTACACAGTAAGGAAACCAAGGAATATTTTCAAATACAGAGGGCGAGAAGGACAGAGTGGAGATTGTAGCAAAATATGTTTCTGTTCTGCTTAAAAAGTTTTCCCATTCAATGGACATGAAATTGTCACGTAACAACAGGGTTTATAGACTGAGAATAAGAACTGCTTGCCTAAAGAAAGAGAAACAAAGTACCACCATATTAGTTATCATCGTCTTACAGCTGCAATAAAAAAACTAATTGTATCAATGCTCACTATAGGTTGTCTGCAGACATAGAGCCAGATCTTCAGCTGTTGTAAATTGGCAGAGTTCTGTTCTGGGTTTCCCTCCCCCCACTCTTTTTTCCTCAATGAGGTTACACCCATTCATACAATGTGGGACTCTGGCTCATAATGTAAAATGAGTATGTTCAGTTATTACAAGAGGTTTTAGCACATGGTTGTTAACCATTAGAAATGTTAAACATCATTCATAATAACCTAACCGTGTCTATAAAATGATACTAATGCTAAAAAGCATCACTGTTAATAATAGCAATGTATAACTTGGAAGTTAATATCTGAGAAGTTATTTCACATTCTGTTTTAAGTCTATGAAATGTTGTCATTTGCACTTGTCCTCTCCATGGCTCATAAATGACACCGTGCTCTACATTTGGGTGGTCAAACGTTGAATGCTCCTTGTGGGCTGAAGTGACAGCAGGACTCTGAAGCCAATGTTTCCCAAACAGCAACAAGTTAAGCTGGTGGTAGAACACAGAAATGATAGGATGAACATCTCCCACAACTCTCCAGAAGCCCTCCTCCCCCCTTTTGCTGCAGTGGGATTTGTTAATAGATAAGGACAAGAAATGTAAAATGGAACCTTGACAGCATTACAATTCCAAAAGGAAAAGTCTAATAAATCCTGAGTCACTTTTTACATGTGACTTGCAAAATGAACTGATAAGTGCCCATGCATCTGGGAAGCTGCCAGCTGCACACTACACATGACAGACAAAATGATGGTGAGTTCAATTATGCATGGCCCTGAGAGGTTAATGAAGATACCTACTAAATTTCCTCAAACCTGTTCTGTCCAGAAGCTAGGTAGGCAGAAATGCAGTCCTTGGGCTGGGAGTTAGTTGCACAAGACCTATGTGAGACTAGCAATGCTCCATGTGCTAGATTCTCTAGCTGAGGGAGGGAGCTGGCCCAGAACAGTGGAGTACATAAGACACCACACACAAACATGCTATATTCCTGCAAGAATTGTTGAATGTCTGAGAAGATCACACTGCAGCAGTGTGTCATTACCTTGCCTGTCACCACAGGCTGTGGTTTAAAGGCTCAGATTAGCTCAATTTTTGCAACTGCAGTACATAGTTTTGAAAAACTAGCTGTGTGATGGGTGTACTAGGTGTTTTACATCCCCTACTGGAGGCCATACCACTTGAAGGTATCCTTCACATGGAGAAGGTATCCTGGGGGGGGGGGGCACGGGGGAGGGAGAGGATAGTGACTTTAGATCTCCAACAGCTGCCTAGAGAGGCCACCCAGAATTAGCTGAATCATTAAGAATGTATCTCCCACTTGTTAAAAGGGCCATGAACAGACAGAAATCAATCAAGGCCCCAAAAGCAAGGTAAAAGGAACTGGCTGCTTCTTTCTTCATGGGGTCAAGTTCCAGAGGGGTAGCCGTGTTAGTCTATTGCAGAAAAACAAACAGAGTTCTGTAGCACTTTTAAAGACTAACAGATTTATTTATCACATGAGCTTTCGTGGGAGAAAATCCCACTTGAAGTGATAAATGAATCTGTTAGTCTTTAAAAGTGCCACAGGAGTCTCTTTGTTTTTCTTCATGGGGTAGTTCTGGGTAAAGATGAGGCTGGAGTTGTAACTGATCCGGATCTTTCAAAGTTTCTCTTTTTTTTTTTTGGTTAGGAGCCTACATCTTTGTGAGGGAGACACCAAAAACATGTTTTGTTACTCTGTGAAATTTAAAACCCAGATGCACATCCCATTGTCAGAGCCAATCTCAGGGCAACCTAATGAGTGCAGCTGGCCTGCAGTACTCGGCTTGATTGGCTACACCACCTGATTGAGTCAGCAGAACATGCTCAAGCCCAACAGCAGCAGTGTGGTGTCTGTTTAAAGCATTTGCCTGTGGGTGTAATAACTGTGGTATTTCTTTCACCCCAGTCCTGCGGGGCTACAGGTAACTGGGTTCTGATCCTCAGCACTAATTCTTGACATCTGAGTTTGGCTCTGACTCTTGATTCTGGCTTCTGCTTGGCTCCAATTCCTAACTGCTGACTTTGGCTCTGGCATCTGACTCTGTTTCTGACCCTTGGCTCTGATTCACAGTTACTGGCTCCTGTTCCAATCAGTAGACAAAGCCACCCACATCCCTGTCTCTGCCAGCTGCCTTGGGTTGAATATCTACTGAAGTAAAGAGAGACTGTGGCACAATCAGCTTCCCTGAGTCAGGCAAGCCCATCAAAGGCTATTAAACAGACCCTTGTCCCAATCTTAACTATGGTGAAATTAGAGCTCCACCATTAGCCAACAGATCAGGTCTGGAGTAGGCAACTTTGTGCTGCATAGATCTTCCCTAAAGCCATTTAGCTAAGTTTTGGAGGATTCATTCAATTTTGGGGGAAGCAAGACAGTGCCTTGAATTCATGTATGAGGGGGTTTTAGTGTCTGAGGTAGGGAGGCCTTTTCGCTTGACACAGTGGTGTAATGAGGGTCTCTGGTGCTTAAGACTAAATGTGTGCTCCCTCCCCTGTCACATAGGGCAGGAGGGGTCACAGCACCACCCCCAGCTGTCCTGGGGCAGGGGGTCTGTAACTGAGGAGGTGGGGGGTAAGACTTAGGGGGTGACAATGCAGGCTTGGCTCCCCTGCCCCCACTCCTATCCAATGTATAGTACTCACTGCTCAGGCAAGTGAACATTACAGAGCCAGCTTTGTTCTCTATTTTTGCAAGGGAGGTGGTGTTAATATAGATAGTTCCTACTTGCAAAAAAGAGCTGGCCCTGATTGTGTTTGGGTCTTTTTTATGAGGCCAAGTCATATCTGAGGATACAGTAAATGCTTTCCCTCCCTTTTCTCTCTTCCCTTCTGGGCTGCAGTGGCCATTCCCATTGCATGCCACAAGTAGGACAGCTAGGGATGGGAGGAGGGTGGTCACAGCCCCAGCCCTGGCTTCTTCAGGGCTGGAGGCAGTTTTTTTTCAGCCTCAGCACTTGCAGCAGGAGATTTGGGGGAAAACCCCACCTGAGGAGGTTCTATCTACCACTTAGCCCCTCCCACAGTCCCAGAACTCCCCTTGTCTCCAAGCCTCCCTTACTTACCACATTGCAGTGGTGAAGGAAAATCTCCATCCCAGCCCCATAAATCAGGGAACTTGGAAGCCCTGACTGTTGCTGGGCTGGTGTCCCCTATCTGCAGCTCTAGGGAGCTGAAGGGGTGAGTCATAATCCTCAGCTTTGTCCTCCTTCAGGCCTAGAGGCAGCTTTTCAGCCTCAGTCCTCTCAGCAGGAAGCCTGGAGGGCAGCCCCCATCCCCACTCTGAAGCTGATTCTGGGGTATACAAGTCAGGCCTTAGCCCCTGCCCAGGAGGATACTCAATCACACTCAGCTCAGCTGTGAGTGACAGCCCACCAGAGCAGGATTTAGTGATGGCTGCCCAGAACACCCTCCCAGGTCAGCACCCAGGGGAAGTTCTCCCACTGCTCAGCCCTCGTATGCTACTGGCTCAACTCTTAGACAAATGCAGGCACTCCTTGTTGGTCCTGTGGCTTTATAGTCATAGAGGAAAGTCTGTGCCTGGCTTGTTTTATCCTATAAAAGAGTGTTGGTGAGCATTCATTCAGATTTTGAAGGATTGTTTGATTTGAGCAGCTCCTGTCCTTTCTTATTCACTACTTATTTGTGAATATTGGTAAGGAAGGATTTTTGCTGGCAAGCTATTTAGTGATTAGCTATATCCATGTGTTTTCACAGGTGCTTCTATATAAATAAGAGCATTTATTATTTACTATTTGTTAGTCTCCATTGACAAAAGTTTGTCACCTGTTGTAGAGTAGAACCAATACAATTTGACCTACGTTACCAATTGCACACTATGCATAGCAAATCGCAAATAGCAAAAGCAAGTAGTTTGCAAGCACCATATAGTTTGGAATTTGTTTGCCTTCTCCATTTAATAATGATGAAAGGTGATTTAACGTAAAAAAATCAATTTCAGTTTTCAAATAACAAATAACAAAGGACTAAATTTCAAACATATAATTCAAGCAGCTCTAAAAACAACTATAATTTGTACATTCAGACTTTCCTATCTACCCTATCATATCAGAATTCCATTGGAAGTGAAGAATGTCCTGCATATTTTAGAGTTTTTCCTCTTTAAATTTGCTGGTGTTTCTAACTCGTATTCAATGTAGTCTTACTTACCTTGGGGGAGCTGTATTTTGGCAATATTTGTTTAACTGGGACTGGCTGTTCCTGGATATAGCCAAAATAATAGCAATTCTTTCCAGTTTTAGTACCAATAGCAATATGAGCTGATGCTCTACAAGATAAGCTTATGGCAATTTGGACTGATAATGAAAAAGTTGTTCATTCAATCCATTATGAAATAGCCAAGTCACCTTTGGTTATGATTCTGGGTTTGCCTTCATTCTAAACTGTCTTAAGTTTTAATATTGGTTTCAAGGTATGGCATGTAACCAATTGTGATAACAAAGTTGCTCATTTTTCATCTTAGTTTCTGAGGTAGAGCTTCCAACTCTGCACCAAAATTGCTCAGTCAGATCCAGCTTTTCTATAAAGTCTTGATGTTAAACACAGATTTTCATATCCCTGCTGCCATCTGCTAGAATAGGGCTATATTATCCAGGTTCTATATTGACCAATTGCAAATATGAAAGTTGTTTTTAACAGATATTGTGAAAGATCACCATTGATCATGTATGTGAAATCTGCACACACACAAAAAATCACTTTTTGCAGGGCCAACACATGTATGAAGCAAAAACTGCCTACATCACTCAGATTTATTTAGGAAATGTCATCAGATTTCAAAATGAATGCTTTTTTATCTTGCCTGTTTTAAATGTGTTTGTTTTAAAGGTGTAAGTTATTACTCTTCAAATGTAATGAAAAACTATGGATTTCTTTCTGGTACCTAATAGAACAGTCTCTTGAAACATTTCCACACTACATTGAATATCTGTATTCTTGGGCAATATCTGCAGGTATAGCTGAATCAGTGACACACTGCTAATATTAAAATCCAGAAGTCTGTCCATAGAAAAATGCTTTCCAATACCAAAAAGGAGTAATACTATAAAGAAAGAAAATCATATGATAACTCTATAGTTCCTTTATCAAAAGTTCAGAAACAATAGATTATTAATATCTAGCACCTACAGTGAGGTGTGCCTGGACAGACCTAATGCCTTTGCAAAGTCAAATTTATGTCTGTAAAGTCCCACATGAACACAAGAGATGTGTCTTCATGGACCTGACTACAGGATCTGTACCTAATGTTAGTATGGCAGCAACATGAGATTCTGTATGGGAGAAATCTAATTCTTCTCCTTTCTAGACTAAGTCCTATTACACATGATGTAGGTGTCTAGCAGAGATCAGGAAATCTCTTGAAAGTAGGACCACATTAAAGAACAGCCCTGGCTTAGGAAGCAATAAAAGGGAAAAAAGACACACATTTTGAAGGATGAACCAGACTAAAACTGTTGGAGGAAATAAAACAAAATCTGCATTGAGGGCTCAAGAAATGATGACAGGCACTTCCATATAAATCATACAGGAAGTACAGTCTGGTAAATCTTACTGTTGCTGTAATCCATTGTGTGAAGGTGTTTGGTTAGATATGTTCTCCCATTTCTTATTATTTGTACTAAATTAGTACACAATTAATAGTGGAGTCCCCATTTTGCTAGGTTCTGTATGTACACCTAATCAGAAACATGCCCTGTCCAGAAGAGTTCACATCCTGATAGATGTGGGTCAGGAGAATTAATTTGATTGAACCTCTTTTTGAGATGGGAAACTGAGACATACGGAGACAATCTTGCCCAAGGTCATATAGGAATTGAACTGAAAGGTTAGGATTAGGGTTATCCATAAGACTGTTCTTCCTCTACAGGCTAGCTTCACTTCTCAGAACAATGGATCATCATGATGGTCTAAATACTATATCTGGTATAATGTATAGAGTTGTGTGATTAAAATATATAGAGTCAAATCCTCAGCTGTAGTTAATCAGCCTAGCATTAGAGATTTCAGTGTATTTATGTTGATTTAGACCAGTTTAGGATCTAGCCCATATTCTACAGTTTGTGAATTATTTATTCTGTGTAACATCATTTTTATCACTAAATCTTGGCAAGGAAGAAATATATTCCAGATGTATTATGTTTATGGTTATCCTACTGGTATACAACTTTTATTGTTGTGGGTTTACCATGTCTAGAGTTTCACATTTTCAAATTAAGTGCCCCCATTGACATCAGATTTCTATGGATATAATTCATACAGAAATTGGCCCTCGTGGTCTGTTTTAACACTCTGGAAAAACACAATCCCTTCCCACACACGCGCGCACACACACACATGCACTGCTGCAGCTTGTAGAATGGATTGAGTGCTAATATGCTGGTTAACAAATAATCTGCAAAATCTTTGTGTGTATGTTCATTTTTTTACTATGTTACTCTGTTGGGAAATGTACAGCTGCCTCTTTTTTATTCACTAAGCTTTTTTAGTACAATATCGCTATGGTCTACTGTTCACAATGGCTGTATTAAATACTCTCATCTCCAACCGCAAAAAAAGAATCAAGCAGTTTTCTTCTCCTTTTCCCCACATTATACTCCCCACTCCCAATTCTGACCAATATATAGATAAATAATTATTTCTAAAGCTTTCAAAAAGAAACAGATAATCTGATATAAATAAAATGGCCTAGGGGGTACACTCACCCACAGAAGCATAAATCAGAAGTAACTCGACTGAAATCAATGGAATTATACTAGTATAAAACTGGTGCAGGTGAGCACAGAATTTGGGCCCAGTATATATAGACAGAGATGCTGAAGATACATTTAGGTTGGGCTTTTCAAAGGATACTAAGTAAATTAGGTATTCAAATCCGATAGAATTTCTATAAGAGTTGGGCACCCAACTCCCTTAGGCTCATGTGAAAAACTGTGTTACAAAATATAGATCCACTGTAGGAACAAAGTTTTGTTCATGTGATGCACTTAGTTTTTCTTTGTTTACCATGAACAAGATGTATACAATGGTTAATTGTAAAACTCCGAAGCAGCACTTTCACTAAAGTCACATAATTAAGACCCAAGGGTTGATTTTGCTTCTATGAAACTAAGACACTACATTTACAGTGCCTCTCAAAAATTGCACATTAGAGATTTTTCTATAAAGCTGGATCTGCAATAAGGCCTATAAGAGTTCTGAATATATTTTTAAAAATTACATCAGATACTTAATCTCTCTGTGCATGGCCCAGCTATGAGATTCTTTTAAAGGCAGGTATCAAATAAAATTAATGTTCTTAAGCTATTTTACTGTTGTAAAATCTATGTCTGTTTTCATTCATTTTGTTACTCTACATCAACCTTTCTTACAAGGGTTCTTTAGCAAAACAATAAAATAACCAGGCATATGTTCAAAAGAGAGATGTATTAGATATATTAGAGCTCACCGTTAATTAAATTAAACCTGAACAAAATTTGCAATTGTTTGAGACTTACCAAGACTTTCAACAATTTAATTGTACTCAGTGGTGTTTGCCGTGAAGAATGAGTATTAGAAACAAGCAACAGATGTGAAGTAGCTTAGTGATACAAGACTTTACAAGTATTCTGTGCTATTCAAGACACATACAAAAAGAAGAAAAATAATTTTCCTCATAAAAATAAGCTCCAATAAGCAATTATGTATCTTGCGAACAGATTTTAATCTTAGGTGCTTATTATTTACTTGTATTATGACAGTGCCTTAGAATCATAGTCATAGACCGTTGTGTTAGGTGATGTCAAAAAACTTAACTAGTCCTGACTTAAGTGCAGAGGATTGGACTCAAAGGGTGTGTCTACACTGGCAACTTAGGTCAACTTAAGGTTGCTTAAGTCAACCTACACAAAGCCGCGTCCACACTGGGCTTTTATTAAGTCGACTTAAGCACTTCCTGAAGTCAACTTAATAACACCACCTCTGAAGTTTGCCTTAAAACTTAAGTCGACTTCTTAAGTTGACTTACAGCCAGTGTGGATGGGGAATAGTGCTAAGTCAACCTTATTAAGTCGACTTCAAGCCAGTGCAGATGGCTATGTCTACTGTTAAGTAGACTTAAAGTTGACCTTGTTAAGTCGACTTAACAGTTGACTTAACTTTACAAGGGTAGACATAGCCAAAGATCTCTAGTGCTCTCTCCCAGTCCTATCATAATAGACAGATGGCCCCTGCCTCAAATAGCTTACACTCTTAAGTGTAAAACAAGAGACAACAGATGGATTGAGAAAATAATGGTTGTCACAATAACGTGTGACCTCAGGTCACTAACATTTTCAAAATTATTATAGGTATTATGGGAGTTTAAGAAGAGATTTTTAGGAAGGACAGTTTTGTGGACAATGATCAGGACCTATTCCAATTCACCAGTGGCTATATGGGGTAAAAGCAAGAATGTGCTTACTTGAAAACTTAACAAGTGGGCAATGGAGACTGGCATCATGGGCTGATCAGAAGTGAGAGTTGACATCCTAATAATAAATGAGAGAGAAGTAGGATTGGGATAGCAATGCAGAGCCTTCAAAGTGAAGACAAGTAGCTTATTTTTCACATGATGCTGAAAGGGGAAAAGGTGGAAATGTTCAAAGGCAGGGGTGACATGATCAAAGCAACAAGTGAGGAAAGTGGTCTTTGCAACAACCTTCTGAACTGATCTCAGCAAACAAAGCCTGCATTTTTCAAAACCAGAGAACAGGAGGTTACAATAGTCAAGATGTGAGATGAGGGAGGTCAGGATGGGAGATTAAGCTGTGTGGATGAACAGAAGAGTCCACATCTTAGAGATGATATTGTTGGATGCAGGTGGAAGAGGGGCAGAGGAGGAAGATTTAGATGCAGCCTGGTTATAGGCCTGAGTGACAGCAGGGATGGTAAAACTGTCCAAAGCAGCTGAGAAAGGAGGAAAGGGGAGTGTTTGAGGGGGTGCAGCAGTCCAGTACATTACTTTATATAATGTAAGCTGATATTTCATTACGTGTCTGCCTGTAAAAATCAATACATTTACTAAAATTCAAGGAATATATGTGTAGAAGGATGTCCAGCATCCCTACAACCTTAGATATGCTCAACTGAAATAAAGTAAAACAAAACAAAACAAAATGGAAGGTAAAATTCTATAAATGGCATTTTTACAACATGTATGAAAAGAAGATATAACTTAAAATAATTTACAATCTAACAATTTGATCCTATCATCTGTTCTTCTACCACTGTACCTCCAGCAGGCATCAAGAAGTGAATGAAACACTACATTATTGATGAGCCTCGAGCCCAGTCAATACCACAGTTTGATCATTGGATCCAGGCAGAGCCCCAATAAGAGGAGAATATTAATGAATCTTCGCACAATTGCTGGGGAGTTATGCTTGTGGGCTCATTGCAGGACTAGGGCCTAAATCAGATTAGTACTACCTATCAGACTGGCCAGCATTATTCCCTTGTACTCCCCAATCTCTCTGCATGCATCTATTGTCACTTGTCTTATATTATAAGCACACTGGGGCAGGGCTTGTCATCTTCTGTATTTGTACAGTGTCTAGTACACTGGTGCCCTTGTCCATGACTAGGAACCCCAAGTGCTATTTTAATATTAATAATAATTAATTAAAGACAATACCCTGTACACTAGCCCCTGCATAAAGGGGTGTGGCACTATTACTAGTGAAGAACATATGAAGCCTTGGCAAAAGTATGTAAGGAGATGTGTTTGGTCCACAATGGGGAGGGTTCAGAATGTGTTTATTAATAATGATTATATTCACAAATAATTTAATCATATAAAGGACATGGAGGCATGTAAGGTGTGAGAGGGAATATTAACTGGAATTAAAGTAGAGACAGAGGCAGGCTGGAACTAGCCATTCAAGCATGCTGCTTTTTACTGATGAAGATGTCAAATATGCAAAATGTATTAGCTATCCCCACATTAAACAGATTTACTATGCCCAGTTAAAATGGTTTGCTACAATGATGGTAAAAAATGTCTGAAGGTAAATTGTTACTCAAGCTTAACATGTTTCAATCCTGCCAGAATTTGATGCAGAGACATCACCAAAATATCTATTAAAAAAACCCAAATGCCTCATGGAAAAAACAGCCATAAAGCATATAATTTATAAAGAGTACAAGTTATACTAAACTATGGTATATACTTTATTTGATTACATATAATTTAACTACAATATTTTATAGAATCCCCAGGCCCAGGAGACAAAAATATTTACAAATCAACAGATCTAGGTACAGTGGAGAGATGAAATCCACAGATTCCTCCTTTTCCCACCAGTCCATGGAATCATTTCTTCCCCTGAGATATGAAAGGAGACTTGCTGATCTTCTCCATAGCCCATAGAAAGGCATGTTGCCTACCACACAGAAGGTCTTGTCTCCCTAATCCTGCTAATTTCTGTGGGTTCTGAGGGTCAAACTCCTTCTTTGTTCTATTGTGGGGGATAAAACAGAATCCCTGGCTGAATGACCTGGTGAAAAGCCATGATTTGGTCTGCATGATGGGATGTCTCTCCCTTGACTGGTTTTTGTATGGCTGTTACTGAGTTATCACCTACATTTATAATCCTACCCTATTCTGCAGTAATATTGATTCCAAAATTCTAAATCTTGCAATCGAGATATTGCTGAGGTCACGGTCATTACTAGGCAAAGCTGTGTTCTGTTAATAATTACTGGGGTTACAGTAACTATTATGAAATCACAACCACACAATTCTAAATACTTCAAGTGGAGTATTTAGGTAGTTGAACATTTAGGAACAAGAGCTTCTTTTCAAGCCAATGTCCTTCACAGGAAGGAGAAAAGGAAAAAGAACATATCTTGCAATATACTTAGGAGTAGATTTGTTTCCTTTTAGGAAGTTTCCAAACTACATCTATAGTTCTTTAATAAACTACCTATGCAGCAAAATCCCTTCCTGACTGCCCTTCTGTATAGTAACTCAAATGTGCCTGTGACTCAGGAATGATGGGCTATTTTGCCAGCTGTAGATAGCATGACAAATAGCTCTCACAGGTGAGACTCTGGCATAACTGAAATGTGCTGTCAAAATGGATAGAAGAGGTAACATGAGTAAGTAGTTAAACAATACATGTGCAAAGAATCTGCCTTCTATTTATACTAACACAGTTCTAGATTATTCAAGTTAGCTTTTATAACTGTGATCTCTGGGATTGCCATGGAACTGAAAATGAGCTAAACACCTTCATTGGCAAAGGATGAATCCTAGCTGGGTAGATGAACTGCAAAAGGGTTGTATTGGTGGTACAGTTAGGGAGAATGTTCAGCTTTTAGAATTTTAAATGGCAATGTATTAGAAGTATATCTTTATGTGACATGGTATTTAAAGCTATTTGGCTTTTCTTAAAATGTTTGCCTTCTTAAGACTACTGCTTCAAGCCTACATACTTTAGCATCACACTTTCATCCATGAAAATCCAGCTAAAAAGCTGGTAGTTGTGTGCATTCATGCAGCAGCTCTAGTGTGGTCCAATGGATTAAGCACAGGGCTGGAATCCAGATATTTAAGAATTTTATTCTGAACTCCACAAATGACTGTTCTTAATAGATATGGAATATGCTTCTTTACAAATCACCTTAGGTATATACATTGCACCCTTGGTCAGTAGCTACATCAATAGTTATATTTTCATTTTCTAAACAGGAATCCTGAGACACAGAAATTGAGTGATTTATCAATAAGGCCCTGCTCTAGATGATGATGCTTGAGAAGGGGAGTGAGGAGATCTTGAGACCTAAATATACATTACGTCAAGCATGAAAGTAAATGGACACTTTTAAAGATATAGACCATAATGTCATGAGCCTCAGTTTCCCTATTTGGAAATCTATAGGGATAATAACACATGAGTCATTAGGATCTGAGGCCTAATACATTATAATTATAAAGCGCTATATAAGGCACAATTTGTGCCCTAAGAACTAGTGCAGGTCTGCAATGCAAGGAGAACAGAATTTTGGAAGGGGCTACAAATGCATAAGAAAACTAAACACATTTATAGAGAAAACTAAAGAGTTCAGGAACTGTTTTTTTCCCCCTCCCTTTTCTGGGCTTTAGTCATATATTTTCCATTGTCCAAATTTGCTGGGAGATGAGAAGCATCTTTCTTCTTTTTGTATGGGCATTATTACATATAAACTGTGTAGTTCTTTAGACTGAAAAGAAATGCATATGAGGAGGCACCACTTTACCACACTTCCCTTCCATACACAGATCAATAGATTGGCAGTGAGAGGATTAACTCTCTCACTATGCATAGCAGTTGTCAGGTAATCTTAAGGTGTGAGAAGTATGGCTAGAACCAGGTGTGAGGAATTAGTAACGCCCTCAGCATTCTATAAAAGAGATGTGCTTGGCTGCATTCTGGTTAACCAGCACCATAGGGCAGACCTTCTGGAGGCTTGGGGAGCAAGACACTCCAGATTTTTAAGGGACTGAAACTATACCTTTCTAGGTTATTCTTCTAGGCTGAATGGAACCTCTTGAATTCTTAGTTTGTGGGAAAGCTTTGTTTGGTTTGTTGTTTTCAATGAGCTTCATTACATGTTTTTACCAGTCAGCTGGGCTTCACTAACCCTGGCTTAAGCTATCCTTTATATAACCCACAGTCTTTGTTCTGATACACAGACAATTAAGTTGCAGTTGTTCTGAATTTTGGGATTATTAGACACAAACCTGCTAGCTAAATTCAGTCATTTCAGTGAGCAGTGCATTCAGGCAGTAGACGTCATCGTTTGAAAAGTTTGCTAGCCCTGTCAGCCAAATAGGATAGCATAAGCATTATCTCTAATAGCCCAGTCATAGAAATGTCAATATCTAAACTGGATGAGATGTGACTGGGGAGGGAGCCTGTTGTAGCATGAGTCAAATATTCTACCCCCTACTTGTATTCCTGTAGTCAGAAAGGATGTAACATACAGACAAGTCCTTTTTATTTTCAGGATGATGAAAGTGTATATGTGAGGGTTTGCTTGTATTTCTTTGTAAAACAAACCAAAACCCCCAAACACCCTGCATTTTATACATGGGCACTGCCCTCACATAAGTGATGACCAATATATAGTATACAGTTGATTTCATAGCGAAGGCAAGCATCTTAATCTTTTCACAATTATACACAGTGCATTATTGAATTTGACCTGCACACTATATAGCCAAATGCTCATTGACAAAAGAAATTCCTCAAACAGGCAATAATGATAGAAACAGTAAAGCACAGGGTTATAATACACTCTTATTCACTACCATAGTCTTTTAGTCCACTTTGCTGAATTAAAAACTTCACTATGGTGATGCACACAATTTATAAACATATCTTTTTGCAGCAACCTGCATGCTGGCCAAACCTAGTCAGACATGGTACAAAGCCCATTCCCAGAGATGCAGCAAACAAAATGGAAGGAGAATTAGTCCAGTCTTTCAAGCTTTTTGTCTTATAAAAGAGTAAATGGGTCCCTGAAATAATATTTCATCAATAGAAATTGGTCTAATGAAAGATATTCCCTCACCCACTTTGTTTCTCTCATACTCGTTATAATCACTATATCTCTATCTGTATCTATGCTACAGATGCTAGTAACAGCAGAAGAATGTGAAACTGCATATACTTCACCAAATCCACAAGAGAAAAGAGAGAAGGCTGCACTTGTTAAAAACCATCTTACTTAGAGAGGAAGTTCTGTCAGTTTCAGAAACAAAGAAAGAAAGACATACAAAACAATAAAAGGCAAGGTGATAGTAATTTGTCAAAAACAAATCATATCTAACTAACCTGATAGCTTTCTATTATGTGGTAATGAGCCTTGTGGATAGAGGGGAAGCAGTAGATGTGGTATATCTAGACCTTAGTAAGGCATTGATAGGGTCTCACATCACATTCTCATTAATAAACTGGGAAGGTACAAACTAGATGGAGCTACTACAAGATGGGTGAAAAACTGGTTGGATAACCACTCCCAGAGAGTAGTTATCAACAGTTTACATTCAGGCTGGAAGGATGTAACGAGCAGGGTGCCACAGGGATCTGTCCTGGGCCCATTTTTGTTCAACATTTTTATCAATTTACTTAGATGATGGCATTGGGAGCAAACTTATAAAATTTGCAGACGATACCAAGCTGGGAGGGGTTGCAAGTGCTTTGAAGGATAAGACTACAATTCAAAATGATTTGGACAAACTGGTGAAATGGTCTGTAGTCATCAGTGATGATAAAATACTTTCAATTTCACCAGCTACTAAACAGCCATTACTAAAGCGAGACATTTTTACTCAGCAAGTTTGGATAACTTGCACCCAAGAATTTTATAAGAGCTGGCCAAGGAACTCTCTGGACCCTTAATTATGCTTTTCAATGTAACTTGAAACACTGAGGAAGTTCCAGAAGACTGGAAAAAAAAGCTGATCTTGGATTATCCCATTTACCCTTTTTAAATAGTGACACAAATAATTATATCCTTTTAGCTTGACATTGATCCACGACTAATTAATGGAACAGATGATACCAGACTCAATTAATAAAGAATTGAAGCAGGATAATATAACTAATATATAAGGATTTATGGAAAATAGGTCCTAACAAACTAACTCGATAGCTTCTTAAATGAGATTACACATTTGATTCTTGAATGTAACATACTTAGAACATAAACCATTTGGTTTGGCACTGCATGACATTTTGAGTAAGAAACTGGAAGGATACAAAATTGACATGGCACACATTAAATGGATTAAAAAGTGGTCACCTGACAGGACTCAAAACATAAATATAAACAGGAAATGATCTTCAAGATGGTTTGTTTCTAGCAGAGTCCCAAAAAGGTCAGTTCTTGGCCTGATGGTGTTGAACATTTATATCCATGAATTGGAAGAAAATATTAAATCAGTATTGATAAAGTTTGCAGATGACAAAAAGATTTGGGGAATGGTAAATATGGAAGAGAACAGGTCATTACAGAGCTAAGTGAAAGAAAACAATGTGTGTTTTAATATAGACTAATGTAAAGTTCTACATCTAGGAGCAAAGAATGCAGACTATACTTACAGGAAGAGGGACTCTATCCTGGGATGCAGGGACTCTGATAAGGACTTGAGGGTCATGATGGATAATCAGATGAATATGAATTCCCACTGTTATCCTGTGGCCAAAAAGGCAGATGTGATCATTGGATGTATAAATGGGAATTTCAAATAGGAGTGGTGAGGTTATGCTGCTTCTGCGTTTGGCAGTGATGGGACCACTAGTGGGATACTGTATCTAATTCTGGTGTAATTAATTCAAGAAGTGTAGTGGTAAATTGGAGAGGGTTCAGAGAAGAGCCATGAGAATGATTAAAGGATTAGAAAAGATGCTTTATAGTGATATATCCCAGAAGCAAAATCTGTTTAGCTATCTTAACAAAGAGAAAATTAAGTATCTACATGGGGAACAACAAAAAGATAATAAAAGACTCTTCAGTCTATCAGTCTAAGTTATAACAAGATTCAGTGGCTAGAAGTAGAAGCTACAGACATTCAGTCTAGAAATAAAGTTTATCCTTTTAACAGTGAGTAGTTAATCACTGGAACAATTTAACAAGGGTTGTGATGGAAACTTTTCAGTCAAGACTAGATAAAAATATTCTGTAGTTGTCATATCTGGGGCCAAGAAAGAATTTTGCCAGAGACCAAAGTATTTTATTCTTTCTTCCACATCATGGGGCATGGGTCATTTGCTGATTTGAAATAGAGGAAATGGATGATTTTCTGTCTTTAAATCAGGATTTGAGGATTTCAGTAACTCAGTCAAAGGTTTGAAGTTTATTGCAGATGGATGAGTTTCTCTGGCCTGCGATGTGTGGGAGGTCAGAAGATAATCATGATGGTTCACCCTGCCCTCAATGTCTGACTCTATGAGATAGAGTACCTATAAACATTAATTCAGGGAAGCTCTATGACTTATGTTATACAGCAAATTAGATTAGATGATCTGCCTTTGTAAACTATGAACTAGTCCAGCTTTTACCCCATTGTAGGCCTCCAGAAATGTGGGAATTACAGCGACAAAACACAATAGAATAAACTCATCCTTATATGCAGGACTGATGACTTGGTCCAATATTATTTTTAAATGAATTAAACTAAAATAATAGAGCTAGTCCATTAAAGCAAAATGAGCTAAAACCCCAACAAACGCAAATGCACTAAAATATAAAACAATGAGAGGAAAAGATTGGGCACTGGATTAAATGTGTATTCATTTCACAGAAGTAAATCGTTTACACTGATATAATTGATGATGGAATTTGGTCCTCGGAGTATAGTACCTTCTACAGTAAGCAGTAAATATGCCTGGTGTTTATTTTGTTGTCTCTCTTTCCTCCCCAGATAGCCACTTGATAATTAAGAAAAGTCACAATAAGATTTGGTGTTGTTTATAGAATCTTTATGGTAATCTTTGATTAATTTGAGATGTGCCTTTATGTATACAATATGTGTGACTGGAACGCAACTAAAATTTGTGCAATAGTTGAGAATTTTAACAACATACATTTCATTAAAAAAACAAAATAATTAAAATATTATTGTTATTTGTGTGGAGGGGAAGTTACATAGATGAGTATATGTGTAATATTAGTTGTGATGGTGAAGTAAAGAAATTTTATAAGCATGAATCAAAATAACGACATTAATCACAAATAGTAAAACCACTATATTATATTAGTATTACTATATAATAAACAAGCCTCCACATTAAATTCTGTGAAAGATGACAATAATCCTATGGGTTTAGTTATGCTGATTGACTCTACTTAGAGGCCTGAACAGAATAAACAATCACAATAGAAATGAATTAATTTTCATATCAAGTTCTAAAAGATCACAGTTGCAAGAGATTGTTTTAGGTATTGATCATTTACTCTATTAGAGCCTGACCTAAAGCCCTATGAAGTCAATGAAAAGGCTGGCAAAATAAAATCATGAGCTTCTATATATTCAAAATCATGTTTTTTCTCTCTCCTGTTTCAAAATAAATTTAAATCTAGAGCTGAGCATATTATCCATAAGAAACAATGTGTTTGGTTTTTTTGGCCTCTTTCTGATCTCAGAATGTCTAATTTGCAGATAATTATTTTTTTTTAAAAAAATTACTCATTTGAACTTACTGAGAACATTTTTCTTACTTTATAGTCTATGATGCTCAATATAAGATATTCAGAATTCTAGTTAGTTATAATTGGCCACAGAAGTCACACTTTTTGTTTGTTTGTTTTTCTGTTATCAGAAATGGTGAGGAGAACATATGATTAAGGGAATGGACAGTTGACATGAATATATACTTTATAATGAGAATATACTTGAATATGTGTTTCAGACTTGATTCTGTGACCATCTATGTGAATAAAACATGATTGTTCAAAATGCTTGTTTGAAACTGAGCACAAAAGGGATGCAAACTTTTAAAATAAGAGCCAATATTCAAAGAGAATGTTATTCACAGCAACTATTCACCCACCTCTAGCACAAAAGAACTTTGGGCTCTGTATGCTAGTTACGGTATTTGAACTAGTTCAAGAGGGAACCTTAGAAGAAATTGTAAATGATGATGTTCAAACAAGCCATCCTATTACTTATGAGCCTGAAAAACTAGCTTACATATTTGGTATCAAAGTGTTCTGAAAGAATTGGATCTGTATAAAGTTAGTGAAGCCAACAGTCCAGATGGTGTTGACTGCAGCCTACTAAAATTAGCTGCATCATTTTGGACTCACTTTTTCACTTATCTGCTTAATTATTTCATTTATCTATGTGAATTTCTGGCAAACCAGAAAACTGCCAAAACTGTATTCTTTAATAAGGTACCGTGTTTCCCCGAAAATAAGACCTACCCATAAAATAAGCCCTAGCAGGATTTCTAAGCATTTGCGCAATATAAGCCCTACCCCGAAAATAAGACCTAGTGATGGGCGTGGCTGTGCAGCATATCTGCACAACCCATGCACCCTGAAAATAAGACACCCCCTGAAAATAAGCCCTAGGGTGTCTTCTTGAGGAAAAATTAATGTAAGACCCTGTCTTATTTTCGGGGAAACACGGGTATATGAATTTGTTTTTTTTGTTTGTTTGTTTTGCTTTTATAATTAATGGACATTATAGTAGTTCATTTTTTAAAATGTAAAATATTTAAGAAATTAGTTTTCAAACAACAGCTTGCTTTCCAAAATGAAAAGTTGTTGTGCTTTTTAATATACTTCATAATGGAACCCTCATTTTTTACCATACCTAGTAAAGTCTCAAATAATTTTTACATAATACCAAATGACATTTTCTCCAGTCCAATATTTATTAGTCTCAGAAGCTTCAGAGGAAGTGAATAACTCTTATAATTTGTATTAAAGGGTGCCCCAATGCCCTGAGCCATATTGTCCATGATATTCTGTATCTTAAATAACAGGCATTGGCATTTTACACCCAAATTTTGGTACCGTCTCTATTAATGTACCAATAAGTAAAAAGAGTTGTGACAAATGTTGGAATTTTCTGTAACATTTTTTATAAACTATGTTTGACTATGTACCTATCATCTTGCATTGCTACCCATTTAAGGGGAAATAATTGATTTCCTCCCTAGGCCGTGAGAGATCAGGCAAGGTATTTAAGATGCTTAGTCACTAGGGTTGTTTGCTCTGGGGTTGACACCTTTGAATGGAAGACCCTACAGAAGCAATGGAATCCAATGACGAAAGATTAACAGCTAGCTGCAGAGGCAGCTGAACATGTGAATAGAGCGTACCTATGTTTGGAGTACCAAGACAGGTGTCTGTGTTGAGAACAAGGAACAGATACATGACTTTCCTAGAACTAAGAAGAAAAGGAGACAAGAGAGTGCAAGGATGGGCTCAGGAAAACTAGGACATACAGAGGCCCTGGGGTCCGCCAACAAAACCTATTTCCAAACCAGACTGCCTCTCTCTCATTCTAACACAAAGTCTTGGATTCTGGATGGAGGATTGCTGGCACCCAAAGGCCTAGTTTTGGAGATGAGGGGGTTGTGGATCTGCCTATGTAGAACTATATGGATTCTTGGGTTCCAGCACACTAAAGGAGAGACTGGTCACAGGTTGGGTCACAGCCATATCCTGTGAATTCGTAATAGGGGAGATCATTTTTCTATCTTCCCTTGTGAGTGATAGGTCACTAATAGATGATGAATACCATACATACCTACAATGTATGCAAATGATAGGACATTGCCTAAAAAGGATAAAGCCTGCCAAACTGAAAGTGTCCCACGCCTAATTTCATTTAAGAAAGTGTGAATTGATTTTAGATCTTGCCAAATTGTAACTAAGTTTCTCCAATGCATATTTCTGTTGCTAGAAATGTCCAGTGATAAACTTGAGTTAAGACCAGTCTCCTATTTCCCCAGGTCTTGCTTTACTGTAAGATTTTTTTTTTTTTTTGCATATTTCATAAACATTGCTTGAAACAACTAAGGGTGTATTAACACAAGTTTTGTGTGACAGACCTAATTGTCCCATTCTAATTGGCATCAGTGAGGCCTCAGCTGGAGTACTGGGTAAAGCTCTGCATACTACACTTTAGGAGATAGGTGAATAGAGAAGTATGTGGACAGGGTCCAGATGACAGCAATGAAAATAACAGGTATTGAAAATCAGTGTTATGAGAGAAAGTTAAAAAACCTAGGCATGACTAATTTTCAGAAAAGAATACGGGGGCACAGGATAGTGCCTGATAAATCTTCAAATATGTTAATAGTTGTTTTAAAGAGGACAGTGATCGGTTATTCTCCTTGTCTACTATAAGATTAATTAAGCACTAGAATAGGTTTCCAAAGGAAGTTTTTGAATCCTCATCAGTAAAGAATTTTTAAGAACAGGTTAGACAAACACCTGCCACGGATGATCTAGTTTTACTTGATCCTGCCTCAGCAGTGGGGGCTGGGCTTAATGACCTCTCAAGGTCTCTTCCAGCTGTACATCTCTGATTCTATAAGGGGAAGAATTTTTTTGTGATTTATGGCATGCCATTCTGAAAGCTAGGCCAAAAAAGTACTCTCTCATTTTGAACAAGTTAATAGAACTTTAATTTAATAGACACACACTTGGCCAAAGAACAAACAAGAATAGAAGCGCTAACAATTCTCCCCAATTTCATTTAATGTAATGAATGAGATATAGTGCCTC
This sequence comes from Pelusios castaneus, assembly GCA_007922175.1. Taxonomy (NCBI): domain Eukaryota; kingdom Metazoa; phylum Chordata; order Testudines; family Pelomedusidae; genus Pelusios; species Pelusios castaneus. The sequence goes on from ML685794.1 coordinate 11,442,815, forward strand.
TAAAATTTATTAACAGGCGTGGTTTTATTTGTGGTGTTAAACTGCCCAGTGTTGGATTGCAATTATTTTGTGTTTTAGAGTTTGCTCAAAAACTAAGACTGAACAGAGGAAATGAAATTCAAATATTCAGTTGATTGAAGGGACAAAAGCCTACCTTTTAATTTTCATGATTAAATAAATTATTAAAATTTGCACACTGAAATGAATAGGAATGCTGATTTAAAATCATTTAAGGCACAGATACATATGCCAGACTCAGAATGATTGAATAATGCTGATGTAATTTCTAAGCAATGGGGACATTTGCCAAACTATATTCAACACACACCATATTTACACAAACTTAATGTTCTATGTTTGTGGGTGTATTTTATTATCTGTAAATTCCTCTTACCAAAAGAACATACAATTCAGTATGAGCTTAATGTAGCAAAACCCATCTGTGCATTCAATTCTTTCAAGTAGTGCCAGTCTGAACGGATTTTGTGTTACCTGCTATGACCTACAATATTTGTGTGCATTTCTTGGTTAGAAATAGAAAACATAAAACTAGAATAAATGACAACAGATTATATTGTAATCTAAATGTTGATGCTGAATTGTTGCCCTAAGTCAGCATTCTAAATGAGATGTTGCATCTCATTTGATTTACCCAGCAAAAGGATTTTAAATGAAAGTAGTATTTTTCAGCCTACAACCCCACAGTAGATGCAATAAACATTGAATAAAACAAGTCAGGTATGAGAGTGTGGTGTCCTTGCAACTTAAAAGAGATTGGTCTTTTCTTCTTGCTTCATTGGTGTTTTTCTTTATCTGTAGATTATTTGAAGAGATTTTCCTTCAGGCTAGAAGGCAGCCTGACATTGTAAGCCCAGAGCAGAATTCTAAAATCAGGACCCCCTTCTGTGCATTCCCCTTTGCTTCCCTAATACACAATTGTCATAGGGGAGGAAATATTGTCCTTTATTATACTTCAGTGGAAGTTCTGTCTTGAATGGAAAGAAGAACTAGATACCGTTTCCCCAATGCCCAATTTGTAGAGGAAAAGCCAGTTAATAGAGCTTACCCTCCTCCAAGCATTCTTATCAATTCCCTGGCTCCATGCTCAATAACTTCCTAATGACTTTCCTCATCCATATATTTTTCTGTTATTTCATTATCATTGACTAAACTCTTTGCCTTAGTGTCATTGTCTGTAGTGTCTCAAACTATGACTAGGATGTGGTGGTGTTCTGAGATTCCTACATCTGCTAACCATGAGTGGTTGTCTGTTAGCTTGTCCTCTTCCAATTTATTTGTTTTAAGGCTACACAAGCTTCCTGCATCATACTGTGATATCCCCAGGTACCCGGTCTGCCTAAAGGCAAGCACTTGTGCACTGCTATTTCTCTGAAGGCTATGACCAGTGTAAAGCCAGGAGTTACAAGTTACCATATGTCTCTTACTAAGCAATCATCTTTATTCTTAAGGTAAAAAGCATTACATTACAAGAAAAAGTATAAAAAGGAATACTTTTTTTTCTATATGAATGCTAAAAGCTTGCCAGAGCTCACTCATCAGTTGTACGGGGCCCTAATAGGTCAATTTATTATAACTCCTCCTCAAGGGTTAGGTGTCCTCTTGGACAGAAGATCCTGTCCCTTTGCTGGATTAGAAGGAAGGTGCTATGTCATTTTCCACTCATCCTTTTAAGCCAGAAGTCCTTTCTTTAATCTTTTGAAAACCCATCTTGAACCAGTCTACTTAAACCACTCCAGGGAGACTGTACCTATCTAAAGTTCCTTCATCTCAGTGATTCACCTTCATCACCTCGTGCAGTTTTAGTTCCTGTTTAAGATCATCCAAGAAGATCTGGAAGACCTTGTAAGCTGGAGTAATAGAAATAGGATATTTAATAGCAGAAACTGCAAGGTCATGCATTTAGGGACTAATAACAAAACTTTTTGCTATAAACTGGGGAGACATCATTTGAAAGTGACAGAGAAGGAGAAGGACCTGGACATAATAGTGGACCATAAGATGATTACGAGCCGCCAATGTAATATAGCCATGAAAAAAGCTAATGAGGTTCTAGGTTACATCAGGTGAGGTATTTCCAGTAGATATAGGGTGGTGTTAGTACCATTGTACAAGGTGCTGGTGAGACCTCATATGGAATACAGTGTGCAGTTATGGTCTCCCATGTTAAAAAAGATGAATTCAAACTGAAACAAGTATAGAGAAGGGCTACTAGAAAGATCCAAGAAGTGGAAAACCTGCATTGTGAGAAGAGAATCAAAGAGCTTGGTTTATTTAGCCTAACAAAAAGAAGGCTGAGGGGTAATATGATTGCTCTCTATAAATACATCAAAGGGATATATACCAGGAAGAGAGAGGAATTATTAAAGTTCAGTGCCAATGTGGACATAAGAACAAATGGATATAAACCATCCATCAGGAAGTTTAGACTTGAAATTAGATGCAAGTTTCTAACCACCTGGAAGAGCCTTCCAGGGGGACCAGTGGAGGCAAAACACCTAGCTGGTTTCAAAAGTGAGCTTGATAAATTTATGAAGGGGAAGATATGACAGGACAGCCTAGTTTGGCAACTAACTGATCTTTGGCTGATAGCAGAGAATATGCCCAATGGCTTCTAATGGGACATTACATGGGTTGGATTCTGAGTTACTACCAAGAATTCTTTCCCACGTGTCTGGCTGGTGAATCTTGACTGCCATATTTGGTGTCAGGAAGGATTTTTCTCCCACGGCAGATTGGCAGACCTGGGGGGTTTTCACCTTCCTCTGTAGCATGGGTCATAGCTCACTTGCTGGTGAATTCTCTGTACCTTGAAATCTTTAAACCATGATTTGAGGACTTCAGCAACAGGCTTAAGGGTCTATTAGAGGAATGGATGAGGTTCTGTGGCCTGCACTGAGCAGAAGATCAGAGTAGATAATCATAATGGTTTCTTCTGACCTTACAGTTTATGAATTTGTTGTAACTCTCCTCCATGCTGTAGAAGACAACGCTATATAAGTCATTCATAAATATAATTCTATAAGGTCCCCAAATATAGTGCATGCCATCACAATGTGCATCACAGTCATCTCTATAAACTAGAGCAGCAACTTGTCTTATGGACAATCTATCATGCCTTATGGATATACTTTAAAGTGCTAGCACTTGGGGACCATGGTTGTGGCCTTAAGCAGTACTGTAATATTAAAAAAAGTTTGTGGCATCAAAATCTTTGTATTACTCCACCCCCAATCTCCCACACCAGAAGTTAAAAAAGAAATCCCACTGATTTCCACCAGTCTATAAAGTGGGAGATTAATATAAGTAACTTGCTTGGTAATTCTATGGATTGTTATTAAAACACTAAGATGTAAAAATACAGTTAATAACAATAATCACAAGCACCAAAACTGCAGTAGCTATTTCCAGGGGAAAAGTAGTATCCTATCTTCTGACCTCTTTCATTCTAGTGACAATCACAATCAGATTTTCTTTTGTAATAAATGTCTTTCTCTCCTCCATCCCGCTCAGAGAGAAAGCTTTTAGGGTAGGGAGTTATTTTCCCCATAATAGTCAATTCCTCTTCTTCATAAGATATTGCACCGTGCAGCAATGACTTTGTTTGCCCTTCCCCCATTTTGCCAATCAGTTGGCATGGTGACAGAACAGTATCTACAAATCACAGGAAAGCTGTTTAACTGTGACATTTTAAATAAGAGTTTGTGCTGAGGAAACCACTAAATTTACAACCGAGGCACTTATTCTCAGGCAGCTCTGATCTTGTGCTGGAGGCTACACACACAAAATATTTTGGAAGAGTTACAAATGATGAGTAAAAGCCAAACTGTGAGCAGTTGGTTACTGCAAAATATACTGAGCACAAAATGTTCCCAGTGCAATGCACTGATCGGACTCAGGCAACACATGCGCATGCCGAGACAATTCAAAGATTGAGTGACAAGAGCCTTATCTTTTAACTTCCTTGCTTTTTCTTGTTGTCATCGAATCTTTGCTTTTTACCTAGCCATAGATAACCCAAGGGCTATACTGAAATTGTTAAACCAGAGACTGCATTATTGAAGAGAGGCCACTTACTGTGGCAATCATTGGTACTGTGATTATTCCAATCAAAATGCCTCTGAGAATACAGAAGGACTTCACAACACACCAGAGCAGGGGCTTCTACACTCTTTAACAAGGTGCAAAAATCATAGCCTCCATGCTGACTTTGGTCTGGTGGCTAGTGCCATAGGTGAGAAGCCAGCAGGAATCTGCCTTTTCCCCCTATTCCTTTCTATCGGTTTTCAGAGGTGGTGGTGCCAGATTCTCCCAAACCATACTCTGCGAGAGCGTGGAGCTAAAGATTGTAGTGCCCCCTGTGCACACACTTTGAAGCACCCTTTGTGCAGGCACCCTGTGTTGTGATGTGAGATTCCCTACTGCAGCTAAGCATGCCACCCCAGATTAAAGTGCTGTACTGTTCTATCCTGCAGGTGCTTTTTTCCCCTAAACAATCTCTCTAAAATATTTTACTATTGACCTGGTCATCTATAACTGACACTTAGTAAATCTCTAAAAATTAAACTAATATTCTTGGCATCTGTGATTTAAAAAGAGACGAGTGATTTTTTTAAAGATCACTATTTCTCCTTCACTGCCGTTCCTCCTGTATGTGGCAATTTTCTGCTTAGAACATACTTTTTGCAGATGAGCTATATTCCCATTAAAATGGGGTTTACAAAGGAAATGCTGACACATTATAGCACTAAAACCTGTGCTGCTGAAATTATGCAGGATTTAATAAGAACCAAAAACGGCAAGCTAGAAATGAAACCTCTAGATAATAGTGCAGGCTATATTCTCTCAGATAAATGCTGTTCTTCCGATTACTGTGATATTCTTGCCTTATGCAGTGAAGAGAAGCTGACAGTCTTTACTGTATTTATTGAAAATGTTACACTGCCTACTTAGAAGTATGTTTCAAAGTTTCATATTTCAGCAAGTCAATGTGTATTTTAAAAAGGCTTTTCACACGCTCATCACAAACCTCGTCACTTCTTTCCTGCCTTTAAAAACCAAAACACAAAATGCTGGTGTCAGTTTGGGGTTTGTGATATGTATAATAGTACATCTCTCCTATACAGCTATTTTAATCAGTAGACTTCAAAGCACTTTAGAAAAGAGGCTATTTCACTTACAGTGGTAAATGGAGGCAGAGATAGGTGAAATGACTTGTCCATAGCCACCTAGCAAACTGACAGTGAGCTGGGAAGAAAACCCAAGTCTCCGGTATCTAGTTCCAGTTCTCTCTCTTCTCTATACTGCCTTTCCTTCCCTACATAATAAAAGCTGTTAGTCTGACAACACTGGACACTAAAATTTATCAACTACAGTATCAAGTTTCCCCCTCCGTACACCACTGTGCCTTACATCCGACCCAGGCAGGGATCTTCTATTATCCATTTATATGGCCTTTGGATCACTGGCCATCTGTCAGCCAGCCAGCCAACAAGGATGCTATGCATACAGAGATACTGCCCATCCAGTGCTGCAATGTGACACAACCACCTCAAAGTAATGTAGAAACATAGGGAATAGCCTCACAGATTAGAGCAGTGGGATACCTAGCTGAATGCCTTCTATCGGACAGTGACCAACCACCCGGTCATTTAGAGAAAGAGATAAAAAACATTGATTATACATTTCAACTGGTCTTCTAATGATCTACAAATGAGTGCCTTTGCACCCAGTTTTCTGAGCTGTATAGAGTACAGTTCTCCATTTCTGTCACAAAATATAAGTGCTTTTGAAAAAGATAATGCATATTGTATTGAAAAATAACAGGGCTTTTTTTTTTTTTACATACCCTTCTCAGTAATTACGAGTGTGCATATGTAATCTCCTCTAGACACACACATATACATAGCCACCATTAATGTGGTTCCCAATCCCGAGGATTTATTCTGAGATTCTGAACATCTGAGTAGCTTCACCCATCTGGTTTGGTGGTGATTGTGTGTACTTGTGTTTTCAAACATGGTACATAAATATTTCATTTTCTTCCCTAAGGTGTGGATGCTCCTTAGTGACTTCCTCTGTAATTGAGGAAGGGGCAGAGAATTGAGAATCATGAAGCAATATGGAAGGCATTTTGGGGCAAGTGACTGTGTGCTGGAAGACACTGAAAGAAATCTTAACTCTTTTAATATCTGTATCTAGAAATGTATAGTCCATTGTAAAATATGAAAAGTGGCAAAACCCTAGGTATATAAATGGAGACCAAATTAGTAGTTAACATTTATAGTATGATTGTACTCAAGCACTCCAAACAGGCGTAGGGCCCTATTATTCTAGATGCTATATAAATATAGGTATGAGACAAACCCTATTCTATACTAAGTACAATAAACACGAATACTTTTTCTTTCCCAGTGACAGAAAAATTTAGAAAGTTAACACTTTTATTTAAACAAGAACTTCTAAATTAGAGGGACTAAGGCCCCTTTACACCTCTATGGCAGTGTGACGGAACATTAAAGTGGGTGTCAATGTCATTCTTTGAACACACTTTAAAATGTGCTTTTATGGCCCCAGAGGAGTGTACAGAGGTCTTAATGTATCTAAGAAACTAACTTTTAAAAAAAATTTAAGTACCAGTATGTTTTTAAATGGTGTCATTTTAAAAATACTTTTAAAAAAGAGAATTATTTTCAATCTTCTTAAAAATATACTTTGTCTCTGGTGAGAATCCAGTAATTCCAACAAAAATTGCCACAGAATCAGTGACTATAACTTAAATGGAACAAGTGAAAGAGGGGAGCTCTGAGGCAGATAAAAGGTTCTTGTTCTAATGGTACAGAAATTATCCCGGTTGGCTTTTACTTGTTAGAGTTGCAGTATGTTTGTTGGCCTTAGAAAATCAAATCACAATTCTACAGTGCCTCTACTTAACTTAAAATGAATTTTAAGAGGTCTTCAACCATGTTTAAAATACGTTGTTGAAGAAATCCTATTCAGTGATTCTAAGTTAAAAAAACAAACATCCTTTTTACAGATCATCTTTCATCAATAGATCTCAAACTGCTTTCTAAAGACTATCAGTATGATTATCCCCATTTTATAGATGGGGAAGCTGAGGCACAGACAGAGGTGGCATGAGTTGGCCAAGGTCACCCAGAAGGCCAATGGCAGTGCTATGAATATAAACAAGGTCTCCCGAATCCCAGGCCAGTATTCTTTCTGCTCTGTATTCAAACTGCTCTGAAGAGATATAATCCCTTGCTCCATTCGGAGACCTGTCAATAGAGAATGGTCATAGAGTACGAATAGCAATGGGCAACTATGTTTGACTAAACTAACAAATGGCTCAATGGTCCCCTGGCTTAAAACTCACTACTGCCATGATGGCTCTATGATGCTTGACAATGGCTATGCCATTGGGGTCATATAATCTCTGCTGCCTATGCAAACCAGAGCTGCCACACTATGCTCACCTGTGCTCCCCCAATCTGTTTGTTGTCTCCACCTGTTGTCTCTTGTCTTACAAATAAATTATAAGTACTTTAAGTGCACAATGCATCATAGTATAGGACCATGATTCCACTTTTCCAGGCTGACCTTTCCTATTTTAGGGTAGAACACAAATTGAAATAACTGTTTTAGGTTGTTCTCTTGCTATATCCTATCCCATTGAGCACCACTTTTCCCCAAGTCTAGGCCATGTGTGACATGCCTGGAAAGGAAAAAGCAAGGAGTTCAGGGCTATATATGCATAATACCTCAGTAACCACAATCTTCTAAATAACACCATTAGCTCCTGAACAGGTCTAGAAAAGCGGAGAGTTCCAAACTTCCTTCTAGTATTATTTTTAGCATTATTTGAAAGATATGTTGTGGTAACCCCAGGTTGTGGCCCCTATTATGCTAAGCACAGGACAGACAGAGTAAATGGCCACTTCTGCCCCAAAGAGTTTAAATACTGAACAGGACGAGATAAGAGGGGGATCAGACATATAAATGAGCAAGTGCAAAGAGAGAGGACAAGGTAACAAAAACAATAGCATGCATGTGAAATCACTCTTTAGAATGCCATCTCTGTGTGATGCAACTCACTTCTCTCATTCCCTGTCTCTGTCTTCAGCTGGGATATTCTCACTCCAGCATGTGGCCATGTACAAGAGAAACAGAAATACACCCTCTTGTGTGAAACATCTCATTGATGTAGTAGTAAGAGCATTCATATAATTATTAATTAATAATTAGCACTTTAATTGCTCTTTTCATCTTCAAAGCACTGCAAGCATTAACTTAACTAATTCCCATAATACCTCAGGGAGATAGATTTTATACCCCAGTGAAAGAGATATTATCAACATTTTTCAGATGGGGGAACTGAGAAAGAGTAGAAGTGATTTGCCCAAGAGGATCAACCCAAGGATTAGATAGATTTTATTTTGTCAAATAATTAGATATACATCACCCTTTGATAATATTACATAATATTTATATAGCACTTTACATGTTCGAACCATTAACTAATTCATTCTTGCAATACCCTTTGGAGATAAGTGAATAAGCAACATTATTCCTATTTCCCAGATGGAGAACACTGAGACAAAACTTGTGTGACTTGTCCAACAGAGCAGTGGTAGAAGATGAATTAGAACTCAGTAATAATCATTTCCTAGCCTTTTTTCCATTCCTCCTAACCACACACAGTTTATCAAAAAAGCTAGCTGAGATTAAATTAACTCAAAAAGCTTTAACAGTGGCACATCATAACAAAAATTTAATAGCATTCATTCAGTGATCCTAAAATTCAGATAATATTATCACATTCACCATTCAAATCAAATATTCCTCAGCTATGATCACACGTTATATCATTTCAGTAGCTGCGATGTGACACTAATCAGTTTGGGTAAATTCAAGTAAAATAATGCTAGCCTTTAAAAAGAGCAAAAAAGGTTCTAAACCAAAATCAGAAAAATAAAGACTAGAAACAAACTAGTGACTGTGGCCATATTTTTTAAAGTAGCTATTGACTTTGGGTGACTCCACCCAACTTGGAACACCTTTAATTTACAAGTCTTAATGTGGATGCAGGAGTCTAATTTTAGGCACCCACTTTTGAAAATGTTGACCTATATGGCAGCAGACATAATAATGTCACTGAAGTCAATGGAAAGAGTTTTATTGTCCTAAATGCTCGTTGGTTCTAGCCCTCAAACCCCAAAAGTGCTTCTTGTATCGACACATACAATATACCTTGGTTTTCTACCCATTCTCTTAAAATCCCTGCTGCAGAACTATGCATAACTGGAGGAAAGATTTAAAACAACAACAACAACAACAAAACCCCACCTGACATAAGAGGGTGACATTGATATTGATAAATTAGCTGTGAAAAATCACTATCTTGTAGCAGTGGGAAGGACAGTAGCAATAATGATATTAATATCCTGTAAAGCAGTCACAACAAGTATCATCACCTCTCAGTCAATGTGATAAAGAAAGGCAAAGAACTTAATCCACCAATTTTGATCTCATTCTCCCTCAGTGACAACATGAACATTACTGGCATTTTCAGATTTCTGTGTTGTACAGCATGTCTCATCAGAGAGGTCTCCCCAAGGAGTCACTCAATATCAGCTGTTTAGATCTCCTTAATCAGAATCTAAGTGCTCTGTGTCATGCATTCACTGAAAAATGGATACAAACTGAATGGAGGAAAGTTAGTAACTTATGCTGCATAGCAATAATGAACCTTTTGCAATGTAATCATCCAAATCAGTAATTTCACTTTGCTTTTTCAGATGTCTCTTCTTCCAACTATTTGACAATGAAAGATAACGTGAGCATTTGAGGCATATGCGTGTGGTCAATTCTGCACTCCCTTTGGTTTTACAAACACTATTTGTAATTGAAACAGTCATGGGCCAAGTCATCCATTTTGTATCAAAAGATGGGGGAAAAGATAAAGAACTCAATGCTTTTTTTTGCCTCTCTCTTCACTGACAAGAACAATTGTCTGGCAATTGTTTGGCAAAAGATGGCAGGAATCACCCCATCCTAGTCTAAGCACAGACTAGCCTCTTGTCTTCACAGGCAAGCAATGTTCCCTGTAAGCTGTGCGGGCGGGCGGCCACGCAGCAGCTGTCGAACACCCAAGCAGGAACTCCAAAGGCCTGCATACTCTCCCGGTCCTGGGCGCTCAGTGACCAGCCACCCTCTGGCCTCTTGACCTGCTGCGCTCCCCCATGGGGCCCAAGTGAGTGGTGTGACCTAGTGGGCTCGAACCCCCCACCACCCTCCACCCGCCCTGTGCCTGATCCGGCCCTAACCCCGGGTCCCATCCGGCCATGCTGCCAGCCACCGTGCTTCGCTGCTGCCGCAGCAGTCTGGCCCCGGGGTTGATCCGGCTGTGTGCCAGCTGCCGTCCTCCTCCACTGCCGCCACAGCAGGCTTGCTGTGCTGGAACCCAGAGGATGGGAGGGTCTGAGTTTCCCTCACCTGGCCCTCAGACCAAAAGGGTTTGCTCAGATGTTAGAAGAAGCCAAGAATGATAGCTTCCAGATAGATGTGAAACAAAGGTCTTGAAGGCCATTAGATTCTGAGGTTATTATTTTTGGACTTTTCTGTTTAACCTAGCACTTATTGAGTTTCGGGATGTGAGTGGGTACAAGGCCCTTCCCCCCAGCCTAAGGAGAGGAACTACTGAGCCTGGGATTCAAATAATTACAGGGGGGGGGGCAAAAATGTACAAACAGGAACAAGCATAAAAATCAAAGGGTCAAGACTCAACATTTTTACATTTAACATTTTAACATTTTTATTAAAGTTCGAATGAAAGCACAACATCTATGCATTTCTTTTGAATTGAGGTACTTAGGCATGCTGATGCTTCCAGTGCCAAAAAACTTGCTCATGCAGCACCATGCCTCACAAATTGCCACTCAGCGACTATCATACCTTGCTCAGCTGCATCATCAGTTTAGAAGGAACGTTGCAGACAAGCTCAGCCTCTAGACTACTCTACTAGGCAGCACAGTATGGGGAAGAGTTTTGCAGACCTCCTGAAGAATGAACTATTTAGAAAAGCTGGGCATGAAAAAGTCCATGGGACTGGATGCAATGCATCCAAAGGTGCTGAGGGAGTTATCTGATGTGATTGCAGAGCCATTGGTCATTATCTTTGAAAACTCATAGTGATCAGGAAAGGTCCCAAATGATTGGAAAAAAGGGCAAATATAATGTTAATCTTTTAAAAAGGGGAAAAGAAGGATCCAGGGAACTACAGACTGGTCAGCCACACCTCAGTCCCTGGAACAATCATGGAGCAGGTCCTGAAACAGTTCATTTTGAAACACTTGGAGGAGAGGAACAGTCAGCATGGATTCACCAAAGGCAAGTCATGCCTGACCAATCTGATTGCCTTCTATGATGAGATGACTGGCTCTGGGGTTGTGGGGAAAATGGTGAATGTGATATATCTTCACTTTAGCAAAGCTTTTGATATTGTCACTCACAGCGTGCTTGCCATAGAAGTATGGGTTGGACTCTAAAGTAGATAGAAAACTAGCTAGATCATCAGACTCAATGGGTAGAGATAAATGGCTTAATGTCTAGTTGGCAAGCGATATCAAGCAAAGTGCCCTAAGCGTTTGTCCTGGGGCTGGTTTTGTTCAATATGTTCATTAATGATCTGAAGGATAGGGTAGACTGCATCCTCAGCAAGTTTGTGGATGAAACTAAAGCTGGAGGGAGTGGTGGAAATGTTGGAGGGAAGGGATAGAATGCAGTGTGACCTAGATGGATTGGGTCAAAAGAAATCAGATGAGGTTCAACAAAGGACAAATGTAGAGTCCTGCACTTAGAATAGAAGAATCCCATGCACTGCTACAGACTGGAGACCAACTGGCAGTAGCAGTTCTGCAGAAAAGGTGCTGGGGCCTACAGTGTACAAGAAATTGGATATGAGTCCATAGAGTTCTCTTGTTGCCAAGAAGGTTAATGACATATTGAACTGCATTCATAGATGCATTGCCAGAAAATTGAAGGAAGCTATTATTTTACTTTATTGGACACTGGTGAGGCCACATTTGGAGTACTGAGTTCAGTTTTGGGCCCCCACTACAGGAAGGATGTGGGCAAATAGGAAAGAGTCCAGCTGACGGCAACAAAAATTACTAGAGGGCTGGGGTATGTGACTTAGGAGGAGAGACTAAAGGAACTGGACTTGTTTAGTCAGCAGAAAAGAAGGTGGGGGGAGGGGGATTTGATAGCGGCCTTCAATCCCTAATGGGGGTTCCAGGGAGGATGAAACTAGGCTGTTCTCACTGGTGCTAGATGACAGAGCAAGGAGCACTGGTCTCAAGTTGCAGTGGGGGAGGTCTAGGTTGGATATTAGCAAAATCATTTTCACTAGGTGGGTGGTGAACAACTGGAAGAGGTTTTTAGGGGAGTGGCGGAATCTTGGGTTAGAGGTTTTTAAGGCCTGGCTTGACAAAGCCCTGGCTGGGATGATTCAGTTGGGGTTGGTCCTGCTTTGAGCAGGGTGTTGAACTATTAGATGATCTTCTAAGGGTCCTTCCAACCCTAATCTTCTGTGACTCTTTGATACTATTATCTCTGACATGCTGGTAGATGTCCATGATCAGGTCTCCGGATGGTCTCTAAGCTCTGCAGCTCTAACATGCTGGGCTAATACAAATGCACCAACTTTTATAAGGTCTTGCTTGTACACTTCTATCTTCCTGGGGTTGATGTCTAGCACAGGCCTCTGTTAGTTCATTAGAGCAGCATCTTGAATTTGCTGAGCTGATGGACAGGCCTCTGAGAGGATTACAGGGTCAACAACCTGTAGACTGCCAGAACAGTGCCAAAGTACAAGTCTTGCAAATTCACTAGTTCAGCTTCCAACCCTGCTGTCAAAAACTGGTTCAGCACTTCTAACTTACTCAGCTGATTACAGGAATACATTTCTGTGAAGTCTCTGGTTCAGTACCTCTCATGTACTGGTTTGATGTGGAAGAATAGGTCTACCTGAAGTAACTGATTGAGCGCCTATGTCCTTCTGGTTTGATGTTAAGGTGCAGACTTTTATGAGGTGATTAGCTCAGCAACTGCAGGATGCTGTATAATACTATTGTTACTGATGTTACTGGCCTCAGCACTGTTCTGTCAGGTTGGTGGAAGATCAGCTTAAGCTTACTGGGACAGTGGCCATGCATGCACTTCTGTGAACTCAGCATATAAATTAGAATAAGATAGGGTAAATGTTTAGCATTTTAAGCACTTCATTGTTCAATTAAATTCATTATGTGCTTTCTATTTACATACACTGTTGGAAAATAGGTATTATATGCATTTGGTTAATTAATGGATCCATTTATTTTCCAAAGTTACGTGTAGTAACTTCTGATTTATATCATTGAGAGTTACATTATTATAAAACCATTTGTAAATCTGGGAGTCCTAGAGATGGTGGCAGTGCATGCAAACCTAAGCATGTTCCTACAAAAAGGGACCCATACTTGTTGTAATGCATGAAGACAGAGATGGGGGAAACCTTGGGAGGTGGACTGAAGAAGAGTCTGTCACCAGTCCTAAGAAATAAGAAGCTTTAAAAGATGAATTTGTACGGAAAGATGTTTAGGTCTAAAAGCAGAAAACATCTGACTACAAAGCTTTCCTTTGCTTTTTGTATATAGCTCCTAAAAAGCCTTCAGCAGTAACATGTGCTTACTAACTTCATAATTACAGAGCAAAAAGTTAGTTTTAACGTTCCTGATTTATAATCAGGAAAATTAAATTTCACTAGCAAAGACTAAGGGAAAATAGAATCTATTAAATACTAAAGTAAAGAGTATAAAATAGAGAAAAAATATTGAATTTTAATGGTCATTACAATATTTTATTTTCCATCTAGCTTTACAGATCTTTTAAAATGGAATTTTCCAAGGAGTCTGAGGAATCTAGGCACCCAGTTCCCATAGAATTCCATTAGATTTATATGTATTTTGAAAGCCTCATCCTTAAATCTTAAGAAACAGTAACCCAGTATTAGGAAACCAAATCAATAAATATTTGTATTTGATATTTTTCTGGTTAGGAATTCAACCAAGATATCTAAGCCATCATAACAGGATTACACAAAGAAACCTCTATATGGTACAGGCTGTTTAAGAAAGATCATTTCTTAAAATCTCATTTCAATGGTATAGTAAAAAACACTGGAGTCCATTTATGTCCAAAGCACATATGCATTATAAGGTCAAATTATTTCTGCAATTATTGGGTTATCCCCCTATGTACAAAGTTAATTATTCTGCACTATTTTTGAAGGGTTTATAGGAAATTAACTGTAGAAATAATTAATAAAAATACCTAATGCAAAAGATATAACAAGTTCTTCATACGCTAAAGAACCTGGAGAGATAAAAAGCAGACTTCAAACAGAAGATTTCTCTCCCATCCCTCTTTTTAATTTGAGTAATGATTTTTTTTTTAATTCCACAAGTTAAAAGGACAGAAAATGTACAAGCTGTTACAAATCTGCATCTTCACAATGGCAGCAATGACAATTTTTGCTACCACTCCATTGGCAATTTCTTCTACTGCACTATAAATATCTTACTTTGTGATATTTTTAAAGTAATACAAAAATATTAATCCATTAATTAAAGGATACTTTAAAATTTGTGCTATGCTCCTGTTTTTCTAATATGTGCACTCATTTTTACAGCATTTTGGTACTGAATTTTCTAAAAAACAAAACAAAACAATAAAAGTAACTTTCTCTGTCTCCTTTGTTTTCTGTTCTGTTTCCTTTCTGCTGGTCCTTCTTTCTTCTCAGTATCTATAATTAGTATTATTTGCAGTGTACTTTCTTTTCAATTAGCTTTTCTTTTCCACTCCTCTTGTCTCTAATTTTGTCTCATTCTTTCTTCCTCGCTTTCTCCCCTGGCACCTACTCTCCCATACCAATTCTTCACATATCCTTATGTGTGTGGTTGATGCATCATAATTGTGTCCATGGACTGCAGTATGAAGATTCATTATATCAGTGAGAGAGCTGGATAGGATCCCAGACATTTTATTTTACATAGTGACAGTTTTCTTTTATTTCTAAAATCAGCACTAGAATTGGTTGGAATTTTTTTACCTTCCTTCCATCTTCCCCCAAAGGAAAATTTTGACTTTCTAAAATTAAAAAAAAAAAAAAATCCATTTAGCAGGTTTCCGCCTTAAAGTGAAAAGTTGATATTTTCCAGGGAAACAAGAAACTTTCCATGGACATTTTTATTCTGTTGAAAACCCAATTTTCAACAGAAAATTTGTAACCAGTCCTACTCAGTACTCAGGAATTTCCATTGGTCTTGTGGGTTCTGAGCACTTTTAAAAATCTGTCTACTATTGTAGATACTGAGGCTTTCTGAGAGTGCTGATGATAATGCCTTGTAATATTGTAGGGTTAGTCCTTTATCTCTAATACCAACTTCAGCTTCAGCTCCAAAGACATCTCAGAAGACATATACTGGATTTATTTTCAGATCAAGCTTCATTTAAAATTCTTTTTCTTTTCTCAGCTTCACTTTATAATCCTCATACCACTAGAAAAGAGAGTTACTACCCTTTCCTTCTTTGTTCAGGCTACATATAAACAGAGAAGATTACCCTGTTACAAATTTCCCTTTCCTTTCCTTTTTATGGCTGGTTTCATGCCGTTAAATTCTATATTCTTTTTTATTGCTATCATTTCAAGATGTCGGGAGCCAGGACCTTGCACAGTCTACAGGCTAAATTAATAATTTGTATGTGATACAAGTAAAAGTTTTGAGTTGCTAGGCAATTTCCCATTCCTGACTTATACAATTTACACTGCAGCCTTGATAGAGCAGAAGTTAGTTTTAAAAAATACCCCAAAACTGAGAAACAGTGCACCTTCCCCTTTAAAGCTTATTCCCATTTTCCCAGCCAACAGAACTGAGATTGAAGATGCCACTATGACATATCAATGGCAGAAAGTGAATTAAATATAATTTAGAGGTCAGACTTGATATGTTTTAAGATATATCTAACACAGTTCACCAGGGTGCATATAGCTCTCCCAAATGGTGTTACCAACATTTGACTGAAGTCTTCTGCATTTGCAAATGTTCTCAGACTTCCACAAACTGACAAGCAACCTATGATACAACTTAAAATACTTTAGTTTACTTACATATACCACCAGATATATTATTCTGAAAACAAAATGGACCAAATACATGAGGGGATAAAGCAGCAGATGTGGAAATGCTCACGCTGCATGTAACTGAAATTGTGTAAGTATCACTAATAGAGGCTGAAGGTTCCAAAACGGATGAAGGCTTTCTGGTTTGCATTAGGACTATTGATTTAACAAGCTCCATGGCTCCAGTATCATAACTCCTGTCACTGAGATTATCCTGGGAAGGAGAATAAACATGACAAGGAAGACAGGATCATGAAGCAGTTGCATAATTATATGAATATTAAAAAGCCTTTAGATACATTTTTGAGTTTTTGAAGGAAGGGGTGAATATTTACAGGAGGTTCATATAGAAGGTTGAATGAATCAGCGTATAGAAGAAGTAAGAACAGAATTTCATAACTTCATATACCAATGAAATACTTTCTAAAAACAGTCAAGTAAACATTTGATCAATAGGAAAGCCCATTATAGGCAACTGTGTAACAGAAAGGCCAGGCTGTTGAATGAAGTAGGAAGGAAAAGACTCCGCAGTCTAGGAGCTAACCAGAATTACCAACTCTGAAGCAAACAATCAGGTCTGATGCTGGCATTACTATAGCAGTAGATGTGCAACAGCACTATAGGTTGGGCTGCTCCTCCCACTGCTACATACATCAGGGCCATCAGGTTCAGGCCAGACTGCTACCGTCTCACTTACTAGCTGTTGAGAGGAGGCTCGTGCTTCTCCCAAATAATCAAATCTTCTGCCCAATGAGAGCACAACCAATTACCAATCTTTCCTTACTGTGTAGCTGGCAGTATTGTTTCGGTCTCTCCATTCCCAGTGAAAGGGTATTGCCTTGTGGGAAAGGAGGAGTTGGATTTTAGTGGGTGGGGAAATGAATTTTTGGGAGCAGAGGAAAAAATAATTTGTGATATTTGGGGAAACTTGAACAGATTTTCATGAGTGAGAAGCCAGATGGGTCTGAACACACCCAAACAATCTTTGAGATGTATTCTGGTTTCCAGAAAGAACAACCCATGTGGGCTTTGGGTCTTGAATATACTACTGGCAATTGTGTTTGCAAGCTAGCGGTCTAGAATGCAATTGTGTGATGAACCTCATATGAGAGAGATGGTTGAAACTGTTATTTTAGAATTTTGCACTTGAAGAGAGGGGATTGTCAGTTCTCATTCACAAAAAAAAAAAAAAAAAAAAAGAGTTCTGTCCAAAAAATCCAAAGCACTGATGCAAAAGCTGGACTTAGTTTGAAGGCTGAAGGATTGAGTTGGAGAGAGAAGAATCGGGGAGGAGGGTGTCCTTATGCAAAAGTAATGTATTGTGCTATTAGAAAACATTTCTTGAGCTAAGTCTCAGGGAACATCCTCACTGCTGTCGTGACAGGTATTGATGCAGTGGCATCCATTGAGCAGGTCTCTGTAGACCCTCTCCATTGATTGGAGGGTGCTCTCTGGTAGACTGAATTAATCAACCTCCCTGAAAAGAGTAAGGCTGCATCAAAGGGAGGGTGATTCCCATTGAATATGCTGCACTACATTTCCCATTGATGATGCTGAGCTATGTGAATGTAAGCATGCCTACGGGAAATAAGCAAGCTACGCTGCATGTCTCTCATTGTCCACTGCCACCAGTGAGACCAGCTATCAGACACAAGATGATATACTAATGAAGATATTTTCTCCTTAATTTCCTTTCTTATTATGGAATAAGATGTGACAAAGTTCAGCCCTACTACAGAAGAACAAAGGCTTTTTTTTCCATTCATCATCATGGCCTGAAATATCACATGCTGTTGATGAGAGATCATTTGGCTCTCAGCACTTGATGTAGGTCAGACTTACAGTATACTGTTCAAAACATAATATAGGAAGCCACAAGTGATATCAGTCTTCTTCCTTCTGGAAAGAGCATCAGATATACTTTTCTTTTAAACAAACTAAGAAAATCTTGCCTGATGTCACTTTCCGTCATTCCAAGATCTTCATCTTACCCCTGGAAAAACTATAAACTAACATTTTCAAAAATGGTTGTTTTAAGTTGAGCACAGATTTCAAGGACTGTTTCTTAGCTTTCCTAATCATTCCTGACTGTCCCTATGGGCTCCAAACTGTCTTCGACTCCTTTAATTTATGTATCTCCATTTTTTAAGTCAGTGTATTTCAATAAACTTGACTGAGTTGCCTGTTTCCCAGAAAATGCCTGCCTGCCCCAGTCCCTTGATACTTTTTTGGCTCTCTGTGTTGCCCTTCACCCCTTATGCCTTTAATTTTTGTCACGTAGCAGTGTTCTAGGTCCCATTACAGAAAATGAAGGGCTCGGTCCTGCAAGGTACTAAGTACCATCAATTCCCAGTGAAGACGTACAGAATTGAGTTCTCTCAAAGAGTGCTCATCAGCATCTTGTAGATCTGAGCTTCCAGTAAAATAATCCTACTGGGTTCTACTTCTTCACCTCAATTACTCTAAAGAGAGGAAAAGCAAATTAACAGGTTGTTCTTCCAGTTTTGACTTAGCAATAATTTCTCTTCATCCAAGTTTGTTCATCACTCGGTGAAAATCAGGCATATTCATGTAACACCTACTCACAGCTATAGTATCTGGCTCAGTCAGAGGCTGTGGAAGCTGGGTAACAGAAGAATAAAAGAATCTATGCAGCGGGGATCCATGACCTCAGTTCAGGAGGCCTAAGAGACAGAAAATGACAATCATGCTCCGCTGCAGTCATTAGGCGGTAGCATAACAGTTAATAAGAAAAAAAACTCAACCAAGGCTGGTGAGCACTCTTTGAGAGAACTCAATTCTGTATGTCTTCACTGGGAATTGATGGTACTTAGTACCTTGCAGGACCGAGCCCTTCATTTTCTGTAATGGGACCTAGAACACTGCTATGCGAGCATGAGCTTTAAGGAGCTGGTGACTAATTTGCCATTTATAAAACAAACAAACATGTGAATGCATTTAATTTCCTGTAGATTCCTTTCCAGTCTTTACTGCCTGTCTTGACATCAATGGGTAAACAATGAGAAAATTTTGCAAAATGAATCCTAATTTGCTGTACAGTTAGGGTTGCATAATTTCATGTATTGTCACTGTCAAGAACGCATCTCAAGTATAACCTGGCAAATCTCTGAGAGTGTTTTTCATTTTTGTTTTGAAGTATCAGAATGTAGTGAGAAACATAATATAGCAGTCCAATGTACATTCTTCTCAAAAAGCTGCAGTTTCCTGCCTGGGTCAACTATGGCATAACATTCTAGTTAAGAAAAAAAAATCAGCTTGTGTTCCATCATTCTTTATTAATAACTATATCTGCATAAACAATCTTTGCTTCTACATTTCTATCTGCTCCCTGCAGGTTGGTCCCTACTTGAATGATATAATCCTCAGTTTGTGTCATTACAAATGTCTTTTATGGAAAGATTTATAACAGCACAAATTCCGGACAATATCTTCAGGTGATTAGAAAACAGCAGGAAAAGGTGAACTCTTAGGAAATGAGGATGTTATTTTTATAGGAATCTCATTACTGGGAGAAAATGTATGAATAAAAAGACAATAAATAGATGATGAAGCAGAAGAGATTCTAAATAAATTGGCTTTTTCCTTTTTTCTTATTTTTGTTTACAAACTTTTAATGAGATGTCAACCTTTAACAGAGCAAGGCACAATAATGTCGCTGAAGAATAAAATAAAGAAAATGCAGTAATAACAAATCTTTATGTATACACATCATACATACAAAGCCCATTGAAGAACCAGTGAAGATTGTAGCCAAGCTTTATTTATTTCATTGCTGAAACTAAACAAATTGCTTTGAGTATGCTGCAATACTTACTAGTAGCATTAAATGTAAAACTTGTCATTAAACCTGTTAAAAACTTGGGTCTGACTGCCTTGTCAGAACAATTGGTCTGCTTTGGAATAATAATAATTTTAAAAGAAAAAAATATATAAAAAAGCAGTTAACACGATGGCTATGTTAACATGATGGCTATGGCTATGTGTATGCTATGGTGTTCAAAATGATTACAATATTTTATCATCTGATCTATGATTGACCGAAGTAGATAGTGCAAATGATCATGATTCTGGTTTGACCATGTCATGAAATATGTTAAATAAGGCACTTTGTGTATAGGTCCTTGAATGTTCTGGTGTAATAACAGCTCCTATCATTTTCAAGGATGATCACAGTTATCTAATTTACTAGTGCATACATTCAGTCGAAATATTTCAAACTTGGGTACTTATCATTAGGCAGCTAACACAATATTTAAGTCTTAATTTAAGTGTCCTAAATTTCAGAAGGGCTATGAAATCACAATTCTAATTGACAGAAGTTTAGATCCAATGAGAGGTTGGAAGTAGTTGCTTAAAATGATCAGAAGATGTGTCAGTAATATGCATGTTTTATGCTAAGCATATATAAATATATCCTTAGCATGCATCATCTAAATTTTGCCAGTTGTCTACTTCAGAATTAGAATGAAACTGAGGTGTCTTTCCATCTGTACTAACTTTCCCTCTGCCTTGGCAACAAAAATGAAGTACTTGGCCTCTGAGGTTTTCTGACCTGTAGTAGTTCCTTATGCAACAGCTGATCCATTTCTGGTTCCAATCTGATCAGGTCCAAAAATCTTGTCTGGAATCACTGCTGAGATCCAGCACAACAATCAGTCAATGTCCTGGAATTCCATAGGACTCCCACTTATAAGTGTGACAATTGTAATTTCCCAATTATCCTGGCAAAAGCAAATGAAAGATTTACAGAGCCTGATCTCATTGAGCTCTCTGGTTCTTTCATGTAACTTTTATATATGTCAAGAGCATCTTTCCAAGTCCTGTCAGCAGCTCCATACGCTATAGTATGCTTGGTCACAAATTATCTTCAGAAGGACTTCCCTATTTGGAGTATATTTTCACCTGTAGTCAAGCAATGCAGGCAGTGAGAGTTAGCCTCACAGCAGTTTCCTTCTTTTGACTTTTCTGTCTTTGAGGTCATATGCCCTCCTCTAGCTGCATTTTTCCTGCTGACTCTGGTTGGCAAAGTCAGCCAACTGCTATATTCTATGTGGCCTTTTCCCCTTGAGGTCTGATTGGCTGAAGTCCACGCATTTCTGACCTGGAGATGTGTGTGACATGCTGAATTGCTTGTCTTTAGTAATGCTAGGTTCTTAGGCCGCTTATAACTGAGCTCTCAGGCTTCCTTTCTGTATATTTGCATAAAAATAGTTGAGTATACCAAATCGTTCCCTCTTTTCTACAGTTTAGCTGTTTATGTATTCTAGTGAGGCTTTCGTACTGCACCCATCAACCTGCTATTTGCTGCCCCTCCTTTCTCTGGGATTTTAATACAGAAATAATATAGTATAAAAAAGATGTGGGTGATGTTGCTTTTTGCTAGTTGTGTTGTGTCATCTTTAAATTTATCCTGGAAATTGAATGAATGTTTCCAGTTGTTGGCAGTGCGTTTGTTAATGGTTTTTAAATGTTCTTTTAATCGATGAAATGTACTCAGAGACTTGGGGGGCAGTGGAGAGACAGCATTTATATGCAAGTAAGCCAAAAATTGTTGCTATTAAAAAACAGAATGTCAGCTGAAATGTTCTTAGCACTTTCAACAAAGCCCTTTTCGAATCCTACGTTGATTCTAAGATTACAAGTCTGATCCCTTGAGTGAGATAAGTGAGCATGTTAGTGACTTTAATTTTATTTTCATTTTGAGGTTTGGGGTTGCTATTATTGCTCTTTAGATCAACTATGTTCGTGTAGCCATTTACTTTTGAGTATTTTTTAAGTACAGAGGCCTCCATAGGGTCATATCCAAGCCAACATGGATTGTTTTCATGTAAAAATTCTGTGAGCTATTGTATCAAATGCTTTACTGAAGTTGAGATATTAATCTAATATATTCTACTGTTATCTTCAGAATATGAAAATTAGATTCATTGGTTTAGAAAATTTTTATAGAGGATGGAGGTTTCATAGAAGAAAAATAATCGGTCTTTTAGCTTCAATGATGGGTGAATCAGAGAATAAAAATTAGAACGGTAACCTCCATTTACTCGGAGCTCCTGAAGTGCTGGAAGACTGAGACTAAATCTTTTTCTAAAGGAGAATGTGTAAGTGTGCATGCTTTTGTTGACAAAATTGATATCAGGACAATTACGCAGAATAAGGTGAATGAGACCCAGGCTGGAGTCAGTTATACTATAAACAGTTTAGATTATTAGCATGAATATTATTTGTGGAGAAGCATTTATTAGGCTCCAATGATACAGATGGAACTCAGTGAGAGGACTTTTTGGCTATGTCTAGACTAGCACGTTAGGTCAACTTAAGAATGCTTAAGTCGACCTAAATTACTCCATGTCCACACCAGACTTTCATTAAGTTGACTTAAGGGCATCCTTAAGTAGACTTAATAACTACTGCCTGTTAGGTTGACTTAAGGTCTAAGTTGACCTTATTAAGTCGACCTAACACTGGTGTGAAAGCCCTAAGTCAACTTAATTCCTTAAGTCAACCTAGGGCTGGAGGAAGGGAGCCATGGCTTGGGGACAAGGGAGCCCCAGCTGGCGGCTCTCTTCCTTGGGGCTCCCCTGTTCTGAAGAGCTGCTGGCGGCTGCCTTCCCTGCCGATCCCCAGACAGGGGAACCTCCAGGG
This sequence comes from Pelusios castaneus, assembly GCA_007922175.1. Taxonomy (NCBI): domain Eukaryota; kingdom Metazoa; phylum Chordata; order Testudines; family Pelomedusidae; genus Pelusios; species Pelusios castaneus. The sequence goes on from ML685794.1 coordinate 11,465,718, forward strand.
ATCCCCTATCCGCAGATCACCGGAGCCTGTCTTCCCCGGCACTCCACAGACAGGGGTTGTCTACACTGAGGTCAGGAGCAGGATTCCAGACTCTGATCTCCTTATACTTACAGGACTAGCTGGTAATTCAGTAAAAAACCTCTTCAAACTAAACTGTAAGTTTATTTTAGTGACAAAATTCTAAGCCTTCTTCTCTTTGTTGTGGAGAAATCAAGGGTACAGACCTGTTATGGTGGGCCAGATTGTACCAAATGAGGTACAGAGAAGGGACATAGACAGAGAAATCAGTAGCATTGCATGAGACTGACAAGCACAGTAAATCTGTATTATAATTAATTTGTTCATAGGCAGTAGGAGTGAATGGGTACCACAGAGGCAAGAATGTTAAATCCACAGCAGAATATGAACATGGAAGTCTTTTTGATGATCTCTTCATCATATCAAAACAGCATGTATCTTCAATGGCAATTCATTTTTACCTTCAACATTGCACTGTATCATTACCTTATTTGTATGCACCCAGCTATTCACTGGGTAATAAGTAAAATTATAGGGGAGATGTTGCTTGAGGAGCTCAAAAATAAGACAATAATACTCCAAATGGATATACACTTCATGCTGGTATTTCCATAATGCTTGAATTTAATTAGCATTTTTAGCACAGATGTAATACTTACTATTTTATAGATGACCAAAACTTGCTCTGGCAACTTATTCAGGACCAAATTAAAAAGTACATTATCTCAGACAATAAGAAGATACTGAAACTTCTACGCAAGTGTGACTTGAATTGAGATAGCATTCACTGACCAAGAACTGAAAGTTGTTCTTGGGTATGAACCTCTGAACTTCAGAAAGTATTAGTTCTTCTACAGAGGTAATTTCTTTTTGTATTACTATGATAAATACATGTCTCCTTACCCACCAATCTGCAGTAACTATTTCTGAAGGGCTGAAATACTCTTATTTTGCCAAAACTGTCAACTCAATCTGTGTACATGACATTTCAGACTTGGAAATAGTAGACTAACTTATGCTGCATACTGCAGGGAAGAAAAATCCTTTATCCAAGCTGTAAAAGTATATTCAGTTTTTGATAATGAGAATATGAAGGTCTGTTATCATATTTCATATACAGTCATTCATTTCTTGTTTTCAAATAAAAAGACACCATGCAGCTTCAAATACCCTGCAATAGTTACAGGCCGTTGGCGATTATCTTAATTATTTCAATATGGGCACCTTTAAAAATATTCAGATGCATTTGAAGTTTTGTTTGTTTATTTTACTTAGGGATAGCTCTCATTGATTAAGGTAAAGAAGAATATTTGGCAGTAGAGTTTGTTTCCACTCCCACTCCTTTCCACCAGTCCGGCACCATAACAATACTGATTGCCTGGTAGAGCTGTCTTTAAGAATGATCCCCAGAGTAAGAGGGTTCACCAGGCAACATAAAGCTTCTGGAACTTCTGTGTATCACTCCTGGTGTAGGAGACGTGCCTGGGAAGGAAAGAGTGTGGCAGAAATGTACTGAACTCTGCTCTTTCTCAGTTGCCAGAACAGTGTGTAGATATTGTAGCTGAGTTTCAATCAGAGTCTCCCTGATTTCTCTAATTTGTGTCACAGAACATGGTGAGCCTCTGAATAGCCCTAGAAAAAGGGGAAGGTGTAAAGCTGAGCCAGCATACACCTGTATCTCTTATGCCAACTCTATGTCCCGTTCCTGCAGAGGGCAGAATGAAAGGAGAAACTACCCTCTGTTTATTTTGTGCTGTATTTATGTGAATATGCAGCATGTGATGAAATAAACAATGGCAACTTTCCATCCAATCGAGTTTTCCTTTGACTATGAGGCAATATTCAATGTTATAATTGTAGGTCAACATATATAATGAGAGTGGGACACTAACAAATTTAATTTTGTAAAAAACAATTTTCAGCCTCAAGGAGAAAAGTTATGTGTTTTTGCAGATTGATCGAGTACTTGAATGAAACCACCCAAACCAAGAGATACAGTAATGGAAAGAAAACAGCAGTGCTGACAATTCACTCCAGCAACTCAGGGCCAATAAAATGGAACATGCTAAAAACACTGCTTTCCACAGTATTCTGCACTGTGCATGTCATTTACTAACCCACATTGTTTTCTTTCTAATCCTGAAAAAATTTACTCTAGCTGTAGTGTTCAATGTTCTCAATATTCCTCCTGACAAGATTAGCAATTCCATGCTACCCATTGACATCTCTCTTATAGCAAGGAGGGTCAAATTCAAGTGCCTCTACGGCACAGACTCAAGTGCCTCTATTGTGTTCGCATCATAGCATTATACATATTAAATAATATTTAATGTAACACCAGCATGCATTTTGCTTTCGATAGACATGTTCCTGTTAATATAACACTAATAAGTATTTCCTGTCAGCCCATTATTAGTTTCTGGAAGAGGAAGGGTGAGTCAGATGGTTAGGGAAGTAATGGTACTTCCCTACCTCACAGTAGTGTTGTGAGGATGAATACATATCAAAAGATTTGAAGTACTCAGAAATGACATTAATGGATATTTAAACATGCTTAGTGTATCTACACTTTGTTTACTCATTAGTTCACCCAAAGGTATTTACAATCTGTAGTATATACTATATGTTTCATTGGCTGTGCACTGCCCTTGACAGTGTATGTTGCGTCAGGAAAATCAAATAATCCACAGGAACTGTTTTATTCCTTTTAAGAAATAAAAGATGATGGCCAATTTATGTTTTAAAAAAATTCTTCATCTGTGCATGGCCTTTCATAGATTTGGTGGGTGGAGTGACGTGCATGTTTGGTCTTTGCTTCCTTCTCCTTTCTGCCAATGGAACTGGATGGTGGCATACGGCCAAATATTTTACAGGGAAGAGAAATGGCTGTTTTAAAAGAGCCAACTTCACAGTTTGCTGATTCAAGGTGAAGTTTGTTCATCCTTGTTTTCTGTTTATTTGCTAGAGCTCTGTGAAATAATCATAGCAAAATTTAAAATACTTATTTCCACCTCCCTTGCCCTGTCTCCTCCCCCCCCTACACACACACACTTTATGAGGGTTTTTTTACAGATATGGATTATTTTGGTGATAGACTCTACAACCCATGAAGAAATTCATCCACCATCTGGATGCTCACGATGCAACTTTAAACCTGTGAATTTAATATCTTGTGGCAGGGAGAACAAATGGAAAACTAACTTCCAGAGCACTCTTTCCACAATCTTACAAACATGAGGCAGCAGGGGAAGCATTGTGCAAATCCGCCAAGTCATTGCAATCTTTTCTTGGTCCCCATCCAAGAAGACAGAAAGGTCATGAGGAAAAAGAAGTGGCAACAAACAAATTTGGAGTATGTCTACACTTCAAGATGGGTGTGATTCGCAGCTCGCATACATATACTCATGCTAGTTTTCATCTGAGCTGGCTGAAATGTAGACGTGTTATCATGACAAATGGTTGTGAACATGGCTAGCTGCCCTGAACATGTTCAGATGAGTTTGTACCCAAAACAGCTAGCCCTTGCTGCCACTCATTGCTTCCTGTGCTACCATGTCTACCCTACCATTTTAGTATTTCACCTCCATGAAAGCTAAAATGAGTATATATAAACAGCTAGGAACCCATCTGTAGCTCGTAGTATAGATGTAGCCTTAGAGAGCTGCAAAGTCAACGTGGTGTGATATCATGGCCCATCAGTGATGTTACATGATTTACACTGATTTCTAACCATAGCATGGATACATGGCAATATAGTGTCAGAATTTCTCAACATGATTATTTTGCAGTGCTCTGCAACTCCACTAAATGACTAAATACCTCTGCCTCTGTTCAAGGCTGCATCACTGCCTCTCTAGTAGAATTATTGCAGAAGACAGATTCAGTTAGCAACATATACCTTGTAGCTGATTACCTGTCCACTATGATAAACAGCAGCATCATGTTTGAAAGACATTGTGATGGTTGGCCATATGGAATTTGCTGAAAACTTAGCTAATGCTACCATATCAACTTTAAGCAGTGTTTGCTTCTGTGGGTTATTTCTTGTTCGGGTGCAGTTTCTTTTGTCCAAATGCATTTCCGTTTTCACGGTGATTTGCTTGGACACTGCTTCCTTTTGCTATCACCTGGTGTACATTAACTTGGGCTGCACCTGCAATATGTTATTTTTGGAATGCACTATGGTCCCCAAAGACATGCACTGACCTTGCTTTGTTTCTCTTGACATCGTAGTGTAATTTCCCTAGACTTTCAATGACATCATTTTTGCCATAATAATTTGTCATTGTGATGACAGTTTAACAGCAAGAAGCACTTGAATTACCATGTCAAGATGATAAAACAAAATGATAAATAACTACTGTAAATGCTGAAAAATCATGTTTTAGCCTGCATTGGGCTTCCTTAATTTGAACTAATAAATTCGATTGCTTAGTTCTAACTAACCCTTAATTCGAAATAGTTAGTTCAAATTAAGTCAATGTGGCCATATTAATTTGAACTAAGCAGTTAGTTCCAACTAATATGGCCACATTGACTTAATTTGAACTAAGCAAGTGTCCTGCATGGACATGGCTAGTTCGAACTAGCATTCTAGTGGGGCCATGCTAGTTCGAATTAACTTAATTCGAACTAACTAAAATTAGTTTGAATTAGTTAGTTTGAATTAACTAATTCAAACTAGCTTTTGTAAGTGTAGCCATAGCCAATGTTGTTAGTCCATTTTCTGTCCAGTATTAAACAGTGCTAACCAAGTTTGGCTTTGGTATACAGAGACTTCAGCCTACTTAGCACAATGGTACATACCATTAAAAACCATGTTAATGTATTATAAATACAGAAAAGGAAAAACAGTTGAAGCATTTCAAATGTAGACAATTAAGTAAGGCTTTCATTTTAAGATAATTCCTTGTTCCCTATCCCTTTAGCTGAAAAAATATTAGAACCCCCTCCCTTCAGCAGTCTTTTAGATGGTATCAACTGTTCTTTTTGCAGAAAAGTTAGTTGAAATGTGCTGGAGTTGTTGCTGCTGCTGTTCAAGTTTGGGATTCAGTTGGACTGATACGGGTTGCAATGTTATCTGAATCACTTTCTATGGCTTCAGCTGGGCAGGACATCCCTAAAGTTAGGGACAAATATGGTCCAGTATCTCTGGTGATGGGGGGATAGCAGTCATGATAGTGATGCTTACTCTAATAGCCTCCACCTGTTCTTCCTTCTCTTTTTTTATCCTCAAAAAGTCTTCTTTTAAAGATCTCCAAAGGGTGTGACGGGTGGAATAATCCATCCCATTGTTATTTTGTCCCCCAGTTAGGCCTAATAGTCACCACACGAATTCTGATTAATTTCTGGTGCATATAATTCATTTTTAATGAGTATAATTTCAACAGTTATTGGATTATATTAATATAGCCATTATGGCTTAGACTAATCCAATTTCTCTCTGGTTTTCTTGTAACTATTCCCATCAACATTTTTTATTCTAAGTTATTGTGACATCTTAAAACCTTACACTCATTTTTTTTACTGTTAAACTCAGTTAGAATACATCTGTAGGTCCAGTTGTCATAGTCAGTCCTAATGGGTATAATATAGCTGTCTAACTGTTCTGTGAGGGGTACAGGCCTCGGAATGATCTGGCACCTGGTCTGCCAATGTCATAACTTTGAGCTCTAGAGCCTCCTATGAATATTTTCATGCAAAAATCCAGGAGCTAGACAAATGAGCTAACTGAAAAATAAAAGAATGTAGCTACTGTGTAGTGTATCACTGAATGTGAAATCTGCCCTGAAGGTGCCACCTGTGCCACCTATGGTTCATATTCCATGCAAGTTCAACTATTGGCTGCTATAATGTGACTGGAAATATGACTAGCAGTTCTGTCTATGGTTAGTATTTCTTTTATGATGGGATACCTCTCCTTTAGAAATGGAATGAAGTAATCAACTACTTTCGTACTGGCCACTAAACAGGAGATATTTGACAGGGGAGTGGTTTCATCTCTGAAGTCTGAAGAATGTATGATAATTATAATATATTGTGCTTTGAATGTTCATTTAGTGACAGGAACAGTAAGATGGAAGAGAGCACTGTCAGAAAGATGCCAGTGGTAAGAATACTAATTATATTTAAGCAAGGGGAACTTACTATGCTGGCAAATATTGTATAACTGAAAATACCAAAAATCTTTTGTTGCTATATTAATGGAACTGCTCTGAAACTCTCACCTTTAAGGACCAGGATAGCAGTGGGTAAATAAATGTAATGCAAATGTGGGGCCAATCCACTAAGCGCTAAAATAAACAAGTTCTGCAATATGGCATTGTTCCTAGTGAAATCAACAACAAAACTCCCATTGAACTCAGTTGGAGCAGCTTTTGAACCTGTATTACAGCTAGGGAGTTTGCTCTTGAAAAATGAATTTCAGAGGTTTCCAATTTTTTTTTGGCTTAGTTTGATATTCTGCATATTTTTCTTATGATACCAGATCCAGTTATTTCAAATACAATTTGGATCAAAGCTACTGTCATTTGTCTAAATCTCCTGAAGGTTAAGGTTAAGATAAAATAGGAATGCAAATCCTTTCCACCCTGAATTTGCAAACACAAAACTTGACCGCTGTGTTATTGCAGAATCAAAAGCCCTTCTCAGTATGTGCCCATCTCTGCTTGCTAACAGAGATGTTGCTATATAAAGTAATGAAATGAAATGAAACATTCGTTTTTCAAAGCTAGAGATCCAGTCAAGGATATACATTAGGAATATGCTTCAAAGAAAGCAGCCATGTTTGCTGTTGCAACTTTTGAGTTTTTGCAAAAGATAGATTTAATTGATTTTAAAGGTATTTTAATAAGCTATAATGGCATAGTCTGTGCACATTATTTTTAGGCCCCCAACAACATACTTAATTGCTAGTAAAACAGTGGTTTCTAAGCTTTTATAAGCAAAGCAGATTTTTGGACAGATCATTTTAAACTGAACTTGACTAAACTAACTATAATTTTTTAAAAAATGTAACTCAGAAAATATTCTGAAATATGTGTGTGTCCTTGAAATACAGGGTACTTTTCAATTTCTCTGTATAACACAGAAGCTTTTCTGCAGACATGATCAAGTCCCCACAATGTTTTAGCTCTATTAAAATCATAAAGGTTGACAGCCTCATACAGTACAGGGTCAGTTCCCTATCAGAAAGGAACTGATTGTTAGAAAACAATAGCATGCCTGTAGGGTTTTCAGAGGCCCTTGAGTATGATGGGTGTTCACTGTTTAGCATCTGTCCTTCCTATTGGTGGAAGGTCCAAACATCAATTATTCAATATGCTCAAAGGCATACAAATATTTTTGTCTAGAAACAATGCATTTGCAATCAAGTATTTAGAGGAACAAACACATAACTTTGCACCCACAATACAGGTGCAAATGATATCTATGACAGAGTGTGAAACCCCATGCAGTGTCTTTGGGGACCGTAGTAGTAAAGTTTTTCATATTCTACATTTCACTGTGGGCAGGGAATTGTATTCAACTTTGTAGAGAATGGTTACCATAGCTCCTTCAGGAGTGGATGGGTATCAAATGGGTATCAGAGGCCCAAGGAAACAAAGAAAGGGCTTTGTGTATAAAACACTGACTTCAGACAGATTCAGGGTCTTCTTTCTGATCCAGAAAATTAACATGATTATTGGTCTGGTGGGGGTAGGATGGGGGAACAATCCTACTGAAAGGGTTGGAATTAATTTGGCCTGCCAGACTTCCCCTTGTGGAGATGGATGATTTCTCGTTTGTTTCTTAGAGTGTATTTAAATCTTTTTATTATTTATGTGTCTTTACTGTATGATTTTGTCCTCTCAGTAAATTTACTCTGTTTATGAAGGCTGCCTGGTTACTGGTAAGGATAATGTCATTGTCCTTAGAGGGAAACTAAGGAACATTTGTCAGATCTCTTTGGGACAATCACACTAAAGAGCAGGGGCTGCATCCTAAAACCCTTCGGTGCCAGAATAAGATGAAAGCTAGAGGTCTGAGATCTGAATGCTATTCTTTGAGCAGAGCACGGAGAAGGGTTAAAGGTACAGACTGACCTCAAAGAACCCCTATAGATATGCCCTCCCTGTCTGACTATGAATATTGATAATTAGTCTTTGAAGACTACTGTCTTCAATGTAGTCTTTCAATCAGTTGTGCTTTCACCTTACAGTAATTTAATCTAGACCACTTCAGAATATCACATGGGACTGTACCAAAAGCCTTACTAAAATCAAGATGCATCTACTATTTCCCCTTTATCCATTAGTTTAGTAACCCTGTCAGAGAAGGAAATTAGGTTCAATTGGCATGATTTGTTCTTGACTAATCCATGCTGGCTATTCCTTATAACTCTTGTATCCTCCAAGTACTTATAAATTGATTTTTAATAACTTGTTCAAATATCTTTCCAGGTATCAAAGTTAAGATGCTGGTCTATATTTCCCTGGCTTTTTTGGCTCCCCTTTTTAAAGCGAGGTACTATGTTTGTCCTTCTTCAGTCTTCTGGGACCATCCTCCAGGAGTTCTCAATGACAGTTGTTAATAGTTCTGGGATTCCTTCAGCTAATTCCTTAAGTACTCTAGAATGAATTTCATCAGGCCCTGCTGACTTGAATATTCTTTCCTTATTTTGGCTAACGGGCAACTCCTGACACTCTTCTCTTCCCCAACCTAAGTATCACCTTACTCGGCAAGTAGTCCTATGGAAGCCAGTGGGACTACTGATGGAGTAGGGTGCCAGACTGCATGAATAAAGATATCAGAATTTGGACCTAAATGGAACTTAGAATTTACAGGAAACTAAGCCTGGTTAATTGAATTTCACTAAAGGTGTTCATAAAATGAGTGTTTTATCAACAGACATGAGAGTATATGGCAGCTGAGATATATTTTAGATTTAAATATGTTTATTTACAGGAATTGAATGTATTTCATGTTGTAATACTAAGAACTAACACGATTTTAAATTTGGGTATTACTGCATAGCATTTTCACACATCATTCACATTGGGTAAAGGTACTGTTTTCTGGTAAGCTAAAGCACACTGTTTTTTTAAGGCCTGGCAGTAAACCTAAGGAAGCAGATGACAAGAAAATAATACCTATTCACATTAAGCTGATTTTTGTAATATTACTCCCACCCTGTACAGAATTTAATGATATCAACTTTTGGCAATTCACTGTATCAATGATTTTATTTTAATGAAAAACAATGTTCTGGAGAGTTGTTAATACATGTTTTTAAGATTCTTTTGAGCTTTTCGATTCATGTTAAAATTCAAGTTATCTGACAAAGCTTCATGACTCATTTCCCACCTGCTTTTTCAGGTGTATCACCCAGGTGTATTAGGAGACTGAATCCATCCCTAATTATCCTTGGGAAACTTATACAGCTGATGTATCAGAATTGACATGAGGAAGAATGGCTTCTTTCTTTCTATCTTCACTTTAATCACTGATTTGTATGAAGCAGAGGCACTTTATTGTGACTAACTGAAAAAACACAGCTAGCTGATTCTACTGTTGTTTGTGATGAAAGATGATTTTCTTTAGCTGTGAGGACAATGAAGTGTTTGTATTTAACTACTGGTATTTCAGTTTTACTTGGCGCCTCTTATTATAACAAGGCTTAGTCAGCATCAGCATTACTACATATGCCAATTTACATCTATTTGCTGTTATCTATTGCTCCAAATCACCCATTTTTGTGAATATCTAACTGATGAGACAAATCAGTGACCAATATTTAGATAAGAAATATTTCTAGCAAATAATGATCAGAATTGTCTTTCATATACCACTGCTCATATGGCTAGGAGAGTCATTTAGCATTTCATAAATATACATAAGCTGTTTATACATCCTTCAAATGAACATCTTTAAAATGGATGATCGCATGGCAGACAAACATACATCTTTTATGCTAAAATCTTCACTGAAACTTGGAGATGCTTTCTTTTTTCTCCCCTTGTTCTAGTGTATGACTGAGAAGGAAGAATTGTGTTATGGTGAAGGCACTACACTGGGATGCAGGAAATATAGGTTTAGTTCCTGATTTTTCCAGAGACCTCTTATGTGACCTTGCAGGCAAATCTCTCTGTGCGTCTCTCACCAGCCTAAAATGCTGGTGATGATGTGTGCTTTCTCCCACTTCTGGCTACTTTGCTTATTTAGATGGTAAGTTCTTTTGAGTAGGGAGGGTTTTTCTCTCTCTCTCTCCCTTTGACTGTGAGTCTACAATGCCTAGAAGAATGAAACCCTGATATCAGTTAAGGCCTCTAGATGCCACCATAATATAAATAGTAATAATACAACTTGAATACTTGATTTTGTGGTAAGAAAATAAAATCTGAAACAAGTGTTGTAACATGGCTCTAAAATCTAGTATCCGAAACCTTTACCACAGAGTCAGTTTCTCTTTTAACTTGTGTCCTACTTTAGGAAAAAGTTTATGAATGATCTGGCCTCTTTTTAAGGCTCATAGGAGCATAGCTGTTTGTTAATGAACAATATCATTCTAGGAGGGCCATCGGGTTATATAACAATGGGAACCACAAGTTAAAAATAGATTTCAGGGCAGTCTAATGTACCAGTTAATGTTTGTCTACTACACCCATTTACTGACTAGAATATCTGACCTTCTGAAGGATAAATGTCTGTCACTCTGACTGGGCCATAAAGAATACAAGCACTACTACACTGACTTCCACAAATAATTAAACACCTCTAATATGTAATCATAAGAGGGGGAGACTGACAGTAGTTGGAAGTTCAGATGGAGATTGTCTTTAGCTCAGGGAAGATTCCTGTTTGTGATTTGCATGTGATTCTCCTCTGTAGAAGTATTTTTCTCAAGGCAACCATAATGCAAAATTTGGGTGAGCAAGGTACCAAGCATTTACTTTAAGTTCCATTGATTTCTATTTTTATTTTTTTCCAGTTATTTTCCAAGTTATACACTAAGCATACACCAAATTGGGATGAATGTAAGTGTGTGTTAAGCATTAAGCTCTTGTGTATGTACTCTGCTGAATCAGGGCCCAAGTTGGTTTTTTTTTTTTTTAATCAATCATGTTTATATTTATGCACCTTAAGAATTAAGAGATATATTTTCAACATACAATTGAAAATTTCATTGCAAACTGTATTTAGATTTCCAGTGTATTGCTGCTAATCCTTCAAAATGCTGCATGTTTGTAATTTAGTTTTTAGGTTTCCGTGTCAATAAACCATGGTGTTTTGTATTTATAAGCAGTGAGTGTTGCCTGTTTGAAAGATTCAAAAGGGTACTGTCAACCTAAAGATCTACCTTCAGAACACACTTAAGTCAGAGACCATATGGACCAGAAATGGACATATGCTACAAAGTATTTAAGCTAGATTGGCACTGGTGGCAGAAAGAGATACAGGCAGCAGACTAGATTCTAGCACCTGATACAGTACATTTCCTCCATTTCACAAGTGATAAAGCATAATGATGTTGGCTTTCTCAGCCCCCTAAAGATTCCTGTTGTATAAGAGGAATCCCCAAGTGACATACAGCTGTTATTCTCAGTTTATGCTATTACCTTTCTTGGCCTCTAATATGGTAGTTGGGATCAAGGAAAAAGAGGGCATGGCCCAACTGTTGCTCTGCTCTGGCAAACCCCAGAGATTGGAGCAGTCCCTTGAGCACCATTGGCAGCTGGAAGCCTACGTACAGCAGCAAGGAGACTACTCCCCATTGTGCTGGGGTTGAGCAAGGAACTGCTTTCAAAGGAACTACTCATACAAGTAAAGGAAGCACAGTCTTTAGTATTGGATTGGATTGAGACCTTCAGTTCAATGAGCACTGGTCACATGACTAAAATTCAGCACATGCTTAAATGTTTGCAGAATTCCTGGTGTCCTATTGCTCTTAAATAACATAAGTAAATACAATTTATATATACTCTCTAGTAGTTATCACAACAAAAAGAAATCAGGATGCTTTCCTATATTTCCAACTCATGGGGAGAGGAGAAGAGGCTGTTACACTATCTCTCATCATTTTACTGTCTATTTGGCAGCAGAGAAGTGCAATATCGAAGTGCACTGTCCCAATTTCCATTTTAATTCTATTGTTGATGCTAGCATCACAAATCCTTTTTTTTAGTCATCCTTTGGTACAAACATACTTATAGCAACTGTTCCTTTCCTTTCTATCAGGTATATATTTTTTCTTTGTACAGAGGATTTTTTACAAGCATTGCACTGTTTTATTATTCAGTTTGAGATTAACAGCTTTTTTTAAAAAAAGCTAAAAGCTAAAGAAAACAAAGCAACAAGCAAGACAAAATAGAAATAGATGGGCATTAAAAACTACCTACAAGACTCAGATTTCAGCATTCTACTACATTGAAACCATTTGCTTCAGGAGATCAACCTGACTTGCCAATTAGACATGAAGATCAGACAGCAGGTAGCAGGTTTTCTACTTATTTACATTAGCGGCCAGAAGGCAACAGGCACTTCTACCCTCATTTTCCTGCAAATTGACAAATAAAATTGGACGATGCAGAGATTAGAACTAAAGTACATTCCTACTAGACATGTGACATCAAATGCCCTTTGATCATTTTCAGAGGTTTCACTTCATCTGACAAGCTCCCCTTGCCTTGTTAGAAATAAAAGCTTCTCAAATCTCTCCATCTAGTTTTTCCATCACCACACTGAATCTAAATTTCCACAGGTACTTTTGCCAAATCAGCCTGGTGAAAGGCCAGTTGGCACTGAAAACCTAACTAGTCTTTGTAGTGGTACTGGTAGGCTTGACAGATGAAGTAAAAGACCTCTTCAATTAGGGTGTGATATATTGCCCACTGAAGTCAGTGGAAAAATTCAGATTTGGATCAAGCCCTTAGTCAATTTGCAGTTTAGTGTCATAAATCTAGCAAAAAGCTGCTTTTATTATACCTTCCAGAACTGCCTTTGCAGGTGGCCAGTTGGCAAAAATATGTCTTGTTTAACATGAATATGTCACTTTCATTTCTCTATTTTGAAACAGATAAACATCCTTGGCTATGTCTATCCGAGGAAAAGTTAGGTCGACTTTGTTAAGTCGACCTAATACAGTGGACATTAAGTCGACCTAAAGTCGACCTTATTAGGTCGACTTAACAAAGTGCTTTCCCTTAACCGGGACTTATTAATTCGACCTGACTTCCCTTAGGTCAACCTAAGAAAGTGGACTTATGCGTCCACACTGGGCTTAGATCAACCTAAGGAAGGGTTAGGTCGACCTAAGGGGCTTAGTTCAACCTAATGAGTGGTCCTTACAAAGTCGACCTAAGCTTTCATTAAGTCAACTTAAGGATTTTCTTAAGTCAACCTAATGAAAGCCTAGTGTGGACAGGGCTTAAATTAGATTGACTTAAGCCTCCTTAAATCGACCTAACTTGCCAGTGTAGACATAGCCCTTGTGTCCAGAGGTTCCTTCTTGAATTCATTCATAGGCATAGCCTAATGTAAAGTCAAGGTACAACAAAGGAATAGTCGGGATTCTGTTGCAAAATCCAGTTTGACAATGGAAAGAGCTGGTGTGCATTTACAGTCATAGTGTGCTTCAGTTGCTGAAAGGATACCCAAATAGATGACTGATTTAAAAATGTGGTGTCGGGGATAGAGCTCTAAGTATTCTTTCAGCAACACAGAAAAGGCAAAATTGTCTAGAATTTGAGCAGTTTCCTTTAAATTGCTAAAAATGGAATAAAATAGATACAGTTGTAAGAAGTTAGAGATGAAAATGTGTGGGTCATAATCATTTTTATATGAGACCTTAATATAAAGGTTGGCTAATATGGACAGATAGTGCTAGGTATTATAGATGGTAATAAGCCATTGTAATAAGCAATCTATGAAACTTAACAACACTTGATTGACCATTTATTAATCATTTATGAATTATTTATAAATACAACTATAGTGTAATGTTGATCAAATAATCTAATCGATTTCTCTATTTATTCAAGATTTTCCATTTAATATATATTTTTAGTGTAACCCATTTTAGTTGTAAGAAATGAGACTCCTACTAGAGCTCTGAAAACTTTACAGGTGCTGGTGCACATGGACTTTGTGAAGTGGGACTACAGAGTCTTATGGTCAATTGAGCCTCTCTCGAGTTTGAGCTTAGGTTTGTACTCAGTAACAAACAAAAAACTCAGGTAGTTTCTGAGTATCTAATGTTTGGCACAGTTCTGTTTTTTATTGCCTCCTTTGGGATTTGCTGTAACTGCCTATTCCTTTTCTCTTTTTTGTGTAAAATAAAATGTAAATACACTTGTTGTTTGAAATAAGACATTTTGTATTGGTTCTGTGTAGAAATTATTGAAATTCCTGAAAAACTTGACATCAGTAAGATGGGAGGGAGGCGGAGTCCAATAAATAAAAGCCTATTACATACATACATTAATTAAAAAGAAATTCATTAAATAAAGTCTAAACATTTGGCCAATTCTAGGAAGGACTCTTCATAGCATTTATTGTCAATATATTCTCCTACATTTACCTTCTTTGTCAAGGTCTGAATTGCATTTAAGCTGCAAAGGAAGAATCTGTTCTATTTTGCTGGCATGCCAAAAGCAAGAGGCCAATCTCTTATATTCTTACTCCATGTCCCATGCTGCCTTCTGCATGCTGATAGAGAAGGAATGGTACATCAGTGTAAGTAAGGAGGAGTAGGCAGGTCCACCTCTGCAACACAGACCCTCACCACAGTTAACGCTCTCCCACCACCAACGTTCCATGGGAAACTCCTCCAAATTGATAGTCTGCGAAATGTTAATTTGGTTGTTATTTTCCCAATGGCATGGATATAGAGGAGAATTGGAAGTTTAGCTGCTGAAGGAGCCATGTTATTTAGGGGCAAGCAGAACTATGCAAGAGAGAACAGGCAAGGGACATCTGCATGGTTACGGTTTGATTCCTACAGATACCTCTAGATGTGCATTAATCTTGAAGGATTTGTAGGCTAGTGTAGTGTAAAGACTCCAGAATGGGTAGAATGAACTGTCCTCCCTCTTACCCAGTTTACTTTTATGTACAGTGAAGGGGGGAGGAGGAAATTGTTGCCTTCAGTTTTAATAGTACTTTTTTCTGTCAAAACTCCTAGGACGAGAACCTCAGTTAGTGTGAATTGGCATAACTTGAAACCAAGCTAAACTGATCTATACCAGTTGGTGATTGAATCCCAATCCCTTTAATCAGTTATGCCTGAATCTAGGATTTTTCATAAAGAAGGCTTCTTTGTCAATTGCATTTTACAAACAGCACTCTTGCTAAAGAAGGAGCTAAGATTTTTGCTTTTTGTTGTCCAAGGGTCTCTTACTCTTGAAATACAGGGTCTAAAATACAGACAAGCAATGTTGCTAAACATGTACTTCAAAGTTGGATGCAATTTCTCCTTAGGCATAAGGGCTTGCTTCTCTCAAATCAATTAAAATTTTTAAAGTTACAGAATTTAAAACGAAAAATGGTTTTGCTATTGTGTTCATTATTTTTTTTCTGCATACTATAATTAAAAAAACATGAGTAGGAATAGATGCACTAGCAAGTAATAAATCAGTTTTGCCATTCTCCTGTTATTACTGAACATGAGAGAATTATATAGATTTATGTTCTGGTAATTAATCACTTTCTGTCCATTTTCCTGTGGTAATTTGTTATATTCATAATAACTGATTCTCAAACCATTTATATGTGATACTGAGATATTCAGGAGTCTATAAAATTGAAGAGGAAAAGGAAAAAAAAAACAAAACCCTAAATGCTTAGCATGAAGCTTTGGTAAAGCACAGACAAGAATTTCTTTTTTAATGTCAAAAGTAAAAAACAGATTCTACCTGCTGTATCAGTACTGTGGATGATAGTGAAAGCATCTGTTCTGACAGCTAGCAGCAGATTAAGAAGCAGAGCTCAGCTAAAAATTGCAAGCCAAGTCTCCTAATGGTTGCTGTTTCAGCTTTCACAACTTAAACACATCAACTCTATTTGGCACCTTTTTGCTATGTGAAAACTTAGTCAGCTTTACTACCTACATAGCATTTTACATATATTAGCCATACTGTTCTAACTTGTGTTCTGAAAATGTTGTTCCTTGAATACTATAGCTAGCCTTGCCTGGTAATCATATAGTCGCTTCTGACCATTCCGTACATGAAGATGCTAATGATAGTACTGATTTCAAACCCCAAAAGGTGCAAAAAAAATGTGTTGCATGAACAATCCAGTCTAAAAAACTATTTGAATAATGGGGTCGTACCCTTTCACAATATGCAACAGAACTGCTAATATTCATGGGGAAATGAATTTCTCACTAACCACAGTACTAGCTGTTCACCAAATGTAACTGAATAATTTTGTTCTTTTCTATAAAATGATGAGCCTCTTCTATGAGGTACACAGAAATCTCAAGTACCAAACCATTCTCTTTGTGTCAACTTTGTCTCTTTTTTTATCAGAATTGCTACAGCTTAGTAGTTTTATTCCTTTATATTGGAATAGTACTGTATATGGCACTGTGGATTATAAAAACAATGTATGGATTCAAGTATTATTTAGCATCTAGCACACCACTGGTCACTTTCAAACTAATAGATAAACTGCTATAATAAAAAAATGAACTGTGGATCCATTATAATGGCATAAAGCTGCACAAAAATAAAAAATATGAACATTTATGATGCATTAGCAATTAATTTATAGAAGATTTAAAAAATCTAGGTAGTGACTAAAATGTGGTATGTTCTCGGTCAAGCGTGCATAACTTTGAACAAGCTATTCGGGGGAATGGCTAATAAAAAAACCTCACTGTCTTCAGAACATGCAACTCACTATCTTCAGAACATGCAACAAGATCTGCCTTGTTTATCAAAGCATCCCAGTCACAAGAGAAGACATAAGAATACTACCTTGAAAAAGTCAATGTAATTCCTGCTGATTTGGTCATCAGCTGGAACTCAATATGAGGCTTGCATCTCTAAAGTACAGGCTTTGTCCAAGAGAGTTAAACAAATAACTCTTTCAGCTAGAGCAGTAGGCTGTAGTTCTCCTCCACAGCTTAGCCAAAGTGTGGAATAGAGATGTGTTAGACCAGTGTGTTACAGAAAATCATTAGAAGACATTCTGGAAGCAGAGAGATTCTGAGGATAAGATGTCACCCTCCAATGCAAAATGCTTTGTGGTCCTAAATTACCTCTATTACCTAAGATACCTAAGATGTTTTGTGCAGGAAAAAGAGAGAGCTGTTGTTAGATTTATTTCTCCTTCCCCATCAAAGCTCAGGAATGAGGAAACTAAGTTAGATTTTGGTTCTTATTACATTGAAAATGGCCCCTTAAGTATATATTTAGATATCTAAACTACTTCACACTGCCATGCAATAGGTACAGAACTAGAAGAGTGGGCTGAAAGCCCCAAATAGTGGTGATATGTAGGAACAACAAGGCCTTTGGAGTCGAAGACCACACCTTGGCATAACTGACATGGAGGAAATTCCTCTGGCCAATCCCAAACAATGCTACTTCTCTTCTTCCTCTCTATGGCAGTTGTTCTGTAGTAATCCCCAAAGGGGAGCAAAATTGGTAGGCTCTGAAGCGAGTTTCTAGAAGAGTGGGTCCTGGAGTTGACATCAATGGCTATGTCTACACTGGGAAATTAGTTCAAATTAAGGAAGCTTAATTCAAACCAACTAAAGCCATGGCTACACTAGGCTCTAATTAGTTTGAATTAAGGGCTTCCTTAATTCGAACTAATAAATTTGAATATGCTGTTCGAACTAAGGGTTAATTCGAACTGGTTAGTTCGAATTAACCAATGTGGCCATGTTAGTTTGAACTAATTGCTTAGTTTGAACTAACCAGCCCATTGAACTCAATGCAATTGGCTAATTCGAACTAAGCAAGTGCCATGAATGGCACTTGCTTAATTTGAACTAAGTTTTGCTAGTTCGAATTAAGTTAATTCAAACTAACTAAAATTAGTTCGAATTAGTTAGTTCGAATTAACTAATTCGAACTAACTTTAGTAAGTGTAGACATAGCCAATGAGTCCCCTATCTCTCTCTATTTATATTGTGAGATACCCTGAGGTTAATTTAAAAGATGATTAGGCAACGAGGTGGACCAGCTGTTAACCCACTATGATTCTCACCAGTGATGGCCCTATTGCTTATTTAAAAAGGTAAGGCTCAATATCTTTTAATACATGTCATTAATGCTAACAAATAAAAATATAATCAAGAAAGCTTTTATCTAAACCTAAACTTCTATTAACACTACTATACTAAATTAAGATTTAAACAATACAATTACTAAACCAAGATCAAATCAAGGTCAAATCAACAATCAAGTTAGCCACATTGTTGGATCAGAATTAGATCCTCAGATTAGTCAAATGAACACATATACACAACAGAAAATCAAATCCTTATAAATTCAAAGAAGGAACTTCTTTTGCATGATTATAAACTCCAATTAAACAGTGAAATCTAAATTTAAAATGGGTTCAGTATTTTAACACAAACATTTTTTTAAAGTCTAAGCAACAAGCTCAAAGACAATTAAAAATTCCACCTTATATTTCAATTTTCATGGGGTGGCTAACCCTTTCTTTTCCCTCTTCCTCTTCTATCCCCCAATCACCAACACAGATAAAATAGGTTTTACTAGAACATTCCATTGAATCGATGTTTGACAATTCTTAGACAGTTTGTATTTTTCAATTTCTAAGGTTGCATACCCTAAAATTAAATAATAAAAAGGCAGGGATGTCTCCCAGTTAGACAAACAAAAATAAAAAGGAAAAATAAGATTGCAGGGGGGTGGGGGGAGGGGATTGCAAATTGTTCAGTTCTTGTAATCATCCAGACTCTCACAGATAAAGCACTACATATGCAGTCAAGGACCCAGACAATTATGTTGCTGGCACAGTTCTTCATGATAGCCATATTTTGAGGGATAAGGAGACTGGTGAATGGCTGCCTGTTGTTGCAGTCATGACTTCCTTCCCCAGAGATGGTCAGCCTTGGGATCATAGAACGCCAGTCTTCCCTCATGTGGTGTATTGTTCTCAAAGTCAGAAAAGAGCTTGATTCTTAGGATTTGTGATTCTCACTTATTCCACCTTTCAGAATCTCCCTCTAAGGCCTTTGGGTAAATCGGATATAGCATGTGACTTGGATTCCAACACCATGGCCCCATCAGGTTGAAGTTAGTAATCTTTAAGCTAGCAACAGTTTTGAAAATTCCCATTTAAGCCAGCAGTTATTAAAAATATTCAGTGCTGCAGATCACATATACTATGAGTCCCTAAATCCAAAAAACATAAAAAGAGAAAAAGACTCAAAACCACTTTTAAGGAAATAAACCACTTCTACCCCAGATTGAAAAGGTTGTGGGCTAACATCTGGCCTCAATTTATAGAAAGCAGGTCTCAGTTTCTATATAAGCAACTAGTTGCAATGAAAGACCCTATTAAAAAAAAAAAAAAACCCTACCACAAAATATGAATCTATCAGCAACATTAAATATAAATGTGAACTCCTATTGACACCATCTTTCCTGCAAACAAGACAGTTTCTCAATCTTTAGTATTTTAAGAACTCTTATCAGTCATGCATCTTATTATCTTTGGAAATTTAATTCTAAACAGCTTATCAGGATAGAATCCATTTACAATAAATATAATTAAGATTTACAGTACATCTATTTTTTCATATATACTATTTCTCTCTCACCATACTCAGCACCAGTTCCTCTGGTCTTCATCTGGCCTAGCCATCCTTAGTTTCAGTTAGACTAATATGGAACCAGATTACTATAATAGATGCACTAGCCCCTTAGTTCTACGCTGAATAAATTAGTATTCGTTTCATTATTACAATGGTGATTGATATGTAAGCCAATACAATTTTTGTCATAAAATCTTATGCAAAGTATGTTACATTTTACAATGAGCTAGAGTGAGCATGTCATTATTTCCAGTAAGTTTATTTTATATCTTATGTTTTATCCATATTTTTCCTTTGCTGCTGTTGGCAGGTTTTTATTTTGAACCTTCTATACTGAATTAGTGTCTAATACCCCCTTCCAACGATTCTGATCCTATTTTGCTTCTAACAAAATATTTATTAAAACAGCTGTATTTGAAGAATGGGAAAGGATGGTTTTCTTATGAACGGTACAAGAGTATATGTCTTGCAATAAAGACTTCTATTCATCATCAAATGAATGTGTCATTTTTGCAAGGTAAATGTCAGGCCTGTAATTCCCTGGAATAGTAGTAATTCTATAAGACAACATCTACAATATGTGATGTAATGGCAAATGCAAATATGGCTATATTTTGAAGTTCTTTATTTTTCACTCAGTGCTATTTTGGGACCGCATTATTTAATTAAGACTAAGTAATGAATTGGGAACTGGATTTTTTTGTTGTTGTTGTTTTTGTTTTTTAAATACTGTCTAATGGTAATTCTAGTTATAGTATTTTTTTGGTAAAGGAAATGCCTGTTGGATTTATTCTACTCCTGCTCCTTGCAAAGGAAGTTGGGGAAGTTTCAGTTTGGATTGTGAAAATAAAACGTGTGGAGAATTTCTTGCTGAAAACCTCTCTCTCTCTCTCTCTCTCTCTCTCTCTCTCCTCATTTGGAAAAAAAATGTACACTAGGCTTATATATTTGGTGAGGAGGTAATGAACTTGTAAATGAAAAACATACTGCTGCTAAAAAGAAAGGACAAAGGCAACAAATATAATGGAAAATAAAAGAAATTCTGCGTGCCTTCTAGGGATGCAACTGATAATAAAACGCCTGAAAAAAAAACAGCAGATACATTGACAGTAATAAGCTCCGGAGCCTACCGGTTACTAAAGAACTTAGTAGCATAAAATAAACTAAACGAGATATAATTTGGAGAGCTCATCCATTTACTGAAAGGGCACTTTAGAACTTAAACATTGTTTACTGCAGAACATTTCAGATTTCATTTGTTTCTGACTAAATTGTACATTTAAAGCAAAAATTCTGCACATATACCTGTCTCTTATCCCCCTGTTTGGACCACTTCAGATTGGGAGGATGCTATAAGAGTGGGCCTATAAAAATCATTTAATTGTATACCTTTGTCAGTAGTGTCAGTTTTACCAAAAATAATCAAAGTGTTTCATGTTTATCCCATCTGAAAGACCATTGTACAATTTCAAACATCGAATGGACAGGGAATTCTTGTTCATTGCCAACACCACATCCTTGTCAAATATGAAGAACTCTCAAATATAGTAACAGGAAAACCTGCTTTTAATAGGTGGAAATTGGTTAAAGACTGATCAGCTAAATGGGACAGTATTTATTGTTTGGATAGAAGAGAAATACCCCTGTATATTGCAGTAAAAAGTGTTAGGATACTACCGGATCCAATATTCAAAGAAAGTCTTGACCATATAATGTACTTCACATGAAAGTTTACACTGTTGCTTAGAGTCCAGAGAAAGCATGTGAATGAAGAAGTAACAAACTTAGAGTTAGGTAAATGCTGAGTTTTTTGGAATGGCCTTTCTTTAGTGCAGGGGCTCCCAACCCGTGGCCCATGGGCCAAAACTGGCCCGCAGGGCTTTTTACGTCCATGCTGCCTGGCAGCTGGCTGAGAACTGGGCCACACGGTCAGACGCGCAGCTGGGAGCCCTGCTGTGGCCACCCGCCTCCCCTCCAGTTCGACCAGGGCTCCAGCTGCTGGGGGTGGGGCCACAGGCCAGTTCGGCACAGCTGGGGCAGGCATGGCCATGGGGCTTGCTGTCTGCTGGGGTGGCTGCCACGGGCAGCACAGCATGACTGAGGGGGTCATGGGCTGGCACGGCCGAGGGGGAGAAACAGGAGCGTGGGCCACGCTGTTGCTGGGGCCCACACATCTACCCACAAACTGGCCCTGTTCATGGGCATCCAGCCCAACCCCTTTTAAAAAACAAACTTTCCATTTTTTTCAAAAATTTAAAAAATCTTTTTGGCTCGAGGGCCACAAATATAATTTTTACAACCCTGAAGGCCCACTAGTCTATTTAATTAAAAAATTATTTAAATTTAATTAATTTTAGTTTAATGTAAATTTAATTGAATATACTGGTAGCCCCTCAGCTTTCTAAAAATTATATTTATGGCCCTTGAGCCCAAAAGGTTGGGAAACACTGCTTTAGTTATGGTCACGTACTAGTCAAGACAGGGGGAGCAAGTAACTGAACAGTTAATAGAAGGATAAACTTTAGAAATGGTGAAAGGTGTATTTAATATTAGTTTTAGTTAATATAAAAATCTCCTATAACTATGCTTTGGTTATTCATTGTTTTAAATATTTTGACACTAACAAACCATTAAACTTAGAATAATTATAAGAAGTACAAGCTGTGATATTCCACAACTTGAAAAATCATTACTAGCTATTATTATGGCTATGTCAAAGCTCTGCATTGTCAGAAATTCATCACAGTTACACTATAGAACTGCACTTAATGACTATTTTAAGTCCGAAATCATAGAGGACGCACAACTAAGTCATAAATTGTTCTTACTTGCCTATACAGTGACGATTCTGAATACTGAAAGTCAATAAACCAATGCCAACTATTTACCCTGTAAAGCTGAGAGAGTTCAGTGAAAGAGGGTGGTTTTCTCCTTTCTCAAATATTGATAATTAATTTTATTCTACAAAGATATATTTGGAAAGATCCTGTTCTGTCTCAGCTGTGGAAATGTCAAATTAATGACTTGTCAAATTTTATCACTGAGGCAGCTTTCCAACTGTATATAGTTTTAAAGAGAGAGAGAGAGAGAGAGAGAGAGAGAGAGAGAGAAATCATCATTCAATTAAACAAGGTTGCTTATTATTAGGACTACTCATCACATTTAAATTCAATGATTTCAGTGGGAGTTGTGGATGCTCTGAACTGGGGTGAAAAAAACTAACAAAAATTCAGATTTGGCGACACCACTTTTTTCACATTTGTATTGATTTTGTTAAATTGCAAAACAATACAAAAATATCAAAAATAAAAATATTTGTCAGCTATTTGGTTAGCTGAACATTGGGGAGGGGGAAGGTTTGGGTTTGACCTGAAACATTTTTTTGAAACATCCATCATTTATGCCATTCTAAGTACTACAACATCATTATACTATTTCAAATAGAGCTGGAAAAGGATCAATTCAGATATTGAGAAAAGCATTCAAATAAATGCAGAGAAAGGAAAAGTGAAATAATCTTCTGAGTTTTGCCCAAAATATATTTTTTAACTCATGTGTATTCCACAAATTGTTTTCAGATATATCCTGGAGATAATTTCTAAAGCAACAATTAAGATACACTTTAACCTTATCAGCTAAGAACTATTTAAACAAATGAAGAGACATGAAAAGTACAGCATGACCAAGTCCATGTTTAACTTTGGGCAACTAATATCAATGAGAAAGTGAGTAAGAATGTGGTCAATATGATAGAAAGGAAAATGGGAATTGTGAACCATTAAAAAAGAGGTTTTTGTCTTTTTTTTGTATGGGTCACATATCTTGGATATTCAGCTTACATAACATCGATTTATGGAGATCTCAAAAAGTAAAATTTCCCAGAATCAGTTCAAAACTTTGAGCAAGAGCTAGACTTGTTTTCATGCCCTGCGAATATAGGAATTTACTACAATATCTTGTAATATGTTTACAAGTCTATCTTTATATATATCAACACACACACACACACACACACACACACACACACACACACACCCCTACCTGCCGTTAATGCTATATGGCTGCATAAAAAGAGTTTTCTAATTATGAAAGAATAATAATAGTGTTATATATATACATAATGTTTTGAATGCCTTTCGATAATAACTGTAATAATAGCATTTCGGCACTACACTGACCGGAAATCTTAACATTAGGTATGCCTCTATCTGAAATGTGAAAATAAGGCATGGTGGATTCTCAGGAGTAGCAAATCTCAAAATCTCTATCTTTTGTATTAAAATCCCCACATTTGTGTACCATATCACAGTAAATCTATGGGCAGACAAAACAAATGACCAACTAAGAACTAAATGTGAGCAAAGAAATAGTAGAGAAACCTCTGTGATCCCAAGAAAAACAATGATTATTTAAAAAATAGTGGTACTGAACAGATCTGACCCACAAGTGTATGTGCAGACAAATTTTTATTGACACCAGTGGGATTGTTGCTTGAGGATGGAGTACAAGATTGGGACCACAGAAAATTGAGCTTCATAAGACCCTGGTTATAAAGAAGGATCACAACTAGCTAGTGTTGCCACCAGGATTCACAATAACTAAACAGATGGTGATGAACTCGTGCAGGAAGGCATATGAGTGCAGTCGCCTCCGATTACTGTGCCAGACAGTTCTGACAGCAGCATGTAAAAGGGAGGAAATAAAACTCAAACCTCATCAATTATTTCCCTCTGACCTGAGCCCAACAACACAGAGGAAATTACTTGTTATCAAAGCTTTTATTGAGGAAAGCTTCTCTGATAGTATCCTGCTCTTAGCAAACCCTGTATAATTCACTCAAACAAAAGCCTCCTATTTTGAGATACAGTCACTTCAGCAAGGCAGCTTCTGGAAGAGAAGATGATGATTCCAATAAGGATTTTCCAGAAAATGTAATTCACCTAATAATATTTAATCTGCAGTGCAATGAAACAACATAATGGGAGACGGGCAGAGACCTACTCCCCAGATAACTAGATCAGGTTCTGTCAGAGACACCTGGGAATCTCTGCACAAGTCTATACTATTGGCAGGGCTTGAGGTCAATGGACATACAAAATGACACATCCATTAATTACTCCTTCCTAGAACCAAAGCCGCCTGCTAGTCATATTGTGCCCTGACACCACATTTCCGGTTTAAAAGCACAAGAACTGAGTTAAATTTAGAGGTTCACATACTTAGGGAGTTGTTACATTGCTTTCTAAAAATGAGGGGCTATATAAAGTGGTACATAGAAAGGTATTCCTTACGATTTCAGAATGCATCTGAGATTAATTGGTTTAGTTTTAAGCTTATGTACACTGTGAAAACGAGCCGCAGCAATACAGCTTTGAGGCTTTTCACAGCGCTTCACAAATTTCACTCCTAACTTATGCTTATTTAGCACTAGCATTATCAAGTACTTAATGAGTCCCCTACACAGAAAATAATTTCTTTCTTAAAATAAAAATGGGCTTATTAAAAAGAGTACAATTAAATGTCATTATTTTCAATAACACCAAATTCAGCTGACAATGGTTCCCTTATACAGTTTTTCAATCTGTTAATTACTTTTTCCATGGAAAAAGTAATTATCTATATATATGCCATAATAGACAAGCCTTTGAATTTATATTGTCACAAAACAAATTGGTTTCCCTTATCAACATATTTTAAATGGCAACCTTGGGGGCCTTTTTGTTTTCTTAAACACTTTAGTTCTGAAATACCATCTACTAGTTACTTTAAAGAGAGAGATGAAAACATAAAAATAACTGAGGTCTGACAATGAGATTAAGAAATATAATTAAATTAAAGAAAGGTAAAATGAAAGAACTTTTGTCAATTGTTTTTTATTATTATTCCTTGTTTTAAATAATTGGGATAAACTTTTAATGCTTTCTATGGGTTTATAATATTTGTGTCCAGAATCTGCCTTTCATCTGAAAAATCCATTCCATTCTCATAAAGAATATTTAAAAATAAAACACCTTGCAACACCTACGGTCAAGTAGATAACTCTAATTCAATACACCATCTGAGGATTTAGACCCAAATCATTGCTAATTATTTTAAAAATGCTTATTTTTAAACCAAGACCATGATCCTTCAAATCAGCTTATGCCGTAAAATTATAAACTTTCACCACAGCTATAACTCCTCAGGCAGCAGAATATGATGTCCTATATAACACATGATGATTTTACTACACTTATAAAGAGGATGATGTATTTTCTTCTTAGTTTAATGGAGTTATCTAAATCAAAACCAGGAAGGAAAATATATCTATTATTCAGCAAAGATAGGTTTAAGATTTTTCCACTGCAGTGATATTTTTTTTCTAAAATATTTTTCTAAAAAATAGATGGTGGTCTTGAATCTATAAGTAATCATAGTATTTATTATTCTGATAACATTTTCTTTTGTTTGGTTGAATCTAAATGCTTTGGTGGGGGGGAGACAATTTCCCTTATTTTGGCAAGAACTAAAATTCAAGAATCTTTTAGTATTTGTAGCTTTCATCTTCCAGTATGTTTTATTTCAAGCATTGGAAGAATGGAAGATTTCTCCTCACAGCAATAGTGCTGTATTAATAGTATTTGCCAGTAGAAAACTGATATTAGAAAAAAAGTCTCCAGAATTAACAAGCAAGGAAAATATTGCTGTTTCTCACAAACAGATAGTGTCAATATGAAATTGAGTAGCTAATAAACAATATAAGAAAGAGGTGATAAATATTTCTTAAGAAAAAGCACAAAGAATAACAAGAAACTGTTTGGAAATGGAAGCATAATGCAATTAATGGAATGCGGTATGTCTCTTGATTGCTTTTTTTAAATGCAGATAAATCCTAAATATCTCAAAGTCTTTGAGGACTTGCAAAATATTCAGATAGTAAGGGGCTGGATGACTGGAAATTTCTGGTGTCTGTTTGATCTATGGATTCTGAGGACAAACTCTTGGTTTCTCCAGAGTATGCTGTGACAATTTGGGGAATCTGTCTGTGCACAACTTATGAATTCTAGCTGCTGATGAGAAATTGCTGAACGTTGAATGCCTCAGTTTGGGTGCGTCTACACTTACAAATTAAGTTGACTTAAGCTTGCTTAGGTCAACTTAATTTAATCTGTGTCTACACTACATTTTCCTTAAGTCGACTTAAGCAGCAGCTTAATGGATTTAAGCGTCCACACTCTGCTTAGGTCGACCTAAGGAGTCGATTTAAGGGTTAGTTCAACCTAAGCGGCGGTTCTTATTAGGTTGACCTAAGCTTTCATTAAGTCAATTTAAGGAATTTCTTAAGTCGGCTTAATGAAAGCCTGGTGTGGAGAGGGACTAAGTAAGGTCAACTTAAGCCTCCTTAAGTTGACCTAACTTGCAAGTGTAGACATAGCCTAAAATTGCCAGGGCATCAAGAAAACACCACATATCACAAGATTTCTAAAAATCACAAGAGCTGAGAGCCCTACATTCAACCCTATTTCTACATGGATTGTGGGACACATTTCGGAAAAGGGTCTCATTGTAACCAACCTCATCTGAATAATTTACTGGATATATTTCCTAGGAAAAAGTTATCACTAAAAGGATCATGTTTTCCCCTGATGCAATAGCCCAGTGTGTTCTTGAGATGAATTTGTCCAACTGATTTGAACAGAGACTCAAGATACCCAACACATATTCACTAGCCTTTACTAGTACCCCTATGCGATGCATGTTGTATGTTTGCATTGAAGAGATTTTGTGGATTACCCTAACAAAATGTATGTATTAAATATACATGCCTCTTCTCATTGATGAAGCATGATGAGTCAAAATAATGAAGTATAGGCGAGTTGATGTTCTACACATGATGATTAACTAGAAGGGAGATTGCAATGTGGTTAGCCTCAGATGGACAACACCATCTCTGACAAGATGAAAAAATAATATGTATACAGCCTCTGAAGTGACTGGCTGTTGCAGCATGAACAGAGAGAGCCTCTGATGAAAGCGCTAAATAAACATCATCTATACATTGATACAAGGGAAGTATAATCTCCTTTAAAAAATAGGCTTTTCTTTCCCAAAGCTCATTAAATGCCTATTCTGTGTCATAATTGAGTTGCAGATAAAAACAGTGTACTGTTATTGAAAAAAGAACCAATTTTCAGCTGCTCTCTGTACTTTGTTCGTCTGAAAGATGAAGAGGCGATTCTTTCAGAGCTAGACAATCCTGCCAAGTTGGGGACATTTTAAACACACAGCATATTCAAATGTTATTGCTTTTAAATGACTCGTTACTACAATCTGAAATAAACTACATCTTTTTTCAAAATGTAAACAACAATTATAAATTAAAAAAAAAATCCAGATGACTGAAAAAAATATCCTTACTGACTGCCTATGTTTGAATCACATGTCTTTGAGGGAATATCCAAAACAGGGATAGTCTCATTATTAAATCCCCCAGGACAATATGCAGTAGAGATGAAGAATCTCTTGGAACAGCAGTCCAAAGGTTTAGCTCAACCAATGCTTCATTAATAAGTCCCATTGCTTGACTTGTCTAATGTTTCCACAATTGAGAACAAAGTCACTAACTACTACTGGAGTAAATAAACAGCTTAACTTTGATTAATATTGAATAATATTTTTAATTTATGCAGTGCTTCTTAACCCTAAAGAATCATTAAGCTCTTACAGAAATTTAAACTTATATGCAAACTATAAGATGAAAATGGAGCGCCAGTGGTATGAAATATGGCAGCTGTTTAACTGTGTAAAGCAAGGGTGTCAATCTCATTTGTTATGGTGGGCCAGATTTGACTAAATGGTGCTTCAAATGGGCTGTACATACCATAAATCAACATACTAGGGCACACTCGTGACATTGTGGAACACTGTGTGTGCGAGGCTGTGAGACCTCTCTCTCTCTCTCTCTCTCTCTCTCTCTCTCTCAGCGGAGAGAGTGTGGTCTTGCAAAGCGCAGTCTCGCATACCCAGCACTCCATAATGTTGTGATACCTGACACTTTCACGGCATCATGGAACGCTGGGTATGCGACACCCACACATTTTCTCTCTCTTTTAGGGAGAGAGTGTGGTTCCACAGAGCACAATCACGGGCTGGATGGAAGAGGTTTGCATGCCACATCTGGCCCATGGGCCGCATGTTTGACACCCCTGGTGTAAAGCAACAGTGCATAACAGTGACCTAAGCAAGGAAGTGAAGAATAACATCTCTATTTGGAACTGAAGACAGAAAGTATTACCTAAAATGAAACATGATCTGGGCACTGGGACTCACATCTCTGCCATTAACACCCCTTGATCTCTTTGACATTAGGGTGGAATTTGCAAATTCTGCTGTGCTACACAGTTGTCATTTTAATAGGAATTGGACATCCCTATCTCAGTTATGTGAGAGTGGTCTCAGCTCTGTTCCTTTTTATAGACACTTGTTCTGTCTAACTGTGAAAAGATAAAATCCTCAAAAATTGTTTATTAAGACTGGTCTGCTATTAGCTCCAAATGTTGATGCTTAAAGGAGATGGAATTGTTTGATTCACCTCATTGTGGATTAAACTTCAGCATTTATCCACTAGTCCAAAAGATGATGGTGCAGAATTGCACCACCTCAGATACAGTCCCTCCTCTAATAGCACACTGAAGTAGTATTTGCACTCTTCCCAATACAGAATGGCTGTTGGCATGTTTTTGCCAAGATTAGCAGTGGTTTCCTTTCCCCATCCAATCACTGCAGCTGAGTAAGAGCTTATCACAATCTGGTCGTGTGTGTCAGGTTTACAGTCTTCTATGTGAACATACAGAAAAGTTATTAAATGTATTTTGCTGAAGCACTTAAGTGCCATTTGATGGTAATGCTCTAAAACCAAGGAATTGGCAGTTGCACAGCCCAAGAACCTACATCATGTCATATCTTTGTGATACAAATAGTATGAATGCCTTACAAGAGATGGCCCAGCTGGGCATATCAAAAGATGTGACAATGCTTAATTGTTTAAGAAGATACAGTACAATTATTGGCACCCACAGCCAGGTCTGGAACTTTTGTATGTTTCTGATTCACAGCATCCCTCTTTGCCTTTGCTTTAATATAAGAAGGCAATATTGTAGAAGCTCCAACAAAAATCTTGCCCTGACTTCCTACTATATTTGTTGAAACTGATTAGCATAAGCTTCCTAGCTACAGTCTTCCTTATAGCTACAGAAATGTTTGATTTCTTATTATATCTAGTTATTTATTTATCTCACATGCGTAAATGCCTACCCTGAATAGGCATTGTACAGATATTAAAATCCTACACAAATTATCTCTTTGACCAGCATCCATTCATTTCTCCCAATCTACCCATTTAATTTAAATCCCTCCTTAGATCCTGATCCACCTAAAAAACATATTAATTCCCACCAGACTTTATTAGATAAACCTAGATGAAAATATTAGTCATTTAGTATGTTTTGAAGGACACCAAATCAAGACACCTTACAGGAAAGTTCCAGAGATGAGAGCACATCATTCAAAATGTTTGGCTACTAGCTCCCAGTCTTTTTAATGAAAGAATTTCAATTGTTGTGGGTAGAATCTGCCTCCATTGTTATGGGTAGAATCTGCCTCCAAACTACACATATTATAAACAAACTAGGGCTTCTGTAGGTCAGAACTCATTCTTTAAACTACACAATCCTTACAAAGTAGGAAATTGCATTCTACAGTAGATGATGTTTCTGAGTGGGCTATCTAGAGAGAATTGTTGTAATCCATTCTCAAAGCATCAGAGGTAAGGTTAGCTGGTACTGAGATATTCTTCGGAAGGAAAGACTAACATCTTCTTGGCAAAATGAAAATAATTATCTGTTGGCCATGGCTGCTATCTGGACATCTATGAACAATTGAGGATTATTTGATTATTTGATTTTTCAAGCAGTGAACATGTAAAAGCCACATTCCCTCAGTCAAAGAAGCAAATATAATCTCTGCTAATTTTTCCACTTGCTTCTTCCATCTCGCAAGCATCAGTTATATCCAGACTAAATCACAGGCTACATTCACACTACCACTTATGTCAGCAAAATTTATGTCGCTCTAGGGTGTGACTCTGGGTGACATAAATTACACTGATATAAGTATTGGGGGTGCATTAATTATGTCAATTGGACAGCTTTCTCCTCTCGAATTAAAGTGGCTACATTCAAGATCTTACAGAAGTGCCACTGTAAGGTGTCTAGTGTAGACACAGTCAGCTAGCTCTCAGCCAAGCCACAACCTCACATAGATACAGAGCCCTGTCCTGATTTTATGACATTGAGATTAAGATCTGGATTTTCTCTGTATGTGGAAGAAAATACAGCTTGGTAGGTCTTATCTTCTTTCTCATTGTGCTCAGAACCCAAACAAGAGAGGGGACAAGATAGATCTCCTGTAGGAGACTGCCACTGGAGTTATAGCAAAAACAACAAAAGATGCGTGATGTATCTGATACGTGAGTTTCAGCCCACAAAAGCTTATGCCCAAAGAAATGTGTTATTCTGTATATAGCAAAAACAACTAATGTCCTATGGCACCCCAAAGGCTAACACGGCTACCCCTCTGGAACTTATCACTAGAACTATAGGTAATTGTCAAGTAGT
The DNA here is from genome assembly GCA_007922175.1 of Pelusios castaneus. Taxonomy (NCBI): domain Eukaryota; kingdom Metazoa; phylum Chordata; order Testudines; family Pelomedusidae; genus Pelusios; species Pelusios castaneus. The sequence continues at coordinate 11,497,167 of ML685794.1, forward strand.
GCCATCTGGGACATCTCTTATAAAAAGCTGCCATCATAGTTATACTGGATACCTAGCAGGATGTAACTGTGTACCCACTGTACTCACATATAGTTCCCACATGTACTCCTATATAGTCGTGGAAGACATACTTTCTAAGCAACTGAAGAAAAACCGTTTAAAATTGTTATTTAAGAAACTAAAATAATAAGCTATTATATGACTAATCTCAACCTGCTAAGGGTGAATGTGTGAAAAAGACCAAAAATGAGACCCAAAATTATTAGGACACATAAAATCTATCGGTCATGCTATCTGAAATAGTTTTCAAGGTAGAGTGGAAGATCAAATATGTGTGGAATGTAGGTAACTTTGAAACTAAGTGGTGTCCCTTAAAGTAACGGACCTTTGAGCAGTATGTCTGATCACTTTAGTACATGGGTTCTCAGTTTAGGATTAGTAACTCCCCCCAGGTGCCATTGTGTTACAACAACAATGTGCCTTTTCCTTATTACCACATGGGTGGAGGTTCCACCTAGGTGTCATGAGAGTCAGCAGGAGATCCTGAGATAGAAAAGGGAGTCTCAGTATAAAAAGTTCTGAGAACTACTGCTGTAGGGAAGTATGGACTTCTATCATAATATAGAACTTTATTATTCCCAAGCCAGCACAATAGAGGGGACTAGAAAATAAAAAGCAAGTTAATGAAAACATACTGTAGAAAAAGTCATTAACTGCTTAAATAAATACACTTTCTAAGATTATTATATTAGAGTAAATGCCATTTTCATTTACTTGAAAATCTGTAGAGCTGCTGTGAGCTACAGCTATGTCCCAATAAAAGATAAAGGAAATGGAATTTTATTGGTGCAGTGTTGCATTTAGCAGGAAAGCTGGTAGGATAAAGAATTATGCATGGCTGTTTGGCAAATGGGAGGGAAATGGCATTGGGCTGAAAACAGTGTTCATTTGGTAGAAGGGAAAAAGATGGAAAGCTCAGTTTATTTCCACAACTGCAAATATCCTTGTTTATCAGTATATTTATTTCCATTTTTAGAGTGCAATACTGTGAATTACTGAAAGACTGCCTGGCTTGCCTAAAAACAAAAAGATGCTTTTTCCCCCCACACACTGGAAATGGTGTTGTAAGAGGATGGGGGAGAAGAAAACAAAAGTGAAAAAAGAGACATAGAATAAATAGATATTTCACCTCCTATTGAACTTTAGATATTGTGGACTTGATCCTACCACATGCTGAGGATTCTGGTCCCACTCTAGCATTTAAGCATGTGCCCACTGAGTTAGTGGAACTAGTGATGTACTTAATATTGAGTGAATGCTTATGTACTTTGCTAAACCAGAGATAGAATGTACTTTCGCAATACGTAACCTTAGAAGACTAAAGGCCGATAGAGCAGAGTTTCTCTCTTTCTCTTCTATCGCCCTTTTTCCATTTCCAGCCCCCTCAGGTATTGTGACAGGTAGATTTCCTTGAGTTTCTGGCCACCTTCCACTGGATCAGTGCATTTAAATAGTATTGTTATAGTGACAAAATGCCCTTATATCTCTTAGGCCTGGTCTACCCTACAGAGTTAGATCGACACAAGGAAGCTTATGTTGCTCTAACTATGGGAGTGGCTTATGATGGTCTATACTAGTATGTTCACTACTTTTACAAGACTATGATACATTGTGTACTAGTATGTTTTAGAAGGTATAATTAGAAAAAAATCATAATCTGCTGACTGGCCTCATAAGACATGTGTATCAACAATGCATGTAAAGTTATGTTCTACTATATAACATTGCTGTAACATGCCCCATAGTTAGAAAGGCAGGCCCAAAACAATTAGTTAGAGACAAAAACACACTGGCATGCCACAACTTTTAAAAAGTTATCACTTTTTTAAGCAGCCACTCTCCAGCAATCTGATGGTGTGAATGAGAAATTTATATTTTATTATAGGGATGGCTCACCCCTCATGTCCATAAGAGACTACTTGTCAACTGCACCTCAGTGGTGTGCTCAAGGAGGGAAGAATCGTATAAGAATGTGAGAAAGTGACCCTAGCTCACCACTCTCCTTCTACCATTTCTCTGCTCATGACATCAGTGACTACCTGAAGGACACTGAACTAAGGAGAAGGGTCCCAGGCTAAGAGGAGACCCAGACTGTGAAATATACTGCAGTGTATGTTGAGAGAAAACATTTTGCTTTTAAGTGCACTTAGCTCTTTAAATTAGGTATTAGCTTGTGTTCTATTCTTTTATTTTTTTCGTAACCAACCTTGACTTTTATGCATCATCACTTGATATCACTTAAAATCTAAGTTTCTGTACTTAACAACTTCTCTTATTATTTTATCTTAAATGGTGTGTTTGGATTACAGTGTGAGAGCTTCATTTGGGATAATAAGGCTGGTGCTTTATCACTTTCCTTTGATGAAATGATGGACTTTCTCTGAGCTTGTGTTGTTCAGAAGAGTGCTGAGAGTACAAGATGCATATCTCGGGGGATGCAGGGGGGAAAGAGGAACATGGCTGGGACCAGGAAATTGCAGATGTCACCCTGCATATAATTAATGAGTGACTGGTCAGAATACTCATGAATTATCTGGGAGTAAATTTGCAAGCTGAAGTCTTTGTGAACAAGCCAGGAGTGGATGGTCTGATAGCAAAACTGACAACCCAGGCTAAAGAGTTAAAATGACACAGCTATTCAACAATCCAGATAGTATCCTGGGTAATGTCACATGCCTATGCTTCAGCTTACTCCTACCGACATAACTGCCTTGCTACGTTGACTTAATAACTCCACATCCATGAACAGCATAGAGTCAAAGTCAATGTAGTCAGATTGATGCAGTATCAGTAGAGACCCTGCATTGTTTACTGAAGTAGTTTCCAACCTTTTTGGCTCAAGGGCCATAGGTATCATTTTTACAACCATAAAGGGCCTCCAGTTTTGGCCAGCAAGCCACCCCCCTTCAGCCAGATGGAAGGAATTCAGCAAGGAGGCTGCCTCTGTGGTGCTCTCCCATCTCCCTGGCTGCAGGAGGGAAACTACATGCATCCTGTAGCCCTTTGTGCTCCATCTGAGTCCCTCGGCAGTGGCTCTCTTCTGCAGCCAGGGGGATGGAATATCAGTGCTTCCCTCCCTCTGGTTCCAGCAGAGATCTCAGTGCCTCTGGATCCAGGCAGAGTGCTTTGCCGTGTTTTCTGATATACTTAGGGGATGGGGAGCATTGATCTCCCATCTCCTTGGCTGCAGCAAGGAACCTGCACCTGTCTTGTAGTCTCACGTCAACACGTTCTGCCTGGGTCCTTAGGCGGTAACACCCTTCTGCAGCTAGAAGAAAGGGGAGCTGTGGGTCACTTTGAAAGCTCTGGTGGACCACTTTTGGCCCCCAGACCACAGGTTGGGAACCGCTGGTTTACTGTTACTGATTTTCAGGTGTTGCCCCACAATGCCCCACACTGACAGTACAATTGATACAAGTACTCCTGATAAGGATGCACACCGCTGACACGAACAATGTGTAGACACATGCAACTGATGTATTTACTGTGGAGGGTTTATGCCAGTGTAAGTTGGGTTGACTAATGTTGTAGTATAGACATGGCCTCAGCTGTTCAACAAATACTTCAAAGGAATTATTTATAGCATCATCTGCAGAAAGTCCCATAAATGGTATAATGAAGAAATGATAAAGCCATTTATGGTATAATGAATTTAGAAACAGCAAGGAGCACAACTCCAAGAGACCTGTTATGCCACATCCCATTTTAGGTTAAAAAAATTTTTTTAAATATTGCTAATTTCATTGCTTGACAGATAAGAAATATCATTGCTAATGTACTACAGACAAGACAATTTGGATATGTTTTTCAACTCAGACCTCATTACCAGGTGCAAATATGAAGAAGGGTGTTAGGCAAATAGTGTTTTATATCTTTTTTAAAGCTTCATTGGTTTACACAGCAGAGATTAGAAAACACAGAAGCGTAAATCTTGTAAATGTGTGTAGAGCACAGGAGAGGGATTGGGGTTTTTTTTCTTTCTTTTTTTTTTTTGTTTTGTTTTGTTTTTCATTTAGAAAATTTTATTCCCCCCACCCCTTAGTAAAGTATTAGATTGGGAACCCTGGTCTCTGGTTTGGAGTAGCCAGAAATGAAACATTAAGTTATCTGTGGGGGGACAAGATGGGGAGGATTGGGAGAAAAAAGAGATTACCACAGCAAATAGAACACAAAAGCTGCTTTCAACAGAAAATAAAAGAGAATGATGCAAATCTAAAAATGAAAGTAGCATGTGTCTATTAGTGTATTAATTTCTACATGAGCAAGTGGTCCTTCATTCTCTCAATTGAATCATAATGCATAATGCACAGCTTGGAGAGAGATCTGAAACAGCTCAAGAGACTGGCATTTCAAAGTGTGGGTCAGAACCAGAACTCTAGATTTTTGTCTTGAAGAACTCAAACCCAGCCTCCTCACCACATCTCTGGTACTAGTATTTAGAGATTTTAAATCTTTGTTGCTATTTCAAATCCAGCCTACTAAAATGGTTTTCATCTGATGAGGTTTTTTGGTTCCCTGTATGAAAAGGTTTTGTAAAGCCCTCAGTCCACTTTCAATTAGATAACATGTAGAAAGAAAGAAAGAAAGAAAGAAAGAAAGAAAGAAAGAAAGAAAGAA
>ML685794.1:11501853-11568195 GCA_007922175.1 Pelusios castaneus
GAAAGAAAGAAAGAAAGAAAGAAAGAAAGAAAGAAAGAAAGAAAGAATTCTGTTGTAGATCATTTTAGCAGAAGAACCAAAGACTGAACCGCTATCTCGTCTTTAGAGCAGATAGGTTTTGGTTAGAATCGAAATAAATTGACCAGGATCTTCTGGGGAAGCTTGCAACATGCTTGCCCGCGTTCTCGTTGTTATGAGGGTAAGTAGACAATTTTTGTCTTCACTATATTTAATCAATTACTTCAGAAGCACAAAATTAACTAACAAAATAAAATGTACTATAAACTTATCACAGTAGAATTGGGGGAAATAATAGTAAAAATGGTTTTAACATTTAGAAATGATAAGAAATATCATGAGAAGCCAGATATACTTTCTAACACCCAGAACTACCATTGGACAAGTTATCTCAATATTTCAGTTTTTGAAGTTACCAAATGCCTAATTCTCCTTCTTCCCTCAGCTGTAATCCTTGTAGGTTCAGTTCATTTCTCTCCTCCCACCCACAAAATAGTTTAATAGAACTTGCCAATGTTCCATCTCCTTCAATATCTTGTGTCAAAGTGGCTTCTGCTGGGCATTTCATAAGAAGCTGGATAAACACCCAAAAAGCATTTGGATAAAGACTCAATCATGTGTGATGCTCAACTTCAAGGAGTTGCCGACTTTCAGCATTTCCATAACTTGTCATAATTGGGCAATACTTTACCATGGAAGTAAGTTTCTTCCCAACCACTGATGGTTACCAGTTTAAATGCTGAATTGTGAATTTTGGTAGCCTTGTCATTTTTACCCTGGAGGATCTGCATACATCAGCTATGTTCATTCCTCTTCAGAATTTCATTACAGTGTTTGTTTCAGTGATGGAAATTTCCTCAGATTGTTTATATATGCCTCAAACATTTCCTCTTATTTTATATGAGCCATCTTTTTAATTCCATTCACTATTCTCTCATTCTTCAGCTCCATAAATATTTGGAGAGCTCCACTGACTTTAGCTGCACCTCTCTAGGAGGAGAACTGGAAGGATTCTACTTTAGAGGAAATTGATCACTGCTGGAGCACTGTTAATGGGTTCTGCTAATACCCTTGTAAGGAATACAGCTTTCTCCACCCGCAACCAGCTGGCCAACTCTGCCAGCCCATGAACAAATATTTCCTGTTTCATCCTTATCGCTGCCCTTGGCTCCACTCCTCAGAGCAACAGACTCTGCTGCACAATGTGTCTTCTGTAGTGCTGGGAATCCGGGGAGGGAATACAATAAAGCCACTGTTCTGCAGCTGTAGAGGCCAGTCTGCCACATTTTACTAACCTGTGTTCAGTGAGAGAACAAGCAAACAAACAAAAATAGAATTTTGTTGTTCTGTAGGTAATAATAATAATAATTAATACCTGCTTCATATATAGTGCTTTTTCATCAGTAGATTTCAAAGCACCTCACAATCTAGCCTTCCAGGTGACTGCATGAACATATTGTCCTAACCATTCCTCCATTGTACTAAACTTTGGGTCCTGATTCCTGATCCTGCAAAGGTTTATATCCATTATTCACCTTACACACTGTGAGTAACCTCTTGATGTCAGTTGCCTGACACAGTGCACAAAGTTAAGCAGATATGACTGTGCAAAGTCTGAGGCCCTAGCTTATAACCCCCTCAGGATAAGGAATCACTATCTGTACTGTAAAGTGCCATACACAACCATGACATTATGTAAGTGGTTCTTAACAATACTTTGATTTACAAAAACATGCAAAAGGCTACTAACTTGGCATCCAATAAATAACAATAAAAATGTGACAGCACTGGAGAGTAAGCAAAGGGCTCATTTGGAGCAGGAGAGGGAACTCTCAAAAGAAATTCTCAAAAGAGATTTAGTGACTCATTTTTAAAGCAAGTACTTAATAATCAGAGCATAGAAAAAGGAGCTAGTTCTGTGCACTCTAAAAAGGCAAATTGTCACAGTGCAGTATCACAATATCACAATTTTGTATAAACCCCAAATAGTTTTTAGCCACAATCAGCTGAGAATATGTGGAAATATTAGCAATATGCCAAATTATCAGACAGCTAAGCATTCAATAATATATTGAATGAAATGTCCTATGAGAATCTTGATATTCTTACTAGATAAATTATTCATGGTTTCCCCGAGTATCCACGGTTCTTACTGCTTTTCTCCCATGGCATTGCAAGGGTCAAGTGGCTTTCTCTGTGCCATAATGGAGAATGGAATTCTACTGAGATAGCTGTTTTACTATACAACTGCAAGAAAGCCCACAGGCAATCTGGCATGCCTAGTGCTTAGTAAAACAAGCCTTTAAATTCAATTCTTGTTCTTCACTTGCAAATTAAACCTTATACAATTTAAACCTTATACAGCTACAAATTACACAAGAAGTTTTTGATTGTGAAGGATTGTGAAAATGCGTGTTTAACTAGCAAAGAATTCCCTGCTTGATTCAGAACCGAAAATGAGAATTTAGGTTGCTTGGCTCTGCAAACAAAGGGCTCTGTTTCAGCTCAGAGTATGAGCCATGCTGATGAGGGTGGAGGAAAGAGATTCAGTGCCGGAGGAGCAGTAGTTGCAAGCATAATGTCTCCATTGAGGTAGGAGTACTTGTTATATATATGGCTTGAGTCTCCCAGTGTGGCCCTGCTGGGACACAGTGATGAGGACAATGGCTGTGCTTCTGTTTTATTCAGAAAGAGTCCCTGGAGTGCTAAATGCTGCTAGCAATGTAAGCCACCTTCCTACTTTGTGCTCCATAGTATATGCAATCATATTATGGTTATCTACTGTGTGGGAGTACTGGAGAGGCGAGAGCTAACGCATTCTGAGTGTCCTTTCCTCCTCTGCAAAAATGACAGAAGGAAACATTGATTGACCATGTTCATGGTTTTTTCAGTTTACAATTTTTTTTTGAGATTTAATTTTTATCCAATTCAAGACAGGAACATTTAAAAAAAAATCTCATTTGTTTCCCCTGGACAGGTAAGTCATTTCCTGCCCAGTTCTAACTGTGATCATCTCGCTTCTCTGTTGTAGAAATATTCTACTTGGAATGGCAATTCTCTTACAAAACCCTATTATCAGTTGCATACAACATTCTCAAGATATTATTTGGAGCCTGAAAATTTCTCATGCTTAAGCTAAGCCAGAAACATAGTAACACAGCCTGCTGCTTTATCCGCAGCTGCTTCTTTCAATAAAGGGAACATTTATTCAAATACAGATTATGAGTAGCCTTGCATTGGTGTGTTAGGAGAGGAAGGGTCACCGAAAGTTATCCCTTTTCCCCACTGCATCTTGTACAGGTGCAAAACACAACTGATCCTTGTGTTCCAAGAGCACTGCCTGGGTAGTCTGACAAAAAAACTGAAAGCCATGTAGACAGTGGAGTTGCAGCTGTACACTTCGTCCCTGTTGTCCATACTCATTCCTTACTGACAGACCATTTTGCCCAGAATACAACAGATTATCTCCTGAACAACACTAGATTCACATATTCCAAAGCTTTGCTCGCTATACTGGCTGTACATAGACTACTGGGTGCAAATGAGAGTGCCTTTGTTCTGAAATTCAGGCCCCCTCTCTTTCCTCCATATTCCATCAGAAGCCATTTTGTTAACCTTGTAATGGAGGAAGGTTCAACTTTTAATAGGGCATTTTTGGGGAAGACAATGCCTGAAAGATATGATTATCATCCTGCTGGTAGGGAATTACAAATACAATTCTAAAGGTGGCTGAGTTCAGTGCCATTTGATGATGAAAAATGTTAGGATTTTCTGGCAGGGGCCAAATCATAATATAAGCACTTATTGATGCACATACTTTCATACAACACTTGAGGGCAGGTCCCAATAATCCCAGTTGTCTCTAGTGAAAGAAGGAAGAAATGATCCTTGTAAAATGCTCAGATATGTGTAGTACTGAGCTCAGTATAAATGCTTAGACAAACAGGCAGTGAGGGAGCAATATACTGTATAAAAATATGAAGGAAATGCCATAACTCTACACTTCCCCAACGCCCCCCACAGGCATGGTGGTCTGCTGTAGGGATGATGCATCCTTGATTCATACATTCATAGATTTTAAGGCCACTAGGGTACACTATGATTATCTAGTCTGATCACCTGCATAACACAGTCTAGAGAATTCCACCTAGTAATACCCCCAATAGAGAAGAAATAATCATCCCTACTATGTAAGTGAACATTATTGAACCCAAAAATCCAAGGAGCTAGACTAACACGGCTACCTCTTTAGAACTATTGAACCCAGTAACTCATGACAGAATTGGAACATATCTCTTACAAAGACATCCAATCTTGCTTGGGACCTGACCCTTATTTACAGACCTCTGGAAGTGTTGGAGGGCTGAAAGGGATGTAAACATAATATAAGCCCACTTTAAAAGCCATTTATAGTTCCAGAGTAATGTAAAGAGATCTTAGGGTAAATGAGAATCAAATCCTTCAAGTGACAGTGAATTGATTGGTTATGTTTTGTCCCAGCATTGCACTGGGAACTCATGATTAGTTGGCAATCTATAATGATCCCTAAATATATGTCTACATTGAAGCTTGGAGTTAGCCTCTCGACCTGAGTAGACAGACTTGCACTACTGGAGCACAAGTCAGCGTGCTAAAAATAGCGGTGTGGATGTTATGGTTTTAGGACAGACTTGAGCTAGCCACCTGTGCTCAGACCCAGGGAGCTGGGTGGGCTAGATGGCCTGAGTTGCCAATCAAAATGTGACATCCACATTACTATTTTAGTGCACAAATTGAAGCCCCTTTAGAATGATTTTGTCTCCCTGGCTTGATCACAGCTGTAATGCACGTATATCCTTAGTACCTTTCAGAGTCACTGTTCTGCTGGGTACAGTCCCCCATCCTGTAATCATGTCCCACATACTGTGTTGCCATAAATGTATGACCTTGTATTTAGTTTTATGCAAGCATGTTTAACTGAGCCCAGTTTACAAAGCGATCCAAATCACTCTGTGCTCTGGAGTTGCTATCAAATGCGCAGATTCTCCTCACTGTCACTACTTTATGTGGCCAGGGGCTTAAAGCCACAGTCTCACCCTTTCAGGGTGATAGAAATGAGGAATTACTCCTGGAATCCTTTTTCAATCCTGTTGATTCACTTGCCTTTTCATACAAAGAACAAGGTGGAACATTCTGAATTGAAAATCAAGCTCACAATTTTATCATTTCTTGGAGAGAAAGATGAACATGCTATTCCACAGATAACAAAATGCAAAATACTGGTGTAAATGCAATCCTACCTCTCCCCCTCAGATTACATAGTTAAACACCTTTCAAAATACAATTCAGTTAATATTCACCATTACTGTCCTCTAGTAAGATTCTGAGTTCCACAGAATTCTATTGAGGACCTACATAAAAAGGAAGGCAGTAAACAATTTCTCAATATTATAGAAATTACCAAAATCCTAGAAGTAATAAGAACAAGAACTCTTTGTCTTTGACAATATATTACTACCTACAATCCTCAATTTAGCAAAACACACTGTATCGAAAGGGAAAGGTCAATCATGTTCAAATTCAGTAAATGATGTCTTTGTAGCTATACAGACTTATTGCGATAGCATATGAATACCTCAAACCTTCCTATATTTATCCTCACACATCCCTGTGAGATAGGGAGATACGATTATCCCCATTTATACAAAGGGAAAAGGAAGACAAAGAGAGATAAAATGTCTTCTACAAAGTCGCCCGAGGAATCTGTGTCAGTGCAAGGAACTGAGGCAGGTTTTCCAAATTCCAGACTGGCAAACTAATCTCTGACTAGACCATCATTCCACTCCATTCAAAAGTCTATAAAGACAATAATTTATACTTTCTCAGTGAAGGACAACTCTTAGTTTCCTAAAGAATTTAATAAAACAGCACTTTCAATATCTCTGGGATCTAATGAAGAAAACACAGAGTCTCAGAAATCCACAGTGTTGGAGCTCACAGAAAGCATACCTTTCAAATGGCTCATATATACATGTCCCTTTGTGTTTTATCATTTTACATAGCAAATAACTGTTTTTCAATGGACAAGTAGTCTTTGATTAAATAATTAATTTTCTGTGGAAAAAAAAAATAATATATTTTGGTCAAAAAGCTGAGCATCCATATCCTGAAGTGTTTTCAGCTGAATCCCAAAATATTTTCAGTCCAAAAGTGAAATGCTTCAGTTTGGAAATGCATGAGTTATTGTTCAGTTGCCTAGTGTTTCCATTCTGCTCTGTAGGCTCAGCTCCACAATCAGGCTTCATCTCCTGTGATGCCCTGTGGCCATAGGAATCCCATGATATATAACTTGCCTCGCCAAGAGCAGAGATTCTGGAGTATCATGGGATACATAGTCCAAAAAGTGATCCTGGCTGTAACAAGGCGGTCTGCCCCTTTGATGCTCAGAGGCATGGAGCTGTCCAGCCCAGTTTATGAATTTGGAACATCTGAGGAGGGGCCAGATATTCCCTGTGGTAGAGGGGTGATTTCCCCGCTCTGGTAAGGGAGGGCTTAAAAGCCCTTGGAAAGGAGCAGCCAATGGGAGCAGGCAGTTGCAAAGCCAATCAGGGCCCAGGAGCCCTGAATAAAAAAAGGCTGCAGCCACAATTCTGGGCAGTCTTCCCCTAGTGCATGAGGGAAATAAATGTTCTGGCTGGTTGGCTGGTTGGCTGGCTGGCTGCAGGAGGCAGGACCAAGGACAGCTCCATGTGGACTGCTGGGGCTCGGTGAGTGTGTCTACACTGGCAACATAGGTCGACTTAAGGAGGCTTAAGTCAACCTAAACAAAGCTACGTCCACACTGGTTTTTATTAAGTCGACTTAAGGTAAGTGTACGTTGACTTAATAATACCTGGTTTTAGGTTGATTTAAGCCTTAAGTCAACTCCTTAAGTCGACTTAAAATCAGCGTGGATGGGGATTAGCGCCTAAATTGACCTTATTAAGTTGACTTAAAGCATTAAGTCGACTTAATAAGGTTGACAAAGGGCTATGTCTAAACTAGAAAATTTGTCGACTTTGTTAAGTTGACTTAATAAGGTCGACTTTAAATCGACTTAAAGTTGACCTTATTAAATCGACTTAACAAAGTCGACTTAACTTTTCAAGTGTAGACATAGCTGCTGGGAGCAAGAGCCCAGAACCCTGATACAAGGATGAGAGGTATCTGGGGGTGATGTGGATGTGGTCCAGGGAACCTGAAAGGCCGTCTTGATGGTTGAGCAGTGCCAACGCATCGTGCATAAGGTCCCTGAGCCAGGGCCTGGAGAAGTGGGTGGACCCAGGTCCCTCCAAACCATGCCCAGAGCACCAGTGGGCAGCACCAGATTAGTGGTGGCCATAGATCCTGAGTAGGCTGCCTGTCCTGGAAGGGAGAACTTAGCTAAAGAGCTCAGCTGGAAGGCTGAGGCAGCTGACAACAACTGAGACAGATGAAGGACAGGTCACCAGAGGGGTGTGCACTTGCACAATTCCTCAGAATCATCACCAGGAGGCACCTGTCAGGCAAGCCTGGTACTAGCAAATGTCTACACCTGTCAAAAAACAGGCTGTCAGTAAGGATGCAGCAGGAGACAGGCTTCCAGGGTCCCTTGGGAAGGACCATTAATGAGAGGAAAAGAGGCCTTCAGAGACAATGACCTGGGAAACAGTGTTCTCTTAAGAGTGCAAGGAAGAATTCTGTAGTAGAAGAAGGATGGGGAAAATCCCCTGGGAGTTATAGCTCAGGGTGGTCTGAGGAACTGTGTTTTTAGCTTTTTCTCATGTTTGGACCATAAAACCATGCTTGGAAATACTCTCTGACTGTGGCAGTGGGTCCTTTGTAGGCCTGGGAAAAGCCAGTACCTTACAATGGTCTAGAGAGAGGAAAGGGAGCATGAGATATCTAAATGATCGCCTGGAAGCACTGCAGTAGCATATCTGAAACTTTTTGTTTTGTTTTGCCTTTTCCTGAAGTCAAAATTATCTACCAGTGGATGGGGATAGGAGATTTCTCACAAGCTCTAATAACTATCCTAATATTTATCAGCTTACCACTCAGAGTGGTTTTGAAGATGTTAAAGATAATGATATAACCATATTATACTAGAGATGCATAATGCATCCAAAGACTCCTAAGTTATGGGAGTCATAGTAAGTTGCAATGGAAGCGTCATGCATAATTAAAAACCCAATTCATAGAAGTATTAGTTGCACTACTGGGAAGGCCATGACTACAAGTACTATATGGCAGTATCACAAATACCTGGACAAAAGTTATTGATTAGAATAAGGGAAGCATAATAAGATACTTCTGCATCAAGTGCTCCTCAGTCACAGCTCAGGATGTGGGCTAATATCACTACATACTTCATCTCTTCTACATCAGCAGAAAGTTCTATAAAGAACATCCTAAATACTTAATATCTCTTTTCCAGGCTGCTCAGCAGTCCACTCAAGTTCCAGCAGGAGACAAAATAATCAGCAATATATTTTCAATGGAAAGCATACAACTTTCAATGTATATTTCAATGCAAATGATTTTATAGAATCTTATTTTACGGGGAAATGCACTTTTTCTTTAAGACTCATTTGGGTGCAAGTATTTCTGAGATTTGGCATCACAATAGAGCTAATCTTCAGGCCATAGCACAAAATGGCAGTGCAGCCATTCCATACGACAACCTAACAGTAAGCTATGCAACACTGGCCCTTTGAAAAAAGAGGAACAGAACACAGAAAATTTAATTGATAATGTTATTTAACACCTAAGTTGGAGAAACCTTTGTATGACTTTAAGAAACGGCTCTCTTTAAGAATTATTCCAAATCAATAACCTTTAGACACAAAGTGTTGATTTGCAATTTTACTGAAAGGAAAATGGTTCAAATCAAAATGGTTGTAATAAAACTGTCCTCTCTCACAGTGTCCATTTTAGTGTGCAGCCAATAAATCTTGCTTTCTTGTAGACTCAGAATGAATACATTAAGTAAACAGCAAGTTTTTGTTTGCAATCAGCAAGGGCATCATTTGTATTTTTAAGACCAGCTAGTGCTCTTCTCTTTGAGGTTACTGCTTTTACATGGTAGTTTTTAAACAGTAGAGTGATAAAGGAAATGAATTCTGCAGATACTTGTTTCTCCCCTTCGTGGGACACCAGGGTTTTGTCGTAACACAAAGGTTTCCCCTCTGCTGAGATGTAGCAAATCTCCAAAGCCTTGAAGAACAAATTTGCAGTGGAGGCGAAATCAGTGATTTGGAGTGTGTGTATATTCTAACTGTGACTTGATTTATTTATGCATAAACACTGGTCCTGAATTTGGATGGTCAAACGTCATGCAGGTAATCTCTTCTTCTAGGTATCTCATCTCAGCTCTAATGCCCGATTACCAGGAAGAAATTCTGCCTGAAGAATTGAGTATAATAAAAGCCCAAGTCAAAGAGCGACCTCTCTCCTGTTGTCGTACAGCTCCCTCTCTCCTGCAGCTGCCTCCACACATGCCCTAACTAACTGCATGTGTCCCAAGAATCAAAACTTGCTCTCACATGAAGAGAAAGAACATGGAAGATTATGTACAACAGCACCATCTGGCAAAACCTGCCATATAGTATATTGCCTGTTTGGTGACATGCAACTATAACATTTGTAACAGTTATCCTCAAGCTATGGTGTAGCTCCTCTTGCCTTTCCTCTCCTCCCATCCCCTGCTTTTTTTTTTAATGATGGTAATAAAATTCATAAACAAAAAAAATTAAGATTTATGGGATGTCTCGAGAAATCTTCTGCGGGCCAGCTCCAAAACAGAGGCACCTCTAGTGCTAAGGAAGAGAGGGGGGCCCCCACCACCAAAAAAACGTCACAGCTACTTTTGGCGGCAAGCACAGTGCATGAAAAAGCCACTTCCGATGGCACTTTCGGCAGTACTGCGCGGGGGAAGAAAGATGGCAGCACTGGAAATGTCAGCGCCACTGGCTCTCTATTTATGCATCGGGTGCGTTCGCAACCCTGGATGCTAGGCTCTGCTAGGTTCCAGGGATGCCTTCAGAACCCTGTTTGTTTGAATGCAACTTCAGTTTTATTCCAGCCTCCAAATGACTTCTTTCTTAAACTGTGTATCAGAAAGCAGAGTTATTACACCTAGGTCTAATTTCCCACTTTTTAAAAAAGGTAAATATTTCTAAAGCCAGAGCCCCAATTTGTAAGTAAATAAGTAAATATCCAGGAAACAGAGCTGCAATTTTATATCTTATTTTCTTGTGATTCTCATGGGTGATTTTTGAGAATTTGATGTTTCTTTTTTGAAAAGCAACAATGCAACTTACCCCAGTACCAGCCCAAATGGGAGATGCAGAAGCATATCCAAAACCAGTCTTCTGACATTACAGCTTCTTGTGGTTTCTTTCTTTGGAATGATGACAGGAGTCACTGAGGGAAATCAGTTATCAAAGAAAGCCATTCCCATGACAACAATGGCGAGAGTGACAGACCCCCCCCCCTCCTGCTAACAAGTATGCAAATTAAATGGAGGGGGTGCTGAATGGGTGATCATCTCTGATGTCACAATGTTACTGCTCAGGCAGCCACAGGTAGAAAGCAAATGGGTACTAAGTGGGGGGAAAATATCAGGCTTTTCTAGTGTTCCTGTTTTTCCAAATTTCCTAAAAATCTAACATAGCAATAAAAAAAGGGCATTGGAGATCACTCGGACACATTAATTAGTGATTGAAATTTGGTTCAAATTCTCCATGGTAAGTTTATAAAAAGGGTTCTGAAATAAAATGAGACACTGAGGTACAGACCCTGTAAAAGAGAAAAGTCTGATGCAACCTTAACTACAGTTTTGCTACTGTAAGACCCTATTAACATTTGAGCATTATATAATCCCTTCAATTTCAGACCACCCGAAAACTCTTCATCTGTGCAGTATCTGGACCAGATCCTCAGGTGATGTCTCTCCGCTGAGTTCAATGGAATTACACTGATTTCCATCAATTGACAATCTGCCCTAGAACATTCACTCGCTACTGAGGTGGAAAGCAGTATTCTTTAGAGAGATTAGTCCTCATATCCTGGCTACGTTCCAAGGGAGCCATTATATTCTGCTTTCCTAAATTCATTGTGTTACTCTTGCAAAAAGTGCTATGGAATATTTAATGAACAGTAGTGGTCAAGACCTCAGTTTCACATTTCATTCAAATGAATCAAGCAGCAAAGTGCTCCCAAACAGAAGGCTGAGGAATTGGCTCAGACCTGACTCGGAAGACAGTTGCACATATTAATGAACATGAAGGATGGTAATGAATAGTCCTTTATCAGCACTTTAGGTGCAACGCACAGTGCTTAGGCAGTTTTTATTACAATATGTGGTTGCAGTATGCAAGGGCAATGAATAAAACTAACAGCAAACAAACAGTCTTTATTTTACACATGCATCAACAAAGAAAAATGGCTTTCAACAGTGTCAGGAAGAAATCAACCAAAAGACTGTTCTTCTCCTGCATCTCCCAGAGCTAACCAACCTCCCCAGCTATGTATTGATCCCCTTCTCAAATCATCAGAAGAAGCTGAACCCAGGATTTCTTGATTTAAAGTATGCATTTCTACTGCTTGAGGTAAAGGACCAGCTCAAGTTCCAAAGGGGTAGCCGTGTTAGTCTATTGCAGAAAAACAAACAGAGTCCTGTGGTACTTTTATTTATCACATAAGCTTTCATGGGAGAAAATCCCACTTCGTCAGATGCATTTAATTTCCTCCCATTCTGTAAGTTTCCCATCTACAAAGCATCTGACGAAGTGGGATTTTCTCCCACGAAAGCTCGGGCGATAAATAAAAGTGCCACAGGACTCTGTTTGTTTAGCTCCATTAGCTCAGACACAGTTGCAGCCTCATAAAGCTCTGTAAATGATCTAGCCACCAGATGATGGGGATTTTCAACATGTTGGAGAATGTTTGATGCCATGTATAGGTATATAATGGTAGTGATCTGAAGATAATGAAAATGTAAAAGAAAAAAGAGAAACTTCAATAGAATCAGCTTTACTTTCCATTTTTCCATTTGCAGTTAATATATGGATTTAGTAGGTTAGTCTAATTAACAGGTTTCATCTTATATAAATCAAACTATTAAATATTTAGGAAATAAAAATATGGATTAGACTGATGATTCCTCACTATGATGAAAAGGGAAGTAAACCTCTCTCACGGTTACCTATAACTCCAGGGTTTAATTACGTTTTGGTCAGAACTGCATACTTCCTGATATCTACATCTCTAAAGACATGACAATAAAATATTTCTTATATACTGTCCAATTTTGCAAGTGTTGATATAATATTTACTGTGTATGTTTTTGAGGCTTTTAAACAATGATTCAACTCCTAAGCAACTATATTAGGAAAAAAAAAGTGAACCTAAGCTCCTAAATCACTTAGGCACTTAAAACGAATTAGCCCTAGAGTTCAGGCCTTTGCTGACACTCTTGTTGGCACTGGAAACCTGTAGAAGCGCGTCTTCAAGACCAGACTGTGGCATGCAGATGGGCTAGGCTACTTGCACTGCCTCTATCAGAGCTGTGTTTCGAGAGGATGAATTAGAGGAGTGGAATTTCTACAGCTGTTAATGTCACATTTCACAAGCACTAAATTATTTTTTAAGGGTGGTAGGCATGAATCAAGCTAGGAACGAAGTATAGTGGTTACAGGCTGATAGATGGCAATTAGACCCTGATCGTACAAAGAACAAGTGGCCACAACTCCCATTGATCAGGCTCATAAAAACGCACTATATACAAATTTTAAAACTGGTAGGACACTGCAGACAAGTACCAATCACAGCAGGTCTAGGAAGGTAGGAGATGTTTTATGAACTTTTACCACACATGGGATAAAGATGAGTGAGTGCTTATGAAGTGCTTATTCATAAAGAAAAGTAGATATTAAGAAATGTCTTGATTTGGAGTAATACTAGATCCCACCCTTACTAAAATGGCCTCAATTTTTAAAATCATCCTTGCATTGGGTCAAGACCCATCTGCTCAAGGCCCATCTGTGTAAGGAACAGAAGTGAAGAGAAGCAGCTAGAAAAGGATATTGTCGTAGCAAAGGAGGTAGGTAAAACCTGAGATCTGACTGGGGCCTGACATAGCTATGCCCAAATAAGGGGTAGTTGAGATACATGGCATATGTGAGACCGCCAAAGGCCAGATGGGAAAGATTAAGAAAGAAATATATAATCTTATCCATGGTGTTCTCCTACTAGTAAAAGAGCTGTAGCTCTCATCTAAGCTTGCAGTTTGAAAGAGGTACTAGCTAATTGGAGTAATAGTCTGAACAGTTTTTTAATTATGTATGCCAACAAACTAAATTTCTTGAAGTGAATAATTTTTCCCTCCAGGAGTACTCTGTGATCTCTTCAAATCTAAGTATCTGATGATTATAAACTGCAATCTGTGGACAGATAAACAGCACAGAACTGTTACTAGCTGAGAAAGAGAGCCCTAAGCATGGAGAAAAACATTGCAGAGTTTACACTCTAGGGGGTGCATCTACACTTGTAAATTAAGTTGACTTAAGCTAGCTTAAGTCGACTTAATTTACTCTGCGTCTATACTACACTTTCCTTAAGTCAACTTAAGCAGCTTGCTTAAGTCGACTTAAGGAAAATTAAGTTGACTTTATTAAATCTCCTTTAAAGTCGACTTTAGGCTTAAGTCGACTTTCTAAAGTCGACTTGAGCCAGTGTAGACACAGAGTTGCCCTAAGTCGACTCTAAGTCGACTTAGGGCTCTCCAGGACTCCCCCACTGCCCTCCCTGCCCTCCCTGCAAGAGCCCTGCCCACCCTGCCCCTATGCCATGCCAGGGTCCCTGTCCCCCTTTGCCCCATTGTACCCAGGTACAATGGGGCAAAGGCTGAGCTCCCTGGCACTTGTCCACCTGCCACCGTGGACCTGCCCAAGGTCCCCTAGCCCCTAGAAGTCGACCTAGGCGTCCAGTGTGGACACTCTAGGTCAACTTTGTAAGTTCCCCCCTAAGTCGACTTTAAATTTAAGTGTGGACATGATAACTCAAGTTAACAAAGTTGACTTAAAGTCAACTTTAAGTCAACTTAGTTAAGTCGACCTAAATTTACAAGTGTAGACATAGCCTAGATGTGCAAGTAGCTTCCCTACAGCTTGACTTGAATTTGAGTTAAGTGTGTCTTTTTGTTTGTTTTCAGGTGCCTTGTTTCTTGGTGTTTTCCTTACCATAGCAGAATCTTAAACTTCATAAACCAAACTCCATATTTTAATCCTTTCAAATTCTCATCAATGATGCTCTTTTTAAAGTTCTCTTTTATGGTAGAATATGTCTAGTGTACCCAGATCTTTTGTGGATAGAGACATTTTGGATTGTAGTCCATAGTATAGAGAGTCACCACCGCCTTTTTTTAAGAGGTAATGGTGTAATGTCTTGTGTTTGTTTATTCACCTGGAAGAGTACAGCGCAAATATATTTGATAATCTACTTTGTTCCACTGGGGCTTCCTATGAGTATATCTGCTTGTACATTTTTGGGCAAGTTTTCTTATTTAAAATTAAAGCAATGAAATTCAGAAAAGAAAAGCAATCCTTTCATTTTTCCATTTATTTGAGTTTTTCAGATGGCTTTTGTCTAGATAAATTCATTTTTAAATAGTAGAAAGACCACAGAGTGGATCTGTAGTGGGTGTAAATTGTCATAGCTGAGGATTTACCTCTGGGGGTTAAATTATCTCCTGCATCAGAAAGCTGCATCAGAGTGCAGAAAGCATCCAGAAGTTGGCTATGGCTTCATGATTCTCAGATTGAATTCCCGTCCCTGACACCACTTGCAACAGCTCTAAGCTGCTCAAAGTTATGCCACTGACGTAGGGTCCTTTACAGACATGCCACAAGTGGAGAGACTAGCAGATAAGGGATTGAATGATCTTCGGCTGACATAGGGTTCTTTACAAACCCTTTGTCAGTCAAAGATCACTCCACCTGTGGCATGTCCCTGATGCCAGGCAGGCAGGGGAGAATCCACAGTCACAGACCTAGTAGTGGTATTGCTAGGGAAGCAGGGATTTTTTTCTAATAGCGTAATTTTCTGATGGGCACCAGTAGCTATAATACAGCCCATTTGCTTCCTCCCCACCTAAGAGGCTCAGGGGAGCTCTAACGAAGCAACACATCTGACTCTTTATTTCCTATGTGCACTGTGCACCAGACTGAAATGCTTCATATTGAAAAATATAAGTTGTGCTTTCATGGAACATTGGCCAGGGGAGTTGAATCATGAAGTAATTATTCACAATTAGTATTAATAATAATAATTTGGATTGCACTAGTGCCTAGAATACTCACTGAACAACCAGGACCCATTGTGCCCAGTACTGTGCAAATATAGAAAAAATAAACAGTCTCTGCCTCAAAGAGCTTACAAGCTACTTCTGTGGTTTTGCTCCACTACAGGATACCATGTGATGTCCCTTTGCAAATCTGTTCTAAAAATGCACATATTGTGTAACATTATTATTTTATGAGCTACTACCAGAACAGCATATACACAGTGTCAACATCCCATTCCTGTTCTTTTTATAGCATTCATGAGAATAAGGCTATTTACAGTTATCACAATGATCTCCCAAAGCTATCAGTCCAAGTCCATTGTAAACCATATTATGTCACAAATTGCATTGCACACATTAAAAAGGTTAAATTATGACAAACTAATTTCAAATCAAGCCTGAAGAGCTTATAATGATCAAACAAACATGCAAAATGACAGGGAATTCCGCTATAGTTTTCCTACAGTGAAGTTAACACCTCCTGGTATCCTGAAACTTGGCAGTGGGTTCTGTAAAAGAAAAATTAAGTGGATATTCTCCACAAACTCTTGAAAATTGAACCATGTTCGCCCCACACCCCACCCCCTCAAAACACTAGTGTGTTTGTGGTTTGTGTGCCAGTTTCCCATGCAGTATTTTATATTGTGGGAGTGAGAAAATCATCCACGTATTTCTACCACTCAGTTTTTCCTGCAGTGCTAATGCACTGTCTGGATAAATTACTGTAGTTCACAGCACTCTTTTCAGTTTGTTCCTGTTACTCAGAGTACCAATAGCTGTAAGGTACATAAAGGAAATAAAAGGAGCAGGGGAGAGCTTACTGCTAAGGAGATAGCTATAAAAGTTCAGCCGAAGTATTCTTCTCGTCTCTGAAATGCTGCTCAAAGAAGTTTTCCAAACAATTTGACAAATGGCCTTTACCCCAAAATGGGGGGGAGGGGAGCGGGGGGAATCAACCAAACAAAAAAACCTTCTGCTAGTTTTTCACTGGACAGCTTGTAAAAGCTTACTTTCTCCTTATAAAATGAAGAACAGCTGTAATAATCATGGTAGTCAAACTGACTGAACCTTTGACAATAACAGAGTAATCCTCCCCACCCCCACCCCTTTTTCTCTTCAACAGTTTACTATGTGTCCCACTGACTGAGAGCTTGCCCATTACCACTTGGGGGCTGGCAAAGAGCATTATCTTCTTCCCACAAGGCCAGCAGCAATAACAGAAAATGAACACAGAAACTTGCACAGCCACACAACAGCTCAGTTAATGAAATGGCATCAGCTAGTGTCATACTGATGTTCAACAAAATCAAGACATCTGCTTTATTTTTTTCCAAGGTACATATCAGTTAGGCATGACTTGTGATTTCCCAACTCGGTCATCAAAAACCATAGGTTCACATCATAATGTCTTTGGAGAGGGCTTGATTTGTAGTTCTTTCTTTGATGCCTACTATATGACAAATTCTGACTGCTCTTGGGTGGCTTCAGCTGTTAAGGGAGATGGTACGGTAAATAGGAACCTTCCTGCTTTCATCTGCATCAGGGGGGTGGTGAGAAATCTTGTGCGCTCTTCTGGTAAGTGCATAGTGCAAGTCAGCATAAGCACCAGCCGCACTCAATACACAGTGCATGAGCCAACTCTGGGGAAGGGAGGACATATACATAGAGAGTGGTTTAAAATGATGCATATAAAATAATGTAATGGAGTAAAAAAGGTAAACTGGGGACTCCTATTTACCCTTTCCTATAATACATCATCTAACGAAGCAATTAAAAAGTAACATGGCAAAAACTCATAAAAGGAATTTTCTTTTTAAGTTGCAGATGCATAATTAGCTTATGGAACTCATAGCCACAACATACGGCACAGAGCTAATGTGACTCCAGACAGAATTAGACAATGTTATGAGTAAAAAGACTAGGATAAAAACTGATATAAAATAGCAATCCCTTCCTACCTCACCAATAACACCAACATTCTTCTTCCAAATCCACACTGTCTATTTGCCTAGCCTCCCCATACTCATTCAAATCCCTAATAGCCAGGTCACTTTTGAAAGTGAATTTGCACGCCCACCTAAGTCTGTATTTATCAAAATCATTAAAGATGACTAACCAGTAATCCTATTCCTCTACTATCACAGAAATCCCATTCCTCCACTACTCTTTATTAACTTCACTTGTTGCTTCTGATTTATAACCAGGCCCCAAACCCACCAGTTGTTATGCATGAAAGTTATTTTACAGATGTGAATAGTCTTATTTAACAGATCAAACATATGGGGCCAAATTAATCCCTGGCATAATTTCAGTGCTATCAATGAAGCTACTCCAGGACAATATTTCACATATGTTGGGCTATTTTTTTCCCCCCAGAAAAACTCAACTCTATTTAGGCACCTAAATAGGGGTCAGATTTTCAAAAGACCTCAGTTCCCACCACGATTAATCTCTTTTAAAAAATCTGTTCCTGATTGTGCTAAATTGTATTTTAAGTTTCAACAAAGTTTTACTAAGAGGCAAAAAAAAAAAAAGAGATAGAACTGACATTAGACTCATTTCACTGATATTTAGAAAAGGTTTATGCTACTACATATCCATACTCGTGAAGAAGGAATGTGCTTTTCTTAAGAAAAGGAAAAGATGGAACTTCAGCAAAATGTTCCAGTTTAATTTGGTGAACGTTAGCAACAATAGATAGGATAACCATATATTTTATACAGCAAATCTACTCATTTTAGGGTTATTTGTGTAGCCTGAAATTGGATTGCATTAAATTCAACATTTTTTCAGATTGTTGAGATTGAAGGCTTTATCTTTCTCTGCAGGCTATTTGCATCCATCTAATTTTTTTTTTTTCAAACACAGTATTGTTAAACTGGTAAAGTCCATATAAAATGAGGATATATTTGTATCAATGTAACCAGAGAGCTGTTATAAATTTTAATTGTATTTTTTTAATACATTGGAGAAATTTGCCGAGAAAAAAAAAGTATAATAAAAATATGTAATTATGGAACCTTTTCTGCTGTGAATCTGCAAATTGGGTATGTATTGACAGCAGGAGATGGCTTATTATTTAGTAGACTTTATCTAGGCACAATATTTATAAGTGGATAAATCGGAGTCAGATTTTCCTTTGTTTTCCTAGTTTATTATTTTCTAGCATGAGGATAAGCAAAAATACACATGATCTAAACATTGATAGGAGTGAGATATTGTTATTTCTGTCATGAGCTTTTGTGGGAGAAAATCCCACTTTGCCATTTTCTCCCGCGGAAGCTCATGCGATAAATAAATTTGTTAGTCTTTACAAGTGCCACAGGACTGTTTTGCTGAACTAGATTCATACTGCTATGCTACCCTTTTGGAACTTGTAACATTATACTATATCTTTTAGCAAATAATACAACGACAGTTTACTATAAATCTAGACAAGACTATATATTCATAAGTTTTCCTGCCTTTCCATATACTTGACACTGTATATTTCTAGGTTCAAAAGGCAGTCAGCCCAATACATCAGTCTAGAACATGAGACTTTGTATTTTTCAATTTTGGAGAATCAGGAGTTGATCAATGCCTGGTTTAGCAGCATTGAATAAGCTACACTGCCTCCAGCAGCAAGGCAGCTGTAACTGCCTCTCTGGGGGAGGAATGTAGCCAGAACAACACCAGGGGAATGAGCTGGTTCATCACATGCCCACTGCAGATTTCCACGCAGGGTTTTGTAAGGAACCTGGAAACTGAAGTTGCCTTCACTAGTGGAAACCTTGATGGAGGTCCGTAATTTAGAATCCAGTTGTCTTCCCCAGTATGCCCCCAGACAAAAGGGAGCGTCAGTGAACATCATCTTTTCCCAGTGGGTGAGACTCTTGCACTCTCCCCCAATGTGCAGCACAAGCGGCAATAACAATATAGAAATCTCTTACATATGAGGTGAAGGGGCAGCTTAGAATGGACTGTGCAAGCTTTTCCTTCTCCCTACACCAGCTGTTTGGCAAAATTTTTGCATGGCAGAATGGCCATGCAGAGAATTAGGACTGGCCATGAGCTGGAGGGGGTTACATTTCTTCATCTACAAAGAGCACAGTTATTTCACTATGTTTTACCTGAAGAGAATAAACAAACTAGTGACAGTAGAAATAAATGATCTATGAGGGAGCCCAATGAGAGTTTTGCTGACAACCTGCAGTGATCTCAGATCAAAATGGGTGTTGAAATCTGCATACAGAGAGCAAGAGACTGATATCCTTACTCTAGTTTAGTAAAATCTTATCACATCATTCATTTTAGTGGTTCTACTCATCTTAGAAGGCACTATCCAACACAAGACTAGGTATCTCAACCTGGCCCAGAAGAGTACTTGAAAACACGAAGTTTGCAGAACACAGAAGACATTGTCCTTCTATAGCCGTATACCCCACAGGTGAGAAGGGATCAAGGAACAACTGCTTTGAACTGCTTTAACATCTCATTTGTATTGTGGTCATTATTTGATGCCACCTAGGGATGAATTAGATTGGGACTCAGGTTTCTCACAGATCCCCAGCCTCCTCTCCTTTTCTCAAGCCACACCCATTTCTCAGGCATACTTTTGCCATTCTGCAGACCTGTAAAGTGAAGCATTCGGCAAATGAATTTTAAAATCTTTCCTTAATTTATTCCCCCTTCTTAGCTATCCCTGGTCAGAAAACTGATATTCTTTCCAGGGGGAAAAAAATCACTGAAAACAGTTTTTTTAGGGGAGGAGGGGGAATTGGTTTAATTTATTTTTCCGTTTGTTTCATTTTGTCTTTGTCAAAACCCATAAAAATATATACTGGCACCTTAAAATTGGCTTCGTTTTTTATTTGGGGTTTTCAAAATAACAACAATTTTTATATAGATGTTAATCTTTTTGTGAAAAATGTCCACTTCATAGAAAACTCATTTTTCATTTGGAAAATGTTTTGTTTCAAATTTTTCAACCACCTCTAACCTTATCCAAAGTTTAGCTCTTTGGTCTGAAGTATTTATGTACTGCATTCACATTTATAAATTGAGATCTCATAAAAATGAATAATGTGGCATCCTTGAGCACATTAGTTGGGAAGACAGCATTTTGCTTCTGCCTAAAAGAAGTGTCGACCATTTGCAGTTTCACAGCAGGAGGATTAAATCTCCAAACCACTGTTCCAAATTCCAGCATTTGTTATCAGTGAGAAAACCATTTTTCTTCATGTGAGTAGGAGTCAAATAAATCCAAAATTCTAATCCTTTTCCTGGATTAATTTCAGCATCAATTCTGGAATTGACAGGCTGATGCTTTTACACACTTTCCTTGGTGTTCGGTTGTCTATTTACAATTAAGATCAACACACCATTTCATCACAGTCAAAGAACAGAAATGTCTTCAGTTAAAGTCAGTTCAGACCCTTTACTTGCTCTTTTGTTTAATTACAAATGGATTACTTCATCTGAACTGCTGGGTTTCAGAGCTAAAAAGGTGAATGTACTGTTGATTCTTTGCCATTATAGAATGAAAAGTGTTTCTATAACTTAATTTGGTTCATTGTTTTTCAGGATGCAGCTGTAGCCAAAGGGCAGATAATGTACTGCACTATAGGGAATTAACACAGGCATCTTTAATGTGAGCTCCTTCATATTGCTCCATGATAGGATCTCAGCCTTGATTAAATAGGCACAACTTACACATGTGGCAAGATAATACTTTAGTGACTTGCTCACTGAAGCAGAAAAGATTAGTGGCTGTGTTTGTGGGTGGCAGTTTTATGCTGTGAACTACTGTTTCACTGAACACTTGCTAAGATCCAAATGTTAGTTGAGGCCTTTAATGCTATACCTAATTCACAGAGTCATAGATTCTCGGGTAGAAGGGAGCATCATTTTTGGTGATCATCTAGTCTGACATCTTGTATAACACAGATCACAGAACTTCCCCCAAATAATTCCTAGATCATAGCTTTTAGGGGAAAAATACCCTCCAATCTTGATTTTAAAATTGTCAGTGATTAGGAATCCACTACAACCATTGATAAGTTATTCTAATGGTTAATTACTCTGTTAAAAAAATCAATGTCTTATTTTCAGACTGAATTCACCTAGCTTCAGTTTCCAGCCCTTGGATCATGTTATACCTTTCTTTGATAGACTGAAGGAACCCTCTATTAAATATTTGTTCCCCATGTAGATGCTTATGGACAGTAATCAAATCATCCCTTAATCTTCTCTTTGTTAAACTAAATAGATTCAGTTCCTTGAGTCTATTACTATAAAGCATGTTATCTATTCCTCTAAACATTCTCACAGCTCTTTTCTAAATCTTCTCCAATTTAATTCTTCCCAGGATCACATTAACTTTTAGTTTTTTGTTTTGTTTTTTTTTCCATAGTAACACACCAGAATTCATATTCAGCTGATTTATCTATCATGACTCCCCCCAGATCATTTCCATAGTCCTTGATTCCCAGGACTGAATCCCCCAATTCCGAATTTATGGCCTACTTTCATTGTTCCAAAATGAATGCATTTAAATTTAGCCATAGGAAAATTCATATTGTTTGCTTATACCCGGTTTACAAAGTGATCCAAATTGTTCTCTATCAGTGACCTGTCCTCTTAATTATTTTTGTGTCATATGCAAATTTTATCAATGATAATTTTGTTTTCTTCCAAAGTCATTGATAAAGATGTTAAACCAATTCCTGTGGGACCCTACTGGAAATGGGCCTGCTCAGTGACAATTCCCTGTTTACAATTTATATTTTGAGATCTTTAGCCAATTTTTAAACCATTTAATGAAATTACAAAACTAACAACTTTATTATATTAAAAATTCAGATATTTTAAGGCCAAAAGGCACCATTAGATCAACTAGTTTGACCTCCTATGTAACACAAGCCATAGACTTTCATCCAGTTAACTCTTGTGTTAAGTCCAACAATTTCTGTAGTCTTGAATAATGAATGCTACAATGAATATACTATATCCATGCAGTAATGTGATGGCACACATTATCATATATAACCAGGTAATAATAACACAACTTCCATGTTTAGAAATCATCACCCAATACTTAAGAAATTCCAAAACACAAGGTTGCTAACACAATGTTGGCTTGGTTTCAATGTTGCACATCTTATATATTCTGTGATATAGATTAATATGAGTCTATAATGCCATAAGTAGGCCTCACACTGCACTGGTCATTAAGCATTACACATAGCAAAGATGAACACTGATAGCATCTTCCACAATACCTTTTCTTACACCAGTTTCCTAAACCTACTTGAGAGTTTAGCTTATTATTTTTTCCTTCTTCCTCAAAGCCAGAAATCAGTTCTCTTTCTCTAAAATGTCTTAAGTTTGTCCCACCATGAGAAAGCAAAATCCCATGGGAGATCCAAGTTCCCCAGGTCCGCCATCAACCTTTCTGTGCTACTTTGTGTCAATCACTTATTCTCTCTGGGTGCGTCTACACTTGTAAATTAAGTCGACTTAAGCTAAAATCGACCTAAATTTACAAGTGTAGACATAGCCCCTGTGACTGAGTTGTCCCATGTATAAATGAGAGATAATAATCCCTCTTTCCCCCACTTTCCTTTGTCTTATCTCTTTACAGTGTCAATTCTTAAAGATGGAGACTGTCATTTACCAAGAGCATGTGCATTGCCTAGCACAATGAGACTCTGAATATGGTTGGAAATTTTAGACAGTAGAAATAATAATCAGTAAGCATTAAATCCACTCCCCATTTTCTTATTTAAAAGCAAGTTTATTACAGAAAAAAGTGGGAATAATTAAATAAAAGCTAAACATCCTCCAAAAATTTCGAGATATCTAAATTTTTTCCAATCTTAAATCAAGATAAAAAGTTGAAATCTTGAAAATGTTCACAGACTGAAAACCTAAAAAAAAATCAGTTTCAGTCAATTGAAATGATTTGTTTGATAATTTTGAAATGTTGTTTCAATTATGACTATTCTAGTTTTTCACTATTGCTAGCTTAAATTTCAATACAAGTGTCCTTTTTAGAACTAGAAATGTTTTATTTAAAAAATTTAAAAAACGTTTCAACAATTTTGAAATTTTCTTTATGAACCAAAATTTTGTGTTGAAAAATTAATTGAAATCAGCCTTTTCCTTTGAAAAGTTTGTTTCAACAAAAAGTCATTTTTCATTAAAAAATATTTTATCAGAAAATTTCCAATTAGCTCCAGCTGTGCTAGGCTACACACTTATCTTTAAACAAAAAAACAAAAAAACAAAACAAAAAGAAAAAAACAGAAAGAAAGAAAAAAAAGAAAAGTACACCATTATCATTTGCCCAGTATCGAAAAGATGGGGTTTGTGGGTAATCCCTCCTGTAGCCTTTTGCCCAGTTACTGGCACTGCCTTAATTTAAGGCATGCATGATGTAATTTCCTAGAATTACACTTTTCAACATAGGCTTTTATTTAGCAAGTTTCAGGCTGCTCTCACTTTCAGTAGAATAGACCAAAAAAAAAAAAAAATGTCCTTTTATCCACCAGCAGCCTGGGCATATGGAAATCATATGGAGTTTAAGATAAAACTGTCTTGTAAGTTTAGTACACCATATTTTCAGATGCATCTATCTGTCACAGATATGTTAAAGTGAGGCTATAGTCTGAAAAGTGAGTATGTACACACATCTTTTCTTAGAGATATCTTCCCAGGATGAATTCTGACACCTAGCTGCTTACTTTACTAATATAAAATATACCTTTTTCCTACTTTTTATTACAGTTAATGTGACAGAATTAGTCCATCTGAGAATGAGCTGGATTTGATGCTGCCTCATACATTATCAAGGGTGCATAGGAATTTCAAAGGAGCTGAAGTGTCTTAGAAACAGAAATCCTTGAACTTTTGCTTCTCGATCACTTAGAGGCTTTTAAAAATCTCACTCAGAATTTTTAACTGAAAGCTCAAATCCTAGAATCCTTATTACTAGGATGATGCATAAGTCACAAAGACATGAGTTTCACTTTGAGATCTTAGGTTAACTTTTCAAAGTTTTCAGATTAAGAAACAAAGAATGAAATGAGATAATTATGTATATGATTGTGTTTGACTGTAAGCCTAGAACCATACAATGCTGTATTTCCTGGGGCTCTTCAAAGTAGAACCACACTTAAGATTTTTATTTATAAAAACACTACATTTCCAAACCATAAAATATTTTCTTTTTTCCCTTTGGTTTTTATTTTTACTTAATTTCTTGGTTTTCAAAAGTTTTGGGGTGTCTCTTTAAACTATAATAATCTAATGAGAATAAGTTTTGAAGTGTTTCTTTAAACTATAATAAGCTACTGAGAATACACTTCCCCTATTTACAGTATTGATATGTGTTGAGAAACTGCATTCAACATCAAGTGGTAGTAACACTAGTAATACTATTTTTGTATTACAGTAGTGTCTAGGGCTATGTCTACACTAGAAAAGTTAAGTCGACTTTGTTAAGTCAACTTAATAAGTCGACTTAATAAAAGCCCAGTGTGGACCTACAGCATATTGCCTGGAGATGACAAAAACCTTGGGTAATTGACGCAAGATATACCTCAGAAAGAAGCAGTTACAAGCTTTGTGAGAAAATGAGATAAGAAAAAGAAAAAAGCTTGAAACAACCACTTCAAGAGCTGTCAGGAATCCAGAAATACCCACAAATCTCACTGGCAAAGTTCTTTAGTCATAGAGACAGCCATATTCCAGAAGTTACTTTCTGTTGTCCCTAACCATCCAAAATCCTTCCTTATGCAATATACATTTAAATTCCCTCTTCCACACTCTCTCTATCTCTCTAAAATTCCAATAATTCACTCTGATCAGAAGACCCATTGCAAATGCTTGACTTTTAGAAACTGGTGAATAAACTAGCAATAATAAATGCAAGAGTTACACAATACAGAAAGCACATTGTCCACTTATCACAAGCAATGTCCTCATTTATTAAATTCTGTATATCTAAGTGCAGTGTTTTTAAAAGAAATATAATAATCAAACCTTAGTATCATGAGACTTCATTACAGCATTTCTAACTTTGCACCTCTTCTAAGAAAGAGAGAAATGCTTGTATCAATGACAAAATGATTATTAATATTTTCTTAGTGTGCTGGTTTATCCAGTCACTGAATTTCTATTGTTGACAGATATCTTGGTTCCATCTGGCCATGAATTTTGTATGATTGGTTCTTTTGTTACTAATTTTATTTTGGTTGTATTGTATAGAATCTATTGCAAGTTCTTTTTTGGAAGGCACCATATAAATAGTTTGAAAAAATGTTAAAGAAAATTATCTGTAATATATATTGGCACGGTGTAGGGCTTAACGTATATTTCAAAATCATTTAAATAAACTACAAATTAGATGTATCAAAAGGTGAATTGAGGTTTAGAGCCCATGCTGATATTTGTAAACTTTTAAGAGAATGATTATTATTATTTGTAACAAGCATATTGAGAATCTACTGTCACCCCAGCAATCAATGGGTAGAAATTCTTTTTTAAAGAATTGTTTTACTTCACAAAGGCCTCTGTTGGAAGGAGTTTTGTCTGTCTGTTAATTTAATGGCTTTATTAGTATATTAGAAACTATACGCTCACAGTTCATGACCAGCATAATGACTAAAACATTCAGTAGAATCAATCAAAGCCAAAAAGATAAAGATTTGAGGTCTGGGGCATTGACCTTCACCTTAAACCAATTATATCAGAAGAAAATGACAAATAACTAGCACAAAGTAAAAATGTTGGGTATCTATTTGTTCTTTTCATATGCTGGTAAAGTACAAATGCTGATGTATACTAAGAATAGTTCATATTTTCAAACCTATAACAGTGGCAACATAAAATCTAAAAACAAGGCTATTGCTGCTATTTAGTTCTTCACCCTATTCACAAAGTTACACCTTGCACAATATGTCTCTAAGGAAAACATGAATATTGGCAGTAATAATGTAGAAAATCTGATGTAACCATCAAATGTAAGCAAAGAAAACAATTCCTGAAATTTACAGCAATTTAATATGGGAGATGACCACTGAGCTATTAGCAATTAAGAGTGAGAAAGGCGGGTTAAAGTAGTAGTCTAGAGGAGTGAAACCATATAATAAAAAATCCTTTTTCAGATACCAAGATAAATCCATGTAATTGTTATTTCATTTTCTTAACGTGGTTGTTTGTATCAACTTGTCTAACTCTTGAATAACAAAACACAGCTTCAAAGAGAAACTGCAGAACTCAAACTTATATGCAAATTTGACTCAGTTGTCTTGGGGTTAAACAGGGACTATGGATTTTTCTCTCATTACAACAAGTGATTTGACCTCACCATCCTCTGTGTGCTGTTCCCCAGTGTTTGAATCCTAATATCTATTTTGATTTGCTGTTACAGCCTGACCTGATCCTGTGTCATACGCTCCCCTGCATTTGATTTCCTCCCATTCTGTAACTTTCCCATCTTCAAAGCGTCTGACGAAGTGGGATTTTCTCCCACGAAAGCTCATGCGATAAATAAATCTGTTAGTCTTTAAAAGTGCCACAGGACTCTGTTGTCTTTCTTGAATGCACGTAACAGTATAGGCAGGGGCATTCAAAGGAAAATGAAAATGAACGGTAAATGAATGAACAAAGATGCAACTAACCAAAATCTTCAAAGAATCAATAATGACCTACTTTCATTTAGAAGACCCTGGCAGTCCAGCCCAGTGACTGGAGAATGAATCTATTATAAGCGTTAAATAGCTCTTATGGTATTCCAATGGCTGCATGGAACTGTTAAGTGAAAGCCTTTTTTATCTTAATATTTTTAGGACAACATAAACTTTCATAAACTCATTAACTGGAAATGATGATAGTATTCTCTAAATAAATTACCTTAGTTCTAGGGCGACTTAGCCATAGGGGTTTTGGTGTAAAGTTTATCCTTGCTCCAAACATTGGCAATTTGACATTGACATTGACAACCTCTTCTGGAGTAGTGATCATTTAGAAGATTAGGGTAGTTTTTTATCCATTATTTGTTTGTTTAGGATTTTTCGCCTATCTGTTTTGCTTCGGATCTTGAAAATTCCATTACAAAATAAGACAGAATCAACGTTCCTTTCATTAAAATACTCCAAAAAAAGAGGAAGAAATAAAAAGGATTGTCAAAACATAGATCCTACAGTGTATTAAAAAAAGAAAAAGAAGAAGGCGGCACGGTTGGCATTGATATTTTGTTTTGTTGCCAACAGAAACCCACTTGTTCTCTTGTCAAACAAAATGACAAAATGGGAACACTTCTAATTCTGCTGGCCTAGCCAATTCTAATGCCCACTGTATCCTATCCAGCATTAACACTTGTCTAGCTAATTGAAAGAGAAACTCTACTTTCCTTCTTCAACCCCATTAATTTCAGGTCTTCTCTACATAGAAAGTTATTGCATTGCAAGCCAGGATACGAATCTGCAGCACACCAGTTTCCCACATAGTAACGTTCTTTTTGGAAACTGCAAGTCCCGGAGTACTTTGAAATAGTAATACATTAAGTTGCATTCCTGGACTTGCTGAGCACAGTGGTAGTCTCGTTGGATAAAAATGAATTCTGTAAGAATTAGGCCCTTTTTTTCGTTCAGTCCCACGAGATGCTGAGCACATTTACTTTCTTTGAAATTAGTAGGATCTGCAGGTATTCAGCACCTCTCCAGATCAGACACGTGTTTGCCATAGGGTTAGATTGTGGAATTAGTCTTAGCCCAAACAGCTACAAAGCTAGTTTTATCACCTTAGTACAATCCCGAGTCTGTAGACCTGGGCTCTGAGACTCTCTGCCACAGACATATCCTGAGAGGATGCATTCCACCATGCAGGTTATTCCATAAAGGGGATTAACCCGAGCAACCCATACTCCTCCATGTACCACAGGTCACCACTGAGATCTTTGGCTATGTCTGCACTACAAAAAGTTAGGTCAACTTAGTTAACCCGACCTAAAGTCAATCTTATTAGGTCGACTTAACAAAGTGGTTTCCCTGAACGGGGACTTAGTAAGTCGACCTAACTGCCCCTAGGTCAACCTAATAAAGTGGACTTAAGCGTCCACACTGTGCTCAGGCCAACCTAAGGAGTCGACTTAAGGATTAGGTCAACCTAACCGGTGGTTCTTATTAAATCAACTTCAGGAATTTCTTACATCGACTTAATGAAAACCTGGTGTGGACAGGGACTAAATTAGGTCGACTTAAGCCTCCTTAAATTGACCTAACTTGCAAGTGTAGACATAGCCTTTAACACTGTTCTTTGAATACTGTTGGTGGTATGCATTGCCAGCCATTTATAATTCAATTAATGTTCTTCATGAGAAGTGTCCATTTTTAATTCTCAGTTTCTATTTCCATCTAGTATCTTTCTCACCTTTTTACTGCCAGTCTGTGCCTTCCAAGGGCTTGGTCAGGCAAATATGTTGAGAAATTTTTTATAGATGGATAGATAGATAGATAGATGTTGATGGAAAGCAATAAAAACATCATTGGCTAACATGTACATAACCCTTAAGAGTACATTAAAAAAAGCAAGAAAGAAAAAAAGCAATACTGAAAAAACTCATCAGAAGTCAGACCAGGAAATAAAATAATTAAGCTCCTACAACCTTGCTCAACCAACTAGTGCTCCTTCACATGAGTAGCTGAACTGAAATTAATAGTTTTATTCATGAGAGTAAAGGTCCTGAATCAGGTCCTCATGGCCCTGCAGTTTAAAATCATTAAAACCAATAGAAGGTGCAGGGTGTTTAACACCTTTGAAAATCAGGCCTAATGTCTAGAAACTAACTTAATTGTCTTTCTTCCAAGGCCAAACAATGTTCTCTATCAGCATCCATTTCTACAGATTTCAGCACAAAACGTGCTGCTATTTTACTTCTTAAGAATTTCTTTCATACTATCAAGGGGTATTTTTGCAGCCACAATTTCAATGGTGACAAGTTCCAGAGGTCAATTTCAATGTTATTACTCGTGTGAAAAGTGGTACAGGATCAGACCATACATCTGTACAAGGGAAAGCTTATGATATAGAAGCACTGATGAAGAACAATATAACCTCGTATTTTTCTGGAGTCTAAGGTCTTGGACTTCCTCTTGCCTATCACTATACGTATCATCTGTACAAGATTTTTCTAAGGTTCTTCTGACTGTGATACCTAAGAGCCTAAGGTATACATCTACAGGGGGTTCTAGTTACACTGAGTATGTCAACAATTACACAGAGCTGAGAAAAGAGAGCTAGCTTTGAGTTGGATGTGGAGACAGAGGCCTTTCCTACCATATAGAAGGACCAAATAATGTTTCATTATTCTGTAACTGCTGAGTCACTCTATATAGGCTTTCTGTAGAAATATGGGGGACAGGCCAAGGGCCTTTGAAAACAATGGGAATCTTTCCATTTTCATTCATTCCTGTTCTGACCTACAGTTATAATTGGTTTTGATTGTTTTTTAGTTTATTATATTCTCTTTTATTTTCTGTTCTCACAATTGTCAATAAAACATTCTTTTGTTAAAGACCTCCTGAAGTGGGCGTCTAAACTGTTAGCTGGCATAGGGAGTACTAGCATAGGGAGTTTTTGGGGGCCTGACTTTGCAATATGTACTCATGCTGAACAGAAGTTACATGGGAATTAGTATCACTGGATTTGGCTCGCTTAACTGGGATATGTCTTTGATGTGCCACTCTGGGTAATGTTACAGAAGTGATGGGTAATGAGATGGAGAAGGTGGGACTTGTCCGGGCATTGAAAGCACTGCCCATGATTAGGGGAAGCATGGAGCTGCTCTTCTCCAGGGGAGCACTAAGAAGCATTTACAGAGCTGTCAAGTGTAGGGTTACTGAATCCATCACTACAGTCTTTTTAATAGAGTGCCCTATAATCCCCACACCACTCACTGACCCCATGGGTTGGTGAATACAGCAGAAATATGGCACTTCTGTTGTAGTTGTGACCCTAGGCATTCAGCAGATTTTTCCCCACCTCATGCCTTCAGATGCCTGAGCTGCTCTTCTCCTTCCCTGCATTGTGAGCCACTCGATTTAAAATGAGAATGCTGTGCATTCAGTACACTATTCCTTGGCACACCTTCTGAGCATGATGATCCCCTCCGACTAGTGAACCCTTTTGTCTGTCAGGCTGAATGGAAAATTCCCTAAAGGAAATTGGCCAATTATGATACAAGCCAAAAGCAATTTACCAGTGCAGAGATTCTCTGGAAAAAGCAGACTAGACTATTTTTGCTGTTTATTCCCCTTTGAAACTGCAGCCGTGGAGAGTAAACATATTTTCCTTTATGTGCATTTATGATCTCAGTTCTCAGTGTCTAGCAAAGCCATTGTGCATGCAGTGCAATGCACAAGCAGCCAGAGCCTCAGCAGAGGTGACGTCAGTGTTTCCCCACTTTCACAAAGCTGCCCAAAGGACACTAATAATGTCATTTATTATAAATAGATCATTACCGCTATAGCTAAGCACAGTGGCTTCACAGTGGTAATTTTACTCAGTTTTTCTTCCAGTCACTTTAATCACATTCCCCTTTCCCATTGCCACCTCTCTGTTTTATTTATTGGTGATCTGGGTGGCTGGGGGATACTTTTAGCATTAAGAACAAGGCAAGAAACAATGGGAACGCACAGAAATTGAGGAATTAGGGTTTTCCCCAGCCTTCTGAAGCAGCTATTTATTTATTTCAAGGAGAAGCCATTTCTGGCCTTTCTGCTTAAGAAGAGAATCATCACACTAAAGCCTAATAAGAAGTACATTTGACTTGTAAAGTGTTCAGTCTGAAAAAGAACAGCGCCAAAAAATGTGTAAAGTGACCATAGTCATTTGAAAGGGATGCTCTCAGAAAGTTGTTCCATACGTTCCACCATGCTCACTGAAGTTTTCGATTATCTATGTGTCCAGAACAATAAACACCCTACATTTTATTACAGAAACTTCATTATCAATTATTTAATGTAGACAAGGGTATTAATCTTTCTCATTCCCCTAAAATCTCTGGTTGAACAGTTCAGATCAATCTCAAACTGATAGCAACTAAAGGCTGTTCCTCTCTGATGTAGCCTACATTGGTTTCAGTATCATACCCAATGTAGTAGGCATCCACAAGCCAATGAAGAGTCAGCATAATTAGCACTCTCATCAGCGTAGCTATCGACATTACAGATTGAGAGATGGAAGCACCTCTTTAATCTAGAGTGGATAGCTCAGTGCACTCAGTTCTATAGCCTACATTGATAGGGCAGGGACAGACAATTTAGACTCCTGCTAATTGTTGAGTTGAGTGATCATAGGATGGTTAAGGAGCTTGCAAGAGATCTATTTGATTCTATATCCATTTCCAACTTACTGGATATAACAACAAGAGCCTCACAGTGCCCTTCACAGATTTTCTGTTTAGGAAGCATAGCTTTTGAAGGCACAATACTCCAGTACCACATTTGATTTCAGTGGGGATTATCCGTACGGGCAGGTGCTCGAGAACCTTAGTAAAATTCCACAATCTGGCTCTTGATGTTGTTTACTTTAAGTTATAAGTTATATTAAAAAATAATTTGGAGTATGTAAGATAAACCGGTATTCTTTACCACATAAGTATTTGTTGGGTATATAGAATTATTTTTTCTTAATTTTTCTTAATTGGATGCCTGACCAAAACCAAACAAACAGAAGCAATGTATTACAAAAACAGCATTTAAAATTGTATATTAATTTCATGTTGTATAGAATTCTGAAGGTTTGTAAGAACCTCAACTATTTTATTTATTTATTTTGTCCAAAATTGTCCATGAACTGCTAATGCTCATTTGTTAGGTTTACACTCTTCCAAAAATTGCTCAGGTTAAT
The DNA here is from genome assembly GCA_007922175.1 of Pelusios castaneus. NCBI lineage: Eukaryota > Metazoa > Chordata > Testudines > Pelomedusidae > Pelusios > Pelusios castaneus. The sequence continues at coordinate 11,534,111 of ML685794.1, forward strand.
TCATGTTTTAAGTGCTTCTCCTTTTGACTAAATTATTTGTCATTATGTTGTCATAATAAAGCCTCATGCAAAAAAAAGTCAAAAAGGGGGGGGGAGGAAGGAAATTATCCTTGCTGATATATCACAAATTTGGAAGGAAGCCTTCAGCTTACAGTAGAGAAATCCCACAGATTCCTGCTCAATCTAGCAAGGAGTTCTACATGACACAGGCAAGTGTGCAGTCGAGAGCCACAACACATCGTTCTAATGTTCTAAACAGTCCAAGAAAGAATTAAATTTACACTGCTTTCCCAATTTCCCAGTCACTCTTTTCATCCTTGGCATTTCTCTGGTCTCATTTTGTTTGGGTTTGGAACCCAGTTCCCTGACTGCTGATTTGCACAAGTAACACAGTGGAATATGTGAGTATTCAATACCAAAGAACAAACTTGAAATTCCTTAACAAAATGCTTAAATGTTATTAAATACATATATATATATATATATATATATATATATATATATATATTCTGTAAGATATCAGCACAGCTCTGTAACTCATTTAGAGTCCAACACACTTCTCCAGAAACAGTTCTGGTGCTTTTCTGCAAGGCTCTGGTCTGTAGATTAATTGCAGTGAATTTAAAACAAACAAACAAACAAAGCCACGCAACCGAGAGACTCGCCCTCTCCAATACTTAAATTTGTCCATGGTATATGTGGAACTTCCTATTGGGAATTACAGAGAATATCATTCTGCAGTTCAAAAAAGGTCCTTGTTTTAATAGAGCAGTCTAACATTATTTGTAACAATAATTTGTCCCCTTAACCAACAGCAATACAGCAAACTATATCTGTGATAGTTTACAGCCTCCGCCTGTTGTTGAGGAAGTTGAAAACACTCTGTGTTGGCAGAACCAGCTCACTTGCCACGTAGAGAGATAATTGATCCTTATTTAATAGACTAAAATGTAACAACTAGCCAAGCACTAACACTGTTCTTCCTTACTTCTTTTCTTGTCTCTGTTTTATTTTCATTGGCCATTTTACTTTCTGAAAGCTAAACAAAGAGGTCAGAGAAATTGCACCTTTTTCCTTCAGAAATATGCCTGATATGCTTTGGTTAGGAACCTTCTGTAAAAATGGGCTCACTTAATATGCACCCTCACACACTGCCAATCATTGATTTTATGATTTATCAGAGCCAGTACCTTTCAAGACAAATATTTGTTTATAGTGACAAAAGAGGTCTTGTGCAACATGATTCATTCTCTATTTACCACATAGGCATACAAACAATAAGGAAATAGGAAGAAATTAGGAACATCGGCATAGAATCTTGGTGATCATTCTGGGAGAATTTAGACTATATAGGTCTGGAGATTCTGGTAAATGTTTTACCCCAGAGTATGACTTTCTAAAAAGTAGGTAGGTTATATTGTTTGGGAGCCTGACGGGTAGCAAAAATTAAATTAATGGGAACTCAAGGCAGTTAGATCATATCGTGGGCTTAGACATATCTATTCAGATGTGTCTAGACAAAACAGCTAAAATTGATCTCTCCTCTGACATGAGAATGATTATTTTCAAACAAATCTAACTTGTCCTGTTACAACTGGCGGTTCTCAATCAATTAATATTCTTGTGTTCAGTTGTAGCAGACTGTATTCAGGCAATTGTTATCAGACAGCCTCCTACAGAGCTCCATTTAGCATACAGTTTATAGCACTGGTCAAAATCACATACTTTTTGGTATTTGACACTTCAGTGCTCTGTCATTTTCCCCTGCTTTTAATAATTCTGCTTTTTTGGTGAGCATTGAGGGTATGATCCTGTTCCCCTTCAAATCAATGGCAAAACTTCCACTGGTGTTAATGGTACAGAATCATGTCTTTACACTCTAGCATTTTGTTGTTTATGTAACTATGCATTAAATGGCTTTATTTAAAGATCAAAACCAAGATAAAAATGATCTCTTTTTTATTCTGAACATGAATATAATAGAAAATACTACACTGAAATACAAAAATGTGCAAATTAATTAACTGAATTTTTATTTATTCTAAATTCTTACTGAATTTCCTGAAGCTGCCTGAGCAAAAAAAAAGGAAAGGGAAACAGAAGATAATTTTAGGCATTGTGATCTTCTCCTGATCAAATGCCATGAGCAGGGAGGGGGGCGGGGGAGACACCACCAGTATGTTTTTGAACAATAGTTAGATATGTCACAGAACAGCGTTTTGAGCAGCTGAACACTTTTATTATGATTATTTTATTTATATCAGCATCTAGTCAGGTGTAGGCTGCTGATGATTAGATAATAACTGAGTAAAACTGTTGCTGTGTAGGAATGTGAGGTGTAGCTCTAGACAAGAAATGGATCACTTTCCATATTGGCAGTCAGGGCCCTGGACTGCAGCGATAGAAAGTGAGGTGTAGCAGCTTGGGCTGTCCCTGTAGTGCAGAAACCCTCCTTCCAAAATACAGGCTGACTTTTCACTTCCACAGCTACTCCCCATATGCTAAGAGCCGCTCCATACAATACAGAAGGATTCTCGGTCTCTAGAAAGAACCACTGAAAGATGACTCGGGGAGAAATGAACTTCCCAAGGCACTCTTTGCTCTGAATCACTCCACCTATTCCATCACCCTTGGATGGCCTTTTGGTTCTGGTGTGGATGACTACCTGAAGGCAGCCCTGGACATGGTGGGTCCTGTCCATACAGCAAATATGGCAGTGGGGGAGGGAGGAAGAACAATAGGCACCAAATTCTTTTCTCTGTGAGAATCCATAGAAAAGCAATAGGGATTAAAAGCAGCCATTAAAAAAAAATTCTACAGTATTTTACAATGTTTTCCAATATTTAACATAGTTAAATCTTCTGAAATATAGTAAGGATGTGTAATTCTTATATGGGAATTGGGAATCTTACTGTTCTGCAACATAGTAGGGTGTGTTATTCTTCTATGGGAACCTTACTGTTAGATTTCTCATCTGGGAAACTGATTCACTGGGTTCTGTTTCTTGTTGATCAGCTGCAGTAATTCTCAATGCCTTACTCCTCTGTTTTGCCTCCCTGCACATTTCTGGAGGGGAGTAGGCATGGTATTGAAATAGACATGAATCCGGCTCTCTGAGGGATGGAGGAATGTAAATACACCCACAAACTCAAACAAATATGACAGGTCTGATTACAGATCTGTCAGACTTGACAATGTTTCTGTAATGATGGCTCATAGCAGGAAAAAAACAAAAGCAAGCAAACAAACCTTCATCCCTCCCCCAGCTTCTTGTAGTCCTAAAGGTGTTTGGACATAGTAAATTCTCCACAGCTGTATAGAAAGGGCTGAAATAAAATACAGTTCTTTCTGTTTGTAATCAAGATAATTTTGATTCACTGGTGACTAATAGAAAATAATACAAATAAAATACTTTTTCAAGATTTATATTATTGCCTGACTCTTAAAATGCAGTAAATATCAGGTGCTGCTGTTCTGTTGAGAAAGACTATCATTAGTGCACATTTCTGACTCACACTTTATTTGCAAAATGTTTTTAATTCCTCTTTATACTTCACAAGATCCTACAGCAAAATTGACCTGCAACACAGCGCCCTCTGGTGCATGCACAAAGAAAAGTAAAATAGATAAGGTGTTTTAAGATACAAAATGAACTAGATTCAAAATTTTAAACCTCTTACAAGTTACCAGCAATTTGACTGAATATACAGGCAACTAAATAAACAAGCTTTTACATTTATCTAATCCACTGCTCCATATTTTCAAAAGAGCCAGAAACTACCACAGAATAATCTGTGCGAAATAGCTACCCGTGTAAATCATTATGGGGTGAAGTGGAGATTTTGGGAATAAGTTATGGGAGAAGCTGCCATCTGGTCTGTATAGTATTGATGAAGCCTTAGCTGGAGAATAACTGTCTGACTATATCCAGAATATCAAGCAAGAAAAATGTCTCCCCTGTCAAACTTTCCTTCTTTTCCCTTTGTCTCTCGAGACCCCTTTTCCCCCTTCTTCCCCTTTACCTAATGGTGATGACTCTACCATTCCATTATATTCTGCGTTCTGCTTCCCACTTCCTTTGTAAAAATAATATATTTATTAATGTACAGCAGTGCGACGAAATAAGCAATTCAAGACAAGAATGATGTGATTCTTTAGTGCTGACTCATCAAAATGGAGGATTGGCAGGCTGCAGACAAACAGCAAAAGCAATTCTGAAGTGAAATCCGAATTTTCAAAATTGGCCTCTGACTTTTGGGGCCTCCATTTTTGTCTGTTCAACCATAATCAGGCAACCATATGCCTGATTTCAGAAGGGCTGATAACCCACAACTCTAGGCTATAGCAGTTATGGGTGTTTGGTATTGTGAAAAATCAGGTCCTAAGAAATGAAGAATAAAGAATTAAAAGCTGCTTTTGGAAACAGAGGCCTACTTATATTTAAAATCTTTGGGCCAGCTTGAGCAATCCTTACTGAGGCTGGCTGAAATCCTGGCCCCACTGAAGGGTACTCTTCTGGGTGAACAAAGGTGTTACAATCTCTCCCTTGGCAATTAGCGAAGAGAAATGAATGTCTAAGGACATTTTGGGGAGTTAATGTTACTTCGGAGGAATTTTGGGGAATATGTGGTCACTGTCAATTCTTTCCAGCTCAATTTTATCAGTCATCAAAATCTCTTAAAATATGACAAGAAACAGCATAAGCCAGCAATCCCATGATATACAATGCAAAACTGATCCTACATATACCTTAGCAATGATTTTGTTTATGAATTTATTCCCTCATCTGAGACTTTCCCTTTAAAAGAAAGCAACCTCTTGTTATTTATGTACAACTTCTAAGGACGATAGCTATGTAATTGCTTTCTGTTTGCTTCATACCTGTAAATCTTGTATCTTGTGCTAAATCCCTGTTGACTTCTGTCCACAAAATCTGTGTATTCCTGTGAGCGATGGAAGGGTCCCTTATCAGAGAGGAGCCAGTCGAAGGAGCTTGTGGCATGCTGATCCGAAACAGCAGCAACCGCTAAAACCCAGCAATGAAGACTCAGTGCTATCCACTCCCATAGAGCCATCAGAGAGAACAATTCAGCACCAGCGCTGCATCGCCATATCATGCTTCCACTGTGGACTTAGAGTCTTCATTCTCTTAGCTGTCTTTCAACACCTAGACAAAATGCACAGTCAGTTAGGTAAGTACACACTAGTCATGCCTTGGAAGCCAACACGTTTCCTTTCTGTCAGGAGCTGGTCCGAGAGGTAACTGTAGCAGGACCGCTTGGAACTAGTGACCATAATACAATAGCATTCACCATCCCTGTGGGGGGAAGAACACCTCAACAGCCCAACACTGTGGCATTTAATTTCAAAAGGGGGAACTATACAAAAATGAGGGGGATAGTTAAACAAAAGCTAAAAGGTAGAGTGACTAAAGTGAAATCTCTGAAAACTGCATGGGCGCTTTTTAAAGACACCATAATAGAGGCCCAACTTCACTGTATACCCCAAATTAAGAAACACTGTAAAAAAACCAAAAAAGAGCCACCATGGCTCACCAACCATGTAAAAGAAGCACTGAGAGGTAAAAAGACTTCCTTTAAAAAGTGGAAGTCAAATCCTAGTGAGGCAAACAGAAAGGTGCACAAACAGTGCCAGCTTAAGTGCAAGAGTGTAATAAGAAGAGCCAAAGAGGAGTTTGAAGAACGGCTAGCCAAAAACTCCAAAGGTAATAACAAATTGTTTTTTAAGTATATCAGAAGCAGGAAGCCTGCCAAACAACCAGTCGGGCCCCTTGATGATGATAATACAAAAGGAGCGCTTAAAGATGATAGAGTCATTGCAGAGAAACTAAATGGATTCTTTGCTTCGGTTTTTACGGCTGAAGATGTTAGTGAGATTCCCAAACCTGAGCCGGCTTTTGTAGGTGACAGATCTGAGGAACTGTCACAGATTGAAGTGTCACTAGAGGAAGTTTTGGAATTAATTGATAAACTCAACATTAACAAGTCACCGGGACCAGATGGCATTCACCCAAGAGTTCTGAAAGAACTCAAAAGTGAAGTCGCGGAACTGTTAACTAAGATTTGTAACCTGTCCCTTAAAATGGCTTCGGTACCCAAAGACTGGAAGTCGGCTAATGTAACGCCAATATTTAAAAAGGGCCCTAGAGGGGATCCCAGCAATTACAGACCGGTAAGTCTAACGTCGGTACCGGGCAAATTAGTTGAAACAATAGTTAAGAATAAAATTGTCAGTCACATAGAAAAACATAAACTGTTGAGCAATAGCCAACATGGTTTCTGTAAGGGGAAATCGTGTCTTACTAATCTATTAGAGTTCTTTGAAGGGGTTAACAAACATGTGGACAGGGGGGATCCAGTGGACATAGTGTACTTAGATTTCCAGAAAGCATTTGACAAGGTCCCTCACCAAAGGCTGTTACATAAGTTAAGTTGTCATGGGATAAAAGGGAAGGTCCTTTCATGGATTGAGAACTGGTTAAAAGACAGGGAACAAAGGGTAGGAGTAAATGGTAAATTCTCAGATTGGAAAAGGGTAGCTAGTGGTGTTCCCCAAGGGTCGGTCCTAGGACCAGTCCTATTCAATTTATTCATAAATGATCTGGAGAAAGGGGTAAATAGTGAGGTAGCTAAGTTTGCAGACGATACTAAACTACTCAAGATAGTCAAGACCAAAGCAGATTGTGAAGAACTTCAAAAAGATCTCACAAAACTAAGTGATTGGGCATCCAAATGGCAAATGAAATTTAATGTGGATAAGTGTAAAGTAATGCACATTGGAAAAAATAACCCCAACTATACCTATAATATGATGGGGGCTAATCTGGCTACAACAAGTCAAGAAAAAGATCTTGGAGTCATTGTGGATAGTTCTCTGAAGATGTCCGTACAGTGTGCGGAGGCGGTCAAAAAAGCAAACAGGATGTTAGGGATCATTAAAAAGGGGATAGAAAATAAGACTGCAAATGTATTATTGCCCTTATATAAATCCATGGTACGCCCACATCTCGAATACTGTGTACAGATGTGGTCTCCTCATCTCAAAAAAGATATTCTAGCACTAGAAAAGGTTCAGAAAAGGGCAACTAAAATGATTAGGGGTTTGGAGAGTGCCTCGTATGAGGAACGATTGAAAAGGCTGGGCCTCTTCAGCTTGGAAAAGAGGAGACTGAGGGGGGACATGATAGAAGTATATAAAATTATGACTGATGTGGAAAAAGTGGACAAGGAAAAGTTGTTTAAATACTCCCATAATACAAGAACCAAGGGTCACCAAATGAAACTGATAGGTAGCAGGTTCAAAACAAATAAAAGGAAGTTCTTCTTCACACAACGCACAGTCAACTTGTGGAACTCCTTACCTGAGGAGGTTGTGAAGGCTGGGACTATAACAATATTTAAAAGGGAACTGGATAAGTTCATGGGGGCTAAGTCCATAAATGGCTATTAGCCAGAAAGGGGTTAAGAATGGTGTCCCTAGCCTCTGTTTATCAGAGGATGGAGACGGATGGCAGGAGAGTGATCACTTGATCATTGCCTGTTAGGTTCACTCCCTCTGGGGCACCTGGGCACTGGCCACTGTCGGTAGACAGATACTGGGCTAGATGGACCTCTGGTCTGACCCAGTACGGCCTTTCTTATGTTCTTATGTTCTTATGTTCAGCTTAAAGAGGCAGTGTCCTTTATTTTTATGACACGATATATTAGCATAAACTTCAATAGACTAATAAACAGAACAAGGTGTAATTACTCAGTATTCTTTAGAACTAATTTACTCTCATCATATATCAGAAGTGCTATTCCCCTGTTGTATGGAAACCACTTAAACCCCTACAAACATGCACATAACGTTCCAATGACACACACATGTATATATATAGAAGCTGAGAAGGCTGGTCAAGTGGACAGAACAATGGACAGTATAGAAAGTGGAGTTTAGATAGGGGTTTATTAAGGGTATTCGCAATAGTTTTTAAGCATAGAGTTAGAACAGATTAGGCCCAAGTAAGGAACCAATTTTCAAAGGTCTCTGCATTCCTTGCCCAGCAACAAACAACTTGCACCTATATTTGAACCTATGCCAAGAACTCAGGCCGTCACAATACCTAGAACTACTCTGCCGTCTCTATACCAAGAATTCGGCTGCCCACAGACTGAAAACTAGGACGCAAAGCGCCCGTCTGCAAAAGGTGTAAAAACGTCAGCAAAAAAAGGTGTTAAGACAAAAGTGGGGGCAAGAGGGATTAAAACCCTATAAATATAGCCCCGCATCCCCAGGAGGGGGGTTAGCGATAAAGCTCTGTGGTCTCATGATGCCCCGATCTCTGGGCTTGCCCTTGGGTCGCTGGCCAGTGAGGACCATGGTAGCTAGGGCAGAAGCGTCAGCACCCCTGATCCAGGCAGGTGACGGGACTGGCATGAAGGAGCGGACCAAAAAGGTCAGACCACGATCCTAGGTGTGACAGATCTGACACGTTGGCGTTGAGCTTGGTGAGTAACTAGTTACAAGCACACAGAGACCTCGGTGATTTTTGGTTCATGGTAGCTACAGATCTTTGAAGCAGTAACGGGAAGTATCTAGCACCCAGGGTCCTTGGGCAAGGACCAAAGCAGTTTAGACCCCTGAGCCTGGGAGGACAGGTTGGTTAGGGATAAGGTTAGGGAACACATAGGTTAGAACCCCGAGCCTGGGAGGACAGGTTGGTTAGACTGCAATCCCCTTTAAAGGTAGGGGCAACAGCAGTGTAATAAGAGTAGCTTTAGCATTTAACTTGGGCATTAAGTCCCACATGTAATCTTTGCCTTTAAGACTTGCTGCTATATAAGAAACATAAGGAAACTGCATCACAGCATAAGGCACACACATAAAGATCTTTGCTCTAAAAACCGCATCTCTGTATCTCTCTCTCTGGTGCCTGTCACACTGTTGCTAGACAGGAAACGCAAGTCTGTGAAAAATAAAACTCTTTTATCTACTACCCTTTTGGTGATTTCTTTCCTATTTCTCCTGTCACTATTAATCTCTCTTGTGGCCACTTCATTTTCATTCCCTCCTTCATGAAAAAAACACCCAGCCCTATTAATGTTTGTGTGGGTTATCGGCGGGTTCGGTCCCATACTCTATTGCTCATACACCCTGACTTCTTTTGCTTTAATAAAGGCCTCCAAACAGTCACCAGATAAAGGTAGAGGTATAACCTCTACGGCCAAAAGAACCCTGGTCCCCACGCAATTCCCGATGAATAACATCCCGGGGATGGACCTTAAACAGGAGCGTGTCGAGACAGATTTAGGAAACCTGGGTTCAATTATTGATTCCACCACAGACTTTCTGTGTGACCATGGAAAAAGTTACTTAATCTTTGTGTGCTTCCTTTATTCACAAGGTATTTGTGGGGATAAAATCCATTTATGTTTGTGATTTCCTCTCAGATCCTATGTGCTGTAGGGTTTAGAGGTACCTAGATTGATTAAAACCATGCAGTTGTTACCTTCAGTTAATTTTGAAACAGCATGTAATTGAATAGAGTCTGAGTCTGTGATGGTCTTTTTTTTCCCCTAGTGGATTTATTTACAAATAAAGATGTAATTTTAATTCATATTTAAATATGACAGAACCTGTTATCATTTTTACAAGGGCATCTGCTGTGAAATTTTTGTGTCGGCCAGGAATATGATATTTAACACCAATGCCTTTATCTACAAACATTTCCTCAATGAAATATATTTTCATATGAAACATGTACTGCAGTTAAACATTTTCTAATTATTAGTCCATTAAAAGAGAGGCACTGCAAATGAATAGAGATGTTCCATGCACTTATTCTAGACAGTACGTTAGTTATTCTAAATGTCCTGCTATAGATCACAAATGCACCAGAAAGACAATTGACTCCAGCATGGAGCAGTGGATTTGACCAAAGCAGGGCCTATAAGGCAGAGGATATAAGCATTATCCTGTTCTTAGTAACCAAAGGAACAGTTAATGTTTATTATCCTTGTCTCCGGCATGAATGTGACTATTGACCTTTTTGTCTCTGATCCTGCAAACACACACGTATAACTTTAAGCATATGAATAATTTCATTAAAGAAAATTAGACTATTTGCATGTTTCAAATTAAGCAACTGCAGGTAATTTGTGGTCATCAGATATGGACTGCATTGCAAATCCTTTTTCCATTATAATTTGTGAATCTTGTTTAATTACTCACGTGGAGGCTTAGATACCCCAAACACTTCCAGTTTCTGTATGCCAGCACACTGCATGAATACATGGTTGTTTTCTTCCTATATTTGTAATTTTTCTCTGCCACAATCTGAACACTAGTAAATGTGATGTTACATTGTTCAGCGAACTGCATGACAAATGTATAAGTCAGAGGGAAACTGAAGTGACCCTGAAAAAATAAAGTTTATAACAATGCAATCTTGACCCTCCCTATGCTAAAGCTGCTATGGTATTTGGTTACTTGATGATTTCCTGTTCACTCTTGAGTTCCAATTTAGAGTAAATAAAGAAGTTATGATAGCAGCATTCTATCCAGAAGAGTAATTTCAACAGACACTGCCTGGCTTCTCTATCCCCACAGAGCTGAAGTCTCACGAAGCTCCCAAGAGGGCTGTGAAGAACAGAACTATGTTACAAAGGCAGCTATGTTCTCTTTATCCTCCTGGGAAGACTCTAAAGGCCCCAGGCAGTTTTCCATCACAGATGGCTGCAAATGGGAGCATAGGGGACTCTAATTTTTAGTTACCTTCCCTTGACAACTGTCTGAGAGTTAAGTCACTGAGTTCTTTTATATTACCTTTTCATGAAAAAAAAAATTGCAATAATGAAAGACAAGAAGTTTACTCTTCTGGATGCTTTTTTCAAACTATTAAATTATAGTGATGACTCATTGAGCACATTTTTAGTTTAAAAAGGTAGATTGAATGTTAGAAAGCTGATTATTATGTGCTTCTATTTTCCTATACCTCGAATACACACTTGAATAAGTGCTATAAAGTATCCAGTATTATAACTTGTTATGATGCTACACCTAACAGAGTATCATAAATCAAATATCTGCATAATAGTACTAAAGGAGCCTGTTATAGTCTGTGAAGAAAACAGTTTACTTTTTTAAAATGGTCTCTATATTCTAGTCTTAAAAAGGAGTTTAAAGATGTGTTCGCTCCTTAGAGATATTGTAGTATAATAGAAACTACCAATTATACCATATATGCTTTAATAATTATTACCATATAAGCAACTAAAGAGATGTTACTTACAAATTTACACAATTTATAAGTAATATCTGTATAGCTGCTTATATGGCCCAGGCAGTGTGGCATCTGCGTATCTCCAAATTTTTAGTGTATTTACCTTTACAGTGTGCCTGTAAGGTAAAGTAATACTATATATATATATGTATTCTATATATAATACTAATCTATATCTATAGCTATATCTATAGCTATCCATTTTACAGATGAGGAACAGAAGAATAAAGCATCTAAGGGTAGGATTTTTTAAAAGCAATCTTAGGAATAATTTTCATTAAAGGTTGACTCCCTAGGGCAGCTTCGAAAATCTCAGCTTAAGTGATTGTCCCAAGGTTATGCAGTGCACCTGTAAACTCCAATCTCCTGAGTTTTCATCCAGAGCCTTACTCACAAGACCATCATTCCTTATGGTGCATTTGTTTTCATATAGAACTCCTGTTGGTTTGGAGTGTGGGATGTGAAGACAGGCATGTCTGCTGGAAAAGAGTAAGTGTGGATTTTAACTAGAGGACACTGATGCTCGAAAGAAGGGGAAGCACCTCCTGAGAACAGCTCTCCTGACTGAAGGGCCCTATGTGAGTCTGGGCCAGAAGTAAGAGGCACTTAGAGTGGATGAAAGATGACTGCAGACAGTTGTTTTTACTGGGGCTGGCTGAAGCAAATCATTCTTTCATTTAAACGGAGCTGCAATAAATAACCCTGACTTAGGAAGTGCTACTACATAAGACTCTTGAGACTGACATAGATTTTGTGTGGGGGAAAAACCACTTCTGACCCATTAAGAAAGAAAACATATCTTACCCGTGTGACCCTAAAGTAAATTCTTGAGGATGTTTCTAAAAGTGGCAGAGGCTGCTTGAAGGGGCCTGCCAGAGTAAGGCTTCCACTAGGACATTTGGGTAGTCAGAAGACTTCTTTGTTTGGTATTTTAAACCTTCTGCCTGGGTGTTTCAAAAGCACTCAGCATTGGTCTAACCTTTGAAGCACCAGGCATTTTTCCATTGACTTTCATGGCACCAGAGTGTAGCCAATGTGAAGGACTTTTGAAAAGCCCTCCCTCCATTCACTTTGGCCCTGCTGTGTGTATTCCACAACTTGGATTTGAGATAAATGGCTCAAACAAGAGCCTGAGCAATATGGCAACCTCTAGTTTGATCTGGCATGGTCAGATATTCTCTGGGACTTCTGATGTCGGTGTCCTTTTTATTATTATTCCCAATGTGTTTGTCTCTGAAATAGGAGAGGGAGAGTTTCAGAAGAATGAATGTGGTTAATTTTTTCAGACCAGCTAGAGTTGCAAAAGCTTTACCCTGTGGGCTCTAAAATAACTTGGGCTGCCTCCAGGTCCTGTTCCCTACCTGATTATACCCCCTTTATAGCTAATATGTTTTCTTTTATACAAATAGGATGGCCTTCATGGACTAATTAGTCCTTCATGGATTAATATCTTCCCTTTGTCTTCCCTATAAAAGCTGACTCTAAACTGGTTAAGACCCCTTTAAATTATGACCCAGGATGTCAGAGCATGAGCTGACTGGAACTTTGGGTTTTCCATGCGTGGTGATGCCACTTTTCTATTATCCATTGTTTATTTCCTCTGTAACAGTGAGCAGTATCTAAACCTTCAGAGGACAGTCCTGATTGCTGCCGCCATCATCTGGTTTGTCTGCATTGTGGGGTTTTATTATCCTTGATTACATTCTTAGCTTGCATCACTTTAGCTATTAAACTGTAAAAAATATGTAGTATTTCTCTCCCTATGTAGAACTTGTCTTCCGAGGATCCCTGTGAGTACTTAACAGAATGCATCTGTGTGTTTTTATTGTACTGATGTCTCACCAGATTCAATCACTTTAGCTCTTCCATATATAATACCTATCGGGTTTACTGAACATCATTTCCTCTTAATCTCTGATACTTGTAAAAGAGCTACTTTGCTAACTAAATCTCAATGTGGAAGGCAAAAGCCAAATCACAACTGACTTCATAACCTTTTAGTCGTCTAACTCTAAATTCCTCCTCCTCTACTTACTGGTCTTTATATAATTTATCTGATAAGGTGATTTAATGTCCCCAAATTACAATTTTAGTTATTTTCCTGGCTTAATGGAGGATGCTGTTGCTGTGGGGAGTGTACAGTGGTAAAAGAATTAGTTTCCTGATTGATCTTTCTCATATGTTAGTACTCCAGATAAAGAAGAGATGCTGGAATGGAATGGAAAGTGAGACCTGGTTATGGCCTAAGATTGTTTCTTTCTTAATTTTATACCTTTCAGGTTGGGAAACTGTCCTTAATTGGTGAGTCACCTATCAGAAAAGTGATCTGAAGAAATCTAATTCACCTAATCTATTCAGGAGCAGATGCAGTTGTCAGGCATTTCTCTTGTGGTAAGAAAACAGAGAAAATCCTTAGCATAGATAACAGGCACCGAGTTTGGGCAAGAAGTATCCACAGTTCAGGGTAATAACCTGGGACTTCATTCAAATCCCTGCTCTGCCACAAACTTCCTCTGCCTCAAACAAGCCTCTCTCTGCCTTAGTTTCCCCATCTGTAAAATGGGGATGATAACATCTCCCTACCTCATAGGGCTTGTGACATTCTCAGATGCTATAAAAATCATGGCTGCTTAAGTATCTATGTTAAATAGATATTCTACCCAGTGACTCAGTCCTTAATCTTTCAATTGGGGATAATACTTTCCTACCTTATAGAGATGCTGGAAAATAAAATCCATTATTAATATGAGACTCTTAAATACTACAGTAACGACTATCAAAGCATTTGGTAATTAGAACACAATTAAGTAATGAGGAACCCCCCCCCCCACCCATATGTCCCTGTTAAAGGGGACAGGGATACAAACCAAGAGTCTTTTATTGTCATATTTGCCAGTGTCCAGTTGAAACTGAGCCAGCATATACCTTACTATCAGACACAGAGCCATAATGCATGCTGAAAGTTGAAAGGCCCTGTGCATCTGTATGTCCACAAATTTTAAAAGGCATAAAAAGCATGCCTGATTAAATCTCCATTTAACTTTCTATGCTGACAGGGGCACCAGGGATGTTGCTTTTATAAAAGCAATTTTTTATGCCTCGGGTGTTTAAGTGATGTGAGAACCATTTTCTGAAGTTACTGCCCCCTTTGCATGGAGTGAAAAGGTTTTGATAGCTACTACCAGTGGAGTGGGTCTATTGGATCCGATGGAAATTGCCATCTCAACCCTACACATTTTAATTAAACTTCAAATGATATTTGGGTGTTTATAATAAAATGGTACCATCCTTCTTGGAAAAGGAGACTGCTAGAAACCTATTCTGCAGGGTAAATCTAACAGCAGCAGCAGCAGCATTATTTCAGCAGGTCAAAAGGAACACAACCCACAACATCAAATGCAGATTAATATCGAGCCAATTTTAGCATGATAGATGTTGCAACCCCATGCAGTATCTTAGGGCAGTGGTTTTCAAACCTTTTTTTTGAGACCCAGTTGAAAAGAATCATTTATGCCCATGACCCAACAATTACATCTTTGAGCAATGCATTCCAGTTTTTTGGAGACAGCAGCAGGTGGTGCCGCCACCCAGTGCCTGAGGGACTGCAACCCAGTCCTGGGTCCCACCCCTAAGTTTGAAAACCACTGTCTTAGGGGACCTTTGTATGAAATATATGAATGGTTTATGTAGGATTATGTTTTACTTTATGGCAGTAGTGATTACATCTGGGATTGTAAACAACTCCAAAGCAGCACTATCTCATGAAGTGTTTGCATATATTGATTCAGGCTTGATTTTCCAGAGAGGCAAACAAAGAAAGGGGTTTGGTATAAAGAGCTGAGCTTGAACTGATATAAGGCTTTTCCTTCTAATCCAGGAAATGGACAGGCCTTCTGCCTGAGAAGTGAGGAAGGAGGGAAAGGTGCAGTTTACCCTGTGGCAGTTGGCACTTAGATACCATGGATAAGGGCACTACAGAAAATCTATTGGTTTCACACGTGTTTTGTAGGACACCTGTTTTAAAATCAGACTCAGGAAGGTTTTAGCTAGCTGGAAGCTTCTAAAAACTAGAGAGTAAACTTTAAAATGTGCAATATTCTCCATTTCATAGAAATGTTGTGTTGGAAATTTACAGAAACCTTAATACTTGCCAGGGAAGATGTCATTTTAAATTAAGTGTTAAGGCAACCAGCAAAAGAGCACAGAACTCAAAGAGGACTAGTATCCACCTTATCCATAATCAGCTAGTCCCAGCCAAGAGCTTTCTGGCCCACCATGCCTACTGAGCAAGCATCACATATTTCTGAAAGGCATACATATACCAACATAAGCATGGGCATATGTAAAAAGCCATGCCACCAAGCAACAAAACAGTTCTGGTCTATTTATTTCCATCCATCTGCTCAACCCATGTTAGTTTTTAAACTGAATGCTCAGTTTCAGTTGAAGGAAGTGTTCCTGTCATCTCAAAGAGGAGATCTTCAGGTATATAAAGTTTATATAGAAACGTGTTAACTACACCTCTTCCACTCTGAAAATCCAATCTAAATCAAATGAAAGGCTCCCATAGACTGCAGTCAGAGTTTAATCAAGCCCTAAAACCAAAAGCTTTGCTGACTGACAGCTTTCCGAGTATGTCTAAGTACCATCTTGGATAAGGAAAGTGGTTGGGGCAGGAGGCTACTGGATTAGAGCTCAGTTCACCCACTGAGTAATTTTAGGCAATTCCTTTAACCTTTCTTTATCTCAGCTTTCCATACATAAAATCATAACACCTTCCTCACAGGGGCATTGAGAGGCTTAATTAATTAATGGCTGTAAAGTGCTTTCAGATCATTAGATGAAAGAGGCTACATAAAAATGCAACATATTATGTTGATGACGCTGTTCGCCCTATTCCCACAGGAACTGTTTCTTTGTATTTAAAGTTCCTGTCTCTGGAGAATCCAAGTCAAATTCTGGGGGAGAGGGCAGGAAATCTTCTGCATTTCAGAAAAAAAAAAAGTAGTTTCCTTGTAGCTGCTTGAATGCTAACATTGTTCCCAAAGTAATGGAGAGTGAAAATAATGACATATGGGTGTCCTCTGCCTTTAGGAAGAGGGCCAAGTGAGCAATGCACTCTATCAATTGTAATAAGATCATTTTTGAACTGTAGTGTTAAGTGGTGGCTGCCTAATAATGAAATCTCAAAGGCTCACTGGCATCAGTTTCTTCCTGTTGTCCACCTACTCAAATATTGTTGCACCCCTCATTCTGATCCTCTTGTTTTTAATGATGCTCCAACATATGGTGTAGGTAACTCTTTGTTAATTATTGTTGTTATTACCTGAGTTGTTCACTTTGATCGTCTACTTGAGAGATTCTGTGACTTGGCTCAGGCAACTGACATAACCCTGTACGTGCATAGAGATGTTGTCTGTTCTAGAAGTTTCCTTCTGGTTTCATTGTCAGGGGAGGCAGGTCAAACCCTGTCTTTCTCATTAGGCTTCTCTATCAGCCAGAAATCCTCTACTATAGTGCTGGGCTCAGTGATGTCTCATTTTTTCCTTCACATTTCCCCCACTCCAATTTCATTATATTAAAAATAAGTCTTACTTTATTAACAAAATAATAAATACTTTAAAAAATGGCAGTATCAAACAGAGTAGTAAAGATCCTCTCTTTCATTTCTGTAGCACCATTCATCTAAACAGATTCCAAAGTTGCTATTTGAATGGTCACTATGGCTATGTCTACACTTACAAAAGCTAGTTCGAACTAGCATGGCTAGAATGCAAGTTCGAACTAGCCATGTCCATGCAGGGCACTTGCTTCGTTCGAATTAGTCAGTTGCACGAAGGTCAATCTGCTGATTAGTTTGAACTAAGCAGTTAGTTCGAACTAATATGGCCACATTGACTTAATTTGAACTAACTATTTTGAATTAAGGGTTAGTTCGAACTAAGCAATCAAATTTATTAGTTCGAATTAAGGAAGCCCTTAATTCGAACTAATGAAAGTCTAGTGTGGCCAAGGCTTAAGTTAGTTCGAATTAAGCTTTCTTAATTCGAACTAACTTGCAAGTGTAGGCATAGCCTATGGCTCCATTTATCTGCTGGTGTATATGCGTAAAACTCTACTCAAGTCAGAGGAGTTGTGCCTATTTATACCTTCTAAAAATGTGATCACCTAGTTCATATATTACTTAACCACAGTGTCAAATTTCTGCTGCTGCTTCATGGGCAGCATCTCATGATTTCTCGCCAGTCCTCACACTTAAAGGACAGCCTGTGGTATGTAGTGTAGCTCTGTGACACTCAGCACCTTGGGTTAGCTTCCCAATGAGACTTGTGGATCAGGCATTGAAAGTGAGATATGTGGAGAAACGCCTCTCTTCCCCTGATTCATAAATCCACTGGGTCTTAAGTGGGAGACAGGCATTCAGATTCCTACACTGAGGCAAAAAATTAGGCACCTAGGAAGCTTTTACTGTGAAAACTTCAGTAACAAGTTAGTTTATGTGCCTACAGGGTTGGACAGCAGCTGAGCAGAGGTTTAGAAGCAGGGTCACTTACATCTGGGACTTTGGTGCCTGAAGTGGCAGCTAGTGTCTCTTGCCCCTTGGTTCAACACCTGGTTGTACCACTGGTCTGTTTCATGATCCTGGGCAAGCCGCTTTAACCTCCCTCAGTTTCTGCATCTAAAAAATGGTGAAACTTACTTCCTCTGTAAAGTGCTTTAAGATCTATAATAAACAGTGCTATATCAAAACAAGGAATTTGTATTTTATGGAATTTGTGTTTCATGATCTGCAAAGTTTGTTCTACTTTCCAGAATTGTTTGTATTCCTTTTCTGGATTATTGACATGAACTAGCTAAAAGAAGGTTGTTGGTTTTTTTTTTTAAATAAACCTATAGGTAGTAATGATCAGATGCTCTTAAATGTTCACATTATAGTTATTAATTTTTTATGGGTCTAATTGCAGGAACTTTATAGCTGACTGAGCAAAGATTCAAATCTCAGCAAGTCAGCTTAGACTTAATTGCATCTCAGGATGATGATACACAATGCCTGATTGGAGGTAATAATTATGTCATGTGGATTGGGCAGTCATATATACTTATATATCTCCAAAACTATTCTAGGCTACTAATCAGTCTTCTTCCTAAACCATATTTATCTGGGAAAAAAATGTATTATCTGGTTTATTTAAACAATTTCTACTCTATTAAAAAGAACCTTTCCTGTAGTAGCAGAAAGATGGGATTTAAACTGCATAGTGTATCCACAGAATGGTTCTAAAATAGTTGTAGTTCAGCAGTTTTACCAACCACAATATGATGCAACTAGTAAAAATTTAAAAAGTAAAAGTAAAAAAAGTTTTGATTTAGAAAGTACAAATGGAAAGATGTTTGCATTCAGTGCTTGAAAGCTGACATTTCAGTTCTAATCTTTCTCATAAAAAATGAGACAAGGACCTATAGTTTAGATAATGAAATGTCCCTCTTTTGTGTGGAGTTTTTAATTATTTTTTATTTATTTATTTCTTCTTTTGAAACATAGTAATAAATTAAGGATGGTCCCCCTACAAAGGACTTTCCCGAATCCAGACAAACCTGCTTAAAGAAATTTAGCTGATCTATCAATAACTATGTAAATGAAAAGAGCTATCTCTTCCTCTCAAGGCAACGTGAGACCAACTGTTTAAAACAAATGTAATTGGATGACTCAAGGAATAGCCAATGAGATACAAAACTTATAACTTTTTAAGCCACTGACAGTTCAAATACATATCCCAGGTCAACAGTGATAAAAGTAATTACCATCCAATTAATACATTAAATAAATCAGTGGTCGTGGTCCATTTCCTATTGGACTCATCTTCCTCTCATAATGCTAACAATGGAGCAACTGACAATAACAAGGATGCATCTTTGTTTGAAGTCTCAGCACAGAATTCAGGAGTCAGGTCTGCTCCCAGGCATCTACATCGCCCACTGAAAATGAATCCCTCTCTCAGTATTCAGCTTTTAAATGGACTCTGCAGTTCAGGGTTGAAGCACGTCTGTGGAATGAGGAACAGAATCTTGCACTGCTGTTGTATCTGTGCCTCTATTCTGCAGATGAACAGATGTGCAGGTTGTCAGCACATCATTTTTCGTGACCATAAAATGAATGTAGATGGGTTTTCAACATATAATCATTGTAGCCATTTCTTTTAAACTAAAGGACTTGCAAAATTTAATTTGAAAATACAAAAGGAAGTGATAACCTGTTTCTTGTATATAATCAAAAGTCTACTGAATACTGATCATACTTTATTTGGAAAAAAAAATTAAAATTCACCCCCCAGTTAACACCTCAAATGATAATACCACTGTTCAGCACTGATGGTATATATTTTATATCTCGGTTTAAAGCTCCTTAGAAACAGAGATTTGCAATGGAAAAACTTGGCTAATGTTAGTAATAGAATCACTTTAATAGTCCCTTGTTTCAATTTAGACACAGTCTTTACTAGTGGTTATTCAAGCTCAGTGTACTTGATGTTGTTAGTAAATATAGCTTTGTAAGTGCTGGTTTTAAAGAAAGATATAAATTTGCCTCTGTTTGTATGATGTACAGTAGTTCTTTTTAATGGTGAATAATATGAACTTAAAATTATTCAATAATCATCTAAATAATGCTAGATTTAAGGCCTTTGTTCACTACATACAATAAATATTGTAAAAATATGAGTGATGCCACAAAATTGCTTCTTTTTAACCCAAGTGGCTGGTAAGTCTGGCAATGAAGGTGCTCCTGAAACTGTGCAGCATTTTCTAATCATCGTTAATGTAGCTGCTTCAGCAAAGGTACTTGACTGAAGAGCCATGGTATCTCACCTCATTATAAGAGAAATCACTATGGTTTAATAATCTTAATTGAGCTAACACTATATATCACCTGGTCAATTTTTCTTTAAAGATGAAAAAAAAATCTGTGGTCTTTGTGAAAAGTGCATTAGTTAAACCCATAAAGCCTCTACATTTCTGTGAACATCCTTGATACTTCTTGATAAACCCATTGGCACCACATAGCTAAAGTACAACACCCCATCACTTCACTGGGGTTCTGCTTAAAATTGGTAATGCAATAGGACTCAGTACATGGAGAAATATATATATATCAATCTAAAATAATTTCAGGGTTAGAAAACTTTATTACTTATACTAGCACTTTCAATGTCATAGCATAATGGTCTGATATGCAGAGAGCACCTGTAGCTCAGCCTCAGTGGGAGGCATGCGTTCTTAACACTTTTGAAAACGAGGCTCTTACTGCATTTTCACTGTATGTGGAAATATGATAATTTATCACAGATCTTTTGAGCAGTTTTACCTAAAACCAAAAAGACTTCATTTCTCTTTTAGTGCTATTTATTCCAGTGAGGTCTTCTGGCATTAATGTGTTTGCAATATGTAACTTAATAACTTAATAGTGTCCCTAGAATCTTCAAAAAGTTAAATATTAAAATACAAATTTTATTCTTGTGGTTGATCCTGCCCTCAGTGAAGTGAATAAAAAAACTCTCATTTTTAGTGGTGCTAGACCAAGCCCTTCATTAGAATTAGACATACTAAATTTAAGACAAGTACTAAAGGAGGAATAGGATTGAAAATTTTAAAGACCACAGTCTCACATCAGTAATAAAGTATGGAATTAGGAAAGGGTGAAATATCAGTCTTATAAAATGAAGTTATCCATGTTAAGACTCACATGGGCCACTCTTCCTTATGATCTCCTTGAAAAGATATCTAGGAAACATCTTTCAAATTGTTCTATTGTGTACTACTGGTGATTTCACTCCCCAAAGAGGTTACTAGTGTTTTGAAAAATCACTGTCATTCTCTGATCTTTAGAGAGAGGAGTCTTTGGGGGAAGAGAAAGAGGGTGTAAAGATTACACATTGCAGTTGATAAATACAGAATATTTCCAGAAATTACCATATAGAAACTCCCACCTCTTCATTTTTAAAATGAAGATATTTTAATAAATTGATAGTGTTCTTGAGCTCCTCCCAATTTTTCATTTAGATTTGCAAAGAATACTGGTGAAGAAAAAGAGCTATTTGTTTTAGATAAACATTGCTTCTTTGCATTGATTTTTTTTTTTAAAGATGTTTTCTAGACTGACCAAAGTCAAATGGAATTTTGAACTAATCTAAATGAGATAAACTATTTTAGTCCCATAAATCATTTATCTCCTGTATTTTGAAAGCAGTGGAAAGTCGTTACCATTTATATAAATAAATAAAAAACTTCTCAAATACAGATTGGTTTAAACAACTAGTGGGCTGATGTAATTAATTCTTCACAATGGAACTCATGATTATATTGCTCAAATATTCTCAAATTGTATTGATTGGTTAGTTGTACAAATGCTGCTTTTTGCAGTGAGATCTATAAAATGTTCAGTTGCTTCTTTGCATGTTTGCTAGTTAACATTTTAATTCTCAGTGCTTCAACGTTTCATGAGTGAACAACCCAAATGCAGAAACTGTATTGAACTAAATATATGTTATAGCTTTTCTCAGTGCAGGTTGTTTTAAGGCTACAGGAAATAATACCATATATTTTTGCACAAAAAACTTACATACAGGATTTAAAGAGAAAATGGTTCAGGGCAAGTTTTTTCCACCTTCTCTCTATTGAAACTGTGATATCTATGAAACAGAGTAATGCGACAGACAACTACTGTTTCCTCCACTACAATTTAAACATTTTTATTTTCAAAGCAAGGTCTTGTCAGATCATACAGCAATGTGACCACATGTAATTTATTTTTTAATAATGGGAATATGCTATGCTTTGAAGTTTGAGCTACCAAAACTCCAATATCTATACACAAGGTGATGTTGAAGTTTCATCTCATACTGTAAATATACATTTAGCTACCTATTCTTAATGTGCCAGTTACTCTTTTAAAATAGATACTTGGTTTGTTATTTTAAAAAACTTTATTTTGTGCAAAATATTTTTTTAAAGAGTTAGACATGACAGTTTCTAGCAAATGATTTATTATGGTTTCTTCACTCAGGCTTGTGAGACACTAAACAGCTCTGTGTCCCTAATTAACTTAAGGTGCACAAAATATTTTTTATAAGTCTGCCTCAAAGGGGGCTCCGTTTGGTAGGAATCTGTGGCAAATATTAGTCCTATACAGAGAACATTTTTCACTCAGCACATGCATCATTTTTTTATGCCAGTCATGAATTACTTTGCTGCAGAACTACACTTCCCATATGCTTACTTCTTTGCTAAAGGAAATCATTAACATTTCAGAATAATACAGCCTTAAGAAACAGCTCATCCACACACCCACACTAAATTATATCATGTTAAAGCTTTCCTCAGTGCCCAGTTTAGAAGAGTAACAATTTTATGGTGCAATCAACTGAAGCAAAATGGTATGGAACCATTTGTGAAGGGGTAATTCAGGGCAGGATGCAATTAAATACTTAATGAAATGTACATGGAAAATGCACATGAATGCAGAAATAAGATACAGTATAGATTGCTGGTAACAAAACCCTTACCTGCTAAAATGCATGGTGGTCTGTAAGTGCACAGAAATCAGTAGCCAAGGCAGCCCAGACTCCTGTCGTCCAATATGCTGTGACAATTTACACCCAATTTTCTTTAGCTTGCTTTTTACACCATCCTACAGTTTGTACCTCTGTTGCCTATGATTGGCTAGTATAGCTATGAGGTACACATAGGATTCATGCTGGGAGTAGCCTGCAATCTTTATTAACTCTTTCTGGTCAACCTTATACCTCTCCCTGGATGCAGGTAGACTTTGCAAGCTTACACAAATGGATACATCCTCATCTGCTGAGGGAAGATAGCAGGCAACAGATCCCTTGGATAATTCTCAAGCAGGCTTTTTCTTGGGGGCGGCAGGGGGGAAGAAGAGGAGAAATGGTGCAAGAAAGCACAAGTCACTTTGTACTCCTCAAACTGATGCAAAGCGACCTCTAAGGTCAGAGCCTAGGAGGAAGAGGACCCAGCCACCAGAGACCACATGAGTCTGCCACCGCCTGGCTGCAAAAGTAACACTCCATTCAGGGCCCCCTCCCTTCCTCTGCCGATGATGGACGGACACTCCCAGAGCTCTGTCCCTCCTCCCCCCACGTACACCACCCAAAGAAAAACGAAACTTTGAAGAGTTGAGGGGAATTGAAATACAACTCAATGTCAGCCCCTACTTGCTAGTGAAGTGTGTTGATAAAGAAGACGAGCAACTCCCCCCTAAAGCCCCTCTCACAATGGAAAGATTCAAAATCCTTTTAAGATCTGAACCCAGCGTCCATGAAACTCCTGGGCTGGGGGAGAAGGTGATGATGTTGATGATCTTTACCAGTGAAGCCAATTTAGGAAGGCTACTATACAAACCAAGCCATCTATTGCAGGGCTTTCTCCCTAAGGGAGGTAATTTTATGTATGCACCATCACTCCTCTAAAACAACACGGGCGGGGGTCGGGGGAAGTGTCAGGCTGTTGAATGAGGCTACAGATTTCCTGAGTGATCTAGCCCGATGGTGTGGTCAGCAGCGGGTTTTCCTCTGGTGTGAAGACTGGAAATGAAGCATTAAGGCTAATGGTAATCTTCTCCATTAAGCATGCCTCACGCTTGCTTGCTGCAAATGCCCATTAAGACTACATTAATTGCATTGATTTATTTGGTGTTTGTATGCAACGGATATTTCCCCGCCTCCAGTAAAGAATGAAAAAAACACCCAAGCCAACCTCTGTCCGTTTTTATTTCTGATGGACTCCCACCATCCATCAAGTCAATGTGATCTATCCAAGTCAGCTTCCTCACTTCAGTTCCCTGCTCTTCCCTACCCTGTGCCCAACCCCTCTGGGGACACAGGGTGTCATTCACCCTGGGAAATAGTACATGTGCATGGATAAGTATATAAATCGCCTTGCCAGAGGGCAACCATATAACTTACAGCCTGTAGTGATGCACGAATGAAATCCGCTCTCCTCATTGCAAGGTACATTGGGGTGGTAGGGGAGAGCGGCTTTTAATCTGAATAATGAATGACCAACAACAATCAGGCAGAGCCTCCGAAATGCACTTACCTAGGTATGCGGCTACAGCTGATCGGGGGGTGGGGAAGCGAATCTGTCTGCACTGAAAGTTTCCTTCCCTTGATCCACTTGGTAGTGGAGGGTCCCAGCAGCAGCTGGGTTTATTTCGCTAGCCCCTCTAGGGATTTGATTAATTGCATAAATCCTGGCTGAATGGGGATGGTCAGTAATGATGCTATCGACAGGCTCCTCTGGAGGGGAAAGACACGCACACAGCTGTCGCAAGGTGCCTGGGCATGCTAGGGTTCCATGCTCAGTCCAGAGGAAAGGAGCCGAAAGGCAAATGGATTTTCTCAACCGGATCCCAGGGCTGAGGGCTTTTTAAACTCCTCCTTCCCCAGATGATCCAGCAGCACTTGACGGAGAAGGAAGAGGGACTCAGGGGCAGGAGCAGTTGCCGAGAACGCTGGTCTTCTTGCTCCTCTCCCATCCACCACATTCACACACACCCTCTGTCTGTCTCACTGGCCCGTCTACCTGCTACTGCTACCAGCTGTGAGTCCCTTCCCGGTTGCATGTATGTGATGGGATAGATCCAATCATGGCACGTACCATACACAGCTCAAGCCGAATCAGCCAGACAGAACTAACTAATGCCTGCTGTGGACGGCATTTCCCTCCCCATCTACTACCAAATGTGGGTAGATAGCTCTTACAGAAATCTGAATGCTACAAGACCCTGCTGCAAGGGCTGCATGCTTCATGAAAGCACCTGGCATTTTTAAATGATTATTTCTATAGTAGTAGCTGAATTTTTTTTTCAAGCGGAAGCAAAAGTCCTCGGTTGATCAAAAGACTGCCTTCCTTGCAAACGTGGCATGTAAATATATGAGCCTTTCCTGAAACACATTTGGCTCCTGAACTGCTGTATAGTAAAATACAGGTGTGGGGGGGTGGGGGGGGAAGAGGGAGTCAGAAGGTGCTACCCAGGAATGAAGGCGCAGAAAAGAAGTGAGAGCAAGATCGTTCATTAGAATTATGCCAGGCAATCATACTTCCACGGTATCCCCTTCCTCTGTCATTAAGCGTACCCACAGGACGCTCACATCGCCCCATAAACCCAAATTCCTTGAAGACCTGCCATAGCGTATACTTAGGTCTGAAAATCTCTCCCTCTCCTTTCTCTTTGAACTGATTGAAAATAGAGCAAAATCCTAACCAACCTGAACAGCTTTCTTCTGTGAAGATCAGAAAGAGTAATGAACTTTCCCACCACCCCCAGTATTCTCCTGGGATCAATTCTCCTATAGTGGACAGGGATAACGCGACCCCTTTCAAAATACACACAAGTGGCGGTGTGTAAGTGCGGGCTTGAGGAAAGGGTTAATGAAGCAAAGGGTGTAATAGCAGGTACGATGCCTGATGCAGACATTAATACAGCGTGAGGAATAAGTAGAGGAATGTAAATCCTGGTGCAGGTTTTAACTTACTGCCCCTGGCTGTGACTAACATATTAATGGACGTGGGCCAATAAGGCTGCTTCCTGGTGATTTTTCCCGTCCGGAAAGTAAAGGGAGAGGCCATTCAAATGGCCAGACCTCAACATCACTCTGGTTTACGGCCAATTTGTTCCCAACGACAGAGAGAAAGTTACTCACCAGGTGGGATTACAGGAGGCGAGGTGTCTAGGAGCGAATCGCAGCCACAATCCAAAGGTACAGTCCATGGTCTCCAGCTTCAGGCTAAGCGAGGGAGCTGAATGGTGGGCGCACTTTGGAAATCATCAGCGGTTCCTTGTGTTAGAGCACCCAGTGAAAGAAATCACTGACTTTGCGGGGCGGGAGAAATCGGGCGAGGGGTGTTTGTGCAAGAGAAACACCAAGCCCCAAACAAACAGACAAGAAACAAAATAATGTCCAGAGAAGGAGGGGGAAGAAAGGGTTTCTTTGTGATGCTCCTCAGGCCAAACGGGTATCTAGGACCACCCGGTGAGACTTCCTAAAGGTGATCAAGGAGAAAGGCTTGACTGGAGCGCAGAGAAGCTGCACCGAGAAGTACGAAGCTGTGGTGGAGACAATGAGACAGAAGAGAAGTAGTGAGAGATAGATATAGCAGCAGGAATGATTTAGGGAGCTGGGCAGGATCCAATGAGAATTCAAGAGGGGGCAGCCTCAGAGATACCACACGGATCTTCCGAAGCTGGGCTTCTCTAGAGATACTTTGGGAGGTGGTTCGGGGGGATTGGGACTTTGCCTTTCACTTGACTTCCCTTTGAACCCCTCGAATCGACACCAGCTGGGGATAAGGAAGGGCGGGGGGGTGGGGGGACGAGTCACACCAAACCGCTGACTAAATCTTCGGGGATTTGCACGAGGAAGAAGTGTAGCGTAGAGGATGCGGCAGGGAAGAAGGACCAGAAAGCAGCTGTGCGGGGAGCGGGGTGCTGTGGAGAAAGGGAAAATGACTGGCCGCCGCCTCCGGTGTGAATCGGCTTTTTGATGGGCTCCCCGTGCGGCGAGGGGGCAATGACACTTTGGGGGGCAGACGGGGGCTGTGTGTGCTGTTCGCTTTGTGGGGAAGGCTGTGCCCGGCGGGATCGCGCCATTCCCTTATCCCCCTACCTCGGGCTGAAATTGAACAAGCGATACCTACAGTATCGATCGGGTAAGATGATCGCCATCCCCCCTCGCCCCATCCATCCCCTACAGTTACTTTGTGACCGAGCTGTTTATTTTAGACCCTACTGTAAGTAAATTCCTTTCCTCTCTTCCCCAAGATGCTGCCTCTCTTCCCAGCTGACCAGCTGCTGACGCTCTCTCTGTGCCTGATTTTGTGTTTTGATCCCCCCCTCCTTTTCTTCCCATCAGGGACGTAGACAATGAGCTCCCAGGTAGCCTTTGCCCCCCATCTTGTGCTCCTTTGGCGGAGAAGGAGGGAGGGAGGCGGTGCTGGAGATAGATTTCTTGTAGGGGCGGGGGGTGGGGGGTGATCGAGGGAATAAGCTTTTGCCCTGCTGGAAAACATTCCTTGTAAGTAATCTTATTTTCTGCTGCGGGTAAACCAAAAAACCAAACCCGCATCGCTTCTCCCTCCTCTTCATTCACTTGCTCTCTGCATGTAAATCACGGGCTGGGTTAGTGGAAAATTTCCTTTTCCTCTTTCCATGCTAGTGGCTCTCGAGTGTGTAGTGAATTTCAAGATGCGGGGTGGGAGAGGGGAGGGGAGTCCTTCTTCTCCATATCCTCACTATCACTCGCAGTATATAGCCAAATAGTCAAGTCGACAATTTGTCCTTAATGAAATGAAAGCTAATTCCTGATTGCCTGCCTTAATACTTTGACATGAAGCAGCCCACAGACCCAGCAAGAAGCTGTGCCTTGAATTCTTACAAGCATAAAAATCGCTTGGCCATGTTATTATAGCATGATTCCAGAGTGTCCTACCAATACAATGTATGGTACACTGTATACACATTGCACTGTGTAGCACACAGAATAGTGCCTTATATTATATGGATTTCACTATGTATGATACCAGGCACTATGCTGTATTACAGGTATTAGAGGATGTCGGCTTTTCAAAAAATAAATAAATACATTTAACTGATTGGCTTTCTCACAGTTACTTGCATTTACTCTACTGTGATGTTTGTGTAAACCAGTCAACATTTTTGTTTTACATTCCATGAGTCTTGTAAAAGGATCAATGATTCCTAGGTGTCAAAGCTGGCAACAAGTAGTACAGGATTAGCTCCTCCCTCTTTTCCCCTCCTCCCCTCCCATCCTAACCAAATGCTAGTGAGAGGAAAGATCACTTTGGGTAAAGATCAGTGGCTATGTATACACTTAATTTTTAAGTCGACTTTGGGGGGACCCTACAAAGTTGACCTAGAGCATCCACACTGGACGCCTAGGTCAACTTCTAGGGGCTAGGTGGACCTGGGACTGGTCCATGGTGGCAGGGGGACACCCCATGCCAAGTGCCAGGGGGCTCAGCCTTTGCCCCATTGTACCTGGGTACAATGGGGCAAAGGGGGACAAGGTCCCTAACAGGGCATAGGGGCATGGTGGGCAGGGCTCTGCCCTGCCCTGTGGGGGGGCATGCCAGGATCCCTGTGTCAGCCCCCTGGCAGGGAGGGCAGTGGGCGAGTCCTGGAGAGCCCTAAGTCGACTTAGGGCTATTCCAGGTCTACACTGGCTTAAGTCGACTTTAGAAAGTCGACTTCAGCCAAAGGTTGACTTAAAAGGAGGTTTTTTAAAGTCAACTTAATTTTTCCTTAAGTCAACTTAAGCAGCTGCTTAAGTCGACTTAAGTAAAGTGTAGTGTAGACACAGAGTAAATTAAGTGTAAATTAAATTAATTTACAAGTGTAGACACACCCAGTGAGCTCTGTAAGAAAGATTGTTGTGTATCAAACCATCAGTGACTATCATATATACTGTGGATTAAAGATACTCAATAAGGGCATCATTCACATTCTGAAAATGACAAAATCCCCAGGAAAACAGAAGGAAAAGGCCATCAGATAAAGTAGTATGAATGGGATAAATCAACAGTGTTGGGGTTTGCATGTGCAGCAGTATCTTTTCTTTCTGTTTATTATTAAGAACTTTGACAAGCTCTGAGGGATACTTTTTTAGATAAAGACATGTTGTTATGCTAATACCTTTCTATTTTTTTCTCTTTAGGTTTTATGTCAGCCCTCATGATGTCCTAGCCAGAACTGTTCTGAAATCATCTGGTTGATAGAATAATAACCATAAGGAAACATGAGGTTTGGGGGAACAGTTTTACAGATGATTATTATTGAAGTTTACGGTCCGCGAAGATTTTGTTTAGCATCTGATCCAAAACTCATTGTAATCAATGGAAAGACTTCCACTGACTTCAGAGGGCTTTGGGTCAGACCCTTGAATCTTTCCCCCCACCCATAATTATAGTAATTTTAATTTCATAGCAATGCATCTCAAAATGCACTGGACTCAATCTGATTTGATTTATATTTCATCCCTAATATTCATAGCACACACATCCACATGCTTTTAATATTCACAGCAACCCAGCTCTATTTTGCTGAACTAGTGACACCTCGCCTAACCTCTCTTAAATGAATATATTCACTCCACTATTATTATACTTAATTTATGTGTTCTACAATTTCAAGAAAATACACGCGAAACCATCTTTGGGTGAAATTCACCCCAGCACAGGACCCAGGTAATCAGTCCAAAACCCATTGGCCACTTCACTTGCTCTCGAACCCACAAAATAGCAAATTAGTGGTGCATAGGACATGTGTAGACACTCTTTTGGGGTGCATTCACAATTAACATTTACAATGGCCCAGAATGTTATCCATTATGGGCTGGAGAACTCAAATTTCAAGCAGTTAACTTTTACTTAAATAGTGTAAAAACTAGTACAATGAAATGTTACTAACTTTAATAGTGTGTGAAAGGTGCATATGCACATGCCTACATCAACAGCATACCTCACAGCCATATTCTTTTCTTTTCTTTTCTTTTCTTTTCTTTTCTTTTCTTTTCTTTTTTATTTTTCTTCATTATCAGTCTTTTTTTTTCCTACTCATCTACTCACCTACTTTCAAAACCCCATATGAGTTTATTTTTGGAGTTTTTGAGGCTTCATGTAATTTATCAGCCAAATACAACACTTACGTTGCAATTGGTTTCTTGCAACAATTCTGGAATTGGCAAGCAGCATTTTCTGTGAGCAATACTGCCACCTTCTTAAAGTGCTTATATATCAGCTATAATAAATTCTCCACATCCTATTCTGCTGTAATTCATCTAAAAAATTCATACACTACATAGTTAGTCAGAGGAAACTGTACTTGACTTTTGAAACTCTTGGGAGGAGAAATGTGATAACCTACTAAAGTGCCTTGCCCTTAACTGAAATGATGAAAAAGTAATTAAAGTTACAGCTAAAAGACTTAATCTCTCGACCCTTTACGTTGTCACTGTTTTTGCATTACTGAGTTTTTTTAAAAAGCTGTGATTTAAATGTCAAAAGACTGAAAATTAAGTGAGAAACCCCACCAGTGAATATTTAATTGCCATCTATTTATACTTATATATTTCTCTTTTAAATGGTTTGTGACATTTCTCTGATTTTATTTTTTTCTTTTTTATGTGTCTAGTACTTTTGACACCCGCAGTTATTAAACTAAATCTGTAGATGAATAGTGTTTGCACAATACAAAACAAACACAATATAAGACATAATTTTATTTTATAGAAGTCTTTCGACCTTGATATCTTGGCTTTAATGGAAACTGTCTCCTCTGCCATTTCGGAAGAGCTCTATTTTAGTATTTTTTCAGAACTTCACTCATGGGGAATGAAATGCTTCTGTGCATTTTCTCCCTCCCTCCTTAATTAAAAAACAATTCACCTATGTTTAATACAAATGCATACACTCACACACTTACTCCAAACCTGCATTAGTTTTCCCCAAACTCACACCGTGTAATGCTGTGTAACACCCTACTCTTCTGAGATTGGATGCCATCTACAAAGGGAAAATTAATCTAGCAACATATCTGGACCAGAAACTGTGTGTTTATGAGAGGGGGTTAGATGGGGTTGCACCATCAGAAATATTGTTTATCAGCTATTAAATTCTCCTTTGCCTCTCTCTGCATGGGTGACTGATATAAGCTAGAAAGCTATTATTCAGTGAAGAAAGTTAAAAAATCCAAATAATGAAATTGGCTTAAAAACAGGAGATTTAAAAAAATATATATTTTTCAACTTCTTTGTTGGCTGGTTTCTGACCCATTGGGGTGCATTTTGGTCACTTTTCCAAGTTGTTTTCTGCAACCATGAAGGCTAGAGACTGACTTTTTACAGATGAAAACTAAGATATTCCTTGGTATTTATTCATCTCCAGCAGCTGGCACTTTAAGAACACCAAATATTGTGAGATTTGCACTAAAATCCCAAATTAAGGCCCAAACTGTGTTTTTTTCTGAAGGGAATGGGGGTGGGAGAGGAAATTCTGGCTTTGTAGAGTACTTGAAGCATTTTGGGGTTGGGTTTTATGGGTTACACTTCTGGCTGACTCAAACAGAATTTATCCTGGGGCTCTAGAGCAATGCACACTCAGCAGCAGCTCAGCTATCCACTGATTTAGTGCAGCATGGGTTTTCACTGATTGGTGCCATGTAGTTAGAGTTATTGGTCCTGCCCTTCTTCCATCCTTCCCTTTCAGGGAGCTAGCCTGGGTAGTATCGTTAGCTGCCACTTCCCCACAGGACTGCACATTGCTCCTTCCCAGTATTTTTTGTGAATGTGTGGGTTGAAAAATTTCCCCTGCACCTTCCATTTCTTCCCTCCCAACCCCACAGCCTCCACTATCTTCTTGGTGACCTTGCTCAGGACTGGCTAAAAATCTAGCCTATTATTATTGTGTCATAGTAATTCCCAGATGATCCAGTCTGAACTAAGGCTTTCTTGTGCTGTCGAAATACAGAAAAAGCAACAGTGCTTGTTGTGCTATATGTCATATAAATACAAATGAAGCATCAGTCTCTGTCCTGAAGATCTTACAATCTGGAATGGATTTGGATAAATAGAAGGTTTTTCATTGCGTATCAGTGATTCATTTCAAAGACACCATTTCAGATAGGAGAGTGATTCAGGCCAATGAGGCTCTATTATGATTGGTGAGCTTTAGAGCCAACTTTAGAATAAGTTACAGCAAAAGTCATTCCATGCAGTCTGAAAGTGGAAGTAGCAGTGATTAGAATCTGACACAGCTGTGTACTTTTAACTCATGAGTATTTGCAACAATAAAATATATTTTGCCAGTGCTTTTAAATAAAGTTTATTGAGGCCCAAGGAGGGACCAAGAGCTGGAAGGTTTCAGTGAACTGTCTATTCACCCACTGTAGTGGCAAGAAACTGTTTAAAGACAACGTTAGACTTTCAAGATGGTTTGCAGTTCAGGGCCCAGAAAGGAGACGGTGCGTGGAGGAAGCATTTGCTATAGGAAAAACACAATATTTTTCTCACAGTACTTCAAACTGACAATTATTCCCTAACATCTGGTGCATTATTTCAAATGGAAGTGTTTCCTCACCCTACAAATGAGGAAAACAGTCATATTACAAAAAATAAAATAAAATAAAAAATCTGTGGCAAGATTTAAAATGATCTTTGTTGTTATATGTCATTACTCCATAAAAATCAAAACACATGGGCTACTAATGATGCACCATTAATATAATACCATTCTTTGAGCAATCTGCTCGATATATTCCATTCTCTGTCTGGTTCACACTTAAAATAAGCAATACTGGAAGCATTTATCATGTGTCAGGGCCATGGGACTAATGAGATAGAAAGACTGTTCAGAGTTTAGATGAGTGAGCTAACTTCCCTTAATTTCAACCTCACTTGAGCACAATGTATCCAAAATATGGTAGTTAATATATGTTTTTAAGAGTTCTTGTCTTGCAAAAGTTTGTGGTATTGATGCTGATTACAGCATATGTACTACCACCAGCAGCAGGTTGTATATGTGTTTCCATTTGAAATCCCCATTTTCAGACACTTTTTAAAAGCTTTCTCCTTTCACACTACATTCTTCTAGACTTAGGTTCTGACTCACCTAAATTCTTACTTATGTATCTAAATTTGAATTAGACATATGTTTCAATCCTTTGCTGGATTGAGGCCTGATCGCTTCAAAAAAGTGAATATATTTTTTTTTTTTTAGATTGAGCCAAAACATCAAGGAGAGAGAAAATACATTTTCTCTGATACTTAGAGGAAGGCATGGAAAGTGATGCTAAGTGGAAACACACATAGAACAGCTTTAATACAGCTACTGAGGTACATGAATAGGTAAAAGGACAACATGACACAAACCTCTCATACAGTGATGTTTGGCTGCCAAAACGTACTGGAATGTTTGGAAGGTAACAGTAGGAAACTCTTTGAAAATCCACTTATTGGATTTTGTCTACCAATTCAATGACATAGTATAATTATAACCAGGGCCAGATTAAAATGCCTGTGGGCCTCTGGCTGCCCACTTTCATGGGGCCTCTACCCCCACTGCAGCAGCAGCCGGCCCAGAGGCTGAGTGAGGCAGCATTTGGGCACACCAACCCTGAGGCCACCCGTGGGGTGGGGTAGGGTGTTGCCTGGCACTGGGGTATAGCATAGAGTACCTTCTTGGGTCAGAGGCTGTGGCCTGAGGCACTCCCACTCTGCCCCTAAGGGGCTGCTGGTCTGCCAGAGGGGTGGATCAGTCAGACCACCACATGAAGGGAGTGGGGGCCTGGGCTGGTTGAGGTGGCACATCAGGATGGAAGCACTATTGGGTTGCCACTCCAGGGCCCCCAGGGCCTGGCAAACAGGCTAGGTTGCTGCAGGCACACGGGCTATGTCTACACTTGGTAATTTAAGTTGACTTTAGCTAAGTTGACTTAACTAAATTGACTTAAAGTCGACTTAGTTAAGTTGACTTATCATGTCCACACTTAAATTTAAAGTCAATTTAGGGGGGAACTTACTAAGTTGACCTAGAGCGTCCATACTGGAAGCCTAGGTCGACTTCTAGGGGCTAGGGGGACCTTGGGCAGGTCCATGGTGCCAGGGGGGGCATCCCTTGCCCAGTGCCAGGGGGCTCAGCCTTTGCCCCATTGTACCAGGATACAATGGGGCAAAGGGGGACAGGGACCCTGGCAGGGCATAGGGGCAGGGTG
>ML685794.1:11568295-11611376 GCA_007922175.1 Pelusios castaneus
GGGCAGGGCTCTGCCCTGCCCTTTGTGGGGGGCATGCCAGGCTCCCCCTGTGCCCCCCCCGGCAGGGAGGGCAGTGAGGGAGTCCTGGAGTACCCCTAAATCGACTTAGGGCTACTCCAGTCTACACTGGCTTAAATCAACTTTAAAAAGTTGACTTAAGCCTTAAGTCAAAGTAATTCTAGGTTTAATAAAGTCGACTTAATTTTCATTAAGTCGACTTAAGCAAGCTGCTTAAATCGATTTAAGGAAACTGTAGTGTAGACGCGGGGTAAATTAAGTCGACTTAAGCAAGCTTAAGTCAACTTAATTTCTAAGTGTAGATGCACCCACGGTGTGCCTCAGGTGGGGCTGAATTTTTGTGGAGAAGCAGACCTCCCCTTTTACCTTGGGGTCTGGGGCTGCAGCTCCTAAAGCCCCTGCATTAATCTGGCCCTGATTATAATTTACGATTGCTTATTGTTTATGATGCTAAATCATACCAGAATAAACTTTAATGCTGAAAGTAAACTCTGAGGAAAATGGGAGTTAAGTAACCCAAAATATGATCAATAGAAAGTTAGTTAATCAGCATAAAGATATTTGCAGATTCATTGTATAATTATTGAGAAATAACCATAAAGTAATTATGCAAATCCCTCTTGTCTGAAGCTGTCAGCCAATCAGAGCTTGACACTAATATAGTACTGTCTGAAACAGGAAAACATTAACATACATTAAGAAATTTTTACTGCGTACCAGCAGGATCAATGTGGACTACTTAGTGCTTGACATGCTAGTGTGCACTAGAATTTACACCCCTCTGGTGTGGACTAATGCACCATGTAGATAAGCCCTCAGAATAGAGGGGATTTGCCTATTCTGCAGGTATTAAGAAATAACCATAGAATGATTTTGCAAATCAGACATATAACCAGCTGTAGTGCAGAGCATTGTATAAATGAGGAAAACATTGTGTACAGTTATGAATCATTCACTATAGAGCATCCCTGAATTCTGACTACAATGAGAAATTTCCCTTCACGAAACGAGCAAGAGAAGCAAATATATCTCGCTTACTTTATTATATTTTGTGTTAAAAGGAGTTCTTGATGACAAATTCTTCCTTTTGCATTGGGAAAAAAATAAGAAGTGTTGCAGATTATTTCTTACCATTATGTCCTGAAAACAAGAGAATTAGGCCTTGTCGCTAGGATATCATTAGGAAACAAACAAATGCTATAGCGCATTGCCATGTTGTTGCAGCCATGTTGATCTCAGGATATGACAGAAACAAAGTGAGTGAGATAATATTTTTTATTGGATCACTGCTTTTGAGAGCATGTCCCTTCCAGCAAGAGAAGTTCTTTCAATGAAAGATATTACCTCACCCACCTTGTCTCATTTTATAATGTTGTAAGAATAAGAATTATGTAGTCCAGGGGTCTATTACTAGAGATGGTAAGAGTCCATTGTCACTCTGCCAGGAGCAAGTTAAGTTGGTACTTGGTGCAATAAATAATTTTCTAAATAAGTTATTTAGTTATGTTGTGCCAATTAATGATAGTCTTTACTTTTTGTTTGTTTCCAGCAGATATGAGGCTGGTCCTTTCTTTCTTCTATTTTGTTTGTAGGGCAACATGTCATTCCAGATAAATAAACAACAAAAACATGGTTCTGACACTGTGTCCTAAAAACACTCATCTTGTTATTTGGTCACACTGCGAGACAAGGAATCAGCCAAATCTGTAATGGTTAGGATGAGCCACAACTGGGTATAGCTGATAATGTTTATTTATTTTTCACAATCGCAAATGAAACCAAATCATCAACTTATGCACACAGCTGATTTATGTAACTACAAAGACCTCCTTATCCTATCATAAATCTTCATTCCTTCTTCCCTCATACAATCCGTTACACTTATTTGTTGTGCTATGACCCAAGGGAGGTTGCAAAGCTAGATGTAGGAACTGTGCTTTTCCTGTGTGTTTTCACGTAACCTAGAACAAGAGGTCTGTGATCCTGTCTGGGCCCTTTAGTGTATCACAGTGACAATTCAGCAGCAGATTGGGTACTGTTGATAGATTCATCTCTTCAAAATGATCTCCCTCACAACCCTTCTAAATCAGGATTATTTTTAATTGTTTGTATTTACAGAAATTCTAAAACCCATCACAAATAAACCTATAAATGTAGCAATATAACTTAATATAACCCACTACCAATAAGCCAGGTAACATTTAAAAACTCTAATCTTCCTCCAATAATTCCCCATACTTACAATTCAATTCCCACCTCATTTTCAAATACCTAGAGGATGAGATTAATTTAGCACCATATCCTGGCGGCCATCACATCTGGGCTACTTTTAATTAAAAATTAAAGCTATGGAAACCTGTTACAGTATATGCAAAGTCTGCACCACTGAGGAAGGAATTAAGCAGTAGCTTCTAGCCAAAGCAAATGCACCTCACCTAAAAAGTTTAAAATGAGAACAGGTCAGCTAACTAAGGCAGCAGTTAGTAGTAATAAACTGATTTACAGTCTGTGCTCCTGCTTTCTGACATCTGGCTGTAGTGATGTTGCTTAACCCAAAGGGAAGACACTTTGATTCTCAGAAGGTTTGATATTTTATTATTGATTTAAGGTCTTTATCTGCTGTGAAAAGAGGGGATTGGTAGGAAGTGATCCAGATAGGTAGCAGTACAGTGCTCCCGAGTGCAGGAGTTAGCTACTTATCACCAAAATAAGCCCTGGATTAGTGCCACATGAGGAGAACGGGTCTGGGTTCCCCTAATAACTCGTAGGAGCATTGAAAGTAAAAGTCATAGAATAATACAGGTTCCTGAAGTTCCTGGAAGTACTAAGGGTTGAGAGGTGCCTGCTGTTAGAGTGAGGAAGCTTTGTCTGTACTTGCAGGGGGTCAGCGCCAAATGCTACCAGTTATGGGTAACACAAACATTCCATTCAGGACTTCACAGGTCCTGTTCTCAATCTACAGGTCAGTAACAGGTTTGCTCCAAGCTTTCTGAATGTCTCCCTGGAGTGTCTAGCCCCTGTTCCACTGGGTAGCTGCAAAATTCATAGAGCTGCTGCTCCCAAAGAAGCAGTACACCCCAGCTTGCTGATCACACCTTAGATCACAGTTTTGCTTAACATACAACAGATTAATTTGTTTATAGTGAACATGAGTATAAGTTTAATTAACAAAGAGGGGAGATTTAAGAAGTAGCAAGCAAAAGTATTGGAAAGAAATGGTTATATGTAAAACAACACCCTAATGTGTACTCGAGAGTCTAGACTTAACTAACAAGATACTTTTCTGCCTAATGAACTTTAGCTTACCCAAAGTCTTTGTGGTGTCTTCAATCCAGGTTAGCTGTGAACCTGCTTTCATAAGATGGAACACATTGGCCATTAGTCTCCTTAATGAAGGATATTGTGTGTCTCCTTGTATTCTCTGGATGCCCCAGGTTAATCCTTTATTGATCTTAGTCGCAAACACCCTCTTGCTGGTTTTTGTTTTTGTTTTGTTTTTCCATGCAGGTCTTCTTTCAGGTGAATTTTCAATCTCTTCATTAGTATCAGGCTCAGTAATGCAAACAGACTTACATTGTAAGACACACAATGATTAGCTAAGGAGATAAATGTCTAGTGCCTTCTGTCTGGTGGAACCTGTTTATCACCTTCTGCTGACCAGTGTTAACTCACATCACTTTTAAAACATAGTTTTCAGTAAAGACAAGTAACTCAGATACTATCTGTATATACATTTTGCAAGGATTAAGATAGCGAGTGGGCTACTGACAATCAACAGACTTCATGTCACCTGCCAGTGAATTATAATTCACATATCTGACTGTATAACTGTGCATCCTCTGTACCTTCTGCCAGTTGGTATCAAAGACATTCCTAGATTACAATGAGGAATATAGATGAGAAGGCCCTGAAGACAGAAGGATCAATATTGGGAACAAGGGTGGGGAGAGCAGATGTGGGAGCTCCTTGCTTGACCTAGAGCATGATCCCTATTGCTGGACTTTTTGTATGCTCTGGAAGAGATTGATA
The DNA here is from genome assembly GCA_007922175.1 of Pelusios castaneus. NCBI lineage: Eukaryota > Metazoa > Chordata > Testudines > Pelomedusidae > Pelusios > Pelusios castaneus. The sequence goes on from ML685794.1 coordinate 11,572,343, forward strand.
TAAATGTGTGATCTTGCTGGAGGAATGAGTAACAGACTACCATGGGATCAGAGTCACTATCAACAGGGGGAGCCAAGAAAGAAAAGAGTCTATCATGCCCTGCCTGACCACTGAGTGGCACCAGAGTGAATGACATCACAGAACAAACAAGGAGTCTTGTGGCATTTTTAAAGACGAACAAATTTATTTATTGCATGTAGTTAGTCTTTAAAAGTGCCACAAGACTCCTTGTTTGTCTTGCTGAACTAGACTGACACGGCCATCCCTTTGGAACTTGCCATCATAGAGACCACTAGATTTAAAGCCTCTCAGTTTGTAAAATCCTTTATGCCTTTAACATGGCATGTCAATTTGTTTTGATACACTTATGTGTCTAAGATGTTTCTAGAGTAAGGTAGCTAAACCATCGGACAATGGCTAGGTGCCTAATAAATACAATAATTATGTTTGTAGTGGCTAATTGCAGTGCATATTACAAAGGTTTATTTGAACAAGTGAACTACCTGTAGAGCTGTGAAATTGGCAAACATCACATAAGAATTTTTTTCTGTAAAGTTTGCCAACATTTCTGCTATTTATAATAGTACTGGGAGTATTTTCTATTCTCAAATCAGCAATTGGAACAATGAAGTCATTTTGAATTATGCTGTTTCTTAATGTGCTCTTTGCACGGTAATTACTGTATGATCACCTGCAACATCTTGCAGCCCTGTAAAATTAAAACAATTATACTAACATGTTTTCTGTGGGATTTTTCTTTCCGTTAACTAACGTACATTTACAGGGATTCTACCACCTTCTCTATGCAAATTTAATTCCAGCCAGAAATCCTCCTCACCAGCCCCACCCCTCACCAATATTAATTAAAGGTCCCTCTGTACGAAAGCATAATCCTTTCACTAAACTCTGCTCCTCTACCGTAATTATTCATGGAGGCCTCTTTCTGAATGTAGATGCACAAGCCCTCCCCATACAAGAAATCATATAAAAATCATTATTAAGGTCTTATACAGTATGTTGACCTAACTACAGAGAATTCTATAATACCGTTTTTGGTATTGCAACACTTTGTAGTTGACGTTTGTCCAAAGTCCTCATCATTGGCCTAATTTTGCTCCCATTGACTTAATAGGAATTTCACCACTGACTTTAACAGGAGCAGAGTCAGGCTAAAGCTGAGTGCTGAGGGGAAAACAAACAAACAAACCAACACCCTGCAAGTACAAGGAAATATTTACTTTATTTCTCTCGATGTCACATGGGTTAGGTGTTGGCTGAGTATGATGAAGAGGGAATTCTCTAATATTTTTATGCCTCCTAAGCATGCCTCGGTTTACCTCTCGTGCGCATTGTTACCCAGTGGGTGCAAATGATTAAAGCTGCTTTGGGAGCAGAGCATTCAACATGATGTTGTGTAACTGTCTGATGTGGGGTGGAATGAACAGGCCATTATTAAGCAACTGGCTGGAACTTGCTGAAACTGACTTATATTAATGGAGAGTCTTAAAAAGATAATAGGAACCTAGTGGGCAGGACACTCCCACTTAGCAAGCCTGAGGAAGGAGATTCCTCAAATACACTACCCCTCTTCTCCTCACTCCCCCTCACCACTCCTCTCTAGAGAAACAGAGCAGAGGCCTCTGCTTGCAAAAGGTGTCAGGATACAGGAATAAAAAATTGCTTTTGGAGGGACTCAGCAGCTCTCTTGCAGGACTAAGTACAAAAGGGAGTGAAACAGAGCCAAAAAGGGAGTTTGCAACAGTGTGTCTGATTGAGTCCACTGGTTTGGCCAGGATGGACTGTGGCTTGTTGTTGCTCCTCCGAGCTAATCAAAGGACTTTCCCATTCTGTCTGCTAGGTGATTTATAAATTGTTATCTTATCCTGAGGAGGCTGCCTCGTGTCCCTGCAAATACGCTCTGAGAGCAGCGCACTCTGAGGGCATACATTACAAATCTCCAACAGGAGCCTGGCATGGCAGGGAGCTCCAGACTGACATAGGGATTACAGGTGTCTAAAGACCCTGCTTTAAATCTTGGAGGCCACAGGTATGCCTCTGTGGAGTTCTGTGGGTTCAGTCCTGGCACACTACAGGGGTCACATCTAAGGGACTGCTTACAAACTGGGTCATAGACCAGAGCCCATGGATCCATGACACTGAGGGTTACAGCCTGCCATGGTACTCTCTTTTCAGCACTTGCTGTAATGGGGAAAAGAGAGATGGTGAGCATGGAGATGGGAGAAAAGCCTCATGAACACCATGATGAGATGTCCATCCCACATAAGGTAAGCAGGGCAAGTAAGGTCAATTAACCTGATAGGCAGCACCTGAAGGCTTGAACTTTTGATTGAAGATGGCATCCACCTGAGAAGCAATAGGTGGGGTTGGTATAAAGCCAGGAAGTTGGTAGCAGGTAGGGATTTAGGGGAGATAGTCTGCTGATATTCCTTGAGAGGTTTGAACTGGGGCTAGTAAGCCTAGGACAAGGGTTAGCACCCCAAAAGATAAGAACCATTTAAAAAAATTCCTTCAATTACCAAGAGTTCTGAAAGCTGCAATGGGTGTGGTCTCCTGGTGGGGGGAGCTGTGAGTTGGGCCAGGATGCCTGTCACAAGGTCCTTGGGGAGAGCTTGGAACCAGGAGTGGGCCCCCCTCAGGATCCCCTTGTTGTGGGGGGGTGGAGAGAAACCTAGTGTGGGTAGTGCACAGAGTCCCCTAGTGGCATGGGGGGCCTGGAGCCAAGAGTTGCAAGGGGAGGGGATAGCCAAAGACTACATGTGGCACCAGGGTTGCAGACCCCTGGCTTAGGAGATGCAGATAGGAATCTTGGGAAAGAGCAGTAGGACCTGGGAGTAGGCAGACCCTAGTTCCTTGACTTAACTGACTGACATCTGGCATGCAGGGTGGATGTGGGTTCCCTTACTAGCCAGTGGGAAGTGGTACACGCTGAGGCATAGAGCAGAAGAGTGTCTAGGACAGTTGTGTATGGAATTTTGTTGCCTAAGAAAAGGACTGTCATTACCTGGTGGAGGACCACACCATTGAGAAATAACAGGATGTGTGATTGAAAGGAAGAGGAATGTCAGCCCTGGAAGTAGCTAATCCCCAGAACAGCTGAGAGGAGTCATCCATACTTGTGCGTGACTCCCATGACAGTCATTATGTAGTCTTTGGTCTTGCTCCAGGCTGCTGTGTCCAATATAATCAAATTAATGATGCCTGCCTGTAACAGGGTGGTTTGGGCCTTTACTACCCTGGGGTTGAGCCAACCCAAGGTAATAAGGAGCAAGGCTTAGCTGACTCATCTAGAAAGAGCAGTAGAAAGCCAAAGGGGAAGGAAATGTGGTGAGTTGCTGGAACTGTAGAAAAAGAATGGGCCTGCCAAAGACTGGAGACTTGATAGTAGCATGGGGAAAAAAAACCCTGAAGGCAGAGATGAAGGGCATTTAACCTTCTGATGATCTCATTTTGGCTGACTGTTTCTTAGTAAACAGAGTCCTCCTAAAGGAGCCTGTGAGACTGATCAGCTGTGGAGCCCTGAAGAATGGGGAGCTTGAAAGGGGGGGTGGCAATATGTCCTGTTTTGGCCAGGACGGTACCCAATTTTATTTTTAAAAAGCCTTGTATTGGCTGTTTTTACTTTTTGGCAAAAATAGGCATTGGTTCTGTTTGCTCTTGCTCAGTTTAATTAATTGGCAAGAGCTAAGGGGGAAAATACCTGCTTCTGTTAAAAGAAAAAAGTGGGGTATGGAGGAGCATGCAGAGGGGGAGAGGGATGAGCATTGATGCCACTGTGTGGGGGTGGTGGTGAGCCAGCACTTATGTGGGGAGGGTGGGCAGCACTTGGGGGTGAGGAGCACTTCCACCCCTGCATGGGGAAGGCAGGGGTCTGGTGAGCAGGGGAAGGCCAACCACACACAGTGTTCCATTTTCCCCTTTAGGACACACAGCCATTCTAGATGGGGGAGGGATTTGCATGGGTGCAAATGTGCTGCAGACCCTCCCATGCCATGAGGAGGCACTTGAGAAGATATCAAACTACTGTGTAGTCTCAGTCCAGGTTTAGTGACATGCAGTGCTCCCCTGGGTGTGCCCCTCCATGTCCTCTTATCTCCTTCCTTTACCCCAGATGACCACAGCCCTGCCCCTTCCTTCTCTAGGAAGGGATCAGCAGTGATGAGACTGGAACTCAGTGTATGCATATGGAGTAACGTGGACATCATCTAAGGGGGATTTTCAAGCCAAGGTGAGAGGTTGGGGTCAAAACATTCTCTCTATGGTCTAAGACCTTGAGTACAGCAGGTAGAGCCTGAAGGAGGAAACCCCTTGCCTGCAACACACAGAGCAGATAGTGAAAATGCAAGACGTGTGTGGGGCTGGAATAGTAAAATGAATCAGTGAAGTGAAGCTGGTGGGTGGAGTTGGAGCAGTATGGCACTGTGGAGATTTGTTTGGAGGAAGACCGAAGGGCCCAGATTCTCTTCTAATGTATTTAAAATCATGGGGAGGGGGAGAGAAGAGGACTGTGGATCTGCGCACAGTGTTATTTTCCCAAACACAGCACTTCATCTGTTCTTCTGGAAACAATCTCTCCTATATGAACACTACACCTGGATGAGCACTTGCAAGAAGGTGAAGGGGCTATTTCTTAAAAATAATTTATCTGAGTGAAAATGAGTAAACTGGAAGCTGTTTTATATCTGGAAACCCTGTCATCTTGAAATAAGTTGTTTATTGAAATGCAGCTGATTCCCAGTTGTTGTAAGGCCCTTTGGACTTTAATCAGCTGGTGCAAGATAGAGAACTGCTACCTTTGTTTTCCATCCTTGCCTTTATATTTTTAAAAAAAAAGCACAATACTTTTTGTTTGAAAAATGAGTTCTCACTCAGTGCTTTATTTCTCTTTCCTGCTTTGTTTTCTCCTTTGCCAAGTGTGATGTTTCTTCTCTAAGAAGATGCATTTTGTAGCTGTCCTTTGAAAAAATGAATGGCAATTTTTTTTAAGGTGTAAAAATAGTATTGTGAAGAACTTATTGGTTTCTTGTTGCTATAATGTTTTGAGTTCATATAAAATGTTTTATTTGGAAAAAAAATTGTTTGTTTTCCTTTATTGAAAAGTCATTGTTTTTATGAGTAGATTAAATCCTTTTTTATTTTTTTAAGGTTGCTGGTTTTCTTGAGCATCTTTGATTTATTTATTTATTTATTTATTTTGAAAGCAGTGACTATTTTAGAAAAATCTGTTATGTCTTTGTATCCTTTTAAAAGTGAGTTTTTTCTATAAACTGGAATGTTCTATTTAAAAAAATGAGATCTGACTTTCCAGAAATAAGGTATTTGTAACATCACAAATGTTAGCCTTTATGAAAATAATTTGCATTTTTGAAGAGGTAAAATGAATTTTTGCCTTTTTAAAAATGCCTATTTTTAAATAACCCTGCTTTCTTACGCTGCTGTGTCACTTACTCACACAGGCAGATGGCATAACATTGAGCAGCCTCCGCTATCTTTTTCCATCAACTCCCACCCTTCAGAGCTGCATGAGCACAATTTGATCAACCCAATGGATCTGAGTGTTTGCTTTTATAGGGACACACATTGCTTTTCATGGGAAATAGTTTCCATGACCAATTTTAATCACTTGTTTTAATCATAAGTAATTAAAATTAGTCATTAGTAAACTATTTATTAAAACTTTTAAAAATAAAAACAAGGAACTTTCTGCCTTTTAGAGATGAATGTATTCAACAACTGTATGGAAATGCTATAGGCCTTTAGTCTATTTTATTTATTATATCCTTGCCCTACCCGTGTTGGTTCAAAGGGTGAAAACTGGTGTTTTCTATCCTTTTCTGTCATTAACTGGGTCATCCATTTGCTCTGTGCTGTTAAAATTGTCCTGTCTTCCCTGAAAAGGCTTCCTTTTAAGATTTTTCTTTGATGCCCTTATTTCCTCACAACAGTTGGTTTCTATTTAACAGATTCAGTCTGTTTTGGCATCTGAAGTAGATGCCCCACAAATGTCCAGCACTTCCTTCTCATTCTAGTGGAGACAAGCTGCTGGCTGGGAACTTTTCAATCTTTGTTAGATTCTGGGATTGGATCAGTTCCAGAGGGGTAGCTGTGTTAGTCTGTTTCAGCAAAACAAATGATCTGGAGGGTAGAATCGGTTCAAAAATTGAATGAATCAGCAACATGGTGCAGTTATGAAAAGGCTAATATCAATCTGAGCATATATTAATGGGAATGTTGTAATTATCCCACTTTACTCAGGACTGGTGAAGTTTCACCTGGCATCCTGTGTCCAATTGTGGGCTTCCCCACTTCAAGAGAATTGTGAATAAATTTGAAAAAGTCTAGAAGACAGCAACCAAAATGATAAAAGGTTTGGAAAACCTGTTCTGTGGAGAAAGGTTTCAAAAGTCATTTAGTTGTGAGAAAAAAGGTGCCCCATTAGGCTTTATAAGCCTACAAATATGTTAAGGAATCTTATAAAAAGCACAATGATCAGTTCTTTTCCATGTCCACTGAAGGTAGGAGAAGTAGTAATGGGAAATTTAGGTTTAAAGCTATCCTTATTAGTTAAAAAGTTTTTTTTCTTAGAGCTCTGGAATTCTCTTCCAAGAGAAATTGTGGAATCCCCATCATTGGGAGTTTTTAAGAACAGGTTTGAAAAATACCTACCCAGGCTGGTCTAGGTATAATTGGTCCTGCCTGAACAAGGGAAACTGACTAGCTGGCCCTTTGAGATCCCTTCCAACCCTGCCTTTCTATGGTCATATGTTTTGGTATTCTATTAAGAACACTTCAGAAGCCATTTTAGAACTTCTTTGCCCTTGTTACTATGATCCTCTATTGGAGCACAGCACTCTGACTGGCATGTTTTGGAATCTGGTGTATATGACATTGATTGATAAGTGATATTATTTTTTCCTGACAGAATCATTCATAACAAATGCTACTCTCTCTGAGGGTACATTGTCAATCTGACCTGAATAGATGAAATAAGTGTAGATAAAACATTTCTTCTCATCATTTTTCTGTCCCTAAGGCAAATCCACAGTTGTCCATCTCCCTCATGGTCTGCAAGATATTTGTTGCAATGTTCTCATGTTCCAGTAACAGATTTTAAAGTGTTTTCCTAGTGTCAGCAGTAAACTTCTGGGAGTCTTGGCTTCTAGAAACTTTTGCCAGGATCCTTCATGAAGTACAAGGGTTTAGGTGGAAAAAAAATAAAAATGTAATTTGTTTGTATGGGGAGAAAAAGCTGGCTTGGGTCTCTCCTGTAGCATGCTGAGTGTCCTCAATTTTTGCTGCGAGATTCTGAACTTTGTACTGATCTTCGGATGGCAAAACAAAGGTGAACAAAATGAAGGGAGTGAATCACTCAAGCTTTTCTCTCACCAATATTACCTAGCCAACTGACTCCTTTACTAGTCTGTGGCACTACTTAAGCAAGTTGGTACAGGAACTGATTCAGTGGCTATTGTGTATGTGCTCTCTATACCACTTCCCAAGCAAATTGTGTTCTCACTTTCTTCCCAGCAAGGAATTATTCTACATTAGCTGGCAGTAAGGCTAATTATAAACCTTATCATTAAGGTAATGGACTGGAATTTAAAGAATTTGGGTTTACTTCCTTCTACCACAAATTTTCATGTGACCTTGGGAAAATAAATTAACTTTCCTATACTATAGTTCCCCTTCTAGTAAATTAAATACTTCTTTTTTTAATCCCATGTGCTAGCTCTATAGTCTGAGAACTTGCAATCTGTCTTTTATTATTTATTTGCATAGTGCATAGCACCCTAGAGATTCATTCTTGGTAGGTGTCTCAAGGGGATATACCACAATACAAATTAATTATTGTAATCCTTTCATCATTTATGCTTACAAATGTGTGTATATACTCAAGATTGCTAGGATTTTTTTCCTATACTTAAGTATAGGAAGGTAAATGTCACATTTAAGATGCTTTCTGAATTTAAACACCTGATGAAAAAGACCATCGCTAATAGTGTTTTGGATTGACTATGCCTGTTCATTGTTTTGTCTTCCATTTCTCTCTACTACAAACAAAATCAGATGGGTTAGTTACATAAATATTTTTCTTTCCATACCTTCAACATTGGCTGATAGGGTGACTGTTGCAGTAGATATTTCTGTATAAACTCAAACTGGGGTGCAAATGGAGTACACATCTGTTAAAGATGAGCTAAATTCTGGCAATGATCTCAAATGAGGGTTTCTAAGCCACATTGGAGAAGGTTTAACTATTGGTTCTGACACCCACCACCAGTGTAGAGAATGTCATTTTTATTGGCTGGGCAGTTTTGAAAATCACTCTAGGAGCTTGGAGTTGAGCCAGATAGGCTCAAGTGCCAGAACTAGATGCATGGACTTATGTAAGTGCTGCAACTCTTAACCTTCCCTGTGGGTTAAAAGAGAGTGCTACCAGAAAACTACTTCAGCATTCTGCCCAACCATCAGATTTGAGTTGAGTACATAGAGCTAAGCTATAGGGTTTAAAAAGATGTGTTCAGGTATGGGACTCTCTTTATGTGTTCGTACATCTCCAGTTAGGATGACCTTATAGCAAGTGTAAAAAAAATGGGGCAAAAGTGGGAGTAATAGGCACCTATGTAAGATAAAGCCCTGATTATTGGGAGTCACCTTATCTCCAGTAGAACCAGCGTGAGAAATTCATGTTATCAACTGTTTAGCAGCTCTTCTGCTACTGTCAAATTTATATAGTAGTCTGTGACTATTAAGGGTGTTTTATGCAGAAAGTGGAAAAATACAGTAATTCCAACCTTTTGATGAAATAACCATTGCTTTCTATGTATTCTTAAGGAGGTGGTTTTGGTATTTTACCTCTGTGAAATCAATTTCTTATAAGCTATGTATTGCAACAAATTTAAATCCTGTCTTCCTCTTAAGATATCCTACATCTACATATATAGAGACCAATTTAGGGAAGCATCTCTTTTTGCACCACTAACTGTGTGTTTATCTTTAAGTATATAGTTATGTGCTGTCCTGACCAGGGATGGACTTGCGTATGTGTGCAAGAGCTTTTTTGGAATTGGGGCCAAAATCTGTATGGAAGCTAAACTGTACAAGTCTATTCTAGTTTATGTATATAAAATTTTGCTTAATAAAAACTATTGAAAAATTGGCAAGTACATTCCTTAAGCTGTCAAGGAAATAAAGTACAATGAAATAAATACTGACTCCAGCGTGCAGCTGTAACTATCATGGTACTGAACAAAATTTCTTCTGGACTGTGCCCTCTTTATTCATATTTTCTCCTCTTTGGAGATATAAGAGATCAGTAGGAGAAGACAATGTGGTGCCTATCCCTCAGAACTACAATTGTTATAAGAAAATAATACTAAAACAATTATTTGAAAAGGAAAAGGACAAAATACTTAAAGGAGGGACATATTGGTGATGTCAATACTGTAGAACAGAATGGGATGTGCTGCAGCCACCAATGATGTTGTAAGCCTTCCCTCGTAGCATGCCTTGGGATGAGCAGTTTCATGGCAGAACAGGTTATGTTTCAGTATAGATAAATTTTATCTTCAGATTTAAAAAACCAACAAAGAATCCCCATGGAGTCCAAGGAACAGAAAGTGGATAAATTAGATCCTCCATGGGTGCTTTGTGTTACCCGGTTAGTGTGAAGCCACCCATTGGTTGGGCATGTTGGATCAGAGAGATCATCTCTATGTTTGAGAACTCCTGAAGTGTTGCAGAACAAATACAGCAGTGCCTATGTTCACCCTCTTTACTGAGGCCATCATAAGGGGATGTCTAGGGGAAAAGTGGCACTGGTAGGGCTTCCCTATATACTGCTGATCCCTGGCTGCTGGAGATTGACCTGGCACACAATCAAGAATCAGAGGTACAAAGTCCTCCTTTGCATCCCTCCAGCCCCAGGCTCCACTGCATGTCCCTTGGCTGTAGCAGAGAATATTAGTGCATAACTCATTCTCAGCTCAAAATGGCATCTTCCTCCCACCTCCCCTTGCAGCAGGAAGGGAATCTCAACATTGAAGGGTGCAGTGTATATAAACAATAATCTCTTTCTGTCCTACAGATCTATATGCCATCCAAGCAGGTCTGCCAAGCCCTAGTCAGCAACAGCTTCTTAGGGAGCAAAAGGATTTTAAATTCTTCCTCTGTGCCCCTTAGAGTAAGTGTAGCTGCATGACCTAGGTTTTGGGGATGCCCTAGTCTATTTTTCCACAAACTAGTATTTGCTGAAATTTTTCAATAGGAGACTAAGTAAATTATTCCATTAAAAGCAACCAGTGTCATCTGTTCAGTGGACCTACGTCCCAGGAGAAATTCTATGAGAACAAACTTGAGCACCTTGCTCGAGTGCTGTGTTCAGAAATTCTAGTCCTGCTAGGCACAGTGAGCATAGAATTATCTGAGAAATTTTAACCTTTGGCACTTTGACAAGTTCACAAAATATGTCCCAATTAACCACAAATCCCTCCATTATTTTCCTTAATCTGTTTTGCATTTCACATTTTTACAATGATTTATTTACTTTTCCTTGCATCTTTAGCCACCCCATGTAAGCAGTAATGCATGTTCATCAAGTTTATATATCATTTGTTGTCTCGGCAAATAAATTATAGACACGGTTTATCTAACAATTTAATACATACTGATGGCCAAAACCTCAGTTTTCTGTCCGTCTTGATTGTGCTTGATTTTTAGCTGTGGCTTTCCCACAAGAGATCATGTTATCACTTGGCCGTATTGTATAGCATCTTGCATTCTGTTTCCAACTTCAGGTTGTATGGGGAAGAGGTATTCTAGGACTGGCAGTAAATTGAATAGTATATGTGATGAAGTGTTCAGGCCCTGTGGATCTCATTAGGGAACCTAACAGTTCAACAGCAATTTACCCTAATTTCTGTAAGAAGCCAAACTCCTGTTAAATGATACTAGTGGCTATGTCTCCACTGGCAAGTGAGTTTGAATTAAGGAGGCTTAATTTGAACTAACTAAAGCCATAGCTACACTAGGCTTTAGTTAGTTCAAATTAAGGACTGCTTTAATTCAAACTAATAAGTTCGAAAAGGGTATTCAAACTAAGGGGTTAATTCTAGCTAACTAGTTCAAATTAATCAATGTGGCCATGTTAATTCGAACTAATTTCTTAGTTCAAATTAACCGGCCATTGAAATGAATGGGGATCTAAGTGCTTGCGTAGTTTGAACTAACATTCCAGTGTGGCCATGCTAGTTTGAATTAAGCTAATTCGAACTAACTAAAATTAGTTCGAATTAGTTAGTTCGAACTAACTAATTCAAACTAATTTTAGCAAGTGTAGACATAGCCAGTGATACTTACAGGCCCTTAGCAACCATGAAGCTATTCAACTACTGTTCCCAGGATTTACTGTTACTTTTCAAAAATGAAAACTTGGCATATGTAATGATATAGGTGGACAGTCAAGTAAGGTTATCATGGAGCATTGTTATTTGCTTTGACTTCTTCAAGTTCTGTTGAGCAATTCAAGTTGAGTCCAGTAAAGGAATCCACAGTAAACAGTAGTTTCATTCGTAAATGAGATGCTAATGGCAGAGAATAATTGCATGAGAATTTCATTCTCAATTTTTACTTTGTAGATTTTCAGGCAAACATCCTCTCCAATTCATACTTTTAAAGGGGAGGAGGGACAACTTTTAGTTCCAGTCTTTTTTAGTTTTTAAAGAACTATTTTAAAAAACTAATTAAAAGCACTTCCCCATCTCTGACCAGACTATTTGATCCTTGGGCAAAAGCAGGCATCTCTCCCGTTTGGGTTTCGTCAGTAATTGTAGACTGCTTCATACCCCACAGTACAGAACACACAGAATGGAGTCTGTATGGTATTTTATATTGTTTCAATAAGGTTAAAGCTATTGTGCTGTTTCTAGTATAACTATATATTTGAAATCAATTGGCTGGATCAATTTCAATATTAAAGTCTTTTTTTTCCTTTTCATGTATTGGGATAAATTTAGGGACAATTCTGCCCTCCAGGAATCTTGCGGTATTCTTTCTGATATAGTGTAGGGACTCTATGCATCACAAATAAGCTTAGTTATTTTTTTTCCCCAAACTTCCCATCCAAAATTTTTCGCTGAGGTAAAACGTACTGCTTCAGTAGAATTAGTTTCTTTGGGAGAGATAATACAAAGAAATGAAAATGAGACACGGCTAGCAACGGAAAAGCCATAGCATTGATTCATAATAACAATGTGGTCTTTTAATCTATGTAATAGTGCTCTGAATGCTTTTCTTGGAAAACTATCCAAATAGAAACTTTGTTTGAGTCACTTACAATTAGATATTTATAGGATTGGTGCCTGTGTATGTGAACTTTACTTCAAGGGATAGTCCAAATGAAACCAGGACTACTCAAGGTAGCAAAGTCAAGCTCCTGCTTAAGTGCTTGCAAAAATGAATAAAAGCTTCAAGTTGTACCAGTAATAAGAATCTTTTACTGATAATGGAATGGACAAAGTCCCTTCAGTCCCTTCAGAGGTTTTATTCTTCTCTCCTTTAAACAGCTGCTTTTATTTTTATCTTAAAATGCAATTCATTTGTAACCTGACGAAGAATGCAAATTGTCAATTAAAAACAAGCGTTTCTGAATGAGCTCAGGTAATAGAAGTCTTTATAAGATGTCAACACTAATGTCATGCAACTAATTATTAAAGGACAAAAACTGTTTCTATATGGTGCATGCTACAGGAATAGTATAAAATGAAATTGGAGTTGAAAATGCATAGCAATCAACTCCCTAAATCTGTAATTTGGGAACTTAAATGCATTTATTTTATAGATTCAGCACTCTCAACAAATTAACAGAGGCTCTCTTTAGGAATTTGTCACTTCGGCTGACAGATCCAGGGCTCATTAGTTTTAGCCAAAAGGAGAAATGAAAATAAGAGGACCACAGTCAAAAATCCATAGATGCTGAAATGATTCTCTCATCACCACTCTCAGCAGATATATAGTCATACTTAGTTGATTCCCAGTGATGATATTGGGTCAGATCCTCACCACATAAAGACACATTCAGTAATTTATGTATCATTATACAGATTCACAACAGATTAGCATCTGGCCCATTGTTTCTATGATTAAAATTTGTGGGGAAAAGGATGGATTTTTAATTCATCAAAATATTCAAAATCCCAGTTTAATACACATGAGATAAAAAGAGCATTAAGATCTGTTCCTAACTGGGGAAATGCCCCTGTTGAAATTTGAGGATTGAACTGCTTATATACCAGTTTTGATAAGCAGAGGAATACAGTAATACGCCTCAGAGTAGAGGGGAAAATGATGTGGGGTTTTTGTTTCTTTTTTACTCAGTTTCTAGTTGAGTCTTCAGTCCAGGCATGCCAAAGTAAGAGGGTATAAACCTCTGCCTTGGAGATGGTGAATGGGGAACAAATGGGAATGACTGGAGCTCTCTCACTTCCACCCAATGCTCTGTTCAAGACCATTGAGGAATGTCTCTTAAGTAAAGCCCAGGACTACCTTTGGGATAAGGGTAAGGTAAACCTGTATGAAAAATTCAGGTCCCTGCTACCACCAGTCAGTTTTCCTACATGATCAGCTGACTGAGCAAACAAAGAACTTACTGCTTGCAGAAGGAGAAGATGGTATCAGAGCTTTCCCAGACAGCTGCTGCTCTCATTAGCTAGGTTAGGGTTGATGTGGATCCATGCAGAGGAAAATTGGGCTTCAAAAGCTCCATACTAGAAGCTCCCTGGGGATATCATGGAGGAGATGTGGTAAGAGCAGTAGCCAGACATCAGTCTGTGATGTCAGTGATAGCCCTGTAAAAAAGGGAGCTGGGAATGAAACATGGGAAGGGTGGAGCAGAGAATATCTGAAAGATGCTGGGGTGAAAGCCGAATGAGAGAAGGCAGAAGTAGGCAGTGACCCTGGAAACTTTGTGAAGGAGAGCTGTTTTGGTGATATGGGGTGGGTAAAGTAGATCATTTTGTATGGCCATAGCATATCTGTGGTGAGTTCAATACATCTGAAGTTTCAGGTGTTGATCCTAAAGTCTGACTGTTTTTATCATTTGCCAGAACAATAGAGTTTAAGATCTTGGATACTAAATACAAGAGATCCACAACAACAGTGCTGTTGTTGAGTATAAATTTGTGTCTAATAAAGATGTAATATGATCCTTCAGCCAGATTTTCAAACTTGTGATATTTCATATTCTTAAGTAACTTAATTTTTCAGCTTGGGACATCTGAAGGGTATCTGACTGTATGGCAGAATAAATAAGACCTGACTTCTTGTAGCACATTACAGCCGTGTTTTACAATAATGTCTCTAAAGCTATTGTTTGTTAATTTTATTGTGCTACTCTGGACCACTAATGTAGTATAGTCTCATTTTTATAAAGCTGATGGAAAATTTGGACATTAAATTAAATAAACCGTTTGGCTCTATTGTTCTATGCTGCAGTTCACCTTTGCTTCTGAGTAGATTTTTTTTTAAAAGATGGGCAGTAATCCAAATATTTTAACTACCATATAGCATCTGATGTAATTTGGATTGATTAGCAGATTTTGAGTTAAACTGTTTTAATGCATTTCTGCACTTGTAATGTAAATGGCTTCAACAGACTAAGAGAGAAAAACTTGTTAGGAAAGTGCTGGAGAAATGACATTTGGATGAACATAAGTCACTTATCCAGAACTAAAAGGCACTACAAGCTTAAAAGAAAGGTGTGACTTCAATTTTAAGGGATAAGGAACCAATCCCCATATCTTTGTTGATAACTGCAGTGCTAGTAGGTACTCAGTATTAAAATGATTCCATTTGTAGCACTCTTTCGAGATTGGCATAACTCCATGTCATGCATCACTTGAGGTATGATGATCACACAATGCAGTGTAGCCCTAAGAGTGCCTTAGCCTTAGTGTGTGATGGTAAATTAAAGTTCTTTTGGCTGGCACTTTCTGAAAATGCTGAGAGAATCTTGGTGTCCTGTTTAAACTGTACTTTAAAATTTTCTCTTTCAGCAGGAGTGTTCAGATCATAATAGCTACCATAGATGTCTTTGTTTCATACATGGGTAATTTATTTGTTAACTAGCTGGATGTGTGAGTTGCATCAGAACACAGCAACGGGGAGGTAGGTGTGTTCAGGAGGAGAGACCTCCAGAAACAAACCAAAGAATTACAAAGAAGAGCATTCTCCAGCAGGATATCAAGTCCTTGGGATTCACTTAGGGAGGAGAGCTAAGTGAAAAGGGGGTGAGTGGCGAGGGATATGAAAAATGTTGTCAATATAATTTCAACATCTTAAACATCCATATACTTTGACTAGTTGTATACATTGTTTGGAAAAATGGAGTGTGCTTGGGAGAGTGGTGAAGAACATCATAATTTGTCAACCATTTTTTAGTAGAAACACATGGTGGGTAAGGAACATATCGATAAATATAACAGTAACAAGTCACTGGGCCCGGATGATACCCATGCAAGAGTTCTGAAGAAAGTCAAATGTGAAATTGTAGAACTACTAACTGTGGTATGTAACCTATCATTTAAATCCACTTCTGTACCAGATGATTGGAGGATAGCTAATGTGACACCAGGGTTGGGTTTTTGTTTTGTTTAAAAAAAGCTCCAGAGTTGATCCAAGCAGCTGCAGGCCAGTAAGCCTAACTTCAATACCAGGCAAACTGGTTAAAACTGTAATGAATAACAGAACTATCAGAACCAGACACAATCTGTTGTGCAGGAATCAACATGGTTTTGTAAAGGGCAATCATGCCTCACCAGTCAGCTAGAATGCTTTGAGAGGGTTAACAAGCATGTGGACAAGGGTGATCCAGTGGATATAGTATCTGAACCTGGAGGCCCAGCCACTCCCTATGTTTAACCCTATGACAGTCTGTTCCTTTATAACAAACACTTTCTTAATATTATTTTTTTAGATTTTCAGAAAGCCTTTGGCAATGTCCCTCACCAAAGGCAAAGTAAGTGGTCTCTCATCTTCAGTAAAGTAAGCAGTCATGGGATGAGAGGGAAGGTCCTCTCCTGCATCAATAACTGTTTTAAAAGATAGGAAAGTAAGGGTAGGAATACTTGATCAGTTTTCAGAACTGAGAGAGGTAAATAGTGGTGTCCCACGGGGTCAGTACTGGGATTGGTTTTGTTCTACATATTAATAAATGATCTGGAAAAAGGGGCAAACAGTAAGATCGCAAAATTTTCAGATGATAAAATCATAGGGTTGGAAGGGACCTCATGAGGTCATCTAGTCCAGCCCACTGCTAAAAGCAGGACCATTCCCACTAAATCATCCCAGTTAGCGTATTGTCTAACCGGACCTTAATTATCTCCAAAGAAGGAGATTCCACCACCTACCTAGGTAACCCATTCCAATGCTTTACCACCCTCCTAGTGAGAAAGTTATTCCTAATATCCAACCTCGACCTCCCCACCTGCAACTTGAAACCATTGCTCCTTGTTCTGTCCTCTGTTACTATTGAGAACAGCCTAGCTCCCTCCTCTTTGGAGCACCCCTTCAAGTAGTTGAAGGTTGCTATCAAATCCCCCCCTCAGTCTTCTCTTCTGCAGACTAAATAAGCCTAGTTCCTTCAGTCTTTCCTCATATGTCATGTGCCCCAGCCCCCTAACCATTTACATTGCACTCCGCTGGACTTTTTCTAATTTGTCTACATTCTTTCTGTAGTGGGGAGCCCAAAACTGGACACAGTATTCCAGATGCATCCTTACCAGTGCCAAATAGACGGGAATAATCACATCCCTCGATCTGCTGGCAACACTCCTACTGATGCAGCCCAATAGGCCATTGGCCTTTTTGGCAACAAGAGCACACTGTTGACTCATATCCATCTTTCCATCCACCATAACCCCCAAGTCCTTTTCTACAGTGCTGCTACTTAGCTGATCGGTCCCCAGCCTGTAACAGTACATGGGATTTTTCCATCCTAAGTGTAGGACTTTGCACTTGTCTTTGTTGAACCTCATGAAATTTCTTTTGGCCCAATGCTCCAATTTGTCTAGGTCTCCCTGAATCCTGTCCTTGTCCTGCGGTGCATCTACCATTCCCCCCAGCTTGTCATCTGCAAACTTACTGAGTGTGCAATCTATCCCATCATCCAGATCATTAATGAAGATGTTGAACAGAACCGGCCCCAGGACTGACCCCTGGGGCATTCCACTCTTTACTGGTTGCCAACTAAACATCACACCATTGATTCCTACCTGCTGAGCCCGATGATCTAGCCAGTTTTCTATCCACCTTATGGTCCACTCATCCAACCCAAACTTCCTTAACTTGTTACAAAACTATTTGAGATAGTTAAGTCCAAAGCAGACTTCAGAGTGTTACAAAGGGATCTCACAAAACTGGATGACTGGGCAACAAAATGTCAGATGAAATTCAATATTAATAAATGCAAAATAATGCATATTGGAAAACTTAATTTCAATTGTACATATAAAATGATGGGGTCTAAATTAGTTATCATCCCTCAAGAAAGAGATCTTGTATCAGGGTAGATAGTTCTCTGAAAACATCTGCTCAATTTACAGTGGGGGAAGCGGCAGAGGAATCATTAGGAAAGGGATAGATAAGTCAAAAAATATAGTGATGCCTTTTTATAAATCCATGGTACCCACACATTTTAAATATTGCATACAGATATGGTCTCCCAATATCAAAAAAAGATACCTTGGAATTGGAAAAGATACAGAAAAGTGAAACAAAAATAATTAGGCATATAGAAAACCTTCCATATAAGGAAAGATTAATAAGACTGGAACTTCGCAACATGGAAAAGAGATGACTAAGGAGGGAATTCCATGTAGGTCTATAAAATCATGCCTGATGTGAAGAAAGTAAATAAGAAAGTTTTATTTACTTCTTATAACAAATGATTTAGGGAACACTAAATGAAATTAATAGTCTGGTTTAAAACAAACAAAACGCAGTACTTCTTCATATAACTCACAGTCAAACTGTGGAACTCCTTGTCAGAGGATGTTATGAAGGCCAAGAATATAACAGTGTTCAGTAAAGAACTAGGTAAGTTCATGGAGGATAGGTCCATCAATTACTCTTAACCAAGATAGGCAGGGATTGCTGTTTGGACAGGGGCTGTGAATGGACAATGGGTTGGAGCACTTGAAGATTAGCTGTTCTCTTTGAAGCACCTGACATGGGCTGCTGTTAGAAGACATGCTAAATGCACCATTGGTATGATCCAGTATGGGCATTTTTATGTTCTTAAATATACTGCATACAACCATTTTTATTGAAATTTCAATGCGAGTTTTAAAATCCCTCTGATAAGGTTAACTGGCTCACAAATGGAGTTTTTTTCTCATCTCTTCTCAGATCTATTTCCTTCACTCTAAGGAGGGGAAAGGGAAGGTGGAGTTCTTGTCTGATGGCAGCTAGTACCTCTGCATCCTAGCACAAATTATCTGGAATAATTTGAGTAAAATACATGATTTAAAATCTCTTTTCTTGCCTTCAGAGCTAAGCAAGGGCTGGAGCTGGAGTTTAGAAGGCAATCACCCCCATGAAGCCATTATTTATGATGCAATATTTTAGTGTGTAGGTTTTTACTGGTAATTGCACTACTTTAACCCACAAAGCGAAATTTTCACTTAAACTTGCGTGTCACATATTCTTTCTCACAATTTCACAGACTTTGCTCAAGGTAAGGCAAACGCCTTCTAAAAGCTATTAAAGGAATAACTCCAATAATAGCATGCAGGTGGAGTTCATTGAAGTAATGAGCTTCTGAATCTGAATGAATGTTTTGTAAACACACTTTTTATGACCTAAAGGCTAAGCCAGCTCTCATGCTGTTCCTAAACGGCTTGTTTTGTTCTCTTTGAACAAAACTGGAAAAGCAGGTCTTATCTCCACTTTCTTCTGGTGATGCTGGTGCTT
Organism: Pelusios castaneus; assembly: GCA_007922175.1. Lineage (NCBI taxonomy): Eukaryota > Metazoa > Chordata > Testudines > Pelomedusidae > Pelusios > Pelusios castaneus. Next base: position 11,591,327 of record ML685794.1, read on the forward strand.
ATAGATAGGAGGTTTAAACAACAGATTGTATAATATAAGCTTAAGGGCTCATTTTTCCTTCCCTACTGGGCTTGGAGGAAGCTGAGCTATATTTGGCCTCAAAAATAGGGAGGATCCACTTATACTGAATAGGAAATGAACCTAAAAGTAATTTTGATTCACAGAAAGTAAATGGTCCGTAAATTCTCTAGGGAAGTTCCTGGCCTATGCTGAATATAGTGCTGCCCATAGAAAAATTGAAATGTCTCTACTGAGCCAATAGGCAGTAATCCCAGGTTGGAGATGTCCACCTAGTATGCTAGTTGGCCATTTTCTGAGCTCATAGGGGCTGGGGAATTCACTGTAAGTTTCACCACATGAAGAAAAGTACAACCAGAGAAGTAGCCACTTCAAATATCTCTGCAACCTCAGCGTGATTCTTCTTCAAGCTTCTGACAAAGTGGGACTTCTTCCATGAAAGCTCATGCATTAAATAAAATTGTTAGTCTTTAAAAATGTCACAGGATTCCTTGTTTGTTTCAGTGTGGTTGTTATCCTTCAAAGTTCCTATTAGGGTGACCAGATGTCTTGATTTTTATAATGACAGTCCAAATCTTCAGGGATTCTATTATGGTCAGTGCATTATGTGAAGAATGTACATGGAAAAGATCAGAGTTATAGCAAAAGGCATCCAAAACAATGCAGAGGAAATGTAGCATAAGGGAAGATAACTAGACTTTCCTCTTCTCAGTAATGGATCATGCCTTGATAAGACAGTGAGCTGAGAGTGCTCTCCAGGGGCTGGGACATATCCCTATAGAGAGGGAGCCCATGAAGGGCTTTGCTGAAAAGAACTTTCTCCAGACTAAGAGAAGATGGGCCTCATAAGCATGGCCACCATGAGTCACACCAATTCTTCCATCTAGTTCAGTATCCTGTCTTCTGACGGTTGTCAGTACTGGATGCTTCAGAGGAAATGAAGAAAACAGGTTAATTATGAGTGATTTATCCCCTGTTCTTCACTCCCAGCTTCTGGCAGATGAAGGTTCATTTAGATATATTCATGGAGGATAGGCCCATCAACAGCTATTAGCCGAGATCATTCTGGATGCAATCTCATGTTCCAATTCACTTTTCAACTTTACAACATCTTCTGGCAATGAGTTCCACAGGTTGTCTTAGAACTGTGTGAAGTAGTCCTTTGGTTTATTTTTAAATCTTCTGCCTATTCATTTTGTTGGGAGACCCCTGGTTTTTTGTTATATAAAGGGGTAAATCATACTTTCATTTTCTCCAGTCCATTCATGATTTTATAGACTTCTCCCATATCCTTCTTGCTTGGTCACCTCTTTTCAAAGCTGAACAGTTCCAGTCTTCTTAATCTCTCCTCAGTCAGAAGCTGTTCCATATTCTGATGTTGTTGTTTTTTTGCCCTTCTCTATAGCTACTCTAATATCCTTTTTTGAGATAGGACAATCAGAACTGTACACAATATTCAAGTTGGGGGTGTATAGATTTATAGATTGGCATTATGATATTTTCTGTCTTTTTGATCCTTTTACTCTTGTTCCTATCATTGTTAGCTTTTTTATTTCCTGTCTGTTAGCAAAGTACTGATCCATGAACGGACATTCCCTCTTACCCTCTGATCCTTAGCTTTGCTTATAGACTCATTGGCTATGTCTACACTTACAAAAGTAAGTTGACCCTGTTAAGTCGACTTAAAGTTGACATTGTTAAGTTGACTTCACAAATTGGTTACACTTTGTCAACTTTGTTAAGTTGACTTAACAGCAGAGATAGCCGTTATATTGGCTTTAAGTCAATTTAATAAAGTGGACTTAGCATTAATCCCTGTCTACACTGGCCTTAAGTCTTCTTAAGGAGTCGACTTAAGGCTTAAGTTGTCCTAAAAGGAGGTGTTATTAAGTCAACTTAGGCCTTCCTTAACTCTACTTAAGGAAATGCTTAAGTCGACTTAAGAAAAGCCCAGTGTGGATGCGGCTTTGTTTAGGTCGACTTAAGCGTCCTTAAGTTGACCAGACTTGCCAGTGTCAATACGCCCATATATTCTAAGGTCAGAAAGAACTAATATGATCATCTAGTGTGACCTCGCACAGACCCCTCATCATTTGAATGAGTATAACTTCAAGGTACTTTACAAAAGAAAATACAGCTAACAAAAGAAAGACTTGAGGATAAGGTAACAGGAAGTCTCAAATTCATATGAAGTCATGCTTATGGTTAATGCCTGCTCCCATCTGATTTTTTAAAAAGGAAGAGTTGGGTGCTGTATTAGAACTATGATACACCTTAGTATATTTTGCAAACATAACAGCAGAAAGAACAGAACTTCTGGAATAGTTGTTCCTTCCTGGTGAACTTTGTCATCTAGCATAGCAAAGGCATGGTGATTTCCCAATTACTATTAAAATTCTGAGTTAGATGAAGCCGAGACGTTCAGATGATACCCTCTGATTACACCCTCTGAGCAATAGAAATTTAAAACCATGTATCTAACACTGAAGTGCCTCAGCAGAATCTGAGACTCCAGGGACCATGACATGTGTAAGAAGGATGAAAGAATTCATGCTGCTTTCACATGTTAAGTTAATGTGATGTGGATATGGATTGCTAAATTTCCTAATGGAAAATTAATGTGATCAGCATTAATAATTAGAAAAAAAAACCCCATCTGTAGCAGAACTGGAATGCATTCCCCAAGGTCATAAAGGAAACCTGAAATAGTTTAAATAAGATCTTTCTTAGGTATCAATAGGCATAGTACAAGTATGCTAATCACTAAGGCATCTAGATACTGGATACAAGAACCAATGAAACACAGTTGCCCTGGAAGGCTCATATTCTTTTCCTCTTTAAAATGGGTCTTACTTCCAGAAATGTCCTTTCTGTTTGGTCAAAAGAAAAGTAGAACCTTTTCTTGTTAAAGTGCATACAGATGCCTTTCATTTTCTTCCAAGGATGCAAAGGCCATTTTCCTTCCCCCACTCCTCTCCCTTAAACCAATAGCAACGTTCTCACTAAATCATGAATCCTGTGGTACAAGATCAAGTTGTAAAGTCAAGAAATGAAAATATCATTGTGGGTGAAGATGTTGGGATAAGAATTCGACTAGTTAGGATCAACTAGGATTCATTCTGGAAATGGTAATGAGCTGAGTCTGATGATGGCAACAGTCATTGCATATAACTTTACTCTTTTTTGGATCTCCTTCACCCCATTTTTAACAGTATGGGGACTTCCCTGCACACAACAGTTTCTGAATTCACTTTGAAAGGGTGAAGGCCCTGTTTGCAATTTTGTGACATTCTTGGTTTTCAAAGAACTTAACTGAATAACACAATTTATTGCTGAATGTAACTGCTAATTTTAGCCTTTTGAGATCTATTTCAGGTGTGGGGTTTGCTCCATTATGAAAACAAATGCTGTCACTAGTGTGCGGGCATAATTTTTAAGTGCTTTTGTCCCTGACGCAATTCACATCTTTTGAAACACCTGTTATCGAGAGCACTTAAACACCTTAAAATGTTTATGAGGGACTAGGGGGGCGTAGCCACTGTGCTAATATAGTGATTTAGAATTTTGAACAATGTCAAGTGCAATTTGCAGGTAGTAGAGATCACTGATCCCTGGTTTGAGTCAAAGTGCTCAAGGTTGGGTTTTTTGTTGGTTTTTTTTTTGGTTTTGTCCGCAGTAGGTAAAGGATGGGAGAAGGAAGGCTCCTGGAAGCTTAAAGTAGTGGCCAAAAATAATAAACTTTATTAGCCTCCCTCTTTGGGATGCAAAGGGTTAACAGTTTTGCTGCTGGCCGAGCTAGACCCAGCAGTCAGCTTCACAGATAACAAGATAACCCCAGGGGATTACCCACAGTTTAACATACAGTGAGTCACACAGGAATAAAGCTTTCAGAATAAAAAGGCAGAATCCTATACATAAAACAATAAGTGTAACAATAATCCCCAAACCTACACCAATTGTAACAATAATCCCCAAACCTACACCAATTGTAATACTTTGGGTTAAAACTGAGGTAGAAGAGTTATTCACATTCAACTATATACATTTAAAGGGAAACAATCATAAGAAGTAAATGTGGGGGATACTGGGGGTCATATATATACCAAACCTATCAGGCAGGTGATTAGCAACAGCATGACGTCTTAAGGTGGAGGTTGAAATCGACTCGGGCCGGCACTCTTGGGGGAACTCCTACTGCAGGGTGATCAGGCCTAGCAGTTAACTTGAGGAGACTCCTACCCTGCTCCGTGCGGCATGGTAGCTTTTATGGCCTAGGCCTCTGCTTCCTGCCGAGGGCTGTGATTGGCCAGATTTCGCTGCAGCAGGAATTTTGGGGCGAGGGCTGCCCGGTTCCTCCTGTCCTTATTTGGGCAAAGGAATTTTCACCAGCTCTGTAGGTTCCGGGTCAGAGCCTTCTACACCCCTGTGGGGGGGCCAGAGCAGCCATGATTGACTTGCCCTCCAGATGCCCTGACATGGGCGAGGGGGATGACCCACCCCTTTGGGAGCTGGTTGAGAGCGAATTAGGGTTCGAATAAAGCATGTTGATGGTCACAAGCCTAAACAGTTTCTGTACGTGACTTGGGGGGAGTATCTGGTACGTGGCCTGGGGAGCGTAGCTAGTAAACAATCTCTATGACTTTATATCACAAGGGAGGTGGTGGCCACTTTATGGGGTGCTCATAACAGCACCTTAACAGGTTTGTTTGTTTTTGTTTGGTCGGGGGAAGCAGGCTGTTTTGATGCAGGGTACTAGCAGATGTTGCATGACTGCTGTTATTTTTTAAATTCATTTAGGTTTCCAAATTTCAGAACATTCACTAAAGTCCTTAAGAAACAAATTGATTCTCCCTTTACTGCCTAAATGTAAGACATCTGTTTAGTGGAAAATTAGTGGTTTTTACAGAACAGAAAACTTTCCCCTGGACTTCAAGTATTTGTGAATCTGAGGGAAACTCAAATGTTTTCACTCTTATGGCATCAAAATTTTACAGACTCTTTTATTACATGAAGTCGGAAGCTTGGGGATAATTTCTGAACCCAAACAAACCCCATCACTCTTGGTTCACCATATTCTGGAAAATAGACACACACACAGTTAAAACACTTATAATGTTTACCAAAACAAGGAGGAAGGCTTGCTGTCGCACAAAAAGGTACTGGAACAATTAAGGTAAGATATGCAAACAACATCCAAAATAAAATTATCCTTAGAATATGTTTAAGGAAATATTATGAAAACATTTTTTAAAATAAAAATGAAAGGGTTGAAACTGAGAACATGTCCCAATTTAATGTCTTTGCACCCCACTACTTCCCTTCCTTATCAGAGGTGGTGAACAAGGGGGTGGGAATAGCTTCTGGCTAAACTCTGGGCAGGTCTACACTGCAGTGGAATATTGGCAGCATACAAAGGGAGATACACAAAGTATTTAAAATACCTTGTGTATCTCCCTTCAACTGACTACCAGCGACCCCTCTGCTGGCCCCTCCTCCTCAACCCTCAGCCAGTGCTGACACTCTCCTGTGCAAAAAAGAGCAGCCACCACCTGAAAAGTGGTGGGCTACAGCAGGAGTTGAGGGGAGCCTTCCCGGCATACAACTGAAAGGAGCCACTCTCACAAAGAAGCCACTGTGTAAAGAAGCCACCCAGAGTGGCTCCTATTGGTAGCAGCACACTGCAGAGAGGAGCTGGTCTGGGCCACTTCTTTCTGTGGCATGCCAGAGAACCCCCACACCAGCCGCCACCAAAAGGAGACTCTCTGGGTGGTTTCTTTCCATGTCGTCCCTAGAGATCCATTCCCAGGCATGCTGCTGAGGGGAGCCACTCCAGACGGCTTTTCTTTCTGCAGCATCCCTGGAGACCTCCAGCACAGCCACTCCCGGAAAGAAGCTGCCTGGAATGGCTTTCAGAGGCCCTCTCTTTGACCCAGTGCTTCTCTATTTATTTGGGTGGTCTTCAGCAATCGACTTCCTGAACAGAAGAGTGGGTTTTCACAGACCCAATCAGTCGATTGAGAATATTAATCTGATGGTGGTGAATTAGCTGAATCATCAGTGAAGACTAAGGCTCAGGCATGTCACCAGTGAAGCATTTTGGGAGCTGCTATGTGCTAGTGTTCTAGGACTCTTGCAAGACCAGCATTGACTAATGGATTGGTGGGATCCTTAAATACCGATCTTCAGGTGAAAGAGCACCTGGAGGAGGCGGTGGTTGTGGTTGATGGGATAGTTATACCACCAGGAAAAGTTAGTTTTCCATTATCGAATGTTAACATTCCCTAGGCAGAGACTCCACTTCCAGTAAACATTTCATAAGTCTCTCCTCTTGCTGAAGAACCATTCCTTCCTTGTCCTGAGAATTTAAATTGCTCCTAATATCTCCTGTTCATCCTATAAGCAGATCTTCCAGTGCCTTTCTCAATTGAACGCTGCCCACTCTGGGCACTGCTCCTGCCCACTTGGAACCATTGTTTCCCTTTTGGCATGTGATAGTGCTGCCAATTCAAAGAGAGAGGCAGCATTATATTTTGTGCTTTGGAAGAAGTCAAGAAATTTCCCAACATAACATTCCTTCAGGCCACAATTTTGACACTTGTGAGCATTCCAGGAATGTAACTCTCAACATTGTTGGTGTTCAGAAACCTCTGTAGACTGAAGAAGTGGAGACCTATAATTATGAGAAAATGGTATGTTCATATTATCTTAAGAGGGAGGTTGGAGAATTTCTTTCTAGGGATATGTTACAAGTTGACAATTCCTTTATGTAAAGCTGGCCAAGATTAGGAGACCATAATAGCTTTCAGAGCACCAGAATGAGAAAGATAAATGGCTTTCCAGTCCTGTGAAGGTGACTCAGCAAGAAATGCCAGAGAACTATAGTTGCCTTTCTACATACTGCTGAATGGAAGAGCTTAGTTATCTCTGAAGATGGAGCAAGCAAATTTGTGCTACTGGTGAAATGGAAAACCTACTACAGTTCCTGCTATTTACTCACAGGACTGGGAATTAATTCAAATGTGAAATAGACCACATTCTAAGATAGAATGGAGACATTTCATGCAAAAGGAAATCAGAACCAGGAACCACACCCCAGCTTGATCAGAAAATCCTGCACATATTGATATGGTTAGGAAAAGAAAGAGAAATACAGCAGTTTCATTAGGTTTCCTTCCATCAACACAAGCCTTCACCTCAACTGGAAAGGGATGCTACACTTGGTGTGTGCTCCCTCCCCTTCTCCTCTGCTGCTATTAGACTAGACCCATTTCTCCCCTGTCCCCCACCACCTTGGACTTTATGCAGCTTGGCTACCTCTGGAAAGAGGACAGAGACAAGAGACAGACACAAGGGCTATGTCTACACTTGTAAGTTAGGTCGACTTAAGGAGGCTTAAGTTGACCTAACTTAGTCTCTGTCCACACCAGGCTTTCATTAAGTTGACATAAGGGCTTCCTTAAGTCGACTTAATAACTACCACCATTTAGGTCAACTTAATGGCTAAGTCGATTTGTTAAGTCGACCTAAAACCAGTGTGGAGTCCCCGGGGGCTGGGAGCCATAGCTCTCTGTTGACTTCAGAGTCTAGTGTAGACTCTGTAAGTTGACTTGAGAAGGATGACTTTATGTCGACTTAAGTCAACCTTGTTAAGTCTACTTAACAGGGTCGACTTAGCATTTTAGGTGTAGACATAGCCAAGAGTTTCCAAACTTCCAAAGGAGGAAAAAAATGGCTCCAATTATTTTTCCTTATAAAAACAACTGTGTGGTTTTTTGCAACTGTTCCCTTCTTTAAGTGGGACTTTTCATCCACTGCCTGCTTTGCTCAGCCTGGAACCCTCACTGCCTGAGTGGGGGGCCAAGAAATGCACAGATATAGGGACACACAGATTTTTACTCTCAAAGGTGTTTGAAAAGCTAGCTTAAGAAGCTGATGTAGAGATCCTATAATTGTGGTTCATCAGCTATTTTAAAAAAAATGATTTGCAATTCTCAGTCAAGGACCATTTTGAGAGCAGAATGGAGGGGAGGAAAGCTAGAGGAGTTTGGTTTAGGGGAAGTGGCATGACACTCACATAGCTTCAGTCCTTTTAAAATTGGGGAAATTGCAGGTAGTTCTAATTATAAGGTGTGGGCATACCATGGATTTATATAGTGGCATTATATTTTCTGTCTTACGATCTATTCCTTTCATAACATTCTGTTCACTTTTTTTTCACTGCTATTCTACATTGAAAAGCTGTTTTCAGAGAATGATCCAACTCCTAGATCTTTTTTGCATCCTAACAGCTAATTTTTATCCCATCATTTTGTATGTGTCGCTTGGATTGTTTCCAACCTGCATATCTTTGCACTTATGAACAATGAATTTTACATTTTGTTGCCCGGTCAGTTTAGTGAGATCTTAGTAACTCTTAAGTACAAAGCAGACTGTAGTCTTGTATCTGCAAATTTTGCCTCCTTGCTGTTCACCCCCTCTTCCAAATAGTTTATGAATATGTTGAACTGCAAAGGGCCCAGTACATCCCTAGAGTCACCAATATTTAGCCCTCTTCATCTGAAAACTGATCACTACCCTTTGTTTTCTGCCTTTTCACCAGTCACTGGTCTGTGAGAGGACACTCCCTCTTATCCCATGATTGCTTAAGAGTCTTTTGTGAAGGACACCATCATCCTCGTCCATGTACTTGTTAACACCCTCAGAGAATTTTAATAGATTGGCGAGGTACGATTACCTTTTACAAAAGCCACATTGACTCTAAGTGCACATTTGTTCAAATTCTTTTGCTCTTGGGAATTTAGCACTACAACAAGTGGAAACAGTGTTGAGCCATTGTCACTTATCAGCCTGGGGTTTTGGTTCAGAATGGGGAGGGGCAGGACTTCTGTAAATTGGGCCTCTGAGTCATGGTGCAGAATAACCTCCTCACTCTTTGGGTCTTCTGGGATGTCCTCCATGGTCCCTCTTGTCTCCTCACACTCACTCTGTGACATATCTGCTTTCTTTCCCACCCTAAATTGGAAGCTGCTGAGGAACAAGCTGTGTACAATCTTGGACATTGAGTTGGGATGGCTAGATATGAAGTTAGGAACTAGGTGTCTTCTGCAGCATTCTCTTCAGACAGTCCATAGAATAAAGAACATTAACTTTTGGGGAGACCTCCACATTTCCGATTTCAGTCCAGTGGGACTTTGCCACTTGTGAAACCGAAGCTTCTGCTGGCTACACAGTTCCAGCAAAATAATTTGGGGTGGAAGAAGTCTCTTTTGTATCTCTTCAATTCCTCCTACCTCCACGTCACTTAGATCCAAACATATTGTTACTGTGTGTGCTGCAAATAAAGCTGAGGTTTAGTTTAATTCTTCCAAAAGTGGTTGAGATCAGTTAGTGAGGACTGCATTGATTCTTAACAATAAATCTTGAAGTTGTAAAACAGCTTCAGAAGCAAGGAAATATTACTGTTGTGTCTTTAATTATAGTATCTTAACACAATGGGAGGAGGAGAAGAAAAGATGATTCTCAATGGACCTGACTTGCAGTATATATTCTCTTGCCAAGCAAAATCGTTCTCTAAGATAATTCCAATCAAGCCAGGAGTATTTCTGTAGGCTGATATTATGAACTAAAGAAAGATTATACATTATTATATAACAAACACCTTCACCTGACATGTGGAATTTTAGTGGAAGGTTTGTGCCTTCTTGAAATTAAGGTAGGTAGTTCAATACATGAATACTAAAATTTTCAGTAACTTCCAATATTTCAGAGGCAAAACACAAGTTTTGGCCAGGACATCTTATTGCTTTCTCTATAAATATCTTTCAAAAATATCCCCGCAACATGATCTTTTTAGTAGAACAATTATTACAAAGCAGTGAAGTAAATGAAGACAAACTAGGACATTGAAAATACTATTTATTACAGTTCCTTCACGTGCTTCTGTGTGCATTAACATTCTAAAAACAAATATTAATGTTAGTTGAAATGTTGTTGACTTTCTTAACTTAGACTAAGTGGCATATATTTATGAACCAATATTTTTGTGTATACACAGAGAATATATCTAACAACATCCTCTAACAAAGTAATATATCTTATATTTCCACACACCTCATTTTGCACAGACTCTGGCACAAATCTTCAGAAGTCCTTTTCATTTTAAAGTTACATTGTAAATTTCACCCTCAATGTAGTGTAGTATGTTTTGTGACTTGTTTTTGGAGAGTTTGATGATCATTCAATATAAGAATGTTAAATGGTGGCAATAAAGCTTGTAGTACCAATAGCATAAGTAACCCTGACATTGTATTTAAAAATGCAGGGGTATCAAGTTATATTCAACGTCTTATGTACAGACAATATAAGATGAACTGACAATGGCCATCTACTTTCAATTTAGCTATTGGCAGATGTTACTTATTGTGAGTAAAGTGTTGTTGTGCTGTTTTTCTCTTAATATGTACAGGTGCAAGAATCTAGCATTAGTTATACACTGGAAAATGTGCTTGCCTGTGTGACTTTAGCAAACAAATCTAGAGCAGGAACACTTCAAATAGTGGCATTAGTTAATTAGCTGGAATTTAACTACATTAATCATTGCCATGGCCATAGTTGTTGTTTGGGTGCTTTGATTTGTTTCCGTTAAATAAATAACGGAATCTGAAATGCGTCAAATGACCAAGTAATCCCGTGGTTTAAATCAGGCAGTCCAGCTGAGGAAGAGCAAGCTGAACTGGACTTGTAAAGGAAGGACATTGGCAGCAGAACAGAGCTACTGGGAGAGTCTTTAATCACTCCCTGAGAGAAAGGAGGAATATTTGGAGGCTACAGGTAGCCAGTAGTTGCTTCCTGGAAAGAAGGAATTATGCAGCTGAAAGACCTAGAGAAGAGTCAGAAGGTTAGGAAAGCACTCAGGGAAATGCAGTAAGGTTTGGATGGAACAAAACCTTGACTAGTGACTAGAGGGTCCTTGAGCCAGAACCCGGAGTAGATGGCTGGCCTGGGTTCTGCTGCCAGCCTCTGGGGATGTGGCGCCAGTGGGGCAGTAAATGGAAAGATTGCCTAAGACTGCTGGTAAGGAAAGACTTTCTAGCGGCATATTAAGAAGGGGAAACCATTTGGTGAGTTGTCCAGGGTACCGAGTCCTGAAGAGGCAGCAGTGATTCTTGGAGTGAGAGAGAGGCTGCAGACCCAGAGAGACAGTATGCAACTGTGAGAAGGTACAGTGATCAGGTGGGCTAGTCCCCATAATGACCAGAAGGGGGCACCATCCTGGCAGTGAGTGAAGCACTCCATCACATAGAGGAACTTTTTTTTTCATTTATTCATCATTTTGCTAGGGAGAACCACTTTTCTCTCCCTCCTCCCCCTTTTTGTGTGGGTGTGATGGGAGTTCAAAAATGAGAGCTATTTTCCAAAACTCTTAACTTCCACTGAAATTTAAACATTTAACAAAAATCATCTGAAGTTTTTTGAAATATGTGTCAAACCCTTTTTTCAAAAAAAAAACAAAAAACAAGGAGTCCTGTGGCACTTCTAAAGACTAACACATTTATTTATTGCATGAGCTTTCATGGGAGAAAATCTCACTTCGTCAGATGCTTTGAACATGATATTGAGTTCTGCATGGCTGAGGTTATGGTGTAAGGGGGGTTGTTTGTCCACGACTTTAGCCTTCGCACGGTGGAAGAAATAATCTATATAGAAGTCTAGTCTGTTATTCCAACCGTCAGGTCATTCTTGCAGGTCATTCCTAGGTCATTGCGTTCTACATTGCAGGTCATTTCTAGGTCATTGTGTTCTACATTGGTGGCAGCGTAATATTCCTTGAGTCTGAGATGGCAAAAGTAGTTCTCCAGGTCACCGCAGAATTGCAAGTGTGTAGCACAACAGATTAACAACCTGACCTGATCCCGTGTCATACATTTCCCTGCATTTAATTTCCTCCCATTCTGTAAATTCCCCATCTTCAAAGCATCTGACGAACTGGGATTTTCTCCCATCAAAGCTCATGTGATAAATACATTTGTTAGTCTTTAAAAGTGCCACAGGACGGTTTGTTTGTTTTTGGCTGACCTAGACTAACACAGCTATCCCTTTGGATCCTTTTTTCAACTATCTGTAGTTACAGTTACTAAAGATGGGGACAAGATATAGGGCACACCTTCTGCTACAATCCCAGTATAGAATAACATGCAGGGAGGCAGTAAAAACAAGGAAGAAAAACTTAAGAGAACAAATGGATTAAAAACAGAGCTGGACTTCAAAATTGCGTGTCTGCCCATTTAAAGTGTATCTCATTCTGGACTTCTTTCAGGCTTATTTAAACTGCCACCATGGTGTGTATAAATTACATTTGCACTCGTTGCAATTGCCCTTTACAGCGTGAGCAGTGAAAAATGGCCTTATTGTGAATGGAAATTGAGTCCACCAATACCCGATTTACTGTCCCACCTGCCAATTGTGACTAGCTCAATTGACAAAACCTTAGTGTGTTAACACACCTCTCCTCTAATACAGTAATAAGTGCCACACATAAGAATTCCACTTTCATAGCCATCACTATGTAAAAAGAGACTCAGGCTGAAGAACCAACATCTATATTGCTAGTAAAATACTACAGACGAGATACTGAGGTAGTGTACATCTGCATAACTCTCTGTCAGTTTTCCAGAAGTTGGGAAATCTAGTCTCATGTGCAGGAAATTTCTTTCTATAGTCCTAGTCCTGCTGCAGTTCTCCATTTGTTAAAGATGTTATTGCCATGGTCACCACTACACCTATTGAAACTGAAATAGGAAGGACTCAACCTCCATTTTATCTGTCATTGGGGAAATAATTTCATTCCATTTATTCCTAGCTCATGGTCTATTTTATTCTAATTTGAAAGAGTTTTTCAGCCTTCCATGAGAGCGAAGGGAAAACACAGGAAAAAGATTAAAACAATACCACCTGAGATGGCTGACTTTTCTACAGCCCATCCAATTTATCTTAAAGATGTTGCTGTTATTGAGCACCTCATGGTAGTTTCTGAGGCCTATAGGCTATGTCTACACTGGGTAATTTAAGTCGACTTTAAGTCGACTTAGTTAAGTCGACTCAGTGTGTCTACACTGAAAATTAAAGTCGACTTAGGGGGGAACTTACAAAGTCGACCTAGAGCATCCACACTGGATGCTCTAGGTCGACTTTCTGGGGCTAGGGGGACCTAGGGCAGGTCCACGTGGGCAGGGGGCACCCCTTGCCCAATGCCAGGGGACTCAGCCTTTTCCCCATTGTACCTAGGTACGATGGGGCAAAGGGGGACAGGGACCCTGGCAGGGCATAGGGGCAGGGTGGACAGGGCTCTGCCCTGCCCTGTGGCGGGGGGGCATGGCAGGCTCCTCCTTTGCCCCCCACCCCGGCAGGGAGGGCATTGGTGCAGCCCTGGGGTAGCCCTAAGTTGACTTAGGGCTACCCCATGGCTACACTGGCTTAAGTCTACTCTAGGGAGTCGACTTAAGCCTTAGGTCTAATAGAAAGGAGATTTAATAAAGTCGACTTAATTTTAATTAAGTTGACTTTAGCAAGCTGCTTAAGTTGACTTAAGCAAAGTGTAGTGTAGACGCAGGGTAAATTAAGTCGACTTAAGCAAGCTTAAGTCGACTTAATTTACCAGTGTAGATGCAGCCATAGTGAGCTATTATCTTAACTCTTCAATGAATTCTGTTTCTACCCTAACACTAAACATCATCTGTCTTTCTATTACTGAAAACAAATTGCCAGGCAACCTGTACAAAACCCAACCAGCTACAGGGACTTTAATTAGATGGTTATGGAATTAATCTTGCCACAGGCAAGTGGTAATCTTTTAGAAGACCATATCAAGTACATAACCATGCTGCTGAATCTCTCCTTTGCTACCGAGTCTGTTTTATTTGTGTCCATTCCTCCACCTGCTTCTGTTTACTCGCTGATCTATCTGGAATCACTGCTAAAAATGCAACCACCCAATTCTTCATTTTTCATTGACAGTTTAAATTCACCTACATACTCTGCAATAATAAGTTGTGGGGCTAACTGACTGCCTCATCTTTTACTATTTTTCTCACTCTTGTTGTCACAGGCTTCAGAAAACAGTTGGCTTCTCAGAACTTAAACAAATATACCTCATTTTAATTCACTTTTCCTCAACATCTATTTCCAGTAGATATGAGATGCTGAAATCTGATACCATTCTCTTTAGTTTCAATCACATTAAGGGCTTGGAGTTTTGTTAGTCTGGTGGAGGAATTTCTCTGCCTGGAATGGCTTATAGGATTGATGCCTATAAACAGAAGAACTTACTTCACAACAAGAAAATAGACTGTTGTGGAATCTGCTGAAAACTTACAAGGGTGAACCATATATCGTGAATTATAGAGGAAGAAAGACAGCTGGACATCATATAGAAATTTTCACCCAATAATCAAAGTAATCTGATTTTAAAAGGAAATGGTAAAGTCACTAGCATCACAGTAAATTCACAATTAATTCCAGGAGATGAATTTTCAACACAACTGAGATCCAATCCTCCTCTATGTAGGTGCAACTTGTACTCTAAGATTTGCTCCTTCAACATAAATTATTGAAAATTTGAGGCCTCATACCATTACCTAGATATAGGTACAAATCTCAGATAATGGGCCAGAGCAATAATGTGAAGGGACCTAGAGAGAGTAGAAACCAGTGAAGAGAGTTACACGATGGGAATGAACTTTGATAATGTCAAGCTAATACACTTGAGGAAAAATAATTTGAAACCCAAATCTTCAGTGCTGAGAAGGTAGGTATAGATGTGAAAAGTATTAATGCTGAAAGAGACCTAAGATTGATAGAAGGCAACAAATTAAATAAGTTGGCCATGCAATATGAGAGGGAAAAAAAGCAAATATACCCTTGAATTATATATGTTAAAATCATAGCACAGGGCAATAATAACCATCAGGTCCTGGTGCAACCACACCTGGAATATTACATTCTCTTCAGCATGTGATTGGAAGTAATTAGAACTAACCAGATGGCTTTTGTAATAGAGATACACTTATTTTGATTTGCTGTTACAATGTCACACACTCCCCTGTATTTAATTTCCTCCCATTCTGTAAGTCTCCCATCTTCAAAGCATCTGACGAAGTGAGATTTTCTCCCATGAAAGCTCATGCGATAAATAAATCTGTTAGTCTTTAAAAGTGCCACAGGACTCTGTTGTTTTTCTGCAAATAGACTAACATGGCTACCCCTTTGGAACCAAAATCAATAGTTACACTTGCTAAGAATATAGTGATTCATATTCTATTCCTTTTAATTTGTAAGTCATTAGCACATGGAAGACAAATGAGGCTGCCCTCTTAAAAAAGCAAGTTACTAGTAAAGTTTGCACTGTCTCACTGTGACATGTTCTCTCCATCCCTGATGTACCGCTGGCTATGTCTAAACTTGTTAATTTAAGTCGACTTAGCGTGTCTATACTTAAATTTTAAGTCGACTTTGGGGGGACCCTACAAAGTCGACCTAGAGCGCCTAGGTCGACTTGTAGGGGCTAGGTGGACCTGGGACTGGTCCATGGTGGCGGGGGGGGGCACCCCTTGCCCAGTGCTAGGGGGCTCAGCATTTGACCCATTGTACCTGGGTACAATGGGGCAACGGGGGACAGGGACCCTGGCAGGGCATAGGGGCAGGGTGGACAGGGCTCTGCCCTGCCCTGTGGGGGGGCATGCCAGGCTCTCCCTGTGCCAGCCACCCTGGCAGGGAGGGTAGTGGGGGAGTCCTGGAGAGCCCTAAGTCGACTTAAAGTCGACTTAGGGCTACTCCAGGTCTACACTGGCTTACGTTGACTTTAGAAAGTCGACTTAAGCCAAAAGTTGACTTAATTTACAAGTGTAGACACACCCTTTGTATGGAGTTTTTGTCTATGGGCAGGGCCTGGCATACATAACTTTCCACAGAATCCATTTCTGGTTGGCGACATATGTTCCAGTATCCTAAACTTTATTTAGATAACGTTTCTAGCTGAAGATGCACAAACTGATGTAGTGTTTATTTTTCCTGAGTCTGAAGACAGCTTGAGAGAACTCTGAGGTATGAATTGTCTCTTTTACCTATTAATTGCCTTTTTTACCACAGCGTTTAGCTGTGAAACCTAACAAATGTTGCAATTTGTATGGTTAGGTTTCATAGCTGTTCATCTTAACTTCTTGCCAATGCACTTCTCTTTCAAATTGCCTACCATTCCTGCAAAAAACATGAACTTCTTTTACTAGTAAATTGTCAAACATTAAGCTATACTATAATACCTTTAATTGAAGTTTGTTTTCAATTAAATATTCTGCAGCATAATTTCAAAAATTAGGGGAATGTAAAAAAGAATGGACTATAAAGGGATTAGTAGTGAGCTGTACCCCCACCTTCAAATTTAATCCAATCAAAACTGCAGGTTTTCAAATGACCGGAAGTTGGCACAAAATATTTTGTCTGCTATACTGGAGCGCTACAGGATGCAGTGTTCTTGATAGAGTGTAGCTCAAGTTTTCTGTGCTGTTCAAGTGGCCCTGCCTATGGATGGGGCCCATACAAGCAGCAAAACATTATGTAAGGACAAAACATTGCACCGGACCCCAAAAATATATTGAGGAAACTGAAAGGAGTTCAGAGAAGAACAAAATGTTTTAGTTTGATTTAAGAGGGAAGATTAAGATCAGAGTATGTACAGCTCAGCTGGCAGCCATGCAGGAACCAAACAGCCCTTCCATGGCTAACACAAGAACTGTTTGGGAACAACAGAGGTAATCAAGTCCTTGAGATGGTTTACAACCCCATGCCAATTCAGTCATATTTTGGGGGATGCTCTGGCTAACCCCTGCCACAAAACTGTGTCCACTCCCTCTCTCCCCCCCAGTTAGGTTGCTCCATAGCCGTGGTTATGCCTGTTGTCCCCGTACAGAGAAAACAACATCTGTGAAAAGTGACAGGAACTTATTTGCATGAGTTTCATACCTCCATCTGAAGAACAAAACCACAACATCCTCTAGTGCTTCAGCCTGAGGTCCTCAGGAGGGTGTACAAGCATACATGGCCTGCTGTGATCTGCAGCTGCAGTTAATCTTGAATTCCAGAACTAAATCTGAAAGCTGTTTAATGACTATTGATTTGCATGAAAGGTAATTAACATTCATTTCTTATCTTCATGAAGATTTATATTTTAACTAGCAGCAATCTAATGAGCAATGTGCTGAAGTTATTTCACAATATTTTAGACAAGATATGGCCCTAGTAGTAACATTTTATTTTTCATGGCACGTGCTACCAATATGGGGAGGGAGCCAGATTACTTTTCATAAGGATATATATTTAATGGACTGTATCATCCCAGTAAGAAGGGAGTAGGAAACCTTTCAATACATACTTGAGAGGAGACCTAACGGTAGAGCAATTCTAGTAGCTTTAAACCTAATCTTCTAAATTCCTCTAAGTTGTTTTGAAAAATCCCCGCCAAAGAATTTCCACTCACTCTTTAGCTTGTTGCATTTTTTGGAAGTTTTTAAAGTTTATCAATGGAAACCTCATGTAGACTTTGTTCAACATCACAATGGTTTTTAATAATATTAACTTAAACAAATATTCTGAGACTTCTGTTGTAGGACTGTCTCTATTCTGATGATTTTTTTAGTCATTATTAACCCCTTTGGTCCTGTACTTTCTATATATTTGATTCATTTATATATTACCCTAAAGATTCTAAAGAATAATTATTAACAAAGTGTATGTTGACTTCTCTGGCCCAGAACACCTGTCCTTGAATGATAAGTAAACTTCATCAGAAATTCTGTGTATTGACTGTATATAATTCTGTCTACAGAACTCCAGATAGTCTAGGAAACCACCTCCTTAATGCATACATAAGTGTGAAACTTGTGAAACTGATAAGAAATAATTGTCACAGTAGATAGGGAAGATTAATTATGAGGGAAGAAAGACCTACTGAAATACATTATCTTGAAGGACTGTTAGTCCTTTGTATAAATAATCATGTTTTCACAAATAAATCAAGTAAACTGAGAATGCATAAAAATGACATCAAAACATGTTTTATTTTTGTTTGTTTTTATTTTTGGCAAAGAGGTTTTCTTTGCTTGTAAACCCTATATAAAACAATTCTATGAGAATTTAGTTAGGGAATGAATCTGCCATGTCCCTCCAGATACAATAAAGGAGAGACATATAGCTATCTTTTTATAATCATCATAAAATCAAAGGATGGTAATGTATTCTTTCTGTATTCTGTAAGGTGCTGTACAAATCTCTGATAATCTTTTATTAAATAATTCCAACTGAGCCAGTTATTCAACAATCATGAGTAGCCTAACTCAGGGCATGCAACAAATTCCTTCTGCTGTCTAGACAAAATTTCTCTGGTTTTATAATCTTGTGTTTATCATTTAGCAATATGGGGTGGATGAGTTGTGCATTGTCTCACCTACATCTTACAGTAATGTATGAGAAATCTGGTAAATGTGTCACGCTGGATTGCCAATACTCAATGAAATTCCTTGAAGTCCACCTGAGTTTTAATATCCTGCAGGTTAATTCTAAGGTGTGTTTTTCTGTGGTAGTGCCCTCAAAGACTATTATGATGGAACAGACTGATTCTCTATAAATACGAGAGTACGACGCTTTGAAGGACAAAGGTCTCATGCTGTTTCAAAAGAATCACACAGTTGGCTGATAAAAATTACTATTGTTCTCTAGATCGTTACACTGGTTCTAAGCATAGCCTGCTTTTTTTTTTTTTTTTCTGGATTACTTTGTACTTAGAATACTTCAGTGTGAATAGGAAAATCTGTCAGAAGTCTAAATTTTACTTTTTCAAAGCTTTGGGTCTCCAGCACAACACAAAGTGTCCAGGAAGGGACAGCTGGGAATTCCTTGGCATGGGGAGTCCTGGGCTGATGTAATACCAGCATTGCCAGTTATATGTCAACCACTTGCTTCCTTTCCATTGCAATGGGGCTGAGAGGGTATGCCAGGGCTGGTTTGAGGGGAGAAGGAAACTTTGTGGTGAAATAGCAGGGCTGGAGCTGCACAGTGATGTTCTCTACCAATATCTTCGGGGAGAATGGCCTGTTTGGTACAAATTAGTGACTTGTGACTGTTCTACCTTGCCTAAAAGCTGTTATTCCACTTCATCCCTCTCCCTTGCTGGCACCAGAATCTGTGGAAGATTAAAGGTGGTTTAATCACCTTGGCTTCTGTCTATCACAGCTGCATCAAGTTTGTATTTCAATTCTTTATTTTTGTCATCAAATCCATGATGATTGAATACAAATAGTCCTATAATGCTCATATAACAATGACCATACTGGGTCAGATGAATGGTCCAAGTAGCTTAATATCCTGTCTTCTGACAGTGGCTGGTACCAGATGTTTCAGAGGAAATGAACAGAACAGGGGAAATTTATTGGATGATCCATCCTGTCTTCTAGTCCTAGCTTCTGGCAGTCAGAGATTTAGGGACACCCAGAGCATGGAATAGTGTCCCTGACTGATGACTACTAGCTGAGGTGAGGGATCTATCCTCTATGAACTTATTCTTTTGAACCCAATGGTTCTTCTGGAGTTCACAACATTCTTGGCAATTACTTCCACAGGTTGACTGTGCATTGTGTGACGAAGTACTTCCTTATGTTGGTTTTAAAACCTGCTGCCTGTTAATTTCATTGGATGACCTCTGGTTCTTGTGTTACATGAAGGGGTAAATAACACTTCCTTATTCATTTTCTCCACATAATTGATGTATTTATGGACCTCTGTCATTTTCTTCTGCCCCAATCCCCTTTTTTTCTGAACAGTCCCAGTCTTTTTAATCTCTCCTTATATGGCAGCAATTCCAAACCCCTAATAATTTTTGTTGCTCTTCTCTGTCCTTTTTTCCAATTCTTTTTTTTTTTTTTAGATGTGGCAATCAGAACTGTACCAGTAAACCCCCGATTCTCTAAAGAATCGCAAATTGAAAAAT
>ML685794.1:11618048-11650140 GCA_007922175.1 Pelusios castaneus
TTTCTTTCTTTCTTTCTTTCTTTCTTTCTTTCTTTCTTTCTTTCTTTCTTTCTTTCTTTCACTAAAACCACATTAGCTTTATAGTACCTAGTGGGATTGAGGATGATTACTTCCCTCAATGCTAGTTTGGACACCACTCCATGGATCAATGCGAAAAAGATGTCAGTGGCTTGTGTAGCCAGCCAGCCTCTTCCCCAGAGAGCTGGTAAATCCTTTTAATACTAAGCTTTTACCATCTGAAAGCCTGACTGCAATGTACTGAATTTCTTCTGTATACAGGTGTACTTTAGCTTTTACAAATATTCAGTGTAATGAGCTGCATTATGCATTGTATAATGCAGATGTGAGTTGTGGTAATAGAAGGAGGCACTACTTTTTTTTAACCCCTCTTGAGATCTGACTGACAACATTCTTTAAGGAAGACAGGAATTTAAACCAGAATTAATGTCTGAGCCATCTCCATTGAAAGCAGTGGGATTTTTTAATTGACCAAATTGGATTTTGGATAGAATGCTAAATGAATAACTATAGTAATCAATGTTAACAAAACCATGAGCAATATGTAGCATGAGTTTATACAGAGAAACCTTATTTACAAATAAAATAATGGAAGGAGAGAGAATGCTCTGCAGGTAATGCATTAGGTTTTCAGTAATACATTGAATGCCATGTCTCACAATCTTAACTGAAAAATTACTTCAAATTAGATTGTGTAGGAACTGTCATGTAGATTGAAAATTGGCTAAATGACCATCTCCATCTCTAATGTCTATGATTTTTCTGAAAGCATTGTCAGTTCTTAGAGAACACTAGAGCCATATACAAAAAGCATTCTACAGTAGCAGCTGAGCTGTGCAATCAAGGTCTGATGTAGTCTAGGATTTACTAGTTAATTACATATTGTGAATCAAATTAATGTATTTTATCCTATCTGTGGACATGTGTCACTTCCCCATAAACTTCATTAGCTGTCATTACACAGTGGTCTGATAAAATCTGATGGTCATTTCTACCTCTGTATCGATTAGTAATGCTACATCATTTTGAAATACTGACTATTAAGGCTTTTGCAATGAGAATTCATGAGCACATTGCATTAGAATGTTTTCCATTTTTTTCCAATAATAACCTCAGTCTGTTTGAGATGCTGCTTAATAGTCCATAACTCCTACTTTAATAGGAAACAATAATTGATTTCCACATGTACATTGAATACTTTAGTTATTACTATATTATACAATAGAAAACTCAATTTTTAACATCTTCAATATGTAGTTAATGGCACACCTTTTGGAAAACTAATGAAAATAGAACATAGGCTGTCAGTGTCTGAATAAATATGTATATATGCTTTACAGGGCACATATTGAAAGTATGTGTTATAGTAAAACTAACCAGTTTCTCAGAGATAAACTGAAGATAGACTTCAAGGACCTGTACTGGCATTACTCCCATACTAAAAAGTCACAATGCCTAAGTGGGAATTCTGGGTTCATATCATGGTTCTACTTTCACAGCAAATCTCTTTTTCAGTGTAATACATGGGTTTAAATATGAAAAGGTTCAGTATTGTGTGCCACTATTTACCTTTGGGGTGGGATATGTAAATTCCACTCTGGTAGCTAAAGGGCTAATGGGAACCTGATGGCTTAGTTGCTTACACCTGGAGGTGGATATGTTAGACTCACTTTATGAGACACAGCTTGAAAGAGGAGCTGCCTTTACTTTACAAAGGAAAGACCACAAGGGGGAAGAGATCTAGGAAAGAAGGAGTTTAGGATGCCTTTTCTCTGGGAAGGGGACTACACAAGCAGAGCAAGTCCTGGAGAGGACCCTGAAACAGGTGTAAGGCTCTAGGGTGGTTGCTATGTGAGTCTATGTTCTAGAAAAGGAACAGGGAACCGAGGGGAAACTAGATGGACTACAAGATGAATCTTGAGAATGGGCAGAAGTGGTGTAAATCTTTTGTTTGGTTTTATTTGATTCTGCTGAGGGATCCTGGTAGGTGGGATGGAGCCTGTTATTCTGAAACAAAAGTGGGATTGAAGTGATGCCTAGAAGTGGAAAATTTATGGGTGATTAGCACTGCGGTGGATGCTGTTCATCTGGGACATTCCTACTCAGAAAGAGAGAGAACTTTTTTTGATCTGACAGGAGGTTGAAGTCACTAGAAAAGTCAGACCACCACTGAGTTGGAAAAAACATCAGACAGGAGCATCTGAGAGAAGTTCCTGTGTTGTTACCCCCCATGCCAGGGGATAAGCCAGCTAGTGAGCTGCACTTCTGCAGCATCTGGATGGTGTAAAGCTCTTAATATTATAACAAGGTATAGCTATGTTGTATAATCAGACCCTTGGGATATTTTGACTTTCTTGTATTTTTTCAATATAGCATACCTGGGTAAAATTCACTGATATGTACTAAATTCTTATTTGTGATGAATAAAATGGTTAGAGTGCAGAGTTCTAAACACAGCCTGTATCTATATAATGACTGATGATGTACTAGGTTTAAAAAAACAAACAAACTACTTTTCTGTTCAGAATCTAAGTGATGGGTTTGCATATTTCAGATAATCTAAGGGTCACTTCATTAACATGAATTGAAAGGCTTCTTATTGCATAACAGAGAGGAGCAATAAACCCCTCAGTTAGCTTGGACCTAAGTGGCTATGGCAGAACAGACAACAGCTGTGCCATGATTAGGTTTGGTTTGAGCCCTGACCTAATGAGGGAGCCAAGACCAATGGTGAGATGTGCTGGTCCATTTCTCAGTGAGAGAAATGGACCAGCACAGGAAACCAAGGGAGAAGTGTGGCCAAGCAGGGCAGGGAAAGGTGTTGAGCCAATCTTCCTGCTAGCAGGAAAGAACTAGATTGTGAGCCTTTGAGCTCCTGGTAGTGTGTCTGGGGCAGAAAGTGGGACTCGATTTGTTTTCACTGTAAACATAAAGCATAGGGATTGCAATTTAGAAAGGCATGGTGAGTCTTTTTGGGCCGAGGAGGGGTGGATCCTGTGAAGGAAAAGCAGGGGAGGCAGCACCCAGCCTGCTAAACTACAGTATAACCCTTCATTTTTCTGCTGACTGTATAATTAGATGGTGAGGGTGTGTTCTCCTTGCTTTACAGAGATCCTCTTTTTCCTCAGTAGCTATTTCTTCTAAGCACTCTTTCATTAGATGCCTTACAAGGGATGCAGTCTGCTGATGCTGACAGTGCAAAATATTCACTATTGTTTATTTTAGTAAGATACAATGCTTAGTGGCAAGAATCATCTACCGTTGTTATTTTATTTTTAAAAGTAGTTTTCAGGTTAACAGCTAACTAAAATTAAACACTTCCAGTCTCAAACACCAAAAGTTCAATTCAGTGCTTGTATTTAATGTTGATTCCAGGAAGGGTTGAACTGGCAGCCAGAATGATAATAGGAAGCAGATTCATCTTCTTTAACTGTGATCTAAATCAATAGCATGAGATCAAGTTACAAGAGTCAATTTGATGCCCTCGTAGAGAGCTAATGATAGAACAGATAAAACATCCTGTATTGTATTTTGCTTAGTTTTCTGTCCATTTCAGAGCTATAAAGCAACCACTTTTAATTCATGTTGACAGTCCAGTTAGGATATAAATAAAATGAATGATATGACATCTCTGCCATCTACATATTAGTTTGGAAACAGGTTACAATTTATAAAATGTTCTAGCTTTGAGCATTGATGCCAATGCAAGTATATCACAAGCTGAAGTTTTATCAAAATTTGGGAACGCCTCATGGGTTTGGATTCATAAAATGAAGTGACCACCTTTAAATAGTTTAGAAAATTATGCAAATGAGTCAGCCAGAGTGTTTCCTGATGTTTTAAAAGTGTCTTGTTATTTACTCATTGATACAGAAACTGATAATTCTAGAAATCAGATCTTGGCAATTCTGTTTTTTATCCACTATTCCCGTAACTTTCTTCCAACTTATTTTCTATATCAGTTTTTAAAATGTTACACTACTGAATATTTAAACACCTGAAAACTACATTATGTAACAAAATAACACCTTTATTGATAAGCATCTCTTCTTGTAGGGATCTTCTTTCAGCTTCAGCTCTACTAATATATAACTTTGAAACTGTACAAAATGTTTTATAATGATGGGAGGGGGTAGTGAACTTCTATGGAGCTATGGGGGTTATAGTGTACACTATGCATAGGATAACATTATGCCTCCCATTCTAAAAGGCTTACCTCAGCAACTGCAACATTAATTACCTGAAGACCATTTTCAGTGATAAGGTGCTGTTGCTCACATCACCTCGGAGATTATTTTATGAAGCTATTGGAAAATTGCATGATTGTCACAGTTCTTTAAGAAGTGCTTGGTTGAAAGGAGGATAATTGTGGCAATAAATAGCTTGATCCCTGAACAGCTGTTGTTTATTTCACAACTATTTTCCTTGTTCTTCAAAAGTTTTTAAATGTGGGGAGGTGAAGGGACATAAATCATCTTTGTGCTTCAAGTTGCTGGCCAATAACTGTCATTCATGACCATGGCGTTCCCTTGCTGAGACTGAGGAAGATCTGTTGCCTGCAAAATGTTCTAGTAAATCTTCAGACTTGTAGTTATTCTTCACAAGAACACAGAAGCTGTTACCCCTCTCAAGATGGGGGGAATACTTGTAGCAAAGCATGGGAATTGAGTAGGGACTGGGAGCAGAAGAGGACAAACTACTAAATGGAAAAGCTACAGTAATTCAAAAAATTGGGTTGAACCTTTTTTTTGTTTTAAATCAAGACATAAGTAAATGTGCGCTGACTTATTCTCTGGGTATTAAATTCAGTCCCAATAAAAGCAGACCCTACTCACAATTAAATCAATGCAAGTTACACATCTGATGGTGTGTCTGCCTCACAGTGGACTAGAAGGGGTTAACCAACAGACAGCCATGGTGAGTCCTCTGAATGACTAAGAGTCTTCAGGAGGTACAGCCAACGCTGGAGATGTTGCAGAAAGCAACCAATCTGGGCCTGGCAGGCTCAGATAAAAGGACCTGCAGGGCAGAACTGAGGCAGTGAATGCTGGGAGGTGAGGGAGTCAGGAGTGTCTCTAGAAAGCTGAGACGCTCAGCACCTTGGTCTGAGCAACCAAGGGAACAAGAGGGAACTTCTGGCTGGTTGCTGGGTCTGGGCGATTGCATGTCCTGAGGCAAGGGTGAAGAAGGTGCTGGGTCTGTGGGGAAGTTGCCCAGGAAGACTCAGTAGAATGGTGAGAAATTAAGGATTCAGAGCAAAACCCTGCTATCTATAAGGTCTCTGGGTAAAGATCCAGAGTCAGGGGTGGGCTCAAGTCTTCCATCATCCTCACAACTTGCCATTGGGGAACTGGCTGGACTACTGGACTACATTACTAACCACCTATCCCTAAAAGGGGAAACATAGCTGGTTATAGAGCAGGAGGGCTGAGCTAGGAAGAGGACGTGATGGTTCCTGAGACTGAGAGGGGTTGCAGGCAGACAATAGAAGCAAATTGACAGTGTGCAAATCATGGACAGGGGTGGTTGGCCTTGAGCAGATCCCAGGAGGAGGTGGTGGCCCCACAGTGAGTGATGTGTTCCATGGCACACCCTTTTATACCAGGGTGCAAATAATCTTTGAGAATGGAATAAGAAACCTAAATGTTCTTATTTATTCCTGTCATTGGCCATTAGCAAAGTGGTCAGAAATGGAAGCCCATGTTTTAGATGTCATTAACTTCCAACTGCCAGAAGCTGGGAGTGGACAACAGAAGATGGACTACTGGAGTTGTTCTGTTCATTTCCTCTGAAGCAGTTGGCACTGGACACTGTCAGATGTCTGAGTAGTGGGCTAGATGGTCTGACCCAGTATGGCTGTTCTTATGTTCATATTGAGTACTCAGGAAGTCTTGCATCAAGTACTATGCTAGGTGGCCAGAGAAACACAGCCAGATTCTGTTTAACCTTTGTGTGAGGAAAGCCAGATATTCGATGTCACAAGAAAAGAACATGTCTACAAAGCTATGTCTGAGTCTCTGGTGGTGGTGGGGATCATCTTGAGAGCAGAATGATGCAGTATGCACAGCAAGTGACTATGAGGAATTTGTGTGGTTTCTGGGAACTGTAGGGAGAACTGCACTATCAGTGGTGTATGACAGCCCACTGAGCAGGGATGGCACTCTGCTAAATCCCAATCACAGGAGCTGCTGGAGCAGAACTGGCCATCAGATGAAGGGCAAGAAGCGATCCTGATGCAAAGTTGCCAGGGAAGAAACTATCCCACTCCAACAGCTATAGCACATCCTGGACATTCAGATAAGCTGTTTGGGATGACTCTGGGAGCAGAATTAGCATCAAAACAAATGCTGGAGCATGGTAATTTTATGTTGCTGTGTTCATTGTTGTATGGGTGGCAGGGTTTCTTGGCCTATGGCTCCATTATGTGATTAATGAAAGTTGGGTTTCTCACATGCTTCCATTCAAGACAAAACCTATGCTATTCTTCTAGTGTGTCCATTCCCCCTTCCCCTCCAGACACCCTGACATTCTGTGGAGTTCACAATGGACACCATGAAATGAGAAAGTTAAACAAGTAGTGCAAATTTCATAACTAGTTAATAGATTATTACAAGCATATGTTGTAGTTCCATGAACAACCTCACTGGCTAGATGTGCACTTTCCCATACCTCATATAAATTGAGTCCCAACAAACAGTGTTATGAATCCAAATGAAACTGGAATATGTATTTGGTCCATAGTTGGATGTAACATGAGTCCAAATTCCAGCAGAGGGCATCTGTCTCAGAGTCCCCAGGGCTGGCAGCAAGTCATATCTGTGTGTGGATGTATGATGCTTTTAATTGGACTGTACCATGTCTTCATGCTGAATCAGAATTTTGTATTTTTTTTACCATGACTTTTCACCCCCTATTGGTAGGTGATGAAGGTGAACTTCTCACATAGTAGGAACTTCATATAGTCTGTTACGTCTGGGGTGGGGCATACTTAGTAGGACTGCCTCTAACTCACAAGCTGCCTCTACTCTAAGCTTTGCTGCTAAGTCCCCAGACTTCTAAGGAGATATTTAGCATACATGGATAGCTGTCCTCCACTGGGACCTCCAGAATACAAATGTTCTCCAGAACTTGCTCTGCCTGAGAGGGCTGAAAAATCATAGCTAGTGATTTAACCTTTCACTTTCTTCTGCCCTCCCCCCCCCCCCAACCATCTTGCTTCCACCCTTTGATACAGTGCAGGGTATTTCAGTTCACTTATGTCTCTTATCACAGTGTTTGGTCGTTTTCAAGGCTTCTCCAAAGGATGTCTAAAGTGATTGGTGTATTTATGTGTGTGAGAATAAAATAAAGCCTATTGATTATATGATATCATCTTTTGACCTTGAATTAGAATGGTCCCTTTCATAAAGTGAAAAATGTGTTGGTTTTTTTTAATGGCTAAACAGTGTGCTCTTTCACTTCAAGGCCTTTCCACATCTACAGGGCAAATACATGCACTGGGAGTGGAGGAAGTGGGGGAGGCCCACCTGCTGCAGACAAGGAGAGAGAATTGGCAATAAACTGATGAGAGATTCTAGATAAAACAAATCAGTAGATCTAATTGCAGAAGGCCTAGACTGAGTACCAGAAGAAGGATGCAAAGGGGGTGGAGGGTAGGGGAGGAGAAAGAGACTGCACATCGCAAGGAGAGATTTGCAGACATATTCACGAAGCATAACCATAGCTGGATTTAGGGGCAGGTGATCCAGGCAACCTCCAAGGGAGCCAGGAGTGGGAGGCACCAGGTTTGGGGCACTGATTTTGTTAGCAACAAAAGGGAAAATAGAATGTTTGTTTGAATTAAAATGTTTCAGGTATTCTGTGATGCTTTCACTGCTTCTCGATTGAAGATTATACTACTACCTTCAGCTCTTTTATGTCCTCCAGTCTGTGGAACCTTTGGAGAAATCAGGGGCTGTATGGACCATATCACAGGCAATCAACAATAAGGTGTGGAACAGACAAATGTACTCTGTGCATTCAGCCTGACCAGTCACGGCCCATATATGCAAAACTCTCCAGAGTCCAAAGAACAGAGGGACTGGGGACATCCAAGTATAGAAGCATCTTTTACTATGTTGGGCCTAAGTTGGGCTGTTTGTGTATTAGACAGACTAGCTGCCATCAAAACCTATCTGGCTCTTACACTGGTATGTGAATACATGGTGCATAAATAGTGTTGAATTTGCAGAGCACTACAATAGTAATTTTTATTTTATATAATGTAACTATCCAAATCCTTAATGAAAAGTCTCAATAGTGTCAGACTCAGGACATACTCATTTAGGAGCCTGCTAGCTGTGTCTTCCCAGCTTGACAGCAACTATTAATAGCTACTTTGAGTGTAGTCTTGCAACCCATTTTGTAATTTCACCTAAACTACATTTCCTTTAATCCACTCACAGGTAGTGCACAGGGCTATGATTGAGATCAAGTCATCCTTGACAAGGACAAGATGTTTCCTACTTGGTTAGAGCTGTAGACTAACTTTCTTGCTGACTTTACCTATGTGAAAACCTAGTGCCAGCAAGTAGTCTAGAAGGGGTCCCAAACTGGAGACTACCTAGACAATGCCTTCATAGATGTCTGATGGTTACATATATCACTTAAGGTAGAAAGCTTTTTGGAGTATCAAAATGCTATAATTTCATCTAACTTCTCTCTGTTCTTTTGCTGATGTCTGTCATTCACTGGGATGGCTGGCTATGATTGGTGGTAGCACAGGCAGTGAATGACAGAGGTGTGTATTACCAATATATTGTTGGCCTCTGACCCCTTCAAGTCCTGTTTTTTCTCTCTGTGGCTGCATGTAGATACAGAGCAGGAGCCAACTGGGCTTTGCCATTAGTGCACATATACGAATTCAGAGTGGCAGAGATGCTGTTTCCTCTTATTTCCTTCTGGGTATGGTCACTGAGGAAGAATTCAAGCCATTTTAAAGTCATTCTCTGGATCTGAGCCCCCTCTCTCGTGTATACAGTAGTATGTTTTGATTGATTGTACTGAATACTACAGATGTCCAAGACTGACAATGTATGTGTGCCCTTTAGTCACAGATGGCAAGAAATAATCCATCTGCAATATCAGTGCTTTTTGTGCTCCATGACTTGACCGGAAACCTGATTGGGAAGATTTTAGGATGTTGGCGTGTACAGATGCATTTAAAAACAACTTTTTGCAAGCTTTTCATCCTTAATTTGGAAAGGGAGAATGTTCAAGGATATTGTCATCATAGTACATGAAGCGCACTTTGTTTTCACTTCTATTAAATCAATGATGAAGTGTAATGTTTTTCTAAAAGGTTTCTCACCAGTTGGCGATCTAGATTCTGTAACTGGAAAAATTGCAATGTAACATGCTCTAGAGAAGACAGCTGCACGCCATCTGCAGTATTTGCTTGTTCTTTTTCTCTAGTTTTCACCAAAATCTGAAAACTGTTTTCCCCTCTAGTCTTGAAGCAATTTCTAGCATTTTTCTGGCATATCTTTGCCTGTATTTTAAGTGCCTGTCCCTTAAGAAAAGGTTCAAGGAGTCTGGTGGCACTTTTAAAGACTAACAAATTTATTTATCACATGAGCTTTTGCGGGAGAAAATCTCCCTTCGTCAGACTTTTGACAAGCATAGGATTTTTTTTCCCATAAAAGCTCATGTGATAAATTAGTCTTTAAAAGTGCCACCAGACTCCTTGTTTGTTTTGCTGAACTAGACTAATGCGGCTCTCTCTTAAGAAAAGGTTGTTATAGGCAGAGGTCCATTATATAAAATAATGCATGTTAATGGGCACTTACCTAGTCTTAATTACCCCTGTCTTATAATGCAAGAAAGAGTACATTAAATGAAATTCAAAGTCTACTAATATATGTATATATAATCATACGGTATTGCATATATAATATGACCACTGGATTTCTCTTCCACAGAATATTTAACTTAGCAAGAGTTCAGAAAGTAGATATGCATGAATAAGAATACCATTCATAGACACACTGTCTAAGAGTAAAATTACAAGGGATAGCAGTTCATGTGCTTGAAGCATAAAATTACTGGATAGAGTAGGAATAAACTTTCTTCCTACATAGTATGTGGAGTAGAACACTGTCAAAGATTAGCTTTCCCATTAGCTCTTGGTATAGCTAGACCAGTGTTCCTAATTCTGTTCTTGATTTATCAATCAATCATCTTACTTTATTTAAAGACTTGACTCTGACAGGAGTAGAGTGCTTTCCATTTCTGTTGTTTTCAGTGGCAGATCCAGGCTTTTTGTGAACTGTTTGGGTAGGGATCTTCCAGAACTCAGATCAGTATCTGTTTCCAGTGTAATTCCAAAGTAACTCGAGTGACTTCAGTGGAGTAACTCTTGGCCTACACCAGTATAACAGATCAGAATATATGACCCATCTTGTTTCTTGTCTGAAAGGCACCATGCATTCTACTGGTGCTAAAGAAATTGTAATGGACTACATCAAAACAGCTCAAGTTTAAGATTCTAAAGTGGCTAATTTACTAGACTGATGTGAAAAAATATATAGCTATAACTGCAAAATACAATATTGTGATTTAAAAAAAATACATAGCAACAATACTAAACAGAAGAAGACATACTATGTAGGCAGTGAATTTGTCTTATTGACACTGATTATTTAAGCTCTGTGCACATTGCTAGTCTGAAAAACGCCCTACTTTTTATTGGTTATCCTCTGTCATGTCACTTGTCTTATCCTATCTATTACATCTCTTCTCTGACCTCTTGAATAGGCTGCAGGGGCAACTTACTTGTCTGAGGAAAAGAAGGTAGGTTTTTTGTTGTTGCTATTGAAAGGCTTGCACATGCTTGCTCTTGCTTCCCTGGAAAGAAGCATTGGAACAGCAGCTGGAGCTCACATAAAAACTGGAACTGGGCAGCATTTGCAGACAGAAACCATTCTGGCAAGCTTCAGAAACCTATTCAGAATGGAACATCACAGTACAGGATAACCTAGTGCAAGATCATTTCACTGCTAACGTGGACCAAGGGAATATCTGAATACAACTTTGGAAGGCAAAACTGCAGATTCTTAATTAAGCTATCATGCTAGCAAGTGAAGTAGAGCGGATCTATGAGCCAGAATAGGACAAGGATACAGGGCCACAGAGCTCAGACTCACAGCCATGAGGATAGAAGGGGTCAACTATACAATCAGGTTTTCAGGAATTGGTGGAAAGACACATTGGGGAAGTCAGAGAGCTCCAAATGGGTGAACAGCAAATAACTCCACAGCAAAA
This sequence comes from Pelusios castaneus, assembly GCA_007922175.1. Lineage (NCBI taxonomy): Eukaryota > Metazoa > Chordata > Testudines > Pelomedusidae > Pelusios > Pelusios castaneus. The sequence goes on from ML685794.1 coordinate 11,629,368, forward strand.
AAAGATGTTCTCATGTGTTGAGATTGAGACATACAGGCTTTTGGTTAAGACAATGCCCTGATTAGTGACCAATGAGGGACTGGAATAAATTGGTGAATGCTACAAAGGGTTTGGTGTGCTGGAAATGAGGAAAGTCTGGAAGCTTGAAACAGGATTGCCCATTGATTAAAACTGATATTAGACAAGACTGACCTGTGCAGGGAATAATGCTACAAGCTGTCTATTGCCAAACTGTTGGCCAAGGTATCTACCTGCATGGGAAGGTTGGGGAAATCTCATGGGAAGTCCTATTTGATTCTATGACACAGGCTTTTGTTAACTGAAAAATATGAAAAATATAATATTTTGACTAAGAAAAGAACATAAGCATTCATTCAGCATACCTCTTTGAGAAGTATATATTTACAATATTGTTGTATTAGCCTGAAACCAACTTTCTATGATATCAAAAATAGGTGCTCTTTTTATCAGAGCACCGAGTGGTTATTTTTTTGTAGTCAAATGTCTAGTTTGTTTACAGAACAAACAGGAGACACCAGTTCTGGAAACATCTTGTCTTCTAGAATGATCAGTACTAAGTAGCAGCTGTTTTTAATGAGTTTAAAAATAGAATCTTTTCAAGTATTGTCTTAACATGGACATGTGAGAATTCAAAGTACTGCAAACTTTTTATCCAAATTTAGCATTTCATTGTCTGAGAATTTTTCAACAGCCTAGTTTATTAGAAATAAATGGTTGTTAATATTTTACCTTAGTGTTATGAACAGAAGCAACCTCCATATAATAGTTACCTCTAAGTAATTCTATTTCCACAGCTCCCATTATTCTCTCTGAATAACCAGATTTACTACCCTAACTGTGTACAACATGACATAGCTGTAAATAATCTCCAATATATAAAAAACAGGAAATAGCTTTGTTGGAAGCTGTCCATGTTTTCATTTGCTCTCTTGTTAGAGCTACCATTAATTCTCGAAGTATAGATTGATTGCAGATTTGTCAAAAGTGATATACTGAGAAAGGTTAGTTTGATAGCACCACACTATCAAAGTCTTTTGTCAGTGATATACCAGAAGAATAAGAAAAGGCAAGTGCATTACATAAAGAAAGGGAACTTGATTGGTCTGATAGCAAGTCTCTTCACCTTACCGCTTCAGCATTTGTCAATTTAACACATAGAAAATGCACTATTAGAGCTATCAGACCCTTGTCTACACTGTTTTGGTATTTCAGTAAGTGAATTAAATAAGCTATTTCAATTACACATCCTTGTCTTAATGCACAACACAATAAAAATAAGGAAGGATAACCACCAATATATATGTTTTCATTCTGTATTGACTTTTTTAATTGTTGTTCAGGAACTGGAACATACCTTCATTTTATCCTCATTCGTGAGACTATCTCACTCATCAAAGCAACTAGGAAAAATAAAATTGAAAAGACTTTCCGGATAAAAGGCTGTTAATTTCCTGTCAGTTCATGGTACATTGACAGGTAATTTTAGAAAAACTAACTGGGCCCTTAAATGCATGAGCACAGACTATTCTTACTGAATATCTAAGATGATGTGCACCTAAAACTGGTAGGGAAAACTAGATTTATTAGCTTTACTAAAACTTGTATTATTTAATTCCTCATGTAGGCTTCAAACCTGCAAAAAGCTTAAGTGATTTTTTTCTCTTTTTTTAAAGAATCTAAATGACTTTAGTGCTTTAGTACATCTTAGAAAAAAAAAGCTTTCACTTGGACTTGTGTTCTTAGCCACTGTGACCAGGGGCCTAGACTGGATCACACTGACTGTGCTACACTCAGAAAAGATTGCAAGAAGTAGGACAGACAATCTACCAAAATGTATTTTGTTCTATAATTAGGCTCACAAAACCAACATCAGAAGAGCTCTTGTAACACACACTGACCAACAGAAAACCAAACAGGTCTAATATAGTGAGAGCTTCCTTGTTCACCCATTTCACCATATGTGAAATTCTACTACTCCCAAAGAATCAGACACATAATCCCTTTCTCAGCATCTATCTCAAATCTTACCCTGCTGTCAGACTACTACTGAATCCTGAGTAAACTAGAGATTTTCCTAATAAAAGTGAGTTACTCTGTGGTTAAAGAATGATATACATACACATGATTTTCAGTGTTCATATGCCAGGATCATAGCAGAGATGGAATACACTCCTATGTTGCATAAGTATTTCTGGTAACTTCTAAAGGACTGGAAGGTCGTCTATCTGTAGATAGAGTTGTAAATCCATAGTCAAGAGAATTGGAGCAGCAGTGAGAAAAAATGGAGATGTGTCCAGTGACTTTTCTATCCTCTGCCATGTACACGGAAACACTGTCCCATACACATCCCCCCAGTCCCTCTGTATAGAAAGTTACTGTTAAAGATGGAGTCTGAGGTTGTATATTCATATCACATGCCCTTACATGTCTTGCTGAATCACAGTGGTGGCCACTGGCTTCTTGTTGCCTGAGGCCTGCTCTTGAAGAACTATTTAAAAGCTGATTTCCTTTAATGTCCCCTCATCACCTGCATGGTCCATCCACAAATTAATGGTTCACCAACACTGGGCAGATAGGATTTAAAACTACCTTGTGGTGGTCAACTCAAGAATAAACACAATAGAAATACCAATATATAGTCACTATTCATAACCTCAAATACAGTGATGATATATAGGTTTAACCAGATTAATCATAAATGAGAGATTGTAACTTTTCCAATGACACTTTACATAATACACTTTGCATAATATTTGTTGCAATTGTATAACAGTGGTAGCAACAATTATATAAATCATTAAATCATATAGCAACACAGGCACTTTGGAAAAATTGCATGCAGAAAGGTTAGATCCTTCATTTTCAGTGTTTTCTCATGTAAATCAATCAGGCTTTATGCAGTTGTGTGTGTTTAGCCATGCAGAACTCATCATAGGACTGGGACCAAAATTGGCTGAATAACTTAAAACACTCAAACTCAATTAGTGATATTTTCAAAAACTCTTATTTTCCACATCCAGCTCTAAATTCACCTAGCGGTACTCACTTGTCTTCCACCCCCTAAATTTCTCCCTTAAAATAACACTCAACAATTAAGACACTGGGTTTCCTAAAATAGCATCCAAATAGGGCCAAGTCGGCAGGAATGGCTAGCAAGCATACTATCTTCTTAGCGATTGCTTTATGAAAATGAGTTCTGAAGTGAACAAATGTGTAATGAACATATGATTTGTAAAATAGTAGGAATTAAATTAACAAAATGAATTACAACTAAGATGTTAATCTTGTTCCAAAGAGAAATGATTTACTGAAGCACAAAAATGCTCCTTGCCAACATACATTCATAAATTAATAACTATGAATATTAGGGTGGGAATTAAGTAAGAAGGATTGTAGAACAAATCAGTTTAGTTTGTTCAAGCTGATCATTGTGGGTCTGGTAATTACAAGATCAATGTCACCAACAGTTCTATTACATTTATGTTATAGAGATGCTCTTGAACTTTTTAAAATGTAGAATCCTTTGTCAATAAGAACTGGACATTTCTGATTCCAGTTCTAAATATCTTAAAGTAGAAAAAGGTCTAAACCAAGACCCTGCATCTAAACACTTTCCAGCTTTGAGGATGGGATCTCAGTATAAACTTAGATCCAGATCTAGCAAAAAAAAATTGTGTGCTTAATTTTAAATCAGTGAGATTACTTATGTCTGTCTTTGGCTGGAACAGCACGGTTTTGTAACTGACTCTTGATTTCAATAACTGATTAAACAAAAACCTTGGATCTAAAAAGCCAAAGGGAGTCGATTTAAGCCCACCTCTACATATTTTAGCACTTTGTCTTCATTTGTTGACAGATGACACAGATTGGGCACATTAACATTACAATTTCCATGGAGACTTAGGCTCTGATTTATTATTATTTCATTGTGGCTTTGAAAAACTTCATACTGTAAGGCATCTAGTAAATGTATTACGGATGTAATTTTTTCCCCTAAAGAAAAACTTGTCTTTGAAACAATGAATTAGGATAGTGTGTCTCTTATAAGAAGATGAGGAACTGTGATGCAGCATGCCAGGCTTCATTTTTTGTCCTGTTGTATCATCTCATTTTATAAAAACACATCACAGCTGAAGTGGTCCATCATTAGAACAAATTTCAGAATAGAGCTGTTTCATATAGAGGTGATTCCAAGCTGCAAAGTTTTGATCGTGTTCTGACTTTTTTCTGTATGTATAGATTGAGGAGTCTAGATCAGGAAAACTATAGGCATAATTTTAATGTGAACTTTACCAAACTGGATTGTATAGTGTTCCAAATGGGGATGATCTTTAACTTCTTATATGAGAATTTGTGTGAGATGTCTGAGTGTTAAGCTGTTTGGTTAGGTTGCTGATACCTGTTGGGAATTGTGAGTTACAACACTTTATTCATTTGTTCATCCATGTGTTATGTCTTGTGGGGCAGGGAGATATTGTTTTCAGTGTTTGTTCAGTGCCTCGCACAATCAGACCCCGAGCTTCAATTCTTGGTGCTATGCATAATATAAATGATACGCAGTGAAAAATCTTTAACGTTCATCTTTATTCTTAAGAATTTCCTAAGATAGACAAATACTAAGAATGGTGATAACTAAGGAAATGTATGTGCTGGTGCTGTATCAGGAAAGGGCTTCTTTTTTTATATTGTGAAATTTGTGAAAGGAATTATAACTTGGTTGCCTGCAGTTGCAGAGGACTGAACTCTATGGCTCAAGAGGTCCCTTCTAGTCTTATGTTCTTACATCTTCTTTTAAGTTGATCTTATCTGGTGTCACTTTCTCTAAGACTGATTGTGGAAAACCTGTCCACAAATGCAAAAATTAGGTTTATCTGGCTGAATGCAGTAGGTTCTAGGTGAATATAAATATTTTTGCTTTGTAGAGAATAGATGTCCAGTTAAAACACTGGCTCATGACGTTTGGAATCAGCAATGAAGTTTAGTTGTTGTTTCTATACAGAGAATATCTGGTTTCAAAATAATCTCTCTCTTTTATGGCTTACTGAGTTGTGATCTTGCATCCCTATCCAGTGCTAATGTTCCTTTAACAAATTCCATCTTGAATAAAATTATTGTACAGTTGCATGGAATCCATCAACAAAAGCCAAAAATAATTTGAACAATAAAGGAAATGCATCATGTTTTTATTGCAAATGGCATACGGGTTAAAGACTAAATACTCCATATCTATAAAAAACACATGTAGTAATTTTATTTTCAGTTAGCTGCTTCCTTTGTTGTATCCAAAACAGTGAGCAAAGTAGATCAAGTGCTGTATTAAATGGCTGGGAAAGGCACTGCATATCATCCAACATGCAATACTGAAGAATTATAGCCAGAATTTGGCATGTGGTTTACCTCTAATTCCCGTATACGTTATTTTGTTAACTTGCATAATATTGCCAGCATAATTCATCCTGAAATAGAAAAGTGATTGGAAACTAGGTCAAAATGTAATGGCAAGTAAGAGAAACTTGGAACGGTGACAAACAGAAGCTGAGACAAGTGGCAGCTGCTCCACTCCTTGATCATTACTGTAATTCAGAGATGTGCGTGGGTGTTCAAAAACACAGAGACTGGGCCAGCATATCTATGCTCCCCTGAAAGGGGGATTCTCTTTTGGCTAGGTGATGGTAATTTCCAGACTCTTCGGATGCACCTACACTGGCAGCTTAGGTCGACTTAAGAACACTTAAGTCGACCTAAACTACTCCGCATCCACACTGGGCTTTTATTAAGTCGACTTAAGCATTTCCTTAAGTCGACTTAATAACGGCTCATGTCGACTTAATAACACCTCCTTTAAGGCCGACTTAATGCTTAAGTTGATCTTATTCAGTTGACGTAAGCCAGTGTGGACACCCTAGGTTGACCTAATGCTCTAGTCCGGGGAGCAGGAGCCGCGGCTCTCCATCGACCTAGCCAGTCTACTTAAGAGTCTTGTGCAGATTCTCTAAATCTACTTAACAAAGTCAGCTTAACTTTTCAAATGTAGACATAGCCTTGCTGAATAACTCAAAGGTGTCAGAAATTAGAGAATCCACCCCAGTATGCTTTAAAAAAAGGGGGCAGGGGGATTTATTGACTGAAAGGAGCTGTATTGATGATCCCAGCCTATATACCTCAACTATCAGGTGGAGGGACTACCTTTAGTAAGTGAAAGAGTTTTTGGCTCTCTAGATCTATTCAATCCACAATGCATCTGCTGAGATTGCTAACCAAGGTGCTCTGCTGTTCTTTAGTCAGGACCTTGGAGCTTGTACCTAACATTTAAATTATATTTAAAAATTACTCTTGTACAACCTCAAGAAGGACCTGGTTTTGACTGTATCATGCCACACTCCTAAATCCCAACCTTCCCCTTCTGCTCCTCCCCAAAATAACAGCTGCTCCTCATCAATAGAAATGAGTGCTAACCATTGGGCAGTCCTGTGAAACAAGTGTATGACCAAATAGCACAGGAGCTTTTTCACCTTTCACCCGGTCATCTTTAGATTGAATCATATTTGAATTGGTGCTCAAAAGAATTTGTATAACATTGTTTCCATGAAAAAATCTGATCCCTTATTACCTCTGACAAGGGAAAAGGATTTTGTCAAAACAGACTCCAGTTATTTTGATTTTAACCTATAGGGCCAGATTTTCAATGGTCCCTGAAAATGCAGATAGGTACCTAGTGGGATTTCCAGAAGGGCCTAAACAAGATAGATGCCTAATTCCCATTGAAAAGCTCTGGGAGTTACCCTCATAAATCTTTTTTACCTTAATTCTCACTCAATACAAAATAATAACCTATATTTGACCTTAAAAATCTGGAATAATTTCCCTATTTTTTATTTACACATATCTCAGGACTTCAGGGATTTCAATAAAAACAAAATTAGATGTGCCAAAATGCAAAGATAAAGCAAACTCAGCACCTTAGGGGTTATTTTACCATTTCCTTTTACCTATTGTATGCTTGTTTTCCCTTTTCTCTTCAAAAATTGCATCTAAATTGAACCACTAAAAATGTACCATTTTTTTTAACAAATCCATAAATAGCTCTGCAGTGCTCTCCGTCTCTTATTGTTTTCCTAATTGTAAAAGTTCATTTCAGCTGTTTTCTACTGCTGTTACAATAAATTATACATACCTTGAAAACATCATTTATTTTTATTTTTAGTTCTTCACATTTAATTGCTTAATTTTAAACATTGAATTTTTGAGACACTTCATCTTCAATGTACATTCCTGACTTTCAGTGCTTTGAGAGGTTTCAGAATAGTTGTTATTTTAAGTTTTGCAAGTACTTATGAGACAGATTTGTGGCATAGTTCTAATTGATTTGCACCAGCTAAGGATTTGGCCCACTGCATTTAATTCAAAGCCTGATGCTTGTCATTGGAGCTATAACACCAGAAGACAAACATCTTTCAATATATTTGTAATTCATCTTTAAAAGTATGTGCTATCATAGGATTTCTATGGATACTTTTAAAAATTGAATCTTAATATGCCTGTTTTGTGTAGTATACAACTTCTCTTTAACAGCTAAAGAGCTTACCTGTTTAAACTGTTTTATTCTTCAAATATATCAGACAACAATATTTTTTCTTGCAGCAAAAATTCTGGGCAGCTCTCTGGAAACAGAATTGTTTCTGCTGTAGGAAAGGAAGTAGGATTTAGGAGACCACTTAATGGATAGTTTGGTCCAGGCATGGGAAAGAATCAGCATGGAGTCAGAAGGTCACTTCTCCATAGATGCTTGGGATCTATACCTGCTATATGGGCAAGTAGAGGGCAATCGGCCGAAGCTGCCTTTGTAGACTAGCACTGCAACCTGTACAGGAAAATTCCTTACTTCCTCACCTCAATATGCGTTTGCTCAATGTGTAGGGAGGACTAAGGCCAATGTGCCAAGAAATGTCTGACCTAGTGAACTTCATGGCGGTTGTCTGTCAGTAGTTAAAGTGCAAATGACAGACTGAGCTGTGTTAGAAGCCACAGGAGTTAGTCAATCCTGACCCTACCATGTAACTTTTTGTAATCCTGACCAATGCCACTTGACTAAGATGAAATAAAGAACATGGTCCTCCAAGAACTTGTGTGTCATGATCTTATTATTCATTAGGCAAGAGAAACCTGTTTGTTACCCTATTTGTCACAGGTATCAGCTTCTTCTGAAAAACTAAGCATCTGCTACTCTCCTGAAAGAAGACAAGTGGGGGAGAGACCAAAATCTCTCTCGACTCCCACTGATTTCATTGGGAATCAATTTTGCCTATGAAAGGAATACTTGTTACAAACTTGCCCTAACTGATGTGTGTGGATTTTTTTTTTTAATTTTCCTTAGAAGCCTCAGATAAGGGACTCAGGGGTCATGTGAGACAATCAGCTTTTTCTTTTAAAGTACATTTCTAGCCCTTAACTGTTTACAGAGAAAAGCTTGAAAACAGCATTTCTAAAGACTCCCAACCAGTAGAAAATAAAAGTGAATCCTAAACTTATTTAGTACAAAACACTGAGGACTTTTAAACTCTCATGACTTTGAGGCCTGACTTGTCTCTTTTTTTTTTCTTCCTTGTTTGTGTGTTTTTAATACCTGAGGATGTCAACATTAAGAATATTCATATGGGCCACATTTTTGTATGTGTCCCTACTCCTTTTTATTTATCTGATGTACCTCACTTTTCATGTAGATTCAGTGTCTGAGTGAGGGGGAGAGGGTAGAAAATGTATTGATATACTGAAATTTATACACTTGTTCTGAATTTCAACAGTCACAGCTTCATCATAAACATCTGAAAAAACATTGATCTCTCATGGAGAAAAGATCTTGGCTTTCAAAGTCAGCTAAGCAATAACAGATTTGGCTCATCTTCTGTGTTTACCATATGGTTTAAGCTATTGCTCTATGTGATTAATGCTAAAATATAATCTCCTAGGATTACCGTTCCCTGTCAATACAGCAGAAAATATGCCTGTTCCTTTTAAGGAGCTACTAAGAGAATTATCTAAATAATAGAGTTAAATTCATCACTACTTCTATAGAGATGGCTTTTTTTCTGCATGTTTCCTTTTCGTTCTGCACTTTTCCATTAAAAAGAAAAATAATATCATCTGTCTCTGTTAGGCAGCACAATCCTGAAAATATTACTACACTCTAGTTGTCATTAGGATTAAATATCTCTCACTTTTCCTTTTATTTCAATAGAAGTTATCTATTTGTGAAAATATAGTACATCCAGGGTATCATTTGGCCTAAATAGACTCTACCCCCTTTCTTTTCTGTCCTGAAAGCTCTTGTTTAAAATGTTAATTCAGATTTCTGTAAGATGAACATACTGCATCCTATCCAATACAGAAGACTGAAATATCTGTGACTAAAGTGCTTAGCAATAAAAAACCCAAAATGGAAGGTTGTTCATTTTGTTTGTCTTAATAAATAAATAAATATAATTTATAACTATATGAAATTGTTCCATTAAACTCATTCACTCACATTAACACTTTAATGAGGGGAAATACCCATGCATTTCCCACCACCACCACCATTTGATAAACTTCAAAATATAGGAGTCACCAAACAATAAACTATGAAAAGTAAAGTTAGAAACTGTAAGCTTGAGGGATCTCTTATAAGACATTTGTTTTGAAGAAGTAGGGCTCAAAAGAAAGCAGAATGGCCAGATGCTGGAATTACATTATATCATTTTGCTAGTGACCCTATTTGTTTCAGGAGAATTTACCTTTATTGGGAGATGGGGGGGGGGGGGGTTGGGGTTGGGTGGATGGTGAGGGGAATATTTTGCACTAATGGTGGTAGACAAACAAAACATGTTCATCTGTGTGTGGATGCAGTTGAATCTTGTAGAAAGAGAGCCTTCAACAATAGCCTAATGGGAGGTGTGAAGTACCTTCATTTATCATTGTGGAATGTTACCTCTGAAGCCCAAGGATGGCAATTTAAATGTCAGAATTGTTAATTTTCCTAATGTTACCCCTTTTAGTAGAAATACAAGCTAATCGATCTGATTTTGAACTTGGGTACAATGACCTTACTTTCATCAGTTTAAATCCATTGTCTTCAACTGAGTTAATGCCAAAATGAAAGGAGAAATTGACCCTATATATCTATTGGCCAACTACACCCAATATGGATGTTAGGTTCAAGAAACCTATTAGTTCATCTAGTGCTCCCCTGAGAGCCAATACAGGATTCATCCCTAAGATGTGTGCTAGGAATTTGACAAGTCTAATTTTAAAAAATTCCCTAATGCTTGCATTACTTCCCTTGGAAGACCATTCTATTATTTAAATCTCATTTTTTAGGAATCATTCCTTAATTGTTTCACCTTATACTTCCCATTGCTCAATTTCATCCTATTATACTCATCATCAGGAAAAAGAGACAGTGGCCACTAATGGGCCAATAATTATCAAAAAGTGGTAAGGGTGGAGGAGGGAGTGGAGCAAATGGTAAGCTACCAGAAGAAGAGAAAGGGAAGTGGACTTCAGGATCAAAGCTACAGTTCAGCAGATGATCTAAGCAGGGGCCAAAAAGCTACTACCTCAGTGGAATTTAGGCATGTGATGATTAAGTACTGTGCTGATAAAGATTGACTATTAAATTGGGGCCTAAGAGAAGCTGGACAGCATAGGATGGAACCATGAGTCCAGGCCCACCACTTTGATGTTTTGGGGGAAAGAGAATCTGAATCAGATTGCAAACAAAGTTTTGTACCAACCAGAAATAGCTGTATCTAATACAGACAATTTTGAAATGGGGGGAGGGAGGGTATTAGTAGAGGGAAGGAACTGCTTGCAGTTGCATGGGGCCAGTGTCAAGTGATGTCAGCTGTGAGGTTCTAAATCAAGCATTGTCTTCAGTCCCTCAGATCAGTGGCTTTTCATAATTTCTTTACCATGACTACTAAGAACATTAACAGAGCACTCAAGATACTTCTCCAGCCATACTTCAAGTTGACTTTTGCACTTCTTGACACTCTTATGGTTGAAAGGATACTTATTAAAGAATACACATTTCATGCAAAATTTAAAGCAAGCACTTATTTTCTGCATAACCTAGTGTTCTAAAACCAACCCATCTCTATTAATCATATAGCACTAATATAGTTATTGTATATTTTAACCTAGGGAAAAGCATAGTCCTTACTTCTATATTATACACAATAAATCATCCAGTGATGTGCTGAAGGGAGATCATGGGAATCCATTATTAAAACTCTGCCAGAAAACTGGAGGTAGGGTTGAGGTGACCTCCCTGTTTCTGATGGAGCTTACCCCATTCCTGAATGTTGCTAACTCATTCCTCCCTGGTTTGATGTTTAGCTCTGACACTTATGAAAATACTTTTGAAGACTACCGTGTTGGTGTTGGAATGAACCAAGTTGCACCAAGGGTCAGGCATTATTTTTAAGAAGTTGAGGTGAAAATACTTCTGAGTGTCTTTGCCAAGTTCTCAGTGACCATTCCCACCCACGCTTAGTCTTCAACTTCTAAGGCAAAGTATGATTTATGTAGAATATTAATAGGGACACTTATTTAAGGTTGATTAGCAAGTGATCGTGCCCCCATTTAGTTATGACCATTTATTTAAAAAAAACAGTAATTATCCAAAATATTGCATCTGCAGCATTATCATTTTAAGTGTCTGTGAAAGTAATTGCTGCAGAATACAGTATTTATATAAAAAAGCAAGTGTTTGGAAGGTTTTATTATTTTTATTATTAAATGGGAATTTAGCATGTTAGATTTCTCTACGCTTCCCCATTCCATACCCGGGTACACAAATAACCCTGCCAAATGCACTTTAGCACAGACTCAAAAGGACTTTATTTTTTCTTTTTGGGGGAGTGTGTGTGTGAACCTCTTTGAACTGAATGTTAGCAGAACCTCACTGAAGTCATCAGTAACAAATGCACAGAGGTTACATTATACTCAAATATCATCCAATACTTTGTGCATTTTTTCACATCTTGCTTGTGGCTCATACTAATATGCATTGTATTGATGCTGGTTCGTTATTAGATATACGAATAAGCAAACAGGCACAGAAAGCTTGCTCAGCTTTTATCAGTGATTAAAAGCCATTTATCCACTTACCATTAATAATGTATATAAATCCTTAAAATATACCACATCGATGAGTAATGACAATCAATGAACAAATATAAAAGATGACAGCAGACAGCAATTAGAGATTGTATTAGTCATGGAAACTTGAGGAAATCGCTAGATTGTGGGCTCAGAAATAGTTGGTTTTGGTACCTCAGAAGGCATGCATAGAGCTTATGCCAGCAACAGAAGATGAGTTATAAACAACCCACAACTTTCTATTTGCGTGTACTATGTGGAAGAATGCCAGCTCCATCATACAGCAGGCCAGATTGTCTCATGCTGGTTTACATATGGAGAACCCTCTGTGCTTGCAGATTGTCCTCATTCTATATTAGAAAGAAGGACTGCTGCCTTTACAGCTCTGTCCCCAGTCTTCCTTTGTCCTATGTAAAGGCCCCTCTGCTGGAGATCTATGTTGGTGGAACTCCATGGAGTCTAGGGACCTGAAAGGAGTGAAAACTACAGAAAGGATATCTTCCCTGTGGTGTCCTCTCTTTCAGCCATCTCGTAGCTTTCAATGTGTAAATCTAGCTGGGCAGTAATACAGTTGATATCTGTGGCAGGGGATTTGTTTCTTCTTTCGGCCTTTCCTCTATGGCTACTAATGTATTAGATGCAACTTCAGATCAGCCTCTTGTTATTCACAGGCTCCTGGTTATTTGTGGGAAAACACTAAATCTCTTGTCTTTTTGTCATAAATAGAACTTCAGTAATATAAAGCAAGTTTGTTCCTCTTTAAATTAAATAAATAAAATAAAGGTTGTAATGCTTAAATTTAAGCAAGGGAGGAATACAAAATGATTTGATGTATAACAGAAAGTAAAGTATTTTACATGGTTTAAGCAAAATTTATTTTATTCTTTTCATTGTAAAAATGTCTGAATATCATTTATATATATAATATATTGACTGATCATTTTTTGGTTTTGCTTTCTATTAGGAGCATGGGGGAATCTCTCTCCAGCAGGATCTAAGGGTTTTGCGTGTGGGAGCTGGATAAAAAAAGCAAGAAAAAATACAGAGGTGTGTGGGATAATACCTGGGATAAGGTATTGTGGGATGGGAAGAAGCAAGATTTAAAAAAAAAAAAAAAAAATCTGTGAAAGGCTCTAACATAAAGTAGTTTTGCATCTAGCTTAAGCAGTTATTAGAGTATATCCAGACGTAGGAATCATTCATGGTACAATATATGCTCCATTCCTTGGATAGAGAGCACATGTTGTTGGGAAGAGTTTATGTCCAGGGCACCACAATATTCTAGCAGCCCCCATTCCTTGGACACTATTGGAGCAGCAAAGGCTTCTCCCATTAGCAGTAGGTGCCAAATTGGCTGTTCTAAAAAGGTAGCATAAAGGCACCTTTCACCTGCCCCCCACCATTACAGGCTAACTAATTCCTGTGAGAAGACCAGGGCCAGCACAACTATGCCAGAGCAAGTGTGCCCCATTAAGTCAATTAAATGGGGCAAAGCTACACCTGCAACCATAATGACCTGCAGAGAGCAGAAAAAGGCATGATTGTGATATCTTTTCCTGAGGGGATAGAAAAAAAGCTACAAAGTAGTCAAGTCATTGTATGTGGTGGGTCCCTGGAGTAAGGAACTAGGTGCTCAGGCATGTAGCTGTAAGCCTAATGCTCCAAAAAGAGGCCACAATTAGCTGGAAGTGGGAAGCTGTAGGGAGTAGGCTAGGCAGAGACCCTTGGCATGGGGTGGCTGTGAAAGCCAAAGACCAAGGGTTTGCTGCTAAAGGACTGTTTCTCTTTGTTTTACTTGATTGTGTTTGGACAATAAACCTTCTTAATGGAGACTTGTCAGGGTGGTGTGTGCTTGGAAGCTGGGGAAAAGTCCTGCCCTGGGACACCACCCCAGGCCTGCACTGAGCTAGATCCAGATTTCAAATGGTTTCTTGTATTCATCAAAATCCTTTGGGAACTTTTGCAGAAGGGAACTTTTGCATTGGGGCAGACCATGGGAGCTTTTGCTCAGGCAAAACTCTTGTTAACTTCAATGTATTTCTACTTCAGATGCAGTTTTATCTGAATCACATTCAGCAAAGGTTGTAGGATTTCCTTCTCTCTCCCTCCCCTTCTCTCCCCTGCAGCCCATATTACCATGGAGTGGCTTTCCTTGAGGACAGGGACGTAGTTTGGCCAGTATTTTATAGGCATAATCTCTTGAATTGGCAATATGCTAATTTTAACATTGGAAGAGAGGAAATTGTTCCTGGATTAGCTGGTCATGCTGCAAGAGGATTTGATTAATAACCTCAAATTTTACTGTTATTTTCTCCTCTGCATATAAACTAGAAGATTGTCAGTAATGCAAACAGAGATATTTTCAATATTATTATCCCTCTGAGCCTAGATGGCATATCTTCAACAGACATACTGCAGATTCAGTGAAATGGTTTAACATTCCACATTTTCTAGTTGATATGTATGAAAGGGACTTAGAATGAGCAAAGGACAATAGAAAAGGTGATGATATCCAATCTATATTATGGCAGTTCATAGATTAATTGCACTTGCTAGTTTTTATTGTCAGGTATTATTAATTAGAATAGAATAAGCATTCTACACAACTGCAGATGGGTAGATAATTTTAAACACACAATAACCAAAAGTATTTCATATAGCCCTCTTTTTTCCTCCAACAGTGAATAATATTAATGATTTAGAGGGAAACCTGGGCTCTTATGATGTCCCTAACTATGTAGTATTGAAACATGGAAATAAATGTCTGGCTGAACCCACAGGGATGTAGACTGTGAAGCCTGTAAACCCACTAGTGAGGATTACATTGTCTCAGTGAGACACTTTGAGTAAATAACTGATGTCTGGTCAGTTTAAGTAACAGATGTACAATCAGACCTTGGTGGTCATGTTAATCTTAAACACACGGGGTGTGATATCCTTTGAAATTCTTATCTTAGTTAGTGATCCTCTTCTGTAGTATATTTTTTTTTTATTATGTTGTGATACTGGGTCTTCAAATTTACCCTAACAGTGATCTCAGTTGTGAAAAGTGAGTGACACTTCATAAAATGTCATAATAACCTATAGTAAATGCTAATTGGGGAGATGAAAAAGGGAGCCAGAGAAAACTAGTCTAAACAAAAAGGCTGATAAGGCTGTGTTAATGTCTGGTAAACAAAAGTGTAGAACCAGAAACGCATGGATAAGAGATGGTGTATTGGAAGTTGCACCTAACTGGTGGACAAAATAATGAGTGATTGGACTATTCTGCCCATCACTCTTTCTTGTTTGTGTGTGAGGGGGAATCCTCAAAAAAGAAGACTCTTTTTGGGGAAATGAGGTGGAAGCTACACTAGTGGCTAGTTAAGAGATAAGAGAAAAGAAAGGAGCATCTTTTCACCATCACAGTTGCCAACCACAATCAATCTCTGGGACCTGCCCTGCCTGTGGTTCCCTTACCTCCCACTCCTTGTGCCTATCTTGTCTCGTTTTTGTTTTCTAGGAAACAGGGTAGGACTCTGTATGGACTGGAACTGCTGCTCTTAAACTAACTTTTTCTCCTTGTTTCAAAAAGAACAATTTATACCATCTTTAATTACATCTGTGTGTCGGATGGGGGAGGGGCAGTATCCCTCTAAACACTGTCCTCGGCCAAAAGGGACAACTGATGTTGTTAAAATCTCATTTAATAATTTACATTTCAAATGTTCTGGCTTTCCCTTTTCTGAACCCTATAATAAAATAATAATAGTATGTTTGTCATGATACTAAATAGGCTGAGGTCTCTGCATACCAAACCTTTGTAACAATATTTAATGTTGGACAGTGATAGGGTCATGCTAACAACTTTGACTCCTTGTTAGTCTATGTATATTTAACCTAAATGAATAAAAAAACCTTTATTGATACTTGCTGATTGTTACTCTTCTATGCAATGTAAGAGTAATTTTCTGCTTATTCTAAAGAATTAACCTTCTAATTTCAGTATCTATCACTTTTCTTGTCTCATGGGAAAGGGTAAATAAGGCTTATGCAATAGTCAGCTAGAATTGTCTTCCCTCGTCACATTCTGTTGCTCTGAATCAATAATGGATGAGAGCATGTTCTGGTATATGAATAAAATCACTGGAATGCTAGACACATGAAACCACTGTAAATAAAGGAACAGACTTTTGAAATAATTCATTTTAGGCTTTCTGAATAATGTCTGCTAACTAAAACAAATATAAGTACAGTTATATGATATGTAGAGGATGCCAAGAAAGAATTTTGCTGCCTAAATAAACACGTGTCAGTCAATAGGAGGAAGGATCATACTGAACTCTGTTTATGTCCCAAAGTGAATAGTAACTTATAACTACTGATTGCTTATTCCAGGCCTATATTTACTAATCAGGCATTCAGTATTGACACTTCTCCTAAAGGTAGAGATGCAAAATTTATTTATTTTCACTCTCATTTACATATCATAAAGATTATACAAATTGGAAAGCACAGTGGGGGGAACAGGAAGGCTGAGAGGGAGGTATAGCTTTGCAGTTTACATGGGGCCTGCTCAGTACTCTTGCTAATATGAGATGTGGTTGCTATGAGAAATGGATTACTGCAATGCAGTCTGTACCAGGGGTGCAGAAGAATACAAATAATAATGATCCTGGGTATTACAGTAACACCAGTAAGACACAGTCCCATTGCATTAAGCACTGTACAGACATAGTCATTGCTGGGCTCTTTTCTCACTTTGGTTCCTGGGAGGATGTTTTAAATAAAACCTTCTACCTGCAAACAAGCATATGTACATCACAATTAAAAAGGAGCTGTTTGTTACCCATTGTGGACAGCATATTCGCTTTGGTGTTGTGTTCCACCCCCGCCCCTCATCACATTTACAGGCACTTTCAAATATAGAAATAATAAATTTATTATATAAAATAGTGATTCCCATTCTGTGAGTGAAATTGAGCTGTGGTCTTGAGGGCTGCCTCAAAGCCCTCCTTGAGCCTCACATAGGAGTTGAGCAAGGAATTGATAAACTGTTTCATTAACAGAATCTTATATGTCTTATACCATGTTAAAGGGCCCCCTATCTCTATTTCCAACATATTGTAGCCCCTTTATGTTAGACGGGGGGAAAGAGAGTATGAGAGAGACAATCTCTTCTTGAGGTTGAGATGAGTTCCTTTGAAAACTCCTTCTGTTCAAATTTTAAGATTACTTTCCATCATGAGGTGGGATGCAATGCAATGATATATT
This sequence comes from Pelusios castaneus, assembly GCA_007922175.1. NCBI lineage: Eukaryota > Metazoa > Chordata > Testudines > Pelomedusidae > Pelusios > Pelusios castaneus. The sequence continues at coordinate 11,646,780 of ML685794.1, forward strand.
TAATGTTGTTTCAGAACCTCTGTTTCAGAATAAAGGATGATCATATGGCTAATACACTGTACCAGAACTCAGGAGGTATGGCGTCAAATCTGACTGACAGACTTCTTGTGAGTCTACCTATTTTTGCCTCAACTGCTTAGCCATAAAAATGGGAGTAATGCTATTTCCATGCATTCCCTCTGTCTTGTCTATTTAGATTATAAAGCATTTGAGGTAGAGACTGTCTTTTATAATTGGAACAGCCTCAAGCAAATTGAGGCCTTGATCTTGGCTTCACCTTCCAGGTGTCACTGTAACATAACTTAATACAATTTTAGATGTATGAAACCAGTCTTCAGGTTTTAGACCTGTGAAAAAGAAAATACTTTTGCGGATGGAAGTTGAGGTGTTTAAGTTGCATACAAGAATGACTTTTTGTTTAAGGGTAAAGCTAAATGTGTTCAGACCGACACAATGACACTCTATTTTATTTGAAATTAGTTAAGTCCAGCCAGTGTATGGGGTGAGGGAAGGGCATGTTTGTTTTCTCATTTTTTGTGAGTTGTTTTTGAGTTTTGTGAGAATAGCTTTTCAGTAATTTCAGGATTTTTTTACCCTCTTCTATTGTATGAAAAGGCCATTTTTAATTAAACAAGAAATTTGGCAGGTACTTCCTTAGTTATTAATCTTGGCTGGTGCTTTCTGCTATTTATATACAAAATGGCTTCATACAACTACTAAATTCTTAATAAATGACCAGTACATATAGAAGTTTAATAGACTCAAGCTTCCACTATCTTCAAAGCAGTGAATGGATCTTGGATTACCTGAGTTTTTTATAGCATTACAATAGGATTCATATTGTAAATTTGAATATGGGAATGTTATTGTTGTATCAAATACTTTATACTCTTAGAAAAATTTATGAAATAGGGATAAAAACCCACTAGTGTCTTATAGAAAATGTAATAGAATTCTGAATCAGCAAATCCCAGACCCATCTGTTTCCTCAGTCTTTTCCCACATCAGGGCTTTAGTCTTCTGGAGCTGCGCTGATTTCATTGTTCAACTAAAAATCCCAATGTAGCAAAATTACCACCACCACAGTCATAGTGGGTGACTTACCATTTCACAGTAGAGAAACAGAGCTGCTTCTCTTTGCTTATTCCCATCCCCTTCTCTGCTGACAACACAGCTCCTCGTCTCCTTCACTCTATGTAGAATTATAGCTGGAGTTGGTAAATAGGACATGTTGAGAAAATACAGCTGCAAGAGGACCCTTTCCCCATTGTTACAGGAAAATGCTAGTGAAATGCACTCCAGCACCTTGGCAGGGGAGTAAGAGTTGCTTTATGCTGGCTGAGAGCTCAATAGTAATCATGCTAATTCCCTGTGGAATCAGGACATCTCCTCATCCTACTTAACTGCAAACTTCCATTTACTAAATTCTCCCTCACAGGCATGCACAGTAGTTCTGGACACACTAGGCAGCTCTTCTAACAGATTACTGAGTTCACTCAGGTGCCACAAAGCTGTAATTTGGCTGCAGATGTTCAACAGGGCATTTCCTTGACATAGATTAACTCCCTACTATTGCATCTTGGCTGTAGATGATCTTTGTGTTTCTGCCCCACGCTCTACATAAAGGGTAGGTTTGGGGCACTTTGTTAAAATGTTCCTCCATTATTGTAGAGTCCTCATGGCAGCAACTTTGTTTTGTCGTGTAGAGAATCAGGGACACAGAATCAGCTCCTGAAGGTTTTCCCATTTTGCCCCCAATCTAAGGGAGACTAGATCATTATCTTTCTCTTAGATTCCAAGTGAGGGACAGCTGTTGAAAATGTGTGACAGGTGCAAGAGGGAAGATCCAATGCTGAATGTTGGACATAGTAGCTAAGGGCCCAATCTACTTAATAGGAACCCCATATTTACCTGAACTGGTCCTACTGCTGAATCTCACATGGCAGTGGTGGTTTTTGCTACTAGGCTGGTTGGTTTCTCTGTTTTATTGAAGAATCCTGTAGAGTGGGTTCATAATTCCCTATCAAATGTTACAGGGTGGTTTAAATCTATTATAGAACAACTATTACTACTTAATAAATTTATGGAATAATTTTGATATATACTACTTAGCTTTTACAGACATACTTGGCCTAATCTCTGTTAAATTCTCCAGGACTTTTCCATAAAAGTAAACAGTAATCACTACTTATCTATGTTTTACCACTTATTATGGCCTCGTATAGTTGGCAAGTTGATGTAGCATTAGCTTTTCAAAAACCAACATGGGAGTAAGAAGTAGCATACTTATAAGACAGAAGGCCTATAGTGTATCACTAAGTACATAGTTTAGAATAGGTGACTGTCCTCCCTGAAGGTAAGACTGATAGGGTAAATATAGTGTATGTGAATGTTCTTGGATTGTGAACTCTAAAGAGGGTAAGGACTGTTATCTTGTATTAACTATACAAAACCTAGAACAATGGCATTGTAATTAATGACTGTGCATCCTTGATATTACTGCAGAACAAATATTTAATAAATTAGTCACCTGTCCTTAAGGTTACATTTAAACCTGTTGGAATATTTTTACTAGTTTTTCATTTTCATCATCCAGGGATCAGATAATATAAATACATATATTTCCCTGGATTTTGGAAAAGTATATTTTCACTAGAGGTCTCCCCCAGAAAGAAAGCCAAAAGTGTAGCAGTTAGTTGGAAGTGAGTGGCATATGGTTTTCCAAGCCTGTGAGACTGAGAGGAGACATCAAAATTTTCTCTTCCCTGTTAGCACAACTGAGATCTTTCATAGTTATTGAGAGAGAGAGAGAGAGAGAGAGAGAGAGAGAGAGAGAGAGAGAGAGAGAGAGAGTGAGTGCACACGTGCGCATGTGTGTGTGTGGTGCGGGGGGAGGGTGGCCATAATAGCCACATGGTCAGGCAGTTACCTTGGATGGAGAGGACTCAAGTTCAGATTTGTTCTCTGACTGATATGTACCGCTTGAACCTGGATTGGAAACTGGGTCTTCCATTTCCCTAGATGTGTGCCCTAACTAGGTATCTATTGGCTACTCTATACGGCTATGTCTACACTTGCACTTTTAAGTCGACTTAGAGCATCTAGGCTTAAAATTAAAGTCGACTTAAGGGGAACTTACAAAGTCGACCTAGAGCATCCACACTGGTCGCTCTAGGTCGACTTCTAGGGGTCAGGGGGGACCTTGGGCAGGTCCACGGTGGCGGGGGGAGGCACCCCTTGTGTGCAATGGGGCAACGGGGACAGGGACCCTGGCAGGGCATGTGGACAGAATGTGATGCTGTCTGGATTTAGGGAGACAACAGAGTCCTGTGGCACTTTTAAAGACTAACAGATTTATTTA
>ML685794.1:11650540-11753361 GCA_007922175.1 Pelusios castaneus
AAGTCGACTTAAGCAAGCTTAAGTCGACTTAATTTACCACTGTAGATGCAGCCTACATGAGCTCCCATCCCTGAAATTCCACCATGGCTGTGAAAAACCTCTCCCAATGAAAACTTATCAAAACCGATACTTTTTCTTCCAGTCTCAGTTTCAAAAAATTGTTACTTTGTGATGAAAAACCTTTTAGTTGAAAAATTCTCAGCCCTACTCTTAAGAGTGACTGATATTAAACTCACTTCAGCTAACAGAAACCACTTTGTGAAATTCATTCTCATGCAGGTTTTTGTTTTGAATTATAGAGCTGAACAAACAAAAACCCATTCAGTAACAAATCTTTTTGAAATGTTTCAAACCTCTCAATTAAACTTTGCTCTTATTCATGATGCCTCCAGTATGATGGGCTAACCTTGCTGACTGTGAGCCCCAGTTTTTGCATGCTCACATTACTATGCTAACAAGGCACTGGCCACTTCTCCTGTTCTCTCTTTCTGCTCACCAAAGACTCCTTTTTATTTAATGCCAATAAATTTTCTAGGGTCTTGACTGAACAACAGCACCAGTTCTTGTACAGGTTAGCCCAGGAGTCTCTCTAATGAGAACCTTAGTACATGAGGGAAGTTTTATTATTGCTCTGCCCTCAGTGGCCAGCATTCAAAAGATGTAAAGGACAGAAATTGAGCAGAGAGAGTTGTAAAAGGAAGGAATATTTTTTAAAGCTGTTGCCTATTCTCACACACCAACAGGAAAACTTAGTATTTTCTTAGATATATTGACAGCTCAGCACAAGGCACTCAATACACTACAAAGCATTAAAGCAAAAATGTATTGTTACATAAATAGGGCTAATATTGAAACTTGCACATTCAGTCTCTTGGACTCTAAACATGCTGTCAATGTAAAAATAAAACACTGCTGCCATGTGAGGCTCCAGAGGTAACTGGTGTGCTGTGCTTGAGTCATGGCTCAGTACTGTCCAAATATTACCCTTTTCAAAACTGATGTCTTAAGCCTGGGATCCCTCCTGAAATGTCTGGATACATTTCAGTCACTGGTGAGGCTAAGATGGTGAGAAAAGAAGGAAATTATCTCTTTATTAGAGCCTTTGCCCCAAATATGTTGGCTTACTTTATTAAGAATTCCTTTGGGTCTATGCACAATGAAAAGTGTAGGATAAGACATCAGTTTCTTTATGCATTTTAATAGCTATTTATTGAGGGTTATAGGAGGTGATTTCAAGGGGAGTAAGGCACCAAATACCCTGTTAAAACTTGACCAAATCTTTTCATTGTCTTGTAAAGTGCCATGCGCATCTATAATATCATATGTGTCTTATTTACCTTGATATTTTAAAGTTGAGCCTCTTTGGATCTTGAAACCATGCTGTGGCTTGTCTTCATCCCTAGTGCAAATTGGAGCAATGTTCAAATACTGTTGACTGCCAAAGATTGTTGCTGCTGCTGTCCACCATAGAGCTGCAACAACTACTCTATGCCCCCAGAAGATTCTTTTACCTGAGCACAATTCTTTAGTAGCCAGGGCCTGAGTCTCCAAGATAGCATTCATCCAAACGCCATATCTGGTAGGAACTGTGTGACCCACTCAGTTGCTGTGGACTGTCTGCCCATTAAAGATACAGCTGCTAGCCACTTTTCACTAAGAACCAGTCCAATGCCCACTGAAGTCAATGGAGGGTGGAGAGGCCTTTCCAATGACTTCAGTGAGTTGGATCAGACCAATATCCTCCTAAGAGCCCACCATGCATGTCAAACAACACTTAAGAGGGAAGATCAAATGGCACCCAATAGAATTTCACATAAATTCTTGGGGCAAATGAATTGCTGGGTAGCACTATACTATCTGATCTCTACTGAGTAATAGTTGAGGATTTCAGATAATGTTTTTATATCTTTCAATAGAGAAGAGAAAAGATTGTATGTGGGGAAAAACTATAGGCGTAGAATTAGAAATTGGGCCTCAAATAGCAAGCCTGAGAAGTTCATATTGAGGTGCATTTCTTATTCTTCAGAATGTTTGTAATTTATTAGTTGATCAGTCTTGTCTCTTGCAACCAAAACCTAGAAAGTACCAAGAGGGGATTTTAACAGCTAGTAAAACATCACCTTGCTGAATATAGGGTAAGCTAACTGCAGATAATACTTCCTGGAGATAGAGATTTAATAGCATTTCTGCCTCATTATTCAGCAAAGCACTTGGTTAAATTGACTCTGGCTTCTCATTATTCCCTATCATGTTATATCTTTGCATTCCCACAATCGAGCATAATCATGGCAGGCATGCTTTTTCCAGAGAAGATTTCTCTGTCACAAACACCACCTGGTTGAAAGTCAGACTGAATTCACATTTATAATAGGGAATGTAGTTCCAGAATTCTTATTCATTAAAGGTTATTGCGTATATATATATATATATATAAAAATAAAATACAAGTTATTATTGTGCTTATATTTCTAATACTGGACAGTGAGGTAGGTACTTCACTGGAAGCCATCTTGTGTATCAAAAATGGTAACTCTTCTAGCACAAGCCACTGTTTTCTTTAGTTTGCCTCTGAAACAACAAACATTAATTGTACTTGTCTCTGTCTGTGGAATGAGCAGCTTAATGTTGCAGGTGGGAAATAAATCATTAAAAACAAGAAAAACATTGTGCCTTAAATCAATTTATTTTGAAACTTAAAAAATACAGTCTTTTATTTCATTTTTTATTTTTAAAGCTACCACAAAAAATCTTCTAAAAGTTACTTTTGCCAATAAAGTCTTTCAAAAATATTATTGAGTATGTTAAAGGAAAATATTTTATGAATGTGTAAAATAAGCTATGTATGATTGCAAAATAATGATGATTTACCAGAATAGTAGTTCATTATATATAATGATACATTTAGCAAATACAAATTATAATTATTATTACATAATATTCAGGAGTGGATTAGTAAGGACCAGTTCTTGTTTGTCTGCCTATCTATTTCATCACATCACTTCAGTATCTGACTTCCTTTTCACACGAGTAGCCTCACTAAAATTAGAGCTGAATTAATCACTAAAGTCCTAAAGTTTCCGGGTGAGTGGTGGCATAGAGAAGACAGGGAAAACTAATGTACACCTCAGCCCTGACTCTGACCCTACCCATGGCTCCCAGCACCCATGCAGTTGCAGCAGGGTTGGAAGATAGCCTTTCCATGAACAGGGATCTAATGGATTTTCAGACCTATAGAAGTACAAGATATCATTACTATTTATTAACATTGGAGCACAATTCAAACATGTGGGATTTACTGTACATTTGGAAAGATGTTGGTCTTTCCCATTGTGAGACTAAGAGAAGCACCAGGGTGCTCAGAGATATTTTCCATATGGGGGAAGTCAGACTTTTTTTACATTTTTTGTGAAATAATAAAAAATAGAGAATTCTCTTTTGCAAAGTACAACAGTTTCTCTTATTTGATGCTTTGTATTACGGTGAAATCTTATCTCTCCAGCCTATTGATACAGTCCGCTAATCTTGAACAAATATCACTTAAGGCAGACAGGTATTGTATTAAAAAGTGAGAAATCATGAAGCAAAATTAATAGACATGGTAATAGGGTATATGTCCTGTTCAGAGTGTCTGCAAGTGCTGAAACTTTAATCAGTTCAGTTAAAAATGGAATGCATTTCTTTCCTCCAGATATATCCTCTATAATTGTAGGAGGAGGGGAGGAGGGGGAATAAAGCAGGAGAAAGAAGGCAAGGTAGACAAGGTGCAATAGTGTGGTAAGACATCTCTGAGAAATAAATAATTCCAAGTTTGTATATTTTTTTTACTGCTCACTTATTTATAGATATTAAGACTTTCAATGGAAACAATAAAACCAAATAAATGAATAGCACTGACAGTTTATTGTGTGTGTCAGGTAATTGCAAAAGCAGGGTTCTCCTCATGCTAGAGGGACAATGGAACATTCCTGTTCTTCTAGTGGGGGTACTTGAAAGGGGATACTACCAAAGGTTTTTGTTTGTCATACCTAGCCAAGTAAAGCATGCTGGGATCCAGTCAACCATAGTTCATTCTAATACACAACACATTCCTCACACAGAACCAAATAAAGACAAGTTTGAGTTATCCTTATACCCCACCTGACTTCAGTGAGACTGCCCATAACATAAGGTAACGTTCAACATCAGTATGAGTGTCAAGATAAAGCCTAAGTCAAATCAATGCTGCAGTCTTTTCTCATGCAAACAGCCTAGTGCTGAGTTGTTTCATGGGGCAATGGAGATGCTCATGTGAGAAAGTGCTGTAGGACCAGATTATTGATAATTTTTGCAAGTAGATGGACCAAATGAAATGGAAGTCAATTTGAGTTAATTTTTACTCAGAGGTGTAAAATAATAGCTTTAATATTGTGTCCTTTCAGAAAATATAGGTTTAATTTTGATTGATATATTATGTATTTATAACATAAGTATTAGATATTTCAATATTTGAGCTTAAAATTCAATATTTTAAAACTATGTTAGTATAGTGATCTATTAAATCACATTTGATTCATCATTAAGGGGGGAAAACACTGAGGAAAATGGTAAAGATCAGAATAATGAAACTGTTCTATTTAAATCAGATTGTCTGATACTTTTCACTAATACAGGCTTTTGGCATAATTCTTCTTTTCTCATGAGCAGAGAAATGTTTTCAGCCTTCTAATGCATTTTTAGTGTTACATTTTGTGTTTCCTAAAATATATCTTCTACTCAGTGTTTAGAAATTTTGCCACTTTATTCTCTTCAGATTTTAGTGGAAGGACCATGTTAAGCCCTGTAAATAATATTTATTGTCTTCTGCTTGGCATTTTCAAGAATAGAAATTTTCTAAAACTTTTTAGATTGTCTTAAATATTTATTATTAGTTTGCCAATGGGCAGGTTGGTGATTCATGGGTATGGTAAAACATTAATAGCTACTTGACATCTTTTATTACTGAAAACTCATTGTAACTTAAATTCTTTCAAGAGTTTTCAAACCAAATTTAGTGAGCTATATAGTGAAAGATTTTTTTCAAAAAAAAATTTCTCATTCAGAATTGAAAACTTTACATAATATTATAGTAAGTATTAAACTGGATCTAAGTGAAAGTGGCTTTTTTTCTGTGACTATGACTTGAAATTCACACTTTAAATGTGATTCAGCAGTGTTTGCAGCCCTTGTATGTTTGTTCTCTACATATATCTGAGTATTTATACTTTATTAGCATGAATACATTTGAAGGTCAAATTTTAAGCTTCAATGCTTCAATATTTTCCAAAAGCAGATTTCAAATGGTATACGCAGTGATAGTTCTTGTAGTTCACCTTTTTGTTGTTTTGGTTATAAATCAGGGAAGAAAAAAACTATTCTTTCTGCCTACTATGGGGTTTTTTTTCCCTCCTCTGAAGATTTGATCATTTGATATTGGCTACTGTCAGTGACAAGATAGTAGAGCAGATGGACCATGGGCCTGATCTAGTATAGGAATTCCTTTGTTGTGATTTGCCTGCACTGTGTAATTTTCCTAGATGTACTAAGGTGCCAAGGTGGCCCATGATTTAGAGAGACATAAAAGTGGCATACAACCTCCTTTGCATCATCCTTCACTTGTTCCTAGAATAGCACCATATTTAAAGTGAGGGTGTACACTGAAATGCCATTAAATAAATCAATATTTTCATAATTGTTTTGTATCACTTTCCAAATGCATCTTGACTACTTGATAGATTTTTATTTTATTTTATTTTACTGACAACTGCCATGGAGCAAATGTTTTCATCAAGAGCTTACACAGAGCTCTTCTTCAGGACCTGCCATCTTTATGAACATTGAATGGTGGCGATGTATGCAAATTATCATCTTTTTTTAAGGAATAGTGAAACATTAACAACTTGTTCTTGGCCAGGCCCTCAATTGGCTGTAAAAAGGAGTGGTTCCATTGACTTTAGTAAAGAAAAATATAATGAGCTTGTGACCTTCTGTTTTTATAGGTAATGACTTCTTCCATTAGGTCTTAACAATTTGAGACCTACTGGAAAAAGTCATGTGCATGTAACACTTCCCCCTTGAGGACTCCACCTACTTGCGTCTGGGCTAGGGCACAGTCTTCAGACATTAGGAAAAGTATGGGAGTGGGAAGACACTTTGAGTAACGCTATGCAAAAAACCTTTTTTTGTTTTCAGTCAACCTGCATTTTCAGGAATTTTTAAAAACTCCCAAAACAAACCATTTTAGACTTTTTTTTTTTAACTAAAACAATTCAGTTTAATCAACTAGAATTTGTGAAAATTTTCTGTTGACCCAAATCTACATTTTCAGCAAAAAAATTTGTCTCAAAATTTTGGCCCAGCACTATTAATGAGTAAGCATGGTTATTTTGTTCCATTGTTATCTGTGTGGGTTGAACCATTCCTTATTCACTTGTATTTGGATTATTTTATTTGTTAATATGTGAAAATGTGTGCAAATGCCTAGAGTTCTTACAGTAGTACTGGACATGAATTAATGATTATTCTCTTTTTATAAAAGGTCTACTTGCTTAATCAGTGGACAGAAATAACACCACATAACTTGTAACCAGTCAAACATTTTGAGTAGCTCATGAACAATCCATAAACGTAAACTTCATCACAAGCCATTTAATAATTTATTTTAAAAAAAGGCATACTCTCATAGAAATCAAGACCTGTTTGCAAATCATTTATGAACAGGAAAAAAAAGAGGGGTGTGGGGGGGTAAATTCAGTGGATAATTTATTAACTGAATAATTAGGTCAACTCCACATTAGCATAATACTGCTGACCGCATCTATTGTCTAGAAAAATACTTTTTTGGACTAATTAGCAATTAACATTGATTAGTCTTTTAAACTGGAACTTTAGAAAGAGTGGCACTGTTAAATCTCTTTAATAAAGCGATCTATAGTCTGAATATTGACAATAACAAAATTGGATAAGACTGTCATAAATATACATTTTGATTTGTAATATGTTTGTGAAATTTAATTAGCAACACTTGATACGCTTCAGTTGCTCTGTGTTAAACTTGCTTCTTCAATTCCATTATCACCAGTGGGCAATGGAAGCTCCCTGTGAATTTGGATGGGCAGGCGTAGTGAGGGGAAATATCTCAGAATTCATACCTGCTTCCCACCTGTTCCATTCCACCTGGATCATGCTTCTTCCCTAGGAACCACTTTATCCCCTCTAGGTATCATTCTTACCTCCTCCTCCCCCCACAATATAGGAGCCATAAGCACCCTGCTCTTCTATTCTGCCACCACTGGTTACCCCAAATATCTTTGTATCATTTTTATTGTCGGTAATTTAATTCTTATTAAAATGTCTTTTACTATTTATATGGCATTGTATTATCTTGTGGACACTGAATGTATCTACCAGCAAGTAGGCTAGGGAAAGACATGGAGAAAGAGTTCATGAATTCTTTGAGTAAGATACTAAATCCAGTCCTTTTGATTATGTTGATTAAAATAAGAGTGTCTCTGCTTCCTGGGGAATACTATAGTTTAATAGTGTTGCCAGCTTGTATGATTTTTATCACATATCTCATAATATATGGTGCTTTTATTAAAGTGTCAGCTCATGAAACCATATGTGATAGATAGAAAGAAAGATGAGAATCTCGGCTTTCTTTTTTAAGTTTGTAGCCCCATAGATGTAGACAAAAGCCTGGAAATGTGAAATGAAATCTAAATGGTCAAAAACTAGATGTCTTAAGAAGTTTTGGGTTCTTTGTTTGCCAATCTAATGATTTTGGGGAGTTCAGTTCTTGACTTTCGAATACTTACAGTTCTGTAAAGAGCCCTTAGTTATGACTCTCTTTACTGGACCAACTGATATTCAGCATATTTATTTGTGGCTCTTTGGTGCTATTTTTATGCAGACCTATGTCAGAAGTCAGGACAGAGCCACACTTTCCCTAAGGTATTTATGGGAGGAGAAATTTTGCCCAAAAGATCTATATCCCACTCAGTGTGTGCAGCGTACTTCCCATGATGAAATCAGCCACTTCTGCTTGCCTTTGTGTAGAAGGAGCAGGTTGTGGGCCTTCTTCGTCCCTGCCCATTTGAAGTGTCTTGTGATTTAGGAAGCATGCAGTGGAAGGTGTGATGATATTCCAGGGAGCACAGTAATTATAATTGACCATTCTATGAAATAGCAACCTCTTCCTCTTGTGTATCAGGGAGAAATATATCCTAGTACAGTGAACTAATTGTCTAAGCTCTATTTCCACTTACAAACTTGATTGGATGCTCAGGGGTATATATTAGCACAGTTCCATTGACAGAAATCACCTGAGGATCTGTCCCCTGAAACTTGTGTGGCTAAAATGGCACAATGGCTTTTTGCTGGCTCTCTATACAGTGGTGAATTTCACCTCCAGACAGGCATAATCTGATTATAATGCATAAAGTTTAAGATTAGAATAGATCATTAGATCATCCACTCTGAGCACCTAAATATCAGAGGCAATGGCATTTCACCCAGTTATCCCTGTGTTGAGCCCAATAACTTGGTGTGATGATGTGTTGGCCCTATACTGGCCTCTATGGAGTTAATAAGACCTACAGAGGCTGTGCTCAAAGCATCCAATTGGAGAGGGGCTGAGAGAAGCAGCCAGTAGGCAAGGCCAGGCAGGCCCATGTAAGAAGAACTGTAGGGCAAAGCAGGATCAAGGATTAGGTGCTTGTTAGGCAGGAGGAAGCAGCTAACACCCTGGACAGAGCCGTGCTGCTAGAAGGGACCCTACCAACTGTTGATGAATCTAACCCCTCTCCTGGGAAGCTGTTTCAATTCTTAATTACAAACCCAGTGAGGGAATTGCATCTATTTAAAGGTTTAATTTATCTAAGATTAGCTTCCAGACACTGGATATTATGTCCATGCCAGCAAGACTGAAAAGCCTCTCCCCGCTACAAGATACCAGAGTGATCAAGTCACTTCTCAACTTTTTCCTTGATAAGTGAAATAGATTTCTACTTAAGCCTTGCCTCATGAGTTGTGTATCTTAATGAATATTAAAGAGTATCCTTATGCTAATACAGAAAGTCCTATAAAAACCTAGAGAAGAAAATGGAGATTGATATTTGTGTAAGGCATCTTTTAACCACATTCTAGAATGCTCTTTCATGGAAACAATTATCTGTTAAGTGCTGCAAGATAGCTCAAAAACCATTGTTCAGATGCCTGAAGATTCAGATAGATGCCTAGTAGTTGTTTTTTGTGGCTTTTGTTTCCACCTCCATCCCCAAGAGTACCTCAAAAGGTTAAGCATCCAAATCCCTCTAGGCACCTATCTACTTCTTTAGACATTTACATACCATAAAAATCCCACCCTAAGTAACTATTTTACAATTATACATTTCTAAAATGAAAACACATCCAACCTTTTTCCATAACAGGAAATCCATGAGTTGCTTGCTAACTTATAAAAGACATCATGATTTAAATGGCTTTGCTTTTACTTTGCCCAAGATTTTTCTGCAATATTAACACATAGATAATCCTATTCAATTAGAATTTGTTCTCCAGAACAAATGAGAAATAGTTATATTTAAATAAAGCATTTGCAATTGTTAATTAACAATTAAATAGGGATCTTTTATTTGGCATTATTAGACTATTTGTATTAGGTATTTACTATATTCTGGCTCATAGCATGTGCTGACACATACACTACAGCTCTGAATTGTTCTGCTTGTAATACTTTGCAAATCAGAATGGAGTTCAAGAGGCTATCAAAATTTGATTAATGACACTGACATATTTAGATACTTGCTGAGCTAGCAAATATTAGAAAATGAAAGGGTGGATTCTGCAATTTTTATGCTTACTAGTACTTGCTGATGCACATAGTCTCATTGCTTTTGGTGGGATTGCTTGTGTAAATTGTACTCACCATGAGTCAGGAATTAAGGCCTCATTTAGTGCATAGATTTAAGGAGTTACTAATAGAAATCAGATTATAAGAGGCGGTAAATTACTGGCCATCTGTGGGGAAACAAATAACAAGTATTCTGGCACTACCTTCGGTTTGTAATTTTCTAGCCAATCATTAAAAATGTTAAAAATCCAGTTGTCAAATAATTTTATACTACCATTATATTTCAAAAAACCTCACATTTATTTTAATGTTTTTCCCTTTCTCATTTTATTTGGTTATTTTAATAGAAGATATGTGGGTAGGAAAATATCCTAATTCTTTAAGTTTCTATCTCAATGCTCTCTCTTATCTGGAGGTTGAATTGTATTCCATACCATATTGTCTAATATTAGTGCGTAGATAATATTACTATATCTGCTGATTCTGGATCTCTTCATTGTATTGAGTAGTACTTGTTTATGTAAGTGAGCTCTGAGATCTGTGGGTCTACTCAGTGAATAAGTGCTGCTCAGTGCGATGACTGAGATTGAGAATGAGGCTCACAACCAGTTAATTATTTTCCTTGCACTTGGAAAAAAGTAGACACTATGAAAGAAGAGAGGAGAGAAATAGAAGAACTGTGCATTGTCAGGTGTCTGAAAGGGTTATACCAGCAATTTGAAGCAGAACCAAGAAAAAACTCTTTCAGAGTTTGGAGAAGGCTATTTCCTAGAGAGTTAGGACTATCCTGAAATAAAAGTCAGTGTGACAAGAATCATGACTTTCTCATGAGTGTGAAGGTGATAATATAAATTTTAGTAGTCTTTATTAGAGAGAGACAAAGTGGTTAAGTAATGTTTTTATATTGGATCAACTTCTGTTGGGGAGAGAGACAAGCTTACAAGATTATACCGAGTTCTTCAGGTCTTAATCACAACACTAGGCAATTTGCAAACTGCTATCCCATGAATAAAGATGTGGACAGACAAATAAAAATCCTGTGTCCATGACTGTAAACATTTCTTGCATGATATTACCCGTGGTAGTAGGAAAGACATACACTTGCCTGTAACCAGAGCCAGGTAGCTGCTGTGAGAAACTAAGAGTTAAATTTCACCATCCAGCACTCATGACTTGGTGTGATCTCAAGCTCTATTGAGGAGGATCTAAAATGAAGAGAAACTGACTTTTCACAGAATCAATCAGACCATTCATGGAATTTTTAGAGCATCTAAAATATATATGGTATATGTGCAGTAATATAGCAAAACAATAGCTAAAAATGAGATGCAGTACACATAATTCCATAATGGGACCACGAGCAGCCCAACTAGCTAGCATATTTAACTTTATTATTTTTCTCGAGATGCAAAGCTTAATCCTGTTTCATTGCAAGTCAAAGGGAAAAAAACACATTGACTCTAGTGGGAAAACAATTGAGCCTTAACTATTTTCTAACCACTTTCCTTAGTGACAGTGGTTATTTTTTTTTTCATTTGACTGTTAAATCTTTACCTCTCTAGCTTTTCACCTCTTCTTTTTTATAAAGGAAAAAAAAAAAAAAAACAAACCCACATGCCCCACACTTCCTCTCCCCACCGAAACAGAGATATTACTGAAGTGTTTTTTAAAACATGTACTCTAGAAATAATATTGTTTGTCCATTTGGCTGCAGAAGCATTATGAGCTATTAGGCTATATTCATAAAGTTTGCTTGGTATTTGAAAGGTTAATGCTAGGAGCATAACGGTAGGGAATTTTCTTTTCTTCTCAGACTTTTTATACAGTCTTCCCCTGAGAATACATTTTTAGAAGTTAATATTGTGTTTCTTTTATAATTCATGTACACCAAGACAAATAGACAATATTGTGAGGAGGCGGCAGCGGCCTTACCTCTTATATTGATTAGTACCTTTTATTTCTCTTATGTATCTTCTAAGGCTATGTCTACACTTGTTAATTTAAGTCAACTTAGCATGTCCACACTCAAAATTTAAGTCGCCTTAGAGGGGACCCTACAAAATCAACCTAGAGCATCCACACTGGATGCCTAAGTTGATTTGTAGGGGCTATGTGGACCTGGGACAGGTCCACGGTGGCAGGGGGGCACCCCTTGCCAAGGGCCAGGGGGGCTCAGCCTTTGCCCCATTGTACCTTGGTGCAAAGGGGGACAGGGACCCTGGCAGGGCATAGGACCAGGGTGGGCAGGGCTCTGCCCTGCCCTATGGGGGGGGCATGCCAGGCTGTGGCTGTGCCAGCCACCCTGGCAGGGTGGGCAGTGGGGAAGCTCAAAAGCCCCCTAAGTCGACTCAAAGTCGACTTAGAGCTACTCCACGTCCACACTGGCTAAGTCGAATTTCTAAATTTGACTTAGCCAATAAAGTTGACTTAAAATGAGGTTTTATAAAGTTGACTTAATTTTTCCTTAAATCGACTTAAGCAGCTGCTTAAGTCGACTTAAGGAAAGTGTAGTGTGGATGCAGATTAAATTAAGTCGATTTAAGCAAGTTTAAGTCGACTTAATTAGTAAGTGTAGATGCACCCTAAGAGAGTACTGTTCAGACTCAACAAGTATAATTACCACTAAAGGACCTAACTCCTTCAGTTATTCCTACAAATACTTATGTAGCTAACAAACCCAGCCCAACCTATCATACATTTGTAAACTTATTGTCAATTTTAATTAGTACATTTTAATTTTAAAGTTTGCTTAATATGGTATTTTTTCTGCCTGTAAAGCATACCTTAAAGTTTACAGACAGCAAATGTGAAACAGTTGTGAATGTGGTCAAATAGAATATTCACTGCGGTCCTGTGCTAATTATATCTCTCCTTTCCAAAGCAATGTTGCTATATGAAATATATGCCTTTCAGCTTATGATATCTGCCTTTTAAGAGTGACATGAATTTCTCAACAGAAGATTTGAATTATGCCTCTAGGGGCCCCTTATGTCACTGTGTGATTGGAAAAAAAGACCTAACACTTACCAGTTTGGCAGATTTCAGTGACGTGAACTTGCTCATGTACAATCAGAAAAATACTTAAGGCTGAAAGGCACTTTAAATATAAGATGATGTTGTTTTTACCTTTAAAACAGTAAATGGTTTGGACCAGATTTACTGGCACTGCCCGTCTTCTTGTGCCATAAAAGTGCAATTGTGATCAATAGAGGAGTTTGAAGTGGAGTTTGGTCAGCCAGAGTTCAGTGTAATAAATTTCCAGACACATTACAAACCCATTCTTGAATGGTACACATCTAAGAGTCTGCTGTAGAAGAATTTTTATTTTAGTATGATGATTGGTGGGTATTTATACAGTTTGTGTTCTAGTAAATACTGTACTCTGCATTCTTTGTTCCTGGAAAAAATCATAAGATTATCTCTTCCTTCTTTACTTTACTTTTCAAATTCAAAACCTTTAAGAGTAATACTCAAAAACAAAACTAATAGAACTGAAATATTTTAGGTTTATGTAAAGATAAAGCATTGGGTAGACTAGAGGATGGGGTGGGTTCTGAGTTATTACAGGGAATTCTTTCTTGGGTGACTGGCTGGTGAGACTTGCCCACATGCTCAGGGTTTAATTGATCGCCGTATTTGGGGTCGGGAGGGAATTTTTCCCTCGGAGCAAATTGGCTAGAGCTCTGGGGGGGGGGGGGGGTTTCACCTTCCTCTATAGTGTGGGGCATGGCTCACTTGCTGGTGGATTCTCTGTATCTTAAAGTCTTTAAATCATGATTTGCGACTTTAATAACTCAGTCATTGGTTAGAGGTTTATAGCAGGAGTGGGTGGGTGAGGTTTTGTGGCCTGCATTGTGCAGGTGGTCAGACTACGTGATCATATCGGTCCCTTCTGACCTATGAGTCTATGAGTATTTTGGGTTCATGTAACTTTAATATTTGAGTATCTCCAACCAGCCTAAGAAGTAAGAACAAGGTTTATCAGGAACATCAAACTCTAAACAATTCAAGGGCATTCTAATAATTTAGATTTCTTTTTAAATTAGAAGTTAATTATTTAGGTACTATGAGGACATGATTGAGTAATGGGCTCTGCACCAAGAAATGCTTTTGATTAAATGGGTTACAGCTGGCATTGTTCCAGCATATTCCCCCCTTCTCTTTATTTCTGTTGCCAATAATGTGCAAGCAAAGCAGAGACCTGGAAAACTTCCAGCCTCTGGGACACTCTAATATATTATAAAAGGGAAATAATTATATAGTCTTCTGAAAGAAATGTTTAAGATTGGGTAAAATAGGTAACGGCAGCAAGGGGAAAAAGCTTAAATAACATCTGTAACACAATGATTTAGAAAAGTAATACTCTGTTAATGAACATATAATATATTGCTTGATCTTTTCCAGAAGCTTTTAACATTGCCTCAGAAGGTCCAAGGCAATCTTATCCATTTACCAGGTGCTCTATTTGCATTGATCTGGGCTTTGAAGATCAATGGAACAAATATATTTTAATTCATGTTCACTTTTATTGTAAAAAATGTGATCAGCTAGACAGGAAAAAACCATGATTCCTACAAAATAACTGCTGCTTTTACTCAGTTGGCCTTTAAGTGAAACATTTCATATGGCAAATATCTAGCTCCAAATTTTCTATTTTCAGATTTATTTATTTTGTCTTTCTTTGGGACAAAAGGGCAATTAAAAGGCTGAGTTTTATTGTTTCAGAAAAAATACTGAATTGAGCTTTCATATATATTTTATTGTAACTTCTTTCTTAAAATTTATTTTTTGAACTGAACATTTACGCTGTGCTTTCAAATGTGAGTCAATGTGAGCCAAACTAATGAATATCCACAAAATGCTACCAATCTTTTTTTTTTTTTTAAATAAAAAAGCTCTTGTTTGTTTTCAGAGGACCTGGAAATATTATCATATGATGATTGCCCAGGAGGATAACAGTACCAATGAACTGTAGAGGTCTTAACAGTTAATGTTTTCCATTTCTTTTTTTCTTTTTTTTTTTTTTTAATGAACAATGGCCCTAAAATAGCTGTCAGGACAGAAAGAGCTCAGTGGTCAAACTTGCCTCATGGTGCTTATTATGACTAGATGAAAAGGCAGTATGCATTTATGGAGGGCATAGGTGCTGCTGCATGACTCTGAAATTGAAATTGCTTAGCAATTGAGCTGTTCCACCCTAAATTTTCTTAGCCTTGGCATAATCAATGCCTTACGATGAAAAAGTTGCCAAGAATTGCTGCCTGGTGAGTGCCTGCTAATGTTTATTCCTTAGAGTCACTATTAGAGAAAAATTGTCTTTTTTCCTCCCCATCATTGATCCAGAGAATGTTTCCAAAAAGCGTAGGGATGGCCTAATGCTAATAATTCCAATAGCCATGAATTCCATGGTTCTCAAACCTGGGGAAAAAACCTCTGGCCTGACTTTGACCATGTATTTCACAAGAAGCTGCCTGGAATGAACTAAGAAATATCTGTTTTTTGTTTTTAAATTAGCATTGTATATGCTTCTGTGTTTAATTTGATGAGTTCCTTGCTATGGTATTAGTGTCATAGGGCACCAAGCAGGAAAGGTAATGCTATGTTCTGGATAAAGAGCATCTCAACAAACACTAAGACATGATAGCCAAAGAGGACACTTGTCTGCCCCAACCCTGATTATATAGCTGTTTCACAATAGATGTGAACTGGAGGTCAATAGACGCTGATCTATTAAAAGATCTGCCCTGCAAAAAAGGAAGGGAAAAGCTTTCAGCTGCAACAAACTGAGACAGGCTGACTGATAATCAAAGTCTGCAGTGAGCAGTCTGTACTTCTGTCTCCAAGAAAATGGAGGGCAACAAGGCTTAGGCCTGTCTACATGGGGACTTAAGAGAAATGACAGGCATAAGTAAGACAGTATGCATATAGGTCTCTGCTTTAAATCAGTTTCTCAGAGTACTCTGTTCTTTTTTTGGGGGGGTAAATAAATTATAGTTTGTTTGAAGAAGCTGCTTGTACGTTACTGCAAACTATTACTGTCCACAGACTCCCAGAAGGAAAGTCTTGTGGGTGCTAAACTTATTGGGCCTACTAGGTGCCATGATGGGAAAGGAAAGCAAACTGTAGACCCAGCTGGAGTGTGGTTGGCAAATGGTGGAGGCATGGGTTGTCATTGGATGGTGGGAGAAAGGAGTGGGCTGAAAAAGGGTCTTAGAAAGGCAACTTACCCAGGGTCTGTGATGCAACATATGGTTCAGCCTGGTATATTTTGCTGAGACAATCATGGTAAGATTATGTTCCTTTCTTTTATCAAAAGGATTTTTGTAAATTCATCATCAAAATCTGTAGTGGAATGAGGTTTAAAATTCAAGAAAATATCCACTTCACACACTAATTCCATTTTATTGGTAGTCTATAGATTTGATAAATGGTGGACTAAAATATTTTTTTCTTAAGTTTTCAGCGATTTCTGCTTTTAAAAGGCCTGTGGTGGTGTTGGTTGCAAACTTCTCGGGTTTTCAGAGGTGTCCATTTTTTATAGGACTAGAAAATTGATCTGATGTGGGATTCTCATTAATGGGAATTATACTTTTGGTCATGGAACTATAACAAGCTACTGCAAGAGTTATTGAATACACCGTACTATCAGAGACCAGTGTAGCCAGAGTAAGTTCTACATTATATCTAATCTGCTGGTATCTCAGAAAATGAACACTATGATAAAGAGGGGTCTAAAGGCATGGCCCAGTAAGTTTTTGTGTTTGTTTGTTTTTTAAATTGGAAAGGGTCCTGTCAGTAAAGAAATCTATTGCTTTTGTCACAGGCACTGACTATCCAGAGAGTAAAAACTTATGGAATTGGAGGTACAAGCCCTTATCTTAGACAGAAGTGGCATGATGTTGAGTTATATACCCACTGAGCTGCATACACATGCTTGTTAGGTATGCTAGCAGAATCTACATAATGCAAAGAAGTCCATGTTATGCACAGCAGTTCAGAGGTACCACCTGCAACTAAATGAAGATATTACTGAAAAATCAGGAATATGTACTACCAATGATTCATACAGAGAGATGCATGTTACACAAACATTTTTTAACTAAAATTTATAAAAGAAGGCATTAAGATTCCTTCATCACCTAAGTACACAGCTGAGCAGATACCTACTCCTTAAGTTGAGTGGTCCTATTTGCTTCTTGGCGGTCTGTATACCACCACCCAATTATCTCTTGATTTAGATTCCTAAAGGTCATTTGGCTGTATTTCTGTGCTTTCTACTGAAGGTTCATCAAAGTTAATATTCAGTACTGAGAGGGGGAAGGACTCCTAACATTTGTTACTGTATACTGGTAAAATTGAAGTGTAAAAGCTAATATATCCCAATGACGCATGCAATGGAAGAGAAGTTAAATTTGCATTTACAAGAGTATACAAATCCAGACCACAAAAAATAGATAGGAATAACGTCATTCACATTAAAACATACATGGAGACTGTTAAAACTAAAGTTAAAAAATGCATTTGTTAAATCCAGCGTTATTGTTCTTCACAACTGCATGGGGGGTGGGGTGTTGGGAAATTTAATTCTGTAGTGTAAGGGAATGCTAATTCTGAAGGTCTGTACAAACAGTACACAACACTTGCCTATTGATAAACTCTCAAAGCACTTTGAGTGGCGGTGTATTGGGAGAAGGTAAAGAGGCATGAGCTAGCTATGCATTGTTGGAAGATATGTTCCTGCACAGATCATCTCATCCTTTTTCCTACTCCCTGCTATCAGATTTGATTAAAGGCTTGAGGAGGTTAAGTCAGTTATGGAGTAAAGTGGCTTTAGTGGAGCTTCTTTGCAATTGTCCCATAGTATATAGAAGCAGGCTTCTCTTCTGCAGCATCCTCCATCCTCTATGCACATGTTCTACAACAAATCCAGCTACTTCTGTAAAGTGTCAGACTCAGGATTTGTCCTACAGGGAAGAGGGGGAATATTGAAGATGTTGGCTTCCAGTCTGCAATTTAGGAAGAATTTGTAATTTACTAACTTAGGCTATATCTACACTTACTAAAATTAGTTTGAATTAGTTAGTTAGTTCGAACTAACGAATTCAAGCTAATTTTAGTTAGTTCGAATTAGCTTAATTCAACTAGAAAAAGTTAGTTTGAACTAAGCAAGTGGCATTCATGGCACTTGCTTAGTTCGAATTAGTGATTCCCATTGATTTCAATGGGCCGATTTAGTTCGAATTAAGAAGTTAGTTCGAATTAACATGGCCACATTGGTTAATTCAAACTAGTTAGTTCGAATTAAGCCTTACTTCTAATACCCTATTCAAAGTTATTAGTTTGAATTAAGGAAGCCCTTAATTCGAACTAATTAAAGCTTAGTGTAGCCATGGCTTTCGTTAGTTTGAATTAAGCTTCCTTAATTCAAACTAACTTGCCAGTGTGGACATAGCCTTAGTGTTTAAAGGTAACATATCCCTGTTTTGTTCCCTCTCAAGTGTTTGTGATGATTGTTTAGCAGATGGTTTACAAATGTACTACAAAGGCCTGAAGGTTCCAACAGCTAATAGTTCTGCTTTAGCTCACATAGTAGAGATCTGTGTTCTAGGAACAGCTGGGTCTGCATTCAGCAAGGTACTTAAGCATGTTCTTAACTTTAATTATTTGGGTGATCCTATTAATATCATGCTGAACAAGAGCCTGTGATGATTAGAAACCTGTATGAACAATTTATGAAGTCTGTTTGAAATTATGAATTCTATGTATTTGTGTGAGGCTGCACATCACATTTTGAATGTACAGAATTTTTGTCTTATCTATGCCTGCTTTCTTCTATGTTGGTGTGAAGTCCCAACAGGTAGAAATGAGATAAATGGGCAGACAATAGAGGATAGTTGACTTAAAGTCCTCAGTCACTGGAGATCTAGTTACTGTAGACAAAATTCTAGCTCCTATCCAGAAGAACAGGCTTGGTGATGGGAGGTCCAGCACCATCATTAGGGGCTGGGCGGGGGGTGGGCTAGCAGGACGATTGCCCCAGTGCAGGCTCTTTGCTGCAGCCAAGAGGATGAGAGACCAGCATTCCTCTTCCCATGGTTGTAGCATGAAGTATAGCAAAGCACTCTGCCTGGGTCCATAGGCACTGGGATCCCCGCTAGAGCCAGAAAAAGGGAGAAGGGAGCCACTGTCCAGGGAGCCAGGTGCAGTGTACAGGGCTATTGTATGTGTGAGGTTTCCCTGCTTCAGCCAGGGAGATGGGAGATCAGCGAGGAGGCAGCATCCTTACTGAACTACTTCCATCTGACTGTAGTGGGGTTTGGGCCCTGCTTGCAGAGACTGGTGGCCCTTCAGGGTTGTAAATATTTTACCTGTGGCCCTAGTTCCTCCATTTTGTTGTCCAGGCTTCTCACATTGGTATAAAAACATTTAAATTTGTGTTGCTTGGCTTCACTCACATTCCTTACCCAATTTGGCACAGTTTTTCTATTACTAGTAACACCTATTAGACTGGTATTTACAGTATCCTTCCTTCTAATGTCCATTCTGCTCCCCTTTTCTTTGTCCTTTCTTATTTCATTTTCCTTCCTCTCAATGCTAATATCAGGCATGTAGTTTACCCACGCATCTCCCAACCATCTCCCCGAACTGCCTAGTTCAAAGCTCTCTTAATCAGTTGTGCTAACCTCCATCCTAGAAATCTGTTTCCCTCCCTTTTCAGGTGAAGTCCATTGCAAGAGAACAGTCCTCTGTCCATGAATGGCTCCCAGTGACCATACATCGTAAAGCCCTCCTTACGACACCACTGCCTCAGCCATCTACCAGCATCTCTGTTCCTCTACTTCATAAGTGCAGCCACTGGGAAAAAATAGGGTACTACCAGTGGCATTAGGAACCCAGACTTGAATCCACCAAGCAAAATGAGGCCACAGTTAAAAGCAAAATGACTTTTACCCTGAATGTATAACTATCACTTTTTCCCCTATGTGAGAAGAGAATAATGAGCAAGACTTGCAGACTTTCTTTGACAGACACAGGAATACTTCTATTTTCGGTTCTTTATTTAGTGGACTTTAACTTCTAGAGTAATGAGTCTGTCTTCCTTGGACTAACTGATCTTTGAGAGACCCCCTGTCAACCTCATTTAGCCCACCAGGGATATGTCTGAAAATGTTTTTCCAGCTTATGGCCTATCCAGTAAAGAGCTGCCTCAGATTCCTTTGTTGATGATATAATGCACTACTTCTGAGGACTTGCTCTCTTGACCATCATTTCACTCTGTCTTGTGCCACTCTTCTGAACTGTACACTCTGGCCAATAGTAATAAATGGTATTACATAAGTATTAGAAGAGTCTGGCTCTTTTCTCAAATGTGAGGTAAGTGTATAGTGTTCAAGATTTCATTGGTGGTCTTCTGTAAATTTATAAAGGAATTGCAATAATTACAAAGATAGGAATGAAGTGAAGTTTCTTCAATTCCTTTCTTATCTTCCCAAATAGAACCTTTCACTGCTTATGCTCCTTTTCATGAATCTCTCACTTCTGTCTTCCCTTGCCTTTTTTTTTCTGTTTGTTTAGTGCCATATTTTACATTGCCATTCCAAACCCTGTTAGTTTAGGTGCAAAGGGTGCCACTGGTGACCACAATGACTGTTTTGAAAGAAGTAACTCAGATAACAGAACCATAGATAGAGAAGAGAAGTTAAGTCATTAAATCCATCCAACTATCAATGAAGATAGTTCCCTGCAGTATTTTATTATTTATTTTAGGTTACATTATATGGGTCACTATTTAAATCTATTTTTAAATAATGAAGGGGGAATAATTAGGACCAGACAAACCTCTAAAGATTGAGAATTTAGACTTTTGGTTGTATAAATTATCTAAATGTTTATATGAACTATTCAAATATGTTGGCCCTGGAAGTCTCAGATTAATAGATTTCCTCATCAAGTTTTCTGTAATTCCTGAATGCAGAATGTCAAGGTATCCTGCAAATGTAGAGAAATGGAAGAAAAAGGAGGGTGTGAAGGGGAGGCAGGTGGTCACACTAAAAAAGCTTGTTTGAACATCAGAAAAACTTTATTTGGCAAGGGGGTCATTGTTTGGGTAAGGAGCTTATTTTATTCAAAATTATTTGCTCATCCTCTGTAAAAGCAAAAGATGGGGATAAAGGATTGGAGGGGAAAAAATAAAACACTACTTAAATTATTGCTCTTTACAAATACATTGCATCAGATCTTCAGCCAGTGTATATTGACACAATTTTATTGCCTTCAAGGGAGTTATGGATAAACATAGGAAAATTACATTAGCTGAAAAGCTTCCCCATTGCTTTTAGAAAATGGTTCTTCCTCTCCCTTGATCTATTACATAAGGTAACTTGGTTCCATTCAAAATATGTTAGGGAATTGGCAAAAGCTTAAAGGAAGATGATTTACTACCACCAACTCTCATGATCTTTTCAGTCATTTTGGAACTTTGTCCTGGCCCTCTGAGCAAGTTGAATAGACCTCATTGCCACATGTAAAATAAACTGACTCATCATACTTTTCATTTGCACAAGTACAGAGATCAGCTGGATAAACCCATTGAAGTAATGCCAAAAGGCAGAAAGAGAGTACTCAGTTTACCTGCTTACAAGATAATGAAATAGGTACATTTTGAAGCCCAGGAAGAGAGGCTTACATGATGATATAAGAAAACTTGAGTTATTCTGTATTAATTCCCTGAAGGGTTGCTGAATGCACTTAAAATGACATCCTTATCCTCAGAAGATACCATCATAAATATACAAATGACATTCTGCATAACTTTCACTCATATATTCCATCTCTTCCACAATCTTGGAAACCTCTTCAGATGAAATATTCAGATCTCATTATTTCTAAATAATGGTTAAAAGAATGAAAGGAGCAGCTATTTTAGCATTTTATGTGGAAAAACTCAATGTTTTCATAGAACAATTGGTGTGAGTCAATGAATGATGAATAATTAATCAGATCTGAGAACATTTTAATGGTCCTTGACTTTGCCATAAGCTGTTAAACACCAATTCAGGCCTTAGATAGCAAATGATTTAGAGGTACTATACAATATTATTAATGTCTTCAAACTTCATTTTAAGACACAGATGTTCTTGGAAAATGTTGCTGTATGAAACATTCAGAGGTAAAATTTAATATCATGATTGATGAAGGAGTTGGAATCTTTGATGTATTAGAAAAGTTTTTGTAAACTTACCTTTACTTCATGAAGTCTGCAGCTCAATTTGAAGAATAACGAACCACAAAAATGTTTTTAAGCAGATTATTAAAAATAGCTCTTATGCCCCATATACGCTAACCTATCCTGGTATTTTTACCTATGAGCATGTTTACCTGTGACTGTTGTTATGAGGTAATGGATTAATAGAGGGAGAATGTGACTGATTTATACCTATTCTAGATTTACTGCTACAATTGGCAAGAATTCCTGTAGGTGTTCATTGGACAAAGTCTTGTCCATATAACGATGAATACCAATTCATTTCCAATAGAGTAACACATGGAAGTTTCTTTTCTGTTAAGTCCACGTTGGTTTTCATTCAATAGCTTCCTAATCTTTTTTATTTTATTTTTTTAAAATAGTAGAATTCATTTAACTGTGTTCCCTGTAAAGGTTTTCTGCTGTTTTCTCTCTGTCTTGTAATTCAATATTTATTGTATTTTCTATCTTAGTTTTTTAAACATATGTTAGAGATCAAGCACATAACTATATCAAAATAATAATATTAGTTAGGTCTAGCAAATTTTGGATAGATTCAGCCCCACATGAATGACATTAAGTACTGATGTGTCATTGACTTAGTAATCAGAGCCAGCTTTAAAATCACAGGGGGTTCTGCAGAGACCAGATGCAGCATCAAACACTTCGGTACTGATAGCATTTACATGCATGGAGTAATAATAGTGAGTTTCTTTTTTGATCAGTTTGACTTTTTAACCTTATCAGGACAAGCAACAGCAACATGCAATAGCCAGATAACAACTGAGAAGCAAGGAGAAATAAAATGAGTGGTGAGTTTCAAGTTCTGAGTTTTTAAGAGTCTTCATATACCTGAGATGGGGTTCCATAGTAAGGATTCCACATGGCTGAATAATCAGCATCTAGGTCTTGGTTCATTACTGCATCACTTCAGTTTTACATAATTTTAGTTTCATATCACTTTAATTACATTAAAATCAATGGAGCTATGTTGTGGTAAAACTGAAGTTAGACAATGGTGGATCAGGCTTTCGTTGTGGCACATGTAAATATTGGAAAGGGAGGCTAGCATTGAATAACCTGTGTGCTTCTTGAGGTTGGACAGGTAAGTTCAGGAGATAGCTTAGATCAAAATCCCAAAGGTTTATAGATTGAGATGTTCCTTTAATGTAAATGTATACATTTACATGGAATTGGATTGCAGTATGTATTCTGTCTGCAGGCTTCAAGACAAATTCCAAGCTAGAACATTTTGTGATAGATTGTTGTTTTTTGCTACATGCAGTGATATCAATATATAGGACATAATGGTACTCTAAAAAACATGAAATAAAGACATAGTAAAGACCACATTAGAAAGAAAGAATGCCTGTATTCCTAACCTGCTCAAAGACTGACTAACCAGAGTAGAAACGTGTGAAACAAACTTTAACTCAGCAGGATTTTTGAGGTTTTAACAATAAAACAACCATTAAGTCAGTGTATGTTAGGTGGATAATAGAAATTCATATCTATATCTCACTAGGAATAGTATTTATTTGTGCAGATATTCAGAAATGTGAAATCTGAATAATGATTAGGCAGGCAAGCTAACAGTGGAAATGTTTGAAATGTAAGTGCATATTGGTAGATCACATTGCCTAATGATAGCTTGTATAGATGGAAAAGCAGAGACAGGAAAATAAAAAGGAGCGAGACACCCGAGGAAGTGACTTAACAAACAATAGTTTGACATGACGGGGCATTTGCATTCCAAACTATACTTGCCGCAGGATGTGCAAGGAGAACCAAGTGACCAGTTCCCTCAAACAGTTTAGTTTTGATGTCACAGAGGATCAGGGCCTGCATAGAGTAATTGATCAACGTGGATAGACAGAGCTCAGCTCCCCGGAACTGGACCAAGTTAGCCTACTCCAGCTAATTAGAGAGGACTGGACTACACCTAGGCCTATAAGTGGCTGTGAGTAGCCAGCTCAGGAGAAAAGGATTGAGACAGCCTGAGCCTTGGGCAACAGAGGCCTGCTAGAATGTAGCTCACTCCTGTTCTGGATCCCTGAAACAAGGGGGCCATGAGACCATGGAGGTAATCATGTGGCTGCTACTCTAAGAGGGGAGCATAGTTGGCTGAAGCTAGGAAGCTGCCAAAAGCTAGACCACCAGAGGCTCCTGGGAGGAGTGGCCCTCAAGCCTGTGGGCCAAGGGTTGTTTTAAGATTTTGTTTGTTAACATTTGTCATGAAAATAAACCACCTTGATTGGGGATGAGCATGCTTTGGAGCTGGGAAGAAGCAATGACCCCCAGAAACCAGGCCCTATCCTGAAAATTCTGAGCACTTCTGTGAGATGCTGCACAGTATCCACTGGGAAGAGTGGTAGATGAAAGGTACTTTCTTCAATGGGAGCTAACATTCACTCATCATTATTTGGCGGAGGCACTTTGTGCTGCACAAGATTGGTCACTGTGCTAGGGCTTAATTCCATTACCTATAAGGCAATGGAAAGAACCCCAATTGGTCATGCTCCACACCTGTGGGAGGCAGTTAACCCATCACAGCCTGTCCAGAAGTGGAGTTATGCTTCATAAGGACCTGAGGGAATCCAACTGAAGAGAGATGGACCCAGGAGGAAGCAGGTTGGAAGTTCCCAGATTCTCTGGGGTGGCCTGGGCTTGGCAGAATGAGGAATGCTTCCATACAGAATTGATCCCTGTAACAGGCAGTGGAAAGACAACAAGATCCAGGGAAAGACTGCAAAGGAGGTAGGAGTTGTCTACACAGAGAAACCCACAGAGAACATTGTAGGATGCTCTAATAGGGATCCCTGAGATAGGGCTTTTAAGGAGAACCTGAGGACTTCAGTATCCCAAGGGACAGAAGTTGTGTTTGTAATTTCATTTGGACTATCCATTTACCCTGAACTGGGATTAAATTTTGTGACTTGGCCAGAAGGCTGGCCATAGAAAACCTGGTAAAAGTCAATCGGTCAGCAGGAGATGCAGGAGCCATGAGTACTGGAGACATAGTACACACACAAAAGGCAGTGCTACAAGGCTATGTGTGCCCTATTATAGTCCCTTAATCCCTATGGTACACTTCTTCTAGCATGGTAAAGAATAATGGGCTAGATCCCCAGCTGATATAAATTGGCATAGCTCTGACTTTAGTTGTACTGTGACAATTTACACTAGCACCGGATTTGGCTGTATGTTTGAAATGCATCTATTTTAAATATACAAAGTGCCTCTACCTCTCCATTTATTTGCTAATAACAAGTTGTACTCTTCAAGCAATTTAGAAACAAGCTACATTATTGTAACTATAAAATTGCTGATCATTCCAACCATTTCTGACTCCACCATAATGAAATGCCAAACTGGCAACGCTCAAAATGGCTATTGGCAGGTGGAAAAGGGTTGATGTTGGAGTGGTACAGAAACTCTCAATACAATTTGCAACTACCCATGTAGGCATTTCACACAATCTAATAACATATAAATGGGAAAGCAGTTTCACATTCTGCACTCAGGCAGAAAACTGGATATAAAAGATAGAATAACCTGTAATTTTGATGTCATTGTGTATGCAATCAAATTCCCATGCCTCACACTACACATAGTGAAAACAGCCAAACCAGTTAAGGAAGGAATAACAGCACATAAAAGTGCTATGAGGAGACAAAATCCAATCCAAACTCCTGTGTGGCACACAACACTTCAAGGTGAAATTGCACAACTCATCCTCAGTTTCACACTGAAGCAATTAAGAAACCAAGAAAAGGGCATAATAAACCGTGTTGCAAGAAAGAGAATCTGCTTGGCTTTTATTTCTCTGCAGGCTTTATGGTATTTCTTAATGAAGTGACTGAGGACCAGGTTTTTGTGTCCCCTCTAGAGAGAGGAAAAATAAATCTCAAGAATCAATTTCAGTAGCTGTATGGTTGTGATAAACTTCATGAGATCTCCAATGACTGTAATAAAAATGGTAGGGGATAAACTGAACAACTTTTATCTAATTTCTGTGTTCTATTGTCTTATGCCATGATTTCAAACCCATTCAATCCTCTGGTGAATTCTGTAACTTTTGATTAAGCTGTTACTTAAAGGAAAATTTTGATCTTTCTTTAAAGCTTGAATCATGTACTCCACAATCCTTTCTTTATTCTGCTAACTTGGGGCCTGTTCCAAAACCCAGTGAAGTCAATGTGAATCTTGTTGATAACTTTACTAGGCTGTGTGACAGTATCTGGAGAACAGGATGGACTATATATAGGTAATGGGTATTTTGATTGTGAACCAGGGTATGTAAGGTGTGATAGAACTAGTACTTTAGCTAAATTTCTCCAAAGGAGAAATAGGATGGAAGTAGCAACATGTTAGAAGTTGTAATTGTACTTTATTTTGTTTGTTGGATTGTGAGCAATATACTGTGGTTTTTTGAACTTGGGTTAATTCTATTAAAAAAAAAAGTTGATTGCTAATATCTGCTGACCACAAATAATTCTGATGTACGCACATGAGAATGTTTTGCCTCAAAATATACCAAGATTATTTATACATACAAAAAACCCAGAAAACCCAGAAAGTGAAATGATTTATTACAATGAGTGGATTGAAGATTTTATTTCTCTCATATTATATCTATGTATTGTAATTATTACTTCTCTATTAGCATTACAAAAGAGTTAAAGAAGTTACAGTAAATTCACTCAAATGTGTCTCATTTAAGTTTATTCAGTTGAATATTGATAGACTCCTGAGGCTTACATAAATGCATCAAAAGTAGAGATGGTTAAATCAGCTCAGGGAAAAAAAAAGCACCTGGCCCCACACACCTCACAAATACTGAATCAAATGTGAACCTTTAAAAGTCAGGGGAGGAAACAAACCATTAGTTCATTTCAAAGTATTTTGTCGTCTTCACCATCCACCTCACAATACCATCAGCACCTTTGCTGGTATCTCAGAGAATCCATGGTAGGGTTACAGAAAATTGGTATCATCTTCTGATTTTTAATCTCATAAAGACAGATTCTGCCATCTCTTGCTTCAAGCAGTATCTTTGCTTTCATTATGCAGAGAAGTACTACTTAATGTATGAGTCAAAGAATCGACCCATAATTACTTGTTTCTGGACGAGCAGAGCCAGCACACATACATGGGTAATACTGATCTTAGAGAGCACCACAGAGCGGAAGCTCTGAAGAGAACAAATAAGCCATCCTGCATTCAGCAGAGACCATCATACTTGAACATGATATGAACACCAGCAAAGCCAAAGAACATGATTAAGATTAAAGTGGAACTGAGTCAGAGGGAAAAAATGATCATAAAGAAGCAGAATCCCTGCTTTGACTATATAGGGGTCATTGGAGATTTTGTATCTCCCACTTCAGCAGTGTCTGATCCTTAGGATATTTTTCTGCAACCAAATCTGCTTCTCTTTCTTTCATGCAGCTCTGCTAAGGCATACTGAATATCTCCAGATTATTAAAGGAGTCTGAAAATTCTTTGACTTTAGTATAATTTATCTGGTAGAATAGATTGGGAATGATTGGAATCATAGTCATTCCAGACATTGCTTCAGTCATCTAAATACATATTCCTTATAACTTGCAGTCTGGTAACTCTAAACAATTTCAACTCATACAAAATAGGTTGAAGTACAGTTTCCTAAGGTAAATAAAATTGTAATGAGTATAGTGAGGCTGCGGAGTACCTGGGATGTTCTATATGTGTTAATATAATGAAGAAAGTGATCAAGACATGGCTGATCACCCACCTGCTAAAACATGAAATTAAATTTAACCTTTTTTCTCCTACCTTCTCCCTCTGGGTATTATTGAAGTCAATAATCTCAGTAGAGAAAGAACTTCACCCTCCATGTATTTTTGTCTCCTCAGAAGGTAAACTCCCCTGAGTGGGGATGACACCGTCATTTATTTCTGTACAACACACATCTTAGTCTGGATGCCACTGGAAACAATGATTTGTACTGCACCAGTGCCTAAATGTCCCAATTCTAGGCACTGTGTACATGCATTAATGTAAAGGCTAATGTAATGGGTTTGTGACAAAGTAAAAAAAAAAAAAATGGTCATAATCATTGTTCCCATAATTGCATTGGTCATTGGGGTACTATCATGATGAATGATCAACCAATTATCTCCACCCCAACAATTATGTATCACTGCCCGAGTCTCTGCAAAGTTCACTGTTGTCCACTCTTTTATGTTGTCAGTCCATCTCTTCTTCTGCCTGCCTCTTCTTCTCTTCCCCCATACTGTCTCTTGGATGGTGATCTTGAATAGGCCAGATGATCATATTACGAGGCTGTACTACTTCTTCATGGTGTGCACTTCTTCATGGTCATCAGGAGATTTTCAAATGAACCAGCACATTGGGTGATGAAGAATAGTAATTAAGAGCAAATGCAGAGTCTTATTTCTTTGGTGGCTAAAAAAGAGGTGATTTCTTTTAAAAACCACCCACTTAAATTTTTACCTCCTAAAGAAATGAATGGTGAGAGAATAAAAGAAAGGTAATTGAGCCTTTAGTTAATGTATATAACGGCACATATGTTATGCACATATGTGCACATATGCACATATGTTAAAGAAAAATAAGTCTTTTTAGGGTTACCATCTTTGTAAATCTCAATGGACATAAAGGATCTTTTAGCTTTCTTACTGAATCATTGATAAAGGGATCAATCTTGTAGTCCATTTAGGCAGAAAAATCCCCCTGCAAATAGTAGACTTGTTTATGCTACTAATCTCTTTCTCCTGAACGTTCAAATTGTTGTTAACACTGGTATAGATGCAAGATGCTGCTGTTTTGGTAGCCACTGGTTATCTATCTTTGGTCATCTAGAGCTTCTCAAAGCAAGAGTAATCCACAAAGTGCTAAAAACTCTGGCATCTGCAGAAGCTTTGTACTAAGGCCTGGTCTACACTACATGATTAGGTTGATCTAAGCTATCTTTCATTGATCTAGCTGTGAAAGTGTTTTCATTTCAATTTGAATCCCACCAATGTAAATGCCTCTCTATGCCAGTTTAGTAGCACCACCTCCCCAAACAGCTTAGAGTCATAGTGGATGTAATTATGTCAATACAGCATCAGTGTAGACACTGCATTGCTTACATCGACTTTTATGGGCTTCCAGGAACCATCCCATGATGCTCCTACACTTACAATACAATTGATACAAATGCCTCTTGTGGGGATGCACACCACTGGTACCAGGAGCCATGTGTGTATACACAAGTGACAATAACTATGGTGGCTATATTCTGACATAACTTAGGTCAATGGAACTCTGTAGTGTGAACATTCTCTAGATCTCTTACCACTGGTGGAACTGCACAAGCAATTGGAATAGTGGGAAATTAATGTGAAAAGGAGTAGTGTAGATATACCCAATAGTAATTTTGCCTGAATAAGGGGTGTAAGACTAAGATTTTTTTTTTATACTTTCATGTGAGCATAAGTAACAATCAAAGGGTCAACTCCATTATTCTTGTAAAATAAGGGCTTTGGGTTCATCAGGGAGGAGCAAAAAGAAAGGTTTGTAACTCAGAGCCCAGCCCTACCAACATAGAAATTTGGCAGTGGAATTTAAACTGCCTTTTTGTATTTACCTTGTATCCTGTATTTAACAATTAGCACATACAAATCTGTTGTGTATAGCATGCCACTTTGCTTTGCAAGTTCATAACTTTAAAAGAATAATGGTTAATATTAGGTTTTTTCTCATTTCATATTAAATATAAAGAAAGTAAATATAATTTCTGCAAGTACGTAAAACAATTATAATGTAAGCCACACTTATAAGTCACCCAGTTCCTTATTGTATTTTAAATCTTTCTGAAACAAATAGTTTTTGTAGCTGTATAAATTTCTTTCTGAAAAATGGGAATTAAAATAAACCTTAATCTAAGTATACAATAAGTTATCATAAACCATATAAACCAATTACTGAACTGTACACATATAATGTATTTACAGTTCAACATAGAGTATTATTTCATCTGAAATAGAATCTTTTTAAAATATACTTTAAAACTATCATTTTGAATGTTTTTAGGAGTATAATGCTCTTCTATAATCATTTTAGGATGGAAGAATAGAATCTAGGTACAATTCCCATGTAATGGAAATA
This sequence comes from Pelusios castaneus, assembly GCA_007922175.1. Taxonomy (NCBI): domain Eukaryota; kingdom Metazoa; phylum Chordata; order Testudines; family Pelomedusidae; genus Pelusios; species Pelusios castaneus. Next base: position 11,680,810 of record ML685794.1, read on the forward strand.
AACACAATTATTGACCTAAAAATGACAGTACCCTGGATTAGAATAATGAGGAGTCTAATAAAGTAAGAAAACAAAAGCTTTTCACTTTAATTACATGGAATAATAATTACTCCCGTGAAAGGCCCACTTTCCTCAACAGGGCGATTCATTTGCTATATAATGTGGTAAGGATTATAGACTTGGCCTAAAAAATCTGCAAAGTCACATTTACACTATTAAACCAACCACACTGGAAAATGGTTTAAGAATGCCATGTTCCCCCAACTGTATTAGATGATGGGTTAGTTTTGCCTGTTATCTAGATTTACTTTGAAGATGGCAAGACAAAATGCTGGTTCAATGAAGTTGGCCTACACTAATGCTTCCATTTTTGCTTAAACAGTGAAGAAACAGAAAGATATATTTTAGAGCTAATATAGATACCAATAAAAACAACAAAAGTCCTGTGGCACCTTAAGAACAAACACATTTTTTGGGGCATGAGCTTTAGTAGGCACCAATGTGATTGAAATGTGCTAGAATGGAAGAAGTATATTATATTTCTAGAAGTTTATTAGAACAGTCTGGGTAGGAATGTTTTTGTCTGAAATCTGTTAGAAGCATGTCAGAAATGAGGTTGTAGAGACACAGAGTAAAATCTTAGCTCCTTAAAGTCAATGGGAGTCGCACAGTCTATGACACAATATGGGTCAACATGATTCTCAAAACAAAATCCTTATCCAAATGGGTCTGGGAAATCATTTTGGGACCCAATAAAGCCCTCTCCATCTACCTTGTTAAGCTACACTCTTGTTGAAAATGAATATAAGTGGTTTCTTCAGTAGTGTTATTAAAAATGGCTACTTTGCTAGCAGCGCTGTCCTGTGGGGGGAGTGGGGCCCGGGGCCAATTGGCCAAAGTGGGGCCCCACCCCCCCATGCTGGAGGGGAGCATGGCGCCTGTTCCGCCCCCCAGGAGCCTGCCCTGGGCCAGGATGCTGAGGCTGCTGCCTGCAGGGGTGGGAGTGGGGGAAGGAGTCGGAGCCTGCACAGGCCCCAGCCCCGGCGGAAGCCGGCTCCAACCAGGAGGCTGAGGCCGTCTGTGTGGGGGAGTGAAGCCAGAGCCGGAGCCGGCTGCAGGGGAGGAAGCTGGCCATGTGGGGCAGGCCGGCTCAGTGGCTGGGCCCCACGTGCTCTGCCCTTGGGCCTGCCTGCTCCGCCCTGGGGGCGGGGAGGGCCAGCCCAGGGGCCGGGCATAGCCCTCCCGCCCCACCCTGCCCTGCCCTGCCGCCTCTGGCTGGGTGCCAAGGGCAGCGAGGCAACCGTGGGAGGAGGGGCTGTGGCACGTGCACAGGCCCCCACTGCTCTGCTGGGAGCGGGACAGCGTGGGGCCCACGTACCCACGGGGCCTGGGGTGATCGCACCGTTCACCCTCCCTCCCCCCAGGGATGGCCCTGTTTGCTAGTGGAAAGGGATAACACTATTTTCAGTAAAATTTCATGAAGTTTTAGAAAGACTAGGTAAAACTGAAGTTTATTCAGATATTTTGAAATGGTATTAAAACAGTTCCATCTAATATATCACCTACGTTTTTTCAGCCTGAAATTGTGCAAAACTTGATTGGTTTCCGGGTTTGTTTTTTTTTTTTTTTTTGTCTGTTACAAACTTGAAACTCAGACCACTTTCACTGAAAGCTTCATTACGTTCTCATGAACCTTTCTAGCAAACCTGGACTTGATATTTATTGTATACAATCCAGTTTATTTCAAGGCGTGTAGGGGTCAGCTCAGAAGGACTAAGGCAAAAAAAAAAAAAAAAGTTAGGTCATTCTTTTGCAATGTGGGACACCAAGTCCATGCTCTGACAGTTGGATGGATGGATGGATATTAAATGAAGTGGAAGAGATTAGGGGACACAAACTTGAAATAAAAAAGATCTTTGATGGCCTCTCTCATAAAAACAAACAATTCAATGCAGGCCACCCTGGAACTGTCAGACATGAACTAGATCCTAAGAAGTACTGATCAGGTGCAGCTCTGTTAAGATCAAGCTAATTTAAATTTTTCTGACAAGAAGGGTTATTCCATTCAACAAATGAAAACAAAAAAACAACTTAAGAAACACAAATGACGAGAGAGTTTATAAATGGCATAATAAAATTCCTTTTGAATGCATTGTATTTAAGACTGTCCTCTCAGAGCATTTTTGGAGGCACATTAACTATGATTATCAGCGCAGATGCATAACTGTTCTGAATTTATTAAGAGGACAGACACAAGTGTCTTTGAATCACAAGCCCAGACTCCAAGGAAAACATTGTCTCATTCTAAGCCCGGGAACTATGGTTATCCTCTCCAGGCAGGCCTTAAACAGAGTGCATCCTCTGAAAGAGCACTGAATGGATATGGTATCATCTGGAAGTGAAGACCATGACAATATTATTATGCTACTTTCTATCCAAGGTAGTTAGTTACACAGAAGATATAGGTAGGGTGACCAGAAGAATCAGGATAAGGGTGGGCTATAATTGGTACCTATATAAGACAAAACCCTGAATATCATGGGTGTCCTCATAAAATTGCTAACCTAGACCAAGGACATGATTCTCCTGGGACTTGCTTGTATCAGCATGACTGTGATTGAGATACTCCTGTCTCAAGGCTGAAGTCTGATTCAAAGGTCCTGATTTACAGTATTCATCACTTTACTTCAAGAGTAGTCCGATACATATTAGTTGGATACTTGTGGAATAAGGTGCTCTTAAATGAAAAGATAAAAGAGCCGAGTCTTTCATCTAGCACAAGAAGATTATCGGGGCTGGAGGAAGCCTTACATCCCATGGAATTAGCATTGGTGAAATTAGCTATACTTTGTTGATGACACTTAGTTTTAGCTCACCATGTTAATTCATTTTTAAAAAGTCTCATGCCACTGGAATAGATATCCCAGTTAATTTTATTTCAAGAAAACTTGTAGTTTAACAAAACCCTATTAGATGATGATGTTTAGATAGAAACAGACTCATTTTTATACAGATGAGTATGTTTCTAAACAAAGGGGCTATGCAAATTATTATCCCTAAGGAACCCAATCGTCTCATAAACTTCTTTCAAAACTGCCCCATCAATGTATTAAATGTTCATAGTAATACATTATAAGCTATTATAAATATAAGCTCTTATTATCATATAATTATATTAATATGTTATATAGTTATATTAATATATAATTATATTTTTATACATTATAAGCTATTTCTCACTTTAGTGAACATTTAACATTTTAGTTACTAATAAAAATCAGACTTATCTTGTAAATGGTATATAAAATTTTAAAGCAGGACTGTATACCACATTTTTCCTGAAATGGCAGAAACTGCTTCTTGAAAAATAGCTTATGGCATGTGGTGTTTTTACTACAGGCTTTATGTTAAGTACACAAATACAAAGAAAATTAAAAGTAAGGATACTATTTCATTATCATTTTTTTCTGATAGTGACTTGCATAGCTTCTAGAGTTTTAATTAGTTTAGTTTGCTTTGCACAGGCACATGAGCTAACAAAACTCCATCAGAGATGGAGAGGTCCAGCTAATTAATGAAAGGGTGTACAAGCTTAGATGTTTCATCAAATTACATGGAATGGAGAGAGGAAGTACATTTAGTTCTCCGAAGCAGTCATTTCAAACCACTTCCACGTGTATGAAAACAAAGCTATTTAACAATAACAAAAAGGATTTATAAATACTTTCAGAAAAATAGCTCCGAATTTCTGGTTTGGTTTATGATTCACTGTATCATGTTATCTGTTATTGACCAATATTCAGACAGCTGTAAGGGAATCTGTGAAAATGCACATAAATCAGCAATGTTTGCACAATATTTTTCCATCTGAAAATTCACATCATAGATGTGTAGTTCATCTCATGTGACTTAATCGGCTAATCACACAATTATAGGATAGAGAACTTCTGAATAAAGAATTTTCATATGATCAGTAGTTAAGCTGAGAATTCTTCATCCAATCTAGCAAATGCTTACTGAGCAATCAGCACACTGGATGGAAACAAGATTCAGTTTGTCAATGATTTTCTAAATAAAAAGGGGTAAATTAATAATATAATAACAAAAAAAGTAGGTGGTTCTACTTTTGTGATTAATACTTTAGGCACCCTTTACAGGGTGCAATTTCATTTTCACTGTCATCAGTTTTCCTTTTCTATTGGCTTCCTTAGAAAAAGAATCACACCCTTAATTACCGGGTGCTAAATTGGGATCTTGTACAAAACTGCTCCCCACTTTCTTTTCTTCATGAATACACAGTTGTACAATAGAGTTTTAACTTGCACAGAGTAGAATGAGAGGTCCCTTAATGGTACAGCAAAGAAAATAATCTGGTACGTTTGTACAGTTGTCTAAAATGGCTAAAAAATTATTTGGATTACAGCATGCAGTCCATTTTAAATAAACACAAGCAAAAAAAAAAAAAAGAGAGAGAGAGAGAGAGAGAAACAAAAATAACAACCCTCCAAACCAACCCCTTTATCACAAAAAAGGAACGAGGAGTTTAAGACAAGACTGAATCTTTGCTTTTAGCCCTGAATAAGCTGTGCCACTCTAAGGCTATGTCTACACAATTTGTCAACTTAGCTAAATCCAATTAACAAAGTCAACTTTAAGTCAATTTAGCATGTCCATACTCAAAATTTAAGTCGACTTAGAGGGGACCCTACAAAATTGACCTAGAGCGTCCACACTGGATGCCTAGCTCGACTTGTAGGGGCTAGGTGGACCTGGGACAGCTCCATGGTGGCAGGGGGGGCACCCCTTCCAAAGTGCCAGGGGGCTCAGCCTTTGCCCCCTTGTACCTTGGTACAATGGGGGCTGAACCTGGCAGGGACCCTGGCAGGGCATAGGAACAGGGTGGGTAGGGCTCTGCCCTGCCCTGTGGGGGGGGAGGGGCATGCCAGGCTGTGGCTGTGCCAGCCACCCTGGCAGGGAGGGCAGTGGGGAAGCCCTAAAGCCCTTCTAAAGTCGACTTAGCTAGCAAAGTCAACTTAATTTTTCCTGAAGTTGACTTAAGCAGCTGCTTAAGTCAATTTAAGGAAAGTGTAGTGTGGACGTAGATTAAATTCTCAATTTAAGCAAGTTTAAGTCGACTTAATTTGTAAGTGTAGACAAGGGAAATGCTAAGTAGGAACTGTGAATCAAATCACAGAACCTTTTCTGATCCACTCCTGCCCTGGAGGGGGTACAAGTTTCTTCATCCCCTTGTGTCAGACGGTTTATTCCCCACTTTCTGTCAGACTGGCTAGTAGTGACTGAATGGGGAACAGCCAAGGATCCACCATTTTGCTTGCTCCCTCCATTTGTCACCCCCTTGCTATTCACTGTCCACTGGGAAGTATTGGATATAAAGTCCCTGCTCTCTCTCAGCCACACTGCAAGTAGCCAAGACAAGAGCATGCAGGGGAAGTGGCAAGCTTTTATTCCCCCATGCAGCAATGCTAAAGCTAGTCAAAATTTAGGCCTTAATGTTTTTCTTTCCATTGTATAGCATTCCCAAATCATCTGCAATCTCTCTATTATTATAAAAGAACTCTGACACATTTTGGCAGTTTTATGCAGATAAAACTTTTGGTGACAGGCAAAACAGCGCATAACTGAGACAAGCTTGGCTGTATAGTGTTCTAATCTGAGGCAAAGTTCTGCAGAATTTTGAAATGCAGAATAATAAATAAAAAGCTAGCTATCTTAAAGGTAACCACTGGAAATATTCACCTATTCCAGTATGGCTTGTTAAAACCATTTAAATGCATTAAAAATTATCATGTTGAAGCTTTGTCAGGCCATTAAGAAAGCCTCCTCTGGCCCTAATTGCTATATCTTGTTAGCTTCTGGTGGAGACATTCTGGCTTTGTGTTCTGTGATCTTAGATGTAAATAGGGATATACTGTGAGATAAGAGAAATGTATGATCTATATGGTTTCATATTCAATTTTGATTTTGACCTGCTTCTATACTATTTATTATTTTTGTCTGAGTTGCCTGGTAGCTGTGAAAAACCTGTTTCTCATTTGAAGGCAACTAAGTTGGGATCTGATTTTATGGCTGACTGCATTAAGAAATTCTGCTTCATTAGTATAATGATGGAACTATAGTTCATGATCTTAGGATATATCTTTCCCAATCTTTTTTCTCTTTTTTCCCCCTACAAGGACTTACTTCTAGAAGACCACTATAAAGTAGAGGATACAAACTGAAGCATAATTAAGGTAAAAAGATTTGTCTGTATGATAGCATTTAGGGCCTCAACTGTGACTGAAGTCCTATTTTATAAAGCGAGAAATGATCCATGTCCTGAAGATCTTAGGGTTTAAATAGATAAGACAGATAATGGATTGGAGGGGAAATGGAGGAATGGAGAAAGTTATATTGTGGGTTCATGAGAGAACCAGTAAGAGAAGCCAGTTTTCCTGACTCTCAATTCTTTTTGCTGTCCATTAGATTACATTGCTTCCAGTGCTAGTTAGAAGCAGGGCATTCCCAGAACTCCCTGTCCTGTGTCAATAGTATCTGGTTGTTTCCCAGGGATTGGGAGAGGTAGTGAGGTGTTCATGGCTTTAAAAGGATCACACAAATTAACACGTTTGTTCAATAGCACCCCTTTCCCACAATTTTAGGGAAGTACTTGCTGAGCACAATTCACAATATGGGCTTTTACTTGTTTTTTCTCTCGCCCTCTGCTGTTATAACCTGAGAGCATATTATGGAAAACATGTAGGCAAATCCATTTTTCTGCTGTACTACATGTACTGCCCTTCTGTAGAGAACGACTACATAAAAGGATTTTTACCTCTGTAAATATAGCTTTCTCTAAGCTCATAAAGAAGATTTAACATTTTAGTGATATTTTTAAAGAAAGCAGTAACCAAACAAATGCAATATTGGGAGGATTTTTAGATTTGGATAATCTGAACTATGAAAAGTATGTGTAGTGTATGGATTTCTAATTGAAAAGTCTAGAACTTTTCTGCTGCATAGTGATATAGACAGGAAAAGAGGTGAAACAATTGGTTATGACTCTCCATGAACAGATGATGTAATAATCATAGCGGAATAGAGTCTTGTTTTCTGATACATTATAGGCTCGAAGCTATCTGACTTCAGAAAGAAGTAACAAAACAATAAAATCCTAAACCGTATGAATAACACTGCTGACAAGGATCATCTAAGAGAGTGCTTCAGGTCTTAGGTTCAAATAATCTGCTTCCTTGACAATTGGTTCATTGAGGCTGTTATAAATATGCTTTGAATTATGGAAAATGAAAAAAAGCCTTAATTACAGAGCATAAACAAACATAAATTTAAGATGACATTAATGATATAACTAGAAAAACAGCTCAAAATTCCATCCCTTGCTTTTTAGCACTGTTCACATGGCCTCTGGGATCTCAAAAATAATGAAAATTCAACAATGCTCATTTTAGATCACAGTATAATGTAGTTCAGTATATTTCCAAAAAAATGTTTTCATTACATTTAAGGTTGTCTCTGTCATTGTTGTTGACAGTTTTTGTTTGTTTTCCTTTTCATATTTTAGCCAAGGTTTGACAACAATAAACAGAGCCATCTGTTCCCAAATATATTATGACCATTGTTATGGAAAATCTTCTGTATGAAAGAAATAATGATACTTTCAGCCTCGAAATGCACTTTAACATTATTCTTTCTTCCCTTGAATCATGGTCTTTAAAATAAATAAATAAATAATCTCCAAAAGCAGATGGCTTGTCTTCAGTATCTTTTAAGCCTATGAAAAAGCATGCTATTACTTTTCTATATCCCTCTCTCCTGTCTCCCATGTCCGCCTCTTTTTTTCTCCATTGTTTTATATAAATAGAACATTAAGGGACAATTTTCCAGTGGTTGTCAGTCTGGTTTGCATTTGTTTGAGTTCAGGCTTTGGGGTGCAAACATTTTTGCATGCTGTTTCTGCTACTGATCTCATGAGAGAATTTACAAACACACAAACCATTCATACTAATAGAGCTTACACATGTGAAATTTGTCCCCTGTGAGTGCATGTGATAAAAATGCACATGCAATTTTTATATGCACAGAGATGGAGACACTTTGAAAACATGGCCCAAAATGGTAGAAGTTTTCTTTCTCCCTTCAGAGAGAGAGAGAGAGAGAGAGAGTATGTGTGTGTTGAGTACACAGTGAACTTTCTTTAGAGTGGATTTTCCATCTGTTTTCTTTCTTCCATTACACTGATGGGTTCTATCTGGCTGCCATCTCTAGTATAATAGAAAAAGTCTTTCTAAAGTCAGGATGGCCTTGTCTCTTGGTTTTGTTCCCTCTCCCAATATTTAAAAGAACCTCTTTTTTTTTTTATTGCCACGTTATTAATTAGAGGTGGTCATCCCTTTGTTTAATATATTAGTTTTGATTATAATACACATTATAGGAACTCAACTTCACAAGAGTGGTCTGTCTTTGATTCAACAAAGCACTTATGCACAATGCTCAACTTTAATCTAAAAAACAATCACAATAGGCCTACTCACAAGTTTAAAAATAAGCAAATCAGGGCTGGATTAATGCAGGGGCTATAGTGGCAGAAGTCCTGGGCCCTGGTCTAAAGGGGGGCCCCCAGCTCTAGCCCCTAAACCACCTACCTGATCTCTCCCCCACCCACCCCACTCAGTGCCAGCGGGGCTTGGGGGATCACTGGGACACTTCCACTCTGTTGGTGCTGGGGAGGGGCAGGGCCCTGGGGCCAGAGGCCAGGGTCCACACTCCTGCCATGGGGCGGGTCTGCACCTGTTCACTCTGCACAGGGGGTGGGGCCAGCCAGCACCTGGCAAGGCCTGTGCTCCAGTGTGGCCTTCCAAGGCCTGTGGCCCTGGGGGGCTACACCAGATGCCAGGTGCTAGTCAGCCCCATGCCTGGAGAGGGGCTGAGGTGGGAACATCCTACTGTCTCGCCCGCCTCCCTCGCCCCCCCCCCCCCCCGATGGCCTGCCTGCAAGCTGCCATGCTAGGAGGCAGGGGCCCCATGGTGGAGGAAGTCTAGACAGGGGGCTTGTGAGGAGTGGTAGCCTGGGGCCCCCAGGCCAGTTAATCTGGCCCTGAAGCAAACTCCTAAATACTTTGCTGTGTTGGGGCTAAAACACACACAATAGCTTGCAGCACTGAAACTTACAATTTCAATGCTTACTAAAAAGGCATGATCTGGAATCAAACTATGCTAGTTATTAGAACCACATGAAAACAATAATCCACTGAATCACAATAATAGTTTGCTGAATGGCTGGGCCTCTTTTTCTCAGACCCTGCATCACTAGTCTCAATGGTCTTCCTTAATCTAGTCCATGTAGGAATTTTAAGAATGAATTCATATTGTCTACTAATTTGGAATCTCTAAATGTAGCTGTCTCTTTACACTGTGTAAAGCTTTTCAGCCTTGTATAATCTAAGGAGAATATGTAAATTGGGGGTGGTTTTGTTTGTTTTTTAACTTCACATGCCTTTAATCTAAACTTGGTCTCATATTTCCCAGAAAATATGAAAGAAAATCTTTATGGGATAGGTCCTCACTTAAACCATGTGCAAACAAAAGTGAATAAGAGGACATAAAAACTTCTCTTGTGCTCCTATGAGGGCTACTCAGAACTTGGATCAAAGTGTATAGGAATAAGCAGGTCTATGAGTTGTTTATATCCTCCCTGAAGCAGGTGTGGAAGCTAACAATGGGGAGCTAGGGGAAGAATTGTGACTCAGAGGTGTGTGTCTTACACCCTGGCTATGTCTACACTTGTAAATTTAGGTCGACTTAGCATGTCCATACCTAAATTTTAAGTCAACTTAGGGGGGACCCTACAAAGTCGACCTAGAGCGTCCACACTGGATGCCTAGGTCGACTTCTAGGGGTTAGGGGGACCTTGGATAAATCCACGGTGGCAGGGGGGCACCCCTTGCCAAGTGCCAGGGGGCTCAGCCTTTGCCCCATTGTACCTGGCAGGGCATAGGGGCAGGGTGGGCAGGGCTCTGCCCTGCCCCTTGGGGGGCATGCCAGGCTCTCCCTGTGCCACCCCCCTGGCAGGAAGGGCACTGGGGGAGTCCTGGAGAGCCCTAAGTCGACTTAGAGTCAACTTAGGGCTGCTCCACGTCTACACTGGCTAAAGTCAACTTTAGAAAGTCAACTTAAGCCTAAAGTCGACTGTAAATGAGGTTTAATAAAGTCGACTTAATTTTCCTTAAGTCAACTTAGGCAGCTTGCTTTCAAGTGTAGACACACCCACTGTGCTTCCGACACACCTGTGACGCTGTCAGGATTTAAGGAACCATTTATGATATTATTGTGTATTAATATTTTATGATTGTTATAATCCATAGAAACTATGCCATGTTTGGTGTCAATAGAAAGGTAATAATCTGTGGGGAATGATTATATAATTTATGTGTAGGATTTGAATTCATATTAGAAGTTAGGGATATGATTGTTATATTTTAACTTGTGTAAGGCTGGGGAAAACTCCCCAGACTGAATGTCTATCCAGCCATTGTCTCCTTAATGGCCCATTAAGGAAGCTCCCCAGTATAATGGGCTGAAGAAGAAAACCTGTTGAGCCACTAGGACTTAAACATGTGACCCAGCTCCAGTTTGATTGGAGAGACCTGCACACAGCATGGAGAAGGCCAGAGGTGATAAAAGGCAGCAACTCCAACTCCATCTTGCTTTTCAAGTCCTCAGTCTACAGCCAACACCCATCTCTGGAACTATTCCTCCGAGACTGAACAAAGGATTGAGGCCCACCCTAATGCTGGGTGTTTACCAGAGGAACAAGCCTGCAAACTGCTTTTCATGAACTTTAAATCATTTGTATGTATGTGATTCGCTTTGACCCTTTAACATCTCTCATATTTTGCTTCTTTTCTTCTTATATTAAACCTTTAGTTGTAGTTGCTAAAGGATTGGCTACCAGTGTGGTATTCTGGGTAAGATCCAAACCTATATTGTTCTGTGTGCTGTGGCTGGCCCTTTGGGGTCAGGAGAACCTATATCTTTAAGGGACCATGCAGCTAAGTGGGAGCCAGAGGAGCTGGAGTGCAATAAAGGGAGCTGTTTCTATTTTGGACAGACTTCTTGGTACCCAGTGTGGGGAACCAGAAGCCTGGTTGTGACTGATAGGGAGACTGGTTTAAGTACCACCCATCAGTGAGTGGGGAGTTTAGCTCCCGGTTTTGCAGCTTGCCCTGATTTTTGCACGTCCAGGAAGGTATCCCAGGAGGCCCCGGTCACAACACCCACTTTGATTCGGTACCATTTATGCATCACTTTCTTTTTTTCCCCCAGGAAAACATCAGACTGTACTGAACATCAGACTCTAGCTCCAAACGAGCAGACCCAGCATGAATGAATCAATGACACGTTTATCTTTATGTTAACTGGAACTAGCAAGATAACACTATTCTTAACCTTACTGTAAAATCTAAGTAAACACTGCAAAACTGTAAACCTGTCTAAATTGAGGAGTTTGTGTAGAGGTCCATTTGATAATTTACTGACTAGCTAGGCTCAGTTCTCAATGTTTTCAAATATTAGGACTGTGTGGGATTCTGTAACTGAAATTTGTTTTGGATTGGCTCTTCCAGAAGTCTCCAGCATAGGTCAGTGCAATATTGTGCAAGCTGTAAATCATAAAATAATTTGTGATTTGCTTTGCTAATTCCAATGCCCTTCCTCCTTTAGAATTCATTTCCTTGATACTTGCATTCCAAGAACTGTATATGAAACAGATACCACTGGAATTTATCAATAAAAAACTTAGAGAGCACGTGTCCCCATGCGTATGTAAAACAGCAAAGCTGCATGTTCTTATTTTGAGGGATTGTTACTGGCTTTGGAGAATTAATATCCCTTTATTTTTATCTGCAGTTTTACAAAGTTACAATTTTAATCGGCTATGCATCTAAATATACATACAGATCTCAAAGACCTTGCTGAATTTTCCATTGCATTTTCAAACTCTGTTAGCCTTATTTTTTTTAAAGTCTTGACAGTTTTCAAAGTTTGGAGATGCCTGATATTGATTAATTACCCATCCAGAGAAAGATTAATCACGTCCTGTTATCTATGTCTCCTTTTAGTTTTGGCTCAAAAATACCACAGTTTTATAGCTCTACCATTGGATATGATGACTTGCAAGTTATTTAAGTTGGAATCTGACTCTATGGATTGAAGGAAATCTCAGTTAAATTTGACCCTTGCTATCTATTGATAGTTTAATGTCCTCACGCAGATTACAGCCATTTTAATATTTCAGTAAGATGTTCGCTAAATGAACCATTTTAAAATCAGATGCATTTAACTGACTCTTTCTATTACTTTAATGCATCTTTTTATTCCTAGCCAGGGTTATATATTACTAATTGCTTGACCTGAGACTGCCAACTGTATTATTATATACTGGAACCATTTGGCTTTACTAAATTGGTTTCCAATTTTTTTATAGCATGTGCTTTTGGAGGAAAATCACTAAAACTAAAATCAAAATGCCAATGGAAACTTTAATACATTGATATAACATAAAGATATGGCTTCATTTCCAAAACGTATTTTATCATCACTGTCTTAATCATGGCAACATTAACAGATTCATCCTCAAGGCCCTCATTACAAAAGACTTCAACACTGTGTGGAACAGCAGAATGTAATTTCAAGAAAATAATTAGTCAGAACAAGGTCAGAACTTTTATTTATTATATAGAAACCACTTTACTACAAACATTGGGCTTTGTTGTTCTAATAAGGAGCTAGAAGAGTGTTAGGTTAGATCATACCAATGGCTGCTGCAAAAGTAGCTAAAGTCTTACGCCTAGGCACTGAAATAATGGCACTGGTACATTTAGAGCAAAAAAAAAAAAAAAAAGATGCTGTGTTACTCACACACCAAAACATCTATTTCAGTATTCTTACCAAAAAAAATAAAATAAAATGAAAGGGGGTTTGGTCTGAACACCATGAGTAACACTAAATCCCAATTCCCATTTGATTGTGGAAGGAAAGATAATTCTCATTTTTCCTAGAAAATACAGATAAGTGCTGTCTTAGAACATAACATTTGGTATATTTTCTCCTTAAAGTACCATCTATTTAAAATTTCCTCAGACACTGAGTTCCAGCATGAGCCATTCTGGTCATAAAACTTATGCCAGGAAGGAATATAGAAATAGTTAAAAATGGGAGCCAGAGAACGTCACAAAACCAAATCAGTCTGTTATTAAGAGATGTATCATTTTGCCTAACATTGTCCTAACGGTGACAAATGGTAAAGGTTAGAAATAGTGTTAAAGGGACATTAAGAGTCAACAGTGTTCTTCTCCAGTCCAGTACACATCTCATTGAATAAATTTATCACTGTTATTATTCATCTAATATTGTCTATGGAAAACAGTATTTGATTACTTTTAATTAAATAATTAATCAGATGTCAGTTGTTAGGAAAATATATCCTATTCTGAGATGTTTTAAGACATTGTCATGTAATTCTTTGTCTTGGCTTCTCACTCATTGTTCTGCTGGAGATGGAAGGTGAGGAAAGACTTCATCTTGTCTGCCTCGTTGACATAATCTCCCTTAATTTAAAAAAAAACAAAAACCTATTTCTCTTTGTCTTATCTATCTCTTACAGTCTGAGTGATATTGTCAAACACTTTTTGAAATAGTCTCCTAATCGCTTCCTTGAAGTTATATTCAAAATGCTGGAAACAATTGAAAACAAATTGTTTCTGTCTGAGAAAAGAGGCAGTTGGTAAGTGTTTATATACTGCAATTTCAGAAGCCATTACTTTAATCATGACCATTCATTTATATCTAGTAACTTGGATAATTAATAAAGGTTCTCCTTAAATAATAAAATTCTTACCCATCATGGAAGCTGGGAAGAACTGGTTTGAAAAATTCTGAATAGTAATTGTAGTTGAATTTTCAAAGTATAACTCATTCATAGGACACAGATGAGACCTTCTCCCTTTTGTTCTCTGGTGTCCTGGATTCACCTTTAATGGTGCAAAGTGCCTCCTACTCTAGAACAGTGTTTTTTCAATGAAAGGTCTGTGAACCAATGCTGGTCCCAGAGATCTCCTTGACACAGTTTAGGAAGGCAGGAAAATGGCCAGCAGTATCAATAAGGTTGAGAAAAACTGCTCTAGAGAAAACAGAGAGTCTGTCCCTTGGAAAAATATTCATCACCCAATCTCATATAGAGGAAAGTCAGCCAGGACAAAATAAAACAACTGTCACAATTCCCAGAAGAATAAAACAGTACCTTGGGATACAGTAAGAATAGGAACTCAGAAGAGGGGAAAATTATAAAAGTTTAGTAAAAGGGAAAATTAATTGTACATAGATTCTGCCTCTCCCAATATTTACAGACAGTGCATACCACTTCATTACCTCTCAGTACCTGTCTAGGCAAACAGTGAATTTAGGCTTAGGGCATGTCTACACTAAAAAATTATGTCACCCTGGTTTATACTGGCATACAGCTACCACAGTCATTAAATCACTTCTGTGTGCACACTTGGCTACTTGTGTTGGGCATCCTCACCTGAATTTGATTGTATTATCAGTGTGAAGCATTGTGGGACATTCCTGAGAGCCAGTAACAATCAATATATAAATTCAATGTTTTAGTAAAGTCAAATGAAAGTGATATAGTGAAAACTAGTTCCAGCTCTTATTTGATATAACAATAAAATGGGCCAGATCATGCAATGGTATCCATGTGCACAGGGCACTTTCTGAACAGCACATTCTAAGTGGCTTTTTCTTTGAACAAAACTAGCACCTCTGTACTTTGGAACATGGGAATCTGGCAGGGATACATCCCTTGCATCAGGGATGTGACTCTGACATTCTTGTGAAACTCTGTCCAAATTTAGCTAAATTATAATCCTTTGAAAAACCTCAGTTCTCAGATGCTCAAAAGATCCATCATAGATTTTAGCAAATTAATTCCCCAAAGAGTCCATCCATTCTTCAGCCCAGGGCTGAGGAGAGCTTCCACTGAAACTGCAGCTCTTGGTTATTGCAGATATTGCTGGGTTTGGGTTTTGGTAGCTGTGAGACTTATTCTCCTGCACTTTGAGTGATCTCAAGGTTGGGCCCAGGCACCATGGAGGAAAGAATTGCCTGATTTGAATGAAGAAGGGACAAATGATGGACATTAAGGGGTATTAAATGAGACAGGGATCCTGTGGACCAAGTGGGATTTTCTCCCACAAAAGCTCATGCAATAAATAAATCTGTTAGTCTTTAATAGTGTCACAGGACTCCGTTTGTTTTTCTGCAATAGTCTAACATGGCTACCCCTTTGGAACTTGTGGAAAAAATAGTATTTAATTATATGATCACATATTATCATGATGCATATGCATAAGGAAACAGGATTAAGGTTTCACAGGCAACTTCAGTTTTGGCATATCCTAACTTTTGAGTGCTTGACTTGGCAGACTTCATAATGTTCTTTCTCCAAATTGTCCATATCTTTCCTGAATGAGGCACCCAGGACTGTACACAATAGTCCAGTTGAGGCCTAATTAGCATGTAGAAGAGTGAAAGAATTTCTATTTCTATACTAATCAAAATCCAATTCTCCTGGTACAGGATTTAGATCATGCATTCTTCACACTTGTCTACAATGAACCTTCTCTCCTTGAACATTCTGGTCTGAGATTGGATAATTAGAAAGATTTATAGACAACACTATTTATATCTATTTCACCTTTGAGAAGCTGTAGTGGATGAAAGTTGAGCCATTCTGCTAAACAAAAGTCCACTATGAGTTTTCACTATATTTGTAAATAGAGTAGTAGATGCATACATTTTAATGCCAGAAGAGGACATTGTGATCATCTAGTCTGACTGGGGCACCTTGCAGGGCCCAGAACGTCACTCACCCATTACTGGAGTAGGTCCATAACCTCTGGCTCAGTTACTGAAATCCTGAAATTTTGATTCAAAGACTTAAAGTTGCAGAGAATCCACCATTTACTGTAGTTCAAACCAGTAAGTGACCTGTGTCTCCCACGCTACAGAGGAAGGTGAAAACCCCCAGGTCTCTGCCAACCTAACATGAGGAAAATTCCTTCCAGACTCCAGATATGGCAGTGAATTAGATATTGAGTATGTGGCTGAAACCAACCATCCAGACACGTGAGAAAGAAATCTCTTTATTAACTTGGACTCTTTCCCATCTAGTGTCCAATCTCTGGCCTTTGGAGATATTTGCTAGTAGTAGTTGGAGATGGGCCATATGGCACTGTAGGCAATTCCATCATCCCATCCCCTCCATAAATTTATAATAGAATCATAGAAACTGGAAGAGACCATGAGAAGTCATCGAGTCCAGTCCCCAGCACTCACGGCAGGACTAAATACCCAAGTACTTTAAAAAGCACCCTCTTAAATCATGCTCAATCTTAAATTAAGTTTTTGGAGGGGTTTGTTTTTTGCCTGCAGTACCCTCATTGTAAAGCTATTGCAAAACTTTCCTCCTCTCAAAGTTAGAAACCTTCATCTAATTTCAAACCTAAAATTTGTGATGACCATCTTATATTCATTTGTTTTCATGCCAACACTGGCCTTTAACTTAATAACTCCTAACCTCCCTCATGTTTATCCCTCTAATGTTTTTATAGAAAGCAATATTACCCTTTGTCCTTAGTTTTGTTAGGCAAAACAAGCCAAGTTCCTTAAGTCTCTTCTTGAAAGGTAGGCTCTCCATTCCTCTGATCATCCTCATAGCCGTTCTCTGCACTTGTTCCAATCTGAATTAATATTTTTTTTTTTTAAAAAGGTAGACCAGAACTGAACAAAATATTCCAAATGAGGTCTCACCAGGACTTTGTAAAACTTCCCTATGTCTGCTTAGAGTACCTCTACTGATGCATCCGTAGGATTTTTCACAACCACATTGCATTGGTGTCTCACAGTCATCCTGTGATCAGCTAATATTCCTAGCTCTATCTCTTCCTCTATCACTTTCAACTGATAGATCCCCAGCTCATAGCAAAAATTATGTGCATGACTCTGCACTATTAAATTTCATCCTATTTCTCTTATTCAGGGTTGTCCAGATTTTCTTGTAGAAGTGGATGTACCTTGAAGAAGACTGGTATGTCTTTGTGAATAGGCCAAATTATCAGGCTATGTTTAAAAAAATATAGGAGTACCACATTTATTCTGTGCTCTATTGGTGGAGAAAAATTAGTAATGCACCAGTGTATTGCTAATTTATAAGGTGATATGTTCTTTTAGTCTTGCAAAAATCTAGAATGCAGTAATGGGTATGACAGGGTGGTTGCCCTGCACTGGCCTTTATGGGGTTAATAAGGGCCAGGGAGCTGCAGGCAATGGGCTGCAACCAGGAGAGAACCAATCAGGGGCCATCAGCCCTGTATAAAAAGGAGCTGCAGGGCCAGCTAAGTGAGTTAGCCTGGGGAGCTCCAAGGGAAAGGTTGTCCCTTTGGCTAGCTGGCTGAGGAAGTCAGCACCTGGGAGAGCTCACAGTGTGTCAGTCCTGTCAGTCCTGAAGGCACAGAAGGCAGCAGAGGTCCCGAGAATGGTCGAGATGTGAGGTTCTGGTAGGGAAACAGAACCAGATAGTGGGAGTGGCCCAGAGGTGAGGGCATGGGTTGAACTGGACTACTGGGCCACTGAGAATGTAAGTAATGGCCAGGACCAGGGATGGGAACTTTTCCCCTGACAGGGGGGTGAATGGACTAAGGCATGCAGCCAGAGGGATTGAGTAGCCTGAGGGACTTGGCCAGGGGGCTGAGATTCTAATCATGATAGACAGAGCACCAACCACTCGGTGGGGACCACTTGAGCTAATCCCCAAGAACACCACCAGGAGGTGTTTGTTGGGTGGGTCCTGTCCTTTCAATCCATCACAGGGTATAATTATTGAATCCTATCAAATAGTGTAAACATTCTATATTTATATAGTAACTTCTTTTACGAACCCTGTTTTATTTCTCAAAACTTTAATTTCTTGTATCCCTATTAAATTCTACTGGACTTCCCATCCCCCATATTAGTTGTCATCAAATGAACACTGGTCATTACAAAGAAAAATAAAAAACTCAGATGTTCTAGCACATATTGACTTCTGGAAAGAAAGGCTTGATCTATTTAGCTATATGATTTTTACAAGTTGTGATCAATAAAACTGAAATGTATATATTGTTTTTACCTATAGGACTTGCTCGCCTCTGGCATTCAGGCAGTACAAATTGATGTGACAGACTTAACATTTCAAAGCTGGCTTTGAAAAAGGGTTCAACCTTTCTCAAACATTTTCTTTTCACACATGAATAAACAGAGTCAGACAAAGAAACAGACAGTTATGGAGAGAAATTCTTGGCATGGTTTGAACCTGCCAGTGTTCTTAAAATGTTGATTATAATAGCCAAGTGTATTATAGTTGTTTGCAGTGAGATTGTAGCCATGCTAGTTCCAGGACATGAGAGAAACAAGGTAGCTAAATTAATATCTTTTATTGGACCAGTTTCTGTTGCTGAAGGAGGTAGGTTTTTGAGCTTCAGAGCGGTCTTTGACAAGTCACCCATTCAAGTTTGGTGAAGCTCAAAAGCTTGTCCCTTCTACCAACAGAAGTTGGTCCAATAAAAGATATCTCATCTACCCTGTATCTCTAAGTGTATTATAGTAACTAGACTTATTATAGACTGAAAATTACAGTATTTGGCATCCCAGAAAAAGTTTAATTTCTTACTGTCAGTGGGTGCACTAATGTTGGCAGTGTATTATTTCACAAAGTTCATTATCTGTTTATATCCTAAAGTTTCCACTCTCAATTGCTGTTCAGTAGTACCTTCCTCAATGAGGAGTTCTGTCAGTATCAATGAGACTTCTCAAGGAAAAAGGTATTGGTCAGTAAGAATACGGTGGCAGAAACTGACCCTGGGAGAGAATAAGCATCTGTACTTGAAAGCCTCTGAAAAAGGGAAATGGTAAAATAGGTCTATGAGGAAGCAAAATAGGGAATGAATGACTTTAGAAGTTGGCATTGCTGTCAATCAATTTGCTTGTAGCAGTGTTATTTTAAATACTAAAATAAACACTAGTAAAGATCAGTCTCTTTCTGAAAGGAAAAAACCACAAAAAGTGAGACATCTGGCTTTTTATAAGATTCTGATGCAAAACTTGTGATGGTTTGTCTCTTGGATGGGAGTAGAGGTGAATTATTCTGATTATTTTGAGACCAATAGCTGCCACATCACAACAGGGACTTGAACAATTATACTGATATGCGATAGATACTGCTTGGACTATAAAGCAGTGAGATTGATTGAACTGAGCCCTCCATTTGCATTCCCAAATAAAGTGTCTGATATTTCATTGAGGATGTTGAGTGCTAGAAAATGTTACAACATTTTTTTCAGAATTATTGCCTGTTATAACTATACAACATAGCTATAAGCAAAGTTACGTTAGAGCCCTGTGTTGTCCCCTTGAAATCAATTGAATTGGATAGGAGTTAAAACAATACATACCGGTAACTTGACTCATTGACATGCCAGTGCTGATTCAAAGTCCATTCAAACCTACAGAAAGGCTCCTAGCAGAAAAATAATGGTCTGCTCCTGGGACAGTGAAGCTACATCTTGCCCCTTGCTTGGAGTTTGTGGCAAAGGACCAATCGAACCCTTGCATATAATAGTTTAAGAATTTAAACTTAGCCATATGTACAAGTATTATACAATAGTATGCCAACTTAATTGATTTGGTTTAGATAGATAAAAATTGTTATATATTATTTTCAGCACTATAGCAAATTCCACCCAAGAATTTTAGTCCTTTACAAACAATTTTGAATTATTATTTCTCCTTCCTTGTGATACTGAGGCTCAGCTAGGTAAAATGACTGTTGGTTTCACACAGAAGTCCATAGCAGAACTGAGTATAGAACCCAAATCACCCCAATAGCCCCAACATCACTAGACCCATTCAAATCATAAATACAATCCCGGTTGGTAATTCTTATTGTTTTTCCAATGTTGTTTAATTCTCAATTTTTAGAAATTCAAGTGAATCAAACCAACAAAAACACTAGGAAAAATCATTTGAGTTTTTCTGTATAAAGTATTTCTGTTCTTTCCAAAAATCTTTACATCAACTTTGTTTATGGGTCTTTAGTTATAGCTTTTGATTTCCTGTAGGAACCCAAACTGAATACATAATCTAATCTGAACTCTGAGAAATGCTACTTCCCCTTGAATATCTGGTTCTAATCTTAAAAGGTGACTTGACTCTATTTATCAGTGCAGCAGCTGGTTCAATTTCACTGGAGATATACTACTTTTGTGTAGCTGTTATAGTTCTTTATTTTCTTATGAGCATCTGCTTCCAGTTTAAGCCAATAAAACCCAGATCTCCACCTAGCATAATAAATGCTGCAACAGTATCCATTTTCTTTGTATATTATCCTCTCCGTTTATTGTAGAGGACACATTATTGTATTTTCCTCTCATAAGTAAGTGTATCTTCTGTTATGGAACTTTGCTTGAATTGAAGCACAGCTACCAACATGAATCTTATAATCGTAGAATAATAGGGATGAAAGGGACCTCACGAGGTCTTCTAGTCCAACCCCCTGCTAAAAAGCAGGACCACTCCCACTAAATCACCCCAGCCAGGGTTTTGTCTAACCGAGCCTTAAAAATCTCCAAAGATGGAGATTCTACCACCTCCCTAGGTAGCCCATTCCAATGCTTCACCACCCTCCTAGTGAGAAAGTTTTTTCCTAATATCCAACCTCGAACTCCCCAGCTGTAATTTGAAACCATTGCTCCTTGTTCTGTCCTCTGTTACCATCGAGAACAGCCTAGCTCCCTCCTCTTTGGAGTACCCCTTCAAGTAGTTGAAGGTTGCAATCAAATTTCCCCTCAGTCTTCTCTTCTGTAGACTAAATAAGACTAGTTTCTTCAGTCTCTCCTCATAAGTCATGTTCCCAAGCCCCCTAATCATTTTTGTTGCCCTCCGCTGGACTCTTTCTAATTTGTCCACATCTTTTCTGTAGTGGGGAGCCCAAAACTGGACACAGTATTCCAGATGCGGCCTGACCAGTGTCGAATAGAGGGGAATTATCACATCCCTCGATCTGCTGGCAATACTCCTACTGATGCATCAAGATAAAGGGTCATGCGTTATCCCCATCCTCTCCAAATTAACTAATAATTTTCCATGTGAAAGTGTATCAAATGCCTTACTAAAATCCAAGTAGATTAGATCTACTGCATTTCCTTTGTCTAAAAAATCAATCAGTTAGCTGTTCAAAGTAATAAATCAGATTGGTCTGGCATGATCTATCATTTATAAAACCATGTTGTATTTTATCCCAATTACTGTTCACCTCTATGTCCTTAACTACTTTCTCTTTCAGAATTTGTTTTAAGACTTTGTATACAATTGAAGTCAAACAAAAAGGCTTATAGTTAGACAAAACCCTGGCTGAGGTAATTTAGGGGGAGTGGTCCTGCTTTTTAGCAGGGGGTTGGACTAGACGACCTCGTGAGGTCCCTTCCAACCCTATGATTCTATGATTCTATGATAAGGAACCTAGTTAAAGGGAAGATAAAGGGTCATACTGAAAGGTGAAATGTCAGGCTGAAGGGAAGTTACTAATGGAGTTCCTCAGGAATTGGTCTTGGGACTGATCTTATTTAACATTTTTATCATTGACATTGGTAGAAAAAGAAAATTTGAGCTAATAAAATTTCCAGATGAAACAAAGTTGAGAGGAATTGCAATACGGAGAGGATCGGAACACCATAAAAGAAGATCTGGATGACCTGGTAAATTGGAGTAACAATGATGGATGAAATTTAATAGTACAGAACAGAAGGTCATGCATTTTGGGACTAATAATAAGAACTTTTGTTATAAGCTTGGGATCCTTCAGCTGGCAGTGACAGAAGATGAGAAAGTCCTGGCTATATTGGTTGATGACAGGATAACTATGAGCCACCAATGCGAGATGGCCGTGAAAAAGACCAATGCAATTCTAGGATGTGAGGTATTTCCAGTAGAAACAGGCAAAATTTTCCAGTAGAGATAGAGAAGTGTTAGTACCATTATGTAAGGCACTGGTGAGACCTCATCTGGAATATTATGTGCATTTCTGGTCTCACATGTTTAAGATTAACTCAGTCTGGAACAGGTGCAGAGAAGGGTTGCTAGGATGATCTGTGGAATGGAAAATCTATCTTATGAAAGGAGATTCAAAGAACTTGGCTTATTTAGCCTAGTGAAAAAAAGGCTGACAAGAAATATGATTGCTCTCTAAAAATGTATCAGATGGATAAATATCAGGGAGGGAGAGAAGTATTAAGTGTCATTGTGGACACAAGAACAAATGGATATAAACTGGCAATGAATAAATTTAGCCTTGAAATTAGAGGAAGATTTCTAACCATCAGAGGAGTGAAGTTCTGGAAAAACCTTTCAAGGGGAGCAGTAGGGGCAAAAAATCTGACTTCAAGATTCATCTTGATATGTTTTTGGAGGGGATAGTATGATGAAACTACCCTCCTGGCATATTTCTAAGCTGTGACTGCTAGCAGCAAATATCTCCAATAGCCAGTGATGAGACACTAGATGGAGAGGGCTCTGAGCTTACAAGTTAAGCTTACAAGTTAAGTCAATTTAAGGAGGCTTAAGTGAACCTAAACAAAGCCGTGTCCACACTGGGCTTTCCTTAAGTTGACTTAAGTATTTCCTTAAATTGATTTAAGGAAAGGGTAAGTCGACTTAATAACACCTAGTTTTACATCGACTTACTGCTTAAGTCAACCTTAGTAAGTCTACTTAAGCCAGTGTGGACGCGGAGTAGTAAGTAGCTCTAAGTCAACCTCCATGGCTTTCAGACCTCCCTCACAGGGTTCCTGGCACAGGAAGAGCCTGCCCTGGCCAACCACAGAGCAGGATACCGCCCTGCCCACCCTGCTCCTCAGAGCTGCCCAGGCCTGCAGTCTGGGAAGATGTCTGATCAGAGAAGCCAGCGCTGCAAGCGGGCCCCATCCTGGAGCCACCAGGAAATCCTGGACTGCTGGCCATTTGGGGGTACGAGGCAGTGAAATCCTGATTGCGGGGTAGCCACTGCAACCGGGAGGTATCTGCCTCCATCTCCCAGGCCCTGGCTGACAAGGGGCACACCCAGGACACCCAGCAGGTCCGGGTGAAAATAAAGGACCTCCGACAGGTGTGCCAGAAGGCTCAGGAGGACAGGCTGCAGACAGGGGCAGCCCCCACCACCAGCTGCCGCTATTATGAAGAACTGGATGCCTTTCTGGGGCAGGAGAGTGGCAGCCTGCCATCCACACTATTGACTCTGCTGAGCCACCCTCCCTCAACAACAACAGCAAGGAGGTCTCGGCTGATGAGGCTGGGGTGCTGGAGGAGGGGGAGACCAGCCACCAGGTGTATGAGGGCAACTCGCCAGCCCCGGAGTCAGCTGCCAGCCCAGAGCTGATCCCTGCCCTCATGGGGGGCCCAGCTTTGGAGGAGCAGGAGGAGGCTCCCCCTCTGAGGAAGACCCAGGTGAAGGGATAGCATGCCCAACACCCACTGCACCTGCTCGTGTGTGCTTCCTCCCTGCAGGCAGGGATGTGCATGTCTGTGGAACAGGGACTGCAGGGGGACATGGCCCAGGGACAGATAGGGTCGGGGGTGGGCATGGAGGCCCTCCCACAGGGGCAGAGGGGCTGGGTGCTATGTGGCAGGGGGGGACCCTTAACCGAGCAGTGTGGTGGCGTGTCTGGGGATGGGGTCGGGGTAATGTAGGTAGGAGCACCAAGGCCAGACAGCATGCATCTGACATCGATGGCACATGTCCTCAAGAGAGACCGCCGGGGCAGGGCTGCCTGCAGCTTGCCACTGTGGTCACCACACCCGACCTAGGCTGCACAGCATGGCGGCATATACCAAGGGGTCCTTGTCCCAAAGGACAGGGACTAGGAAGCAGTGGGGGATGGTCAGGTGACAGCACCTGCTGTCAGGCTGCACACGGCACTAGCTCATGGGAGGAACTTCGTTCTCTGATTCTCTCCAGCAGCCCCTGCATCCTTGCCATGTGGCACTTCCAGGTCCCCAACAGCCCTGACCAGGAGGAGGGCACCTCGCTCCAAGGATGATTAGTTCGAGGACCTGATCTGCATCGCAGAGTGGACCGAGGCACTCCTGACGGCCCAGCACGAGCAGGAGGATGCCCACCGGATGGTCAAGCAGAGGCTGGACCTAATGGAGCAGCAGACCCAGGCCCTGCAGCACCTGGAGGAGCGCCTGGTCCATTGGGCCCCTGCCCTGGACACTAGCAGCAGAAGCCCTCCTTGCCAGCACACCAGGACACAGGGCTGATGTCTGTGGGCCTGGGACCCATCTTCCCGTGCCGCTAGTGACAGCCACTCCCCCCCCACTCTCCTCACTCCCTCCCAACCCCCACAGCTCCCATCTCCAAACCCCCTCACTCCCCCGGACCTTCCTCACTCCCCCAACCCCCGCAGCTCCCATCCAAACCCTTTGCGGTTAACATAGTCCTCAGCCCAGTGGTCTGGGTCTTGGATGGGGATGTGGGTGTTGTTCATGATGCCCCTACAGTTGGGGAAACTGAGTCCGGTGAGGAATTCATGCAGGTTGCCCAGGGTGATGAGGTGGGCTAGCAGGACCTGGTTGATTGCTCTGCATACCTGCATGAGGGCGATCCCCACAGTGGCCTTCCTGATGCTGAACTGCTGGGCCAGAGTGGTAGAAGTCAGGGGTTGCCAGCTTCCAGACAGTGACGGCAAGTCTCTTGTCTATGGACAGGGCAGGTCGTATTTGGGTGTCCGTGCACTGCAGAACCTGGGGGAGCTCACGGACCAGCTCAAGGAAGGTCCATTTGTTCATCCTAAAGTTCTGCAGCCACACGTCATCATCCCAGGTGGTGAGAACAACCCAGTCCCACCAGTCGCTGCTGGCTTTGCATGCCCAGAGGTGACGAGGCACGGAGCGCATTGTAGTGAGCATTGCAGCTTGCAGGAGCAGCGAGGCAGGGGGCAGGCTGCCATCTGCCTCTGCGCAGTTGGGGTGCCAGAGAAGGCTGCTCCAGAGCAGGAGAAGCCTTTCTAGTAGCTGGCAGGTGTCACGCAGCTGCCTGGCAAAGCGCAGGAGAAGAGTCTGGTCCATGACCTGCTCAGGCTCCATGTTGCCAGGCACAATGGGGAAGGTCCCGAGCTCAGTTTGTCTTTTAAAGGAGTGGCCGGGGGTGGGGGGGACCTTCTCCAGTGCCACATGGCACACTTCCCACAATGCACCCCTCCTAGGTCGACCTAGCCCCCAGGTTGACTTAAGCCTAGTGTAGACTCTTTAAATGAACTTAATAAGGTCTGCTTTAAGTCAACTTAAGAGTCTAGTGTAGACTCTCTAAGTCGACTTAATAAGGTCGACTTTAAGTTGACTTAACAAAGTCGAGTTATCTTTTGTAGTGTAGACATAGCCTGAGATACTACAGAGAATTATTTCCCAGGTGTCTGGCTGGTGGGTCTTACCTGCACACTCAGGGTGCGTCTACACTTAGAAATTAAGTTGATTTAAGGAGGCTTAAATTGATTTAATTTACTCCGCCTCTACACCGGGCTTTCCTTAATTCCACTTAAGCTGCTCCTTAAGTCGACTTAAGGAAAAGTTAGTTCAAAGTAATAACACCTCATTTTAATTCGAATGAGTGCTTAAGTCGACTTTATTAAGTTGACTTAAGCCAGTGGAGACGCAGAGTAGTGCCTAGTTGGACCTTTTAAAGTCAACTTAAAACGTTAAATTGACTTAATAAGGCCAAAAAGGGGCCAGGTCTACACTTGAAAAGTTAAGTCAACTTTTGTTAAGTTGACTTAATAAAGTCCACTTTAAGTCGACTTAAAGTCAACCTTATTAAGTCGACTTCATAAAGTCGACCTAACTTTTCAAGTGTAAACATAGCCTCAGTGTCTAACTGATCACCATACTGTGAGCCCAGGAAGGAATTATCTCCCTGGTCAGATTGGCAGAGACCGAGGGTGCAGAGAGGGGGTGGTTCGCTATCTTCTTCAGCTTGGGGAATGGAGCACTTGCAGGTCTAAAATAGTGGATTCACCATAATTCGAAGTATTTAAATCATGATTTGAGGACTTCAGTAACTTAGCCAGAAGTTAGGGGGTCTAGTACAGTAGTGGGTGGGTAAGATTTTTTTGGCATGCAATGCGCAGGAGAACAGAGTAGATGGTCCTTTCTGTTCTTAAAGTCTATGGCTATGTCTAAACTGGCAAGTTAGTTCGAATTAAGAAAGCTTAATTCGAACTAACTTGAGCCATGGCTACACTAGGCTTTCATTAGTTTGAATTAAGGGCTTCCTTAATTCAAACTAATAAATTTGAATATGCTATTCGAACTAAGGGTTAATTCGAATGAGTTAGTTCGAATTAACCAATGTGGCCATGTTAGTTCGAACTAATTGCTTAGTTCGAACTGACCAGCCCATTGAACTCAATGCAATTCGCTAATTCAAACTAAGCAAATGCCATGAATGGCACTTGCTTAGTTCGAACTAAATTTTGCTAGTTCGAATTAAGTTAATTAATTAGTTAACTAATTTGAACTAACTTTAGTAAGTGTAGACATAGCCTATGAGTCTATAAATAGCCAAAGACATATATTTGCCTTTTTCTCATTGAAGGAGAAGGACTTTACATAAACACAGAAGAATTAGGAACATCCCCTTTCCGATGGTGTAAAGATTCTACGTATGACTCTGCAGGTCATGAAGCAGCACACCAGAAATCTGTATCTGGGTTAGAATTGAAAATCACCTGTTCTGGACCTAAGGCCGGTGTCAGTTTTCAAGTGGGAAAGTTGGGAGAAAGAAATTCTCTAGAAGGCTAACTTGGTTTTTTTTAAGTGGCAACTTTTTGAAGCTGCTCCATGATTTTGATGTTAAAAGTAGCCTCCAGGGAGATGCATTAGTGATCAGAGTGTATTGGTTATCAAAGGTTGTCAAAAGTGAAGGATAAATGCATTTATCACATTGATATTTTCCACCTCCATATAGTAGACTTATTGTCTTTGTTTGTATCAATCAGCCTTTAAAACAGAGTTTCTTTTCAACAGGTGGGTACAATAATCTAGGTAAATAGAAAGGATAGCAAAAAACATAAGTCTCATAGATGATATTGTAGAGTTCAACTCCCTTTATTGTTTCCTCAAATCAGTAGAAGTTGGGATGTGCTAGAAATACAGTATAGTATGCTTTTTCTGTTAAGTTTAGCTACTGATTTACTTTAAAAGATTTTAGAAAATAGGGGAAATATCACTTACCTTTTTAGCTAAAAATCTTGTGAGGCAAGAATAACAGATCCGACTGAATAAGCACTTCTGCTAGTAGTGCGATCCTCTATCTTTTTTGTTTTATTTGTAACTATGCTTACTAATGATTAGTGCTTGAAAGTTCGCTACTTGCTAGTAATTTGATAAATGATTAAAAATGTGGCAATTGCTTTATCAGCAGAGTCTGTAAATAAAGACAAACAAATTGCAGTAAGTTATGAATGAGGCTGCTGCTTCATTGTTTTTACTGTATTAAACACTTATAGTGGAAAGATCTTTCTTCCTTTGGTAAAGTTTAACAAATTACTTGAAGGAAGCCTACCACAAGGGGGTTCTGTGTTTCTCTTTCAGCATCACTGCTCTCATTTCACAAGTTGCCCAGGGGAATTTATAGTGTGACAGAATTAAGAAGAATATTGCTTCCTATGGGTTAGTTTTTCATGTTAATGTTAAGAATTTTAAATAAATAATACATATTGTCAAAACATGTCTATCTGAAATTACTGTGTGTAGGTCTATAACAATTCCAAACAAAATCTGTTAAACTAGATAAGATTGTTCTAATCCATATATTTTTGCCCAGCACTTCCCATTTCTGCCATTTCCACCATGTGCAACACATATGCCTCCTCTCTTTCCAACCAATGTTTAATTTAGAAAATGGAGATAGCAGATTGAACTACACAGTTTAGTAAAGTCCAAAAGTTCCAATAGTAACAAGCTATTTTACCTTTTCTTCTCTCTGTCTCTCTACCCCCCCCCCATTTTTTCCTTTAATTATGCTATTTTAATATTTTTAAAAGCTTAGTTGAGCATAGAAACTCCTGGAACTTAGATTTTCCATTTTGCAGGAAATTCTGCAATTTTACAAATTTTGCCTATGTAAAATGGAATGAAAACATTTTTAGAAACTTCCTGGAGCATGAATTTTGGAAGGAAAAACATTGGGGGAATATCAAAATCTTTCACTTTGATAATATTGAAACCTTACATTCTGATTGCAGGCTTTTAAAACTTTTTTTTACTTTTTTAACAGAAAAAAAATAGTTTAAAATTCATTTTAAATGAAAATTGAAACATTCCATTAAAACATTTCAAAATGGGACTCTTTGACATTCACTAATTAAAAAAAAATTCTAAACCTTTCTAAACATTTCAATTTTGACAAAAATTGCTCATTGATGACAGTGTGCTGATATAATGTTGCTGAGAAGCTTTCTGCTGTGATTTGTTTGGACTGTAATGTCTAGTACTGGATTTATTTTTACAAATGGTATATAGTGTTCAATTGTGAGCATAGAATGGGAAACATGTCAGAAGTCCATTCAGTTTAGGTTTAAATCAGTTTTGCCATTATTTAATACAATTTCAGAAATACTTATTGTTACTAATAGAGTCTGGACACATATTTTATGCCAGACAGCAAATAAAATAAAAGAGATAATAGTACATGGGCCAAGATACTGCATTCTGAGGTGTTGGGAAGGCCTTCCCTCCTCCATGATGGTCATCGCCTCCCCTAATCTAGTCATGTAGTTTCATTTTTCAGTTTCTGGTCTGGTGTTTCTCCAGTTTTTGGCTCATTTTTACATAGTTCCACATTCTCCATTATTCAGTTTTCCTCCAACCACCATTTAATACATTATCCATTGATTTTCATATATCCCTTAAATTATGCATGGACAAGTTTGTCTTGCCTAATGTCCACTTTTTCCCTTCTGAATGTGCAGTTTCTGGGTCATATTGCCCTGACTGACTGTGTTTCTAAGTTTCCCAGAAATTTGGTGTTTTTTGTTTTTTTTGTTTTTTTTTTTTTGGGGGGGGGGTTGAATGGTTAACTTATCATTATGTTTCTATCTCTTGCTTGCATCTTCCAACATGACCCATTATTTATTTTACCAGCAATATCATTTAAACAGATCAGCAAATTACATCAAAGAGAAATTGACAAAAATACAGGCATGCTGGGCAAAGCCATGCCCTCTGTTTTACCTTATCTATATTCTCACTATCAATGTACTACAGTGTACTAAAAATGATATCTGTGATGGGGTGTACTCCCCACACTAGCACTGAGAACTTAACTAGGTCAGGAGGACCCAGTCAGCCAACTAAGCAGCAAACCCAGGAGAGATTTAGGTTAGGAGGGGGCCACAGATTGGAAGCTAGATCACCTCCACTGATGTATAAATTGGCATAGTTACATTAATGTAAATGAAGCTATGATGACTTAGAGCAAGATCTTCAACTGGCATTTCATCGAAACTCCTCGAGCTTGATTGATTCTGATCTCTGTTACACTTGTGTAATATTGAAGTTGGTGTGGTTACTTCTGATTTATACTACTGTGATAGAAAGCAGAATCTGAATGTGATGAGGGCTCATCTGAAATATTGTATGCACTTCTGGTCCCCCATGTTAAAGAAAGATGCATTCAAACTGGAACTAGGGTAGAGAAGAGCTGCTAGGATGATCCATGGAATGCAAAATTTGCCTTATGAGAGGAGACTCAAAGGCTGCGTCTACACTGCTAAATTAAGTCGACTTAAGCTTGCTTAAATCAACTTAATTTACCCTGCATCTACACTACAGTTTCCTTAAGTCTACTTAAGCAGCTTGTTTAAGTCGACTTAAGGAAAATAAAGTCAACTTAATTAAAATTAAGTCGACTTTATTAAACCTCCTTTCCACTAGACCTAAGGCTTAAGTCAACTCCCTAGAGTTGACTTAAGCCAGTGTAGCCGTGGGGTACACTAATGCCCTCCCTGCCGGGGGGGGGGCAAAGGGGGAGCCTGGCATGCCCCCGCCACAGGGCAGGGCAGAGCCCTTCCCACCCTGCCCTTATGCCTTGCCAGGGTCCCTGTCCCCCTTTGCCCCATTGTACCTAGGTACAATGGGGCAAAGGCTGAGCCCCTGGCATTGGGCAAGGGCTGCCCCCTGCCCCCATAGACCTGCCCCTAAGCCCCACAAAGTCGACCTAGGCATCCAGTATGGACGCTCTAGGTCGACTATTTAAGTTCCCCTTTAAGTCGACTGTATTTTTAAGTGGAGACACACTAAGTCGACTTAAATAAACAAGTGTAGACATAGCCAAAGAGCTTAGCTTGTTTAGCCTAAATAAAAGAAGGTTGAGGGGAGATATGATTACTCTCCATAAATACATCAGAGGGATAAATACCAGACACAGAGAGGAGTTATTGAAGTTCATTACCAATGTGAACACAAGAATAAATTAATATAAACTGGCCATCAGGAAGTTTAGATTTGATTTGAAATTAGATGCAGGTTTCTAACCATCAGAAGAGTGAAGTTCTGGAAATGATTTCCAAGGGAAGCTGTGGGGGCAAAAACCATAGCTGGCTTCAAAATTGAGCTTGATAAATGTATGGAGGGAGTGGTATGATGGGACCAGCTTAGTTTGTCAATTGACTGATCTTTGACTATTGGTGGTAGATATTCCAATGGCCTGAGGTGGGTTCTGAGTTATTAGAGAAAATTATTTTGGGGTATCTGGCTTAGGAGTCTTGCCCACATGCTCAGTGTTTAACTTATCACCATATTTGGGGGCAGAAGGGAATTTTTCCCAGGTTAGATTGGCAAAGGCTCTGGGGATTTTTCACCTTCCTCTGTAGCATGGGGCATGGCTCACTTGCTGGTGGATTCAAGTCTTTAAACCATGATTTTAGCACTTAAATAACTCAGTCATAGGTTAGAGGTTTATTACAGTAGTGGGTAGGTGAGGTTCTGTGGCCTGTAGTGTGCAGGAGGTCAAACTAGATTATCATACTGGTCCCTTCTAACCTTTGGCTATGTCTACACTTAGAAATTTAGGTTGACTTTACTCTACACAGGACTCTTAAGTCGACTTAAAGCTAACCTTACTAAGTTGACTTAGGGAGTCTACCCTAGACTCTCTAAGTGGACTGGTTAGGTTCAGGGGGAGCCAAGGATCCTTTGGAGCCTCTGCTCCCCAGACTAGAGGGGCTTGTCCTGGGAAGAGCCAGCCCCGCACAGGGCTGGATCTCCCCGAGACAGCAAGCCCCAGAGCGGTCCAGGGGAGAAGGGAGCGCGGAGCTCCTTTTGGCCGGGACTACTCAGGTCCCAGGAAGAAGGGAGCCCTACACTCCCTTCTAGCTGGAACCCAAGCGGTCCCAGGGAGAAGGGAGCCTGCAGCTTCCCTATGCCCAGGACCCCCACGGGTCCCGGCAAAAAGGGAGCCACGGCTTTCTTCTTGCCAGGATTGACAGGGTTTCAGGGAAGAGGGAAACTGTGGCTTCCTTCTTGCTGGGACCTGCAGGGGTCTGGGACAGAGAGAAGCTGCGGCTTCCTTTTCTCCAGGACCCGTGGGGTCCCGGACAGAGGGGAGCCATGGGGCTCCCAGCTCTCCAGGACCTCAGAAGTCGCGGCCAGAAGGGAGTGTGGGTCTCCCTTCTCCCTGGGACCCCAGCAGTCCTGGCCAGAAGGGAGCCCCGCGCTTCCTTCTCCCACGGGGTCCAGGCAAGAAGGGAGCATGCTCCAGCTGACAGAGGAAACCTCAGGATTACCTCTGTCAGCTGGAGTACGGCGCTGGCAATTGCCAGCCCCATGCTCCAGCTGACTGGAAACCCCAGGGTTTCGTCTGTCAGTTGGTGAGCAGTCTGGAGAAGGGACCGCGGGGCTTCCTTGTCCCCGGTACCCCATTGTTCCGGGCAGAAGGGAGCCCACGCTCCTTTCTCCCTGGGACCTGAGCGGTTCTGGGGAGAAAGGAGCCGGGAGAGCCATGAGCGGTTTCTTGATCCCGGCAGATGCAAGCTGTGCGCGGGCTGGCTCTGCCAGGACGAGCTGTGAGTGGCTTCTCGGTCCCGGCAGAGCCAGCCATGCACTGGCTGGCTCTCACCAGGACAAGCCGCCTGCCTCTCGGGCTCTCCAGCCACGGTTCCAATGGGGGATCCTCTCCCGCTGGAGCCCTGGCTGGGGAGCCCTTTTCCTCCTCTGGCAGGGAAGCCGTGGGTCTGGAGAGAAGGGAGCAGGAGCTCCCCAGGGGACAAGGGAGCCATGCGGGGCTCCCTTGTCCCCCCTGCCCTACGTTGACCAAATCAACTTAGGGCATCTACACTGGCTAAGTCGACTTAATAAAATCGACTTAGACACTAGTTCGAATTATAACTAGGTGTTATTAATTCAAACTAATTTATTCTTAATTCGACTTAAGGAGCAGCTTAAGTCGAATTAAGGAAAGCCCAGTGTAGACGTGGAGTAAATTAAGTTGACATAAGCCTGCTTAAGTCGACCTAATTTATAAGTATAGATGCATCCTTTGAGTCTATGAATCTATCTCATATATGCAAAAACACTCATTATATAACAGGAGCAGGGCTTCTTATACATTTTTCTGCCTCTCCTGCTTTATGTTGGGGTGGAAATATTGCAAAAACAGGGTAGGTTTTTTTTGTTTCTTTTTACATTTTTTTTTGTTTTTTTTTTTTGTTGTTGTCATCGTCTATTGGCACCTAAATGCTCCTTGTTGGACCCTGGGTACATAGCATGGGTTTGGAAAATGATCTCACTTATTTCCACAAGACAGCATAAAGCCCTGATTCAGTTTTGTGAGAAAGTTACAGGCAGTTTTTATTTTAGATGAGCTACTTTGTCATCCCTTACCAAATAGAAACTTTTTTAGAATATTTCACCCAGTGTAATTATATGTAGCAGTGATTCCAGTATGGCATGGAGAAATAGGAAAGTATTTGCTGGTACAGGAAATATATTTTTGATACCTTGTGCAGTTATGTATTTTGACCTATTTGTACCAATCCTTTTTTATGCTGCATCCAATAAGGATTTCATTTTGGTCTTTGCCGAAGAGTTTGTCAGTCTGGTTAAAATGAGAAAGGAAATATCAAATTAAGCTGCTTTTAGGGAGAAAATATTCTGAAGGGTCTTCATACATTATTAGTTCAGAAACATGGATGCCCCCAGGGTTACTGACTGAGTGGTTCTTGATTTTGGATAAATTGAGACATGCATACCTTTTTATTATACTGTTATATGCAAAAAGAAATTTGTCATGTGTGCTCATTTTCTTTCATTCGTATGAAATGAAATTATGGACGTAGCCAAACTGGTAAGTGAAAAGGCTTTTCAGATAGTGAAGTATGCTAATTGGCAAAGATTTTATTTTAAAACAGACACCAGAGCAGAGCTAGGGGAAGAAAAATAACCAGCTCAAATGAGAAATAATAAATAAAAATTTGAACCCCATCAATCATTTAAATAAGATAACATTCAATAATTAGCTAGAACTGAAACTTTATCTACAGTCAAATCCTCCTCTCATTAACAGGTGTACATGGGAATTACTTCACAGGAGTGACCCTGAATATTAGATCCATATAATAGAAATCAGAATTTCATAGACCCAAAAACAGGAGGGTACCAATGTGATAATGTAGTCTGACCTCCTATGTCATGCAGGCTGTAGAACTTCCCAAAATAATTCCTAGAACATATCTTTTAGGCAAACATCCAGTTGTGATTTAAAAACTGCCAGTGATAGGGAATCCAGCAGGACCCTTTGTATATGTTTAATTGCCTTTCCTGTTAAAAATATGCACCTTATAATTTTCTCCCTAGTATTGGAACTTCCTTATACATTATTATTATTATTTTAAAAAGGAGCAGATGCCAACACTAAAGACATTGAAAAGGAAAGACTTACTTAACCCTGAAGGAAAGATCCTCTGTTATCTTTTCATTTAAAACTAAATAATATGATGTCTGAAAAAACATTCTACATCACATGCATATTAAAACTGGGTGCATATATGCTATTGACTAGTGCACTTACAAGGTAATTTTATAGTAGAAAAATTGACTTGGAAGAGCACTACAAGTTCCAGAATTGATTTTTAATATGTATTTGAGTGTATTTAATGAAAAGATGTATACAGAATGCTCTAAAAACATTCAATTCACCAGATAAAATATACACTATTCAATCTTGATCTAGGTGGTGGTAGTTTTCATGAGAGGAAGGAGATTTTCAGCACTTAACAATTACTTAATTCTGCTCCAATTCACTCCAATTCAGAGTTAGACCAATAATGAGTACTTTTGAAAGTTTAACTTACAAATAAAGACTGAAATTTTCTAAACTGTTGAGGGATTTGGACAATCAGTTCTCACTTAAAATTAATAAGAACAAATTCCATAGATAGCTGTGGAAGCCTCAATAAGTTGTTGTTTTTTTGTTTTTTTTTTAAAGCTCTCTAATCTTTTTTAATTCTTCTGTGAGCAGGGATTCTGTTTTAAAGGCTCTTTATTTCTTATCATGCCTTTCTGGGGCTGGCCCTTTAAATTTGGCAGAGGCAAACAGCTGCTGCCCTAAGGTAGCCATTTTGTAACATACTGCTGCTTACTATGTTACCTGCTCTTCACAGTGGTAAGTGTTTTTTTAAGTTTTATTATATTTTCCCTTTGCTCTTCCTATCTTATTCCTGAAGAGATGGCAAATTATGGTATACACACAACATATACATCATTCGGACTCTACTCCCATAGTATTGTTTTCTATGCAAAGGAGAATTGAAATATTTTGTAAGATATTGTGCATTGGAACAATGACGAAACCCCTCTTACATTTCAATTAGCAATACAATACAATACAATATTAAAATGGAGGTAAAAGAGAGAAAAGCTGAACCCAAATCCCAAAACTAATTTACCATATGTGTGTAAGGACAAATCTTCAAGGAGATGGTCTATCACATTTTTTACTTCTCAGAGCAGAAACGTAATGTCTTGCTAAAACTTTTGATTTTATTACAAATTCAATGTTGTTTGGTAGTTTTCTAAAAGTCCCCCTGTTGGTGTGGTGTTATTTCATATCTCTGGGTCTCCTGGACTGTGTTTGTGGAGAGTAAAGGGCACAGCTTAGATTCCTAACTCTACCCCAACCAGCTAGCTCCTCTGGCTGATACTGTTGTTACTACTTCTCTATTTCACTCTATTTCCCTTTTGTTTGTTTGTTTGCCTGACCGACCATAGGGGCTGCAAGCTTGGCTGGCCTTCACATGGGCCATACATAAGGGGGGATAGGACTTTTTTATTCACTCTCCCTATGCAGCCACAAAGGGGTTAATCCTAATCTAACCCCTAATGAATTCTGCAGTAACATTCATTATTAGCAAAGATTTTAATGAAGGCTGCCGTAGATCAGCCTCTTCCTAAATCATCAATCAAAATCCCATATTTGGAGAAATGTATGTAGCTTTCCCTTAGCTGCATTTGTCAGGCTTTCCACCTCCTAGAAGATGAAATAGTTTGATGCTATATTCCAAGTGGTAGGACATGAAGCATTTACCATATTCTTTGTAGTATATCAATCTGTCATTAGCAGATACATTGCTAGCTTTGCTCTAAATTTTCCTGCCCTAAGAGAAGCACAGTAGCAGAGAGGAAAATATTACATAAAGCTTACAGTGTTCAGTATTCTAACAAAAAATGACATATGATCACTTTTTGCACACAGATGCCTCAGCATCAACCTAAGCCATAGGTGTTTGATTTCTACAGTGTATCAAAAGAAGTATAATGGAGTCCATGTGGGTGCAGAGGTTGGGCCTGAGAGAGTACTTTGTAGGAGCAAATCCTTAGATTGCATCTGTGGAAAAATTATATAAAGTGAAAAGAGCTTGTATATCTACAACTAAAACATCTTAGAGGTAGGATGACTTAGGAGGCTACAGAGGAGAGACACTCCTAAAGAACTGGTTTAAATCCTTCTTAGGTTGATGCTGACTAAATATTGTTGCCATTCCCTGTCTGTCTGGTGATTTGTGTTCATCACTGTTTAGTTTCCCAGTGGACAGGGAACGGTATCACAACAGGCAGTAAGTGGCATTCCCATTTTCCGAAACAAGAATTGATTGGCGAGGGAAACTGCTTCCTTGCATTTTGTGATGATTTCTGCAGGTTAGAATGGAGGCCCATAGTCTGGATACTGTGGAAATTATTTTGCATACCTTACCTATTGTGTAGATAAATAATGGAATGCAATCTCCAGAATGCCATTAACACATCTTAACTTAAAAAAAAAATAAAAAATAATCTGCATATATGTGCTGTAACACTTCATTGTCACTGTTGTGTATTAAAAACAAAACAAAACGCCCTCTACCTATTTTTGAGATCTATTTTCATTTGTTCGTGACAATTTGTGGAAGATGAAATGTACATCCAGTAGAAATGCTGACAAACTAAACTAGTTAAGGTTAGTTTGTTTTCATACAAAGATCAATAAATGTCACAAATCCTGACTTATTAGTTAATGCTCAGATTGTGTCTATTATGGAATGCAGGGGTGAATCTTACTTTCCATCTAGAAAAAGTCTCTTTCTAAAGTTAACTCTTCCTCCTAAGACACAATCCCCATTGGTCTCCAGGCACTATTAAACAGGCAGTCAGACATGCAGTGGATTTATTCAGATCACACAACTATGTGCACCATTCATTGAGCTTCCCTTCCACAGTTCCTTCTCAGTATGTTATGTATTTAGCCTTGCAATGCTGCAAACACTTCTGCACATGCTTTGTTCTCATGTGCATGACATTAAGCATGGACACAAGCCTTTCAGGACCCAGGCCCTTAGACTGTAATCTATAGAATGCATCATAAGCATTTGGTAGTGTTGTCAGGCCTGTGCACATCTCAAGCACTTGGCAAAACTCTGAGCAAAGAGATGCAGTTCTTTCTGGGCTCATTAAAGGGCTTTACTCCACATAGCATGTGAGCCCTGGATATAAGACGGCAGCAGCTAGAAAGGGAAGGGGGGCTTCAGAAAGGGATCTAAGAAGGGAGACAGTCTGAAAAAAGGTTGAGGATGGAGGCTAATGAGCAGGAAAAGGGATAACTGTGTGGCTCACTGACCCCAGGTTCCTTCTGTGCCTGCTAAACCTATAGGAAGTCCTTTTCTCCCAGATCAGGGGTAAGGAATGCTGGGTTGGCTGCGCGTGTGCGCACAAAGCTTCTTTTAAAAAATGAAGGGACTTCATTCATCAGGGCTCTTAGAGATTTTGTTGTCTTCCTCAGCACTAAATCCACATAATTGCTTTCCTGATTCAATGTATGGAGATATGCAAGTTATTTAATGAAACTCTATTTGCATAAAATGTGATGTGTGGTGCTATTGTTGACAATTCTGGTTTTCATGCCTATTTATGTAGCATTTTTAAATGTTTTTATTTAAAAGCTAAATTTGAGTAGTCCTTCCAAAACTTCACAAAGTGCACTGGACGCTTTATGGCAATTACATGACTACCTTAGGAGGCCTGTGTGTACTATGGCAAGAGACGCCAATAAAAAATTCAAAATGTAAAAAAAAATTACATTAAACTACTTACAACTGCCATTTCATCCACAACCATAACTGGATCATGACCCAAAACAAATACTGTTCTGCCACAATCAAAAGTCCAAGAAGAGAAAGAGATGAGATGATCACAGTTAATAAACATGGCCCCATTTGTAAAATAAATTGGGTCAGTAAATAATAAAAACGCACAAAGTTTTGAAGCTGTTGTATGCAGAGCTACACTCTGTGTGTATGTGTGCACGCACACATGTATGTATGTATATATATCTACATCAGTGTATTTCATAGCAAGTAACTCTGAGTACTTTGGTACATTTCCAGAAATAACAAGAAAAAAAATCAGATCTGTTTCACAACCTGCATAAAAGGTGATCTCTAGAAACAGTTTGTTGAATAATTCAGCAGTGCGCTGTACTTTTTTAAGGCAGTACTTGCTGTTTTGTTTTTTAAAAAATGGGGTGCATAATAAATTGGCTTAATTGTGTCCCTAATTAACCATAAATAATTGGTATCCATTGCACAAATAGGAAATCCTTTCCAATACAGATCACAAGTACTGTTTGTAATGTCACATTATAGTGACACCTTTTAGTGATTCTGAAGAGTCCCTCTTATGTTTGTTACTGTGATTCTGCGATCCATCAGTTGGCAAATTTCCATCATTTATCTATATTAATCCGGTCGTTGCTAGACCCTGTGAATCATCATCAGGTTTCAGACCCCCAGACTGACAGCACCACAGCAATATTATTTGAAAGCAGAAGTAATTTCATTAACTGGGAGCTGCAGGAGGTTATTATACTATTTACACCAATTTCTAGGTTAGCCTTGCTTGCAGGTGTACCTTAAACTGTCAGAATTATGGGATTTACCTGTATCTTTTTTTTTTTATTCTTCCTTCCAAGTTAATGCAAATTGTTGACTAATGCCCCACCCCGCAATCCTTTGAATATTCAGGTTCAGTGAATTCCCACTTGGAGAAAGGTTTTCATTCCTTGGTTAGTCATACTTGGTACTAAGCCTTTTTGACATTCATCTGTCAAGATTTTTAGGAACTTTAAAAGAAGCACATCATTTAGCAAATGGGCATTTAGTTTAGTATGCTTTAAGTAGTTACTTTATAGCCACTGGTTGCATTGTCGAATTTCTTATCTATGGAAGGAAAGCACTTTCCTTCCCCACTGCTATATTCTCACTCATGTTTGTTGCTTCTTTCAACTAAGTGTTGAGGTTATGTTCCTTCAAGGCTATTGTATTATAGCCAAGAATCTAAAATCTTTATTAACTGAGGTTCATAAAGCTGAAGAGGAAGGACATCAGCAGTAAATTAAATAAAAGTCAGGTCTTAGGACTTACCTAATTTGATTGTGTTAAATTTACATTTAGTGGCTTACTCATCTCTGTATTAATATAGCCATCTAGATCTGGAAAGGTTATACACCCCTCTTTCCTGTGGGTTATAGGAAGAACAGTGACCACAGTTGCAGCCTGTAAATGGAATAATGTTGCAGCCCAGGGGCTTTACTACATTTTTGTTGGTGTGATGACATCTTCATCACCACCCCTTCAGGTAGCGCAGAAGGAACTAATTAGTTTACTAGGTTGCACCTAGGGAAGATTTAGGCTTGACTGACAAGTACTAATTGCAAATGGAGCCCATCTGCGCAGAAATAGGGAGTGGCTTGCTTAAAACCAAGAAGTGAGAGGAAAGAGTGTGTTAGTGTGGAGGTTTGCAGTCATGCTCTAGGCTTAGTGTGGAGAGAAGGAAGAAACCTAGAGGTAGGAACAGAAGTATTGGGATCCTGATCCTGAAGGGAAAGCTTTTACCTAGACAATGGTGCAGAAGGAAGGTAGCCAGGAAACTAGCAGCAGGGTTGAGACAGTGCAGAACTTGAGTGCTCATTGTAGGATCTTGGACTGGAACCTGGAGTAGTGGGTAGGGCTAGCAGCCCGTGGGAGTGTGGCACAATCTTGAATTGCAATGATGTCTGGAAGAATGCCTGGCCAGCTGATCTGGTGAGATTTTGGTGCACCAGAAGGAGAAAACTGTATAGTAATGAGCCCAAAGAGGGCTGAGCTATGAAGATGGACTTTGACGCCTAGAGAGCAAGAGGGACTGTGGTGAAAGCAAGCCAAGGAAAGATGTCAGACTGGGTAGAGATAAACTCCAAATCTAACCATATAGAGAGACCCCAGCTGGGACTAGAAAGATGTCTATTACAAATGGATTCTGTATTTGTAAACTCTTTGAAATTCCATGAATGAAGCCTGTCATCATAATGTCCTGCAGTTACGCTGTTTGGTCACTAGATTTTTCTGTGGTGTGTGGAAAATTCTGCAATAATGATGGTTGTATTGTCAAATTTTTTAAAAAAATGAAGCCAGTATGTTTCAACTGAAAGTTGCAGCTGTTCTTCCTAACACATCCTTGATGTTGATAGACTGTACTCCATAGATTGACAGAGCTCTATTATGGTGGTTTTGTGCTGAGAGGCTGTTGTGCAAATTTCACTCATAACAAATAAATATATTTTAATAGCAAAAAGAGGAAATCCTGGGCTTGTCAATGGCAGCTTAACTGAAGCCCCATTAAGATATTTCATTTTAACAGTAGTTGCATATGATTGTTTCATAGCTGTTTTAAAATGGAAGAAGTTAAACATGTTAGAATTTAAACAGGATTGTGTTTTGGGGACTGAAGATCTGCATAGTGGTTTACATCAGGGTTGTGATTTGGTTTTGACCAGTTTATTCTGCTGCTTCTGTATAAGGCAGAATTTTATAAAATAGATTCAATAGCCATTTTTATTCTTATCACAGTAGTGAAGTCTGGATTCCACTTTATTATTGAACTCACTTCGTAGGTGCTGTCTTTGCCTGATGGAGCTCTTCAGTTTCCAGTTAGTGAGATTTTCTTCAATCAATACGTACTGCTGATGTGACACATCCTGTTTCAATATGTGCAGGGTATTTTTTAAATATTCTGCTGTAATGTTCAATGTCAGAGTACAAAAGTGATATATTTAAATTTAAAAATGCCTTACTGGCTTTAAGTGCAATAAATTTACCTTTTGTGAGTGATAATTATAAGTTTGACTTTACAAAAGTTTGGCAAAGTCTTCTTTTCTTCCAGCAGAAAATTAAAAGTGAGTTGCTCTTTCTTTAATAGCCCATTTCCGTGCAATCTTCTTAGCTGTTCCCAGCAAGTCAGGAATAGATGTCAGAAAGTTCAGTTTTTATCTTTGTAAACAAGCTGCTATCTGACTGGATTACTGAGGTTCTTTGCATTTCATAAAGGAAAGGTGTTGTAGTCAAACTTTTTGAGTTTGTCTTCCAAACTTAGACAAATGTGAAGTGAACAATAAAATTGCTTCGAACACCAAATTGCTATGTCTCCTCTTCCTCCCGCTCAGACTTTTCCATAAGTAAACTGACAGATCAGAAAGCATCTCAAAAGGGAATAATTAATTCAATGCTATAAAGAAGAGATTGCTCCTAGATGTAACACTTCTCTCATTCTAAAACTTGATTTGAAAGTAATGAAGTAAATTTTAGGGAAAGTCCAACTCTAGGTAATGTTACAACAGAGGAGAAATGGGGGTCAGATCCTTGGCTCTAGCCAAGCTCCTCTTGGGGGGAGGGCTGCTCCAAGGATGACATTATACCAATTTTATGCTCACACATCCTGTTTCTGGGACAGCAGAGAGTCAGTGCTACTTCCTACATAACTTGGAGAAGCTTCAGGGCAGCTGCTCTTAGATTAGGGTTACCATATTTGAACTTTCCAAAAAGACACTCTGGATGGGGGGGGGGGGGAGGGGGTGCCAGTCTAGTCCTGCATCAGGGGGCACCAGACTGGCTCCACACCAGGGCTGGATTAGAGGGCCCTGACATGAGCTGCCTAATTTCTGGGGGCCACCCAGTGCCCCCTCCCTCCACCCATGCAGCAAGGGTATTGCTAGCTAGAAAAACACTCAGGGTATGGCCCCAAGCCCAACCCCCCTGCCATTCTTGCTCCCCCACCCTGCCCCCCCAGCTAAGCTTGCCTCCTTAAATGTAGTGCTCCCCAGCCACACTTGCCCCCCTCACTCCCCAACTTTACCTATGCCATAGACAGGGATAGCATTTGTAGTTGGGTGGCTCTACTGAAGCCCACTGCCCAAGTATTGGGTTAGGAGAGTAGTTTTAATTCCTTTATATTCCACCCATGTAAAGTCTGAATGAGAATGAATGAGACTAGTGGAAGCCATGACTAGAATAGACTAGGCCTGAGAATAATCTCGCTGGAGACAATGGACAATATGTATGACTATGGCAAAGTAGAAGGGTCAAATTCTGCTCACCATGCTGATGGAATAGTCCTAGAGATTTCAGTGTACTGCACTCTTAAAGCTTTGCCTATAGTAGGGAAAGCTCATGCTGTGGTGAGAACTGTGGATCTGAGCTGGTGTCAGCAAAAATGGTGAAATTTCCTCCGTACAGGCATGGAGAGTGGGATTTGGCCTGAGATTCAGTTTGTTGTGTTCTCATCCAAATGTATCCAGGTTTCTAATGGGTGAAGCCTGTCTTTTGATAGCACAGTAATTCACAAAATAAAGAATTTCATTCAGTGCATATTGACTGGAAAAACAAAATATAAACAAACAGCCAAAATGGCAGAAGTAAATTAGATTTTTAGAACTTCTGTGTTAATTATTTTGGGGTAGATGGAGGCCTTACTCTCAGTTCCTGGTAAGGAGCAATGTGTAGCTATGCCATCACAGGAGCAGTTTGAAGAACAAACTGTGAAGCTGAGTCACGTATGCCTGTGTGGTTTCCCCTTTTTTCTCTAGCAGGAAGTGGGTCTTTACTACTAGAAGTTTTCTCCTGTGTGCTGTTTTGGCTATGCCCATTACTCTTTTGAATATTCCCTAACCAACTCCTTGCATAGACTAACACAGGGAACCCATGCTGAGGAATAAGTAGACACCCTCAGTAGTGGAATAGATTGGAAAAGAAGGGGGAGCTCTCACTACCTCAGCCAACCAGCAGGGGGAGCTGTGAGGAAGCATTACCTATGGTGTCAGTGGTTGGAGATGGAGCTTCTTTTTATGGCTTAATGAGAAGCAGGGATATTGTACTGGGCCCCCATTAACATCTGGGCACATTGTCCTCTTAGCTAGTGCAGGAGTGCAAGTGGCAATCTTGTCCTTAATGAGTTATAAAAACAGTAGTAGGGCATAAGAAACAACCACCCCCATTTGCCACAAACAACCTTTTATTCTGTGTTCAAATATACTGGGATTTGTATCTGAACTACTCAATGCTGTTTTTTTTTTTTTAAATGGGCAACCATTCAATTTCTTCAGGCTTTGCATATCTCCAGTAAAATAATCTAAAATATATAAATTACAGGAGGAGCTGGAATCACCATTTGTTAATGTTGTCTGGCAATTCCTATTATAAAACTCTGCTTGTAGTTGCTTATAACTTTGGCAAACTGTAATTGTTTGGACTGAAATTTTCCTGTTGGTTTTCTGCCTCAGTCTGACTCTCACCCTAGTCAAAACTGTTCAAGTATTTCTGAGAATGAGACTCATTACACTATGTTATTTTGCATGTTAAAAAAAATTCTGGTGCCCTTTTCTTTGAAAAGCTGTAGCGCCATCCAAATTTTGGATCAGGCACTTGACGTTTGCCAGAGAGATGGTCTTTTTGTCCAGGGCCAGACTAAGGGATCCTGTGGCCCTAGGCTATCCACTTTTGTGGGGCCTCCAGCCCACCCTCCTCCCCCACGGTGGCCTGAGGACAGGGTGGGCTATGGTCCTGGGGCCAGAAGCTGTGGCCAGTCACAGCACTCCCACCCCCAAACTGGCTGGTCTGCCCCTGGGGGCAGGGCTGGGGAGCACATGGCTGTTGTGCTCCATGGCCGGGGCAAGGACAGCTGGTGTGCAGGTCAGCCTCCAGCGGCGGACCAGAGCAATGTCGGTTCACCATGCCAGGGCCACTGGGAAGCCAGCCATGCCAGCCTGAGCTGCAGGGATCCTGGCCTGAAAGCACTCAAGGTCCTGGAGTTCTGTGCTGGACCATGCACTGACTCTCCCTGCCCCCGGGGCCACCCCTGTTAAAATCTGCTCACATCTGGTTTGCACATGCTTGGTAGAGTCTAATATTTGATTAACTAAATTTCCTGTTGATTCTTGTGTCACAATGGATAGGT
This sequence comes from Pelusios castaneus, assembly GCA_007922175.1. Lineage (NCBI taxonomy): Eukaryota > Metazoa > Chordata > Testudines > Pelomedusidae > Pelusios > Pelusios castaneus. The sequence goes on from ML685794.1 coordinate 11,724,763, forward strand.
ACCAGCCCGGAGCTGAGCAAGAGTTGCCCTGTGGCTGAGACTCTGGGCTGCTGCAGTCTGGCTGGATGAAAGTTCAGGAACCTGAATTGAAAACAAGGAGACTTCATCTCCTGTGTTCTCAGTGAACCCCTGGCTAGGCATGGGCAGTGTGGAGAAGAAAGCTGTCTGATTAGAATGCTGAGGAGAAAATAGTTGCATGTGAGGAGTGTGTGGGCAGAGGAGTAGAGTGGGTTCAGGAGATTGGGAGGAGGCTGGGTGGAGATTGAGAGAAACAGACTGAAAGTTGGCGTGAGCGCACTGGAACTGGCTGGGCAAAGAGACTGGGGTTATAAACTGGGTTGGGGACAGGTAAGGAGGGGACTACACCTTAATTTGGGCATTTCCTAACTTTTAGGTGCTTGTGTTCTTTTAACATTACGTACGTCTACCCACTATGTATGACTTTTTGTGTAGAACACTCTTTTCACATTCAAGGCAAAGTTATGAAATGTGACTTTGTTTGTTTTGGGGTTTGTTTTTTTCATTTTTTCTGTGCTAAGGGAAAACACAAGAACTTAGGAAAGAATAATTGATTTGAGAATGGCAATACTATCAGACCATTAAAAAGAATGGGAACATTCCTAGGAAAAAATATTTAATTTTCTGCTTAGCAATAAATTATTGCAAACTCTCCAGTTTTCAGAAGATCCTCTTAGTAAATTATTTGTAAAGAACGACTTTAATTAATTCTTATTGCATCCCTTTAGGCTCAGGTTTTACTGAGTTATTAGAAAAGCCCTTAAAGTTTACATTCATGTAGATTTATTTGCCCTTGAACATGTTTTAATTAAGTTTGAAGAATGACAGGTTTTTTTAATTCATTATGGATAAATAAGACAGGATATATATCAGTAGGGCCACTTTTGGACGCTAATAAAACATTTATGCTGAAAAATATTTGCTATTCCAGTTTTTTCCCTCTATTTTGTTGTTTTAAAATAGTTATGCTGTGTGCCCTCCGACTAGAGACACTGACTGCATAGATCAGGAATACATTGAACTCAGGCAAATGGCTTTCTGTCAGCATGCCTGGAGCAAGATTTTGAGTGCAAAGTGAACTTGAGCTCACTTTCCACTTCTGGGAGTTCTCAAAGGTAAATCATTATATACAACAGCATTTGGGGCATTACAATTTTAATGCCTTGAAAGAACAAGGAGTTGCTGCCAGGAAAGCCAGGATCTGCACGAGAAAGGCCTTGTTAGATCACACAGAAGACATGTCAGCACAACTTTTAACTTCAGAGCTTCCCACCCACGGTAGCACTCAAATGACTTTATGGTTATCTGCTTTAATAACATGGGTTAGCAAAAGTAAACAAAGTAACCTTTTTGCCTTCGCTTCTGTTTGAAGCATTGTTAAAGTAATGCTCTCCTTGGCCATAGAAACTTTTTAAAGCTCCTCAGTAATTAGAGTCAAACCTTTCATTTCTACTACAATGACAACAGATTTGGTTTTTCAGCTCTGATTTATTATTGTCAGACCTTTTGAAATCAGGGGAGGGACTTCTTTGGTAACTTGGGGACAAGGAGGAAAGTGAAGCAGGCTCATGATAGGCAAGATCTCAGCTGCAAGTTGGGAACACTTTCCAGGCATAAGGAAATAATGCCTTGCTTGCTTCAAAGATCAGGCTCATGGATGATTGGAGTGAAGAAGTGCAGGTGCAGGGGCATTAGTAATGGAGAAGTTGTAGAGATTTCATATTTCTGGGGGGGAGGGGAAGGGTTATTTCATACAATACTCACCCTTATCATTTAAAAGTATTGCATAACCACTAACGGGTAAAATCTTGGCAGAATGGACACACAATTTCATTCATTTTAATAGGCATTATATGTGCAGTTCACTTAAAGCAAAACAGTAAAAGCCTGAGCTTCAACAGGTAATATTGAAAGTGGGTGAAGAATGGTTTTGCACGTCCAAACGTTGTTTTTGGAACATCCTGTATGTATGTGCATTCCAGAATTCAATTTGCCCTATTTAGTTTTCTTATTGACTCTATAAAAGAGACAAAGGGAACGAGTGTTGCACTTTTCCTTTCCCAACAGACAAGATGAAATTTTGTCTTGGTTTAATATAAATTCCACAGTAAAATATTGTGTTTTGAAACATAGGAAACTACTGTGGCTATTGTGATAATGAAACTATTGTAATTAGGCTGCTTTCATTTGGAAGGTGACCTATAGTTCACATATCAATATCTCCTCCTGCCGCCTCATAATATTCCAATCCAAGACAATGATACAAATGGGAAGTTGTTTTATGATAGTGCAGTTTAATACCAAATGAAGTAGCAAAGCAGCACATATTAGGTATCTTGTCTTGCCATTTATAACACAATCACCATTGTATTAGCAAGTTACAAATGTTACAAAGACCAGTGCACGTTCTATCCTAGCATAATCCCGTGTACATTGTAGGATTGTGCAAAGTGGAATATTTTGTGTACACATGTATCTTGTGTATATATATTGCATAGAGGGCTGTTGTCTTTAGCTGTACAAGTCCACAGCAGGTTTATATTTTTCAGTTGAAAAAATGAAATCAAATACTAGGGGCCCACTCATGCTCCAATTGCATTTAGTGGCAATATTCTCAGTGGCTTTAAATGAACATAAGAACATAAGAAAGGCCGTACTGGGTCAGACCAGAGTCCATCCAGCCCAGTATCTGTCTACTGACTGTGGCCAGTGCCAGGTGCCCCAGAGGGAGTGAACCTAACAGGCAATGATCAAGTGATCACTCTCCTGCCATCCGTCTCCATCCTCTGATAAACAGAGGCTAGGGACACCATTCTTAACCCCTTTCTGGCTAATAGCCATTTATGGACTTAGCCATCATGAACTTATCCAGTTCCCTTTTAAATATTGTTATAGTCCCAGCCTTCACAACCTCCTCAGGTAAGGAGTTCCACAAGTTGACTGTGCGTTGTGTGAAGAAGAACTTCCTTTTATTTGTTTTGAACCTGCTACCTATCAGTTTCATTTGGTGACCCCTGGTTCTTGTATTATGGGAGTAAGTAAACAACTTTTCCTTGTCCACTTTTTCCACATCAGTCATAATTTTATATACTTCTATCATGTCCCCCCTCAGTCTCCTCTTTTCCAAGCTGAAGAGGCCTAACCTTTTTAATCGTTCCTCATACGAGACACTCTCCAAACCCCTAATCATTTTAGTTGCCCTTTTCTGAACCTTTTCTAGTGCTAGAATATCTTTTTTGAGATGAGGAGACCACATCTGTACACAGTATTCGAGATGTGGGCATACCATGGATTTATATAAGGGTAATAATACATTTTCAGTCTTATTTTCTATCCCCTTTTTAATGATTCCTAACATCCTGTTTGCTTTTTTGACCGCCTCCGCACACTGTATGGACATCTTCAGAGAACTATCCACAATGACTCCAAGATCTTTTTCTTGACTCGTTGTAGCCAAATTAGCCCCCATCATATTATAGGTATAGTTGGGGTTATTTTTTCCAATGTGCATTACTTTACACTTAACCACATTAAATTTCATTTGCCATTTGGTTGCCCAATCACTTAGTTTTGTGAGATCTTTTTGAAGTTCTTCACAATCTGCTTTGGTCTTGACTATCTTGAGTACTTTAGTATCATCTGCAAACTTAGCCACCTCGCTGTTTACCCCTTTCTCCAGATCATTTATGAATAAATTGAATAGGACTGGTCCTAGGACCAACCCTTGGGGAACACCACTAGCTACCCTTTTCCAATCTGAGAATTTACCATTTATTCCTACCCTTTGTTCCCTGTCTTTTAACCAGTTCTCAATCCATGAAAGGACCTTCCCTTTTATCCCATGACAACTTAACTTACGTAACAGCCTTTGGTGAGAGACCTGGTCAAAGGCTTTCTGGAAATCTAACTATGTCCACTGGATCCCCCCTGTCCACATGTTTGTTGACCCCTTCAAAGAACTCTAATAGATTAGTAAGACATGATTTCCCCTTACAGAAACCATGTTGGCTATTGCTCAACAGTTTATGTTTTTCTATGTGACTGACAATTTTATTCTTAACTATTGTTTCAACTAATTTGCCCAGTACCAACGTTAGACTTACCGATCTGTAATTGCCGGGATCCCCTCTAGGGCCCTTTTTAAATATTGGCGTTACATTAGCTAACTTCCAGTCTTTGGGTACCAAAGCCATTTTAAGGGACAGGTTACAAATCTTAGTTAATAGTTCCGCGACTTCACATTTGAGTTCTTTCAGAACTCTTGGGTGAATGCCATCTGGTCCCGGTGACTTGTTAATGTTGAGTTTATCAATTAATTCCAAAACTTCCTCTAGTGACACTTCAATCTGTGACAGTTCCTCAGATCTGTCACCTACAAAAGCCGGCTCAGGTTTGGGAATCTCACTAACATCTTCAGCCGTAAAAACCGAAGCAAAGAATCCATTTAGTTTCTCCGCAATAACTCTATCATCTTTAAGCGCTCCTTTTGTATTATCATCATCAAGGGGCCCCACTGGTTGTTTGGCAGGCTTCCTGCTTCTGATATACTTAAAAACATTTTGTTATTACCTTTGGAGTTTTTGGCTAGCCGTTCTTCAAACTCCTCTTTGGCTTTTCTTATTACACTCTTGCACTTAAGCTGGCACTGTTTGTGCACCTTTCTATTTGCCTCACTAGGATTTGACTTCCACTTTTTAAAGGAAGTCTTTTTACCTCTCAGTGCTTCTTTTACATGGTTGTTGAGCCATGGTGGCTCTTTTTTAGTTTTTTTACAGTGTTTCTTAATTTGGGGTATACACTGAAGTTGGGCCTCTATTATGGTGTTTTTAAAAAGCGCCCATGCAGTTTTCAGGGATTTCACTTTAGTCACTATACCTTTTAGCTTTTGTTTAACTATCCCCCTCATTTTTGTATAGTTCCCCCTTTTTAAATTAAATGCCACAGTGTTGGGCTGTTGAGGTGTTCTTCCCCCCACAGGGATGTTGAATGCTATTGTATTATGGTCACTAGTTCCAAGCGGTCCTGCTACAGTTACCTCTCGGACCAGCTCCTGCGTTCCACTCAGGATTAAATCTAGAGTTGCCTCTCCCCTTGTGGGTTCCCATACCAGCTGCTCCATGAAGCTGTCATTCAAAGTATCGAGAAATTTTATCTCTGCAATATGTCCTGAAGTGAAATGTTCCCAGTCAATATGGGGATAATTGAAATCCCCCACTATCATTGGGTTTTTAAATTTGATAACCTCCCTAATTTCCCTTAGCATTTCATCATCACTCTTACTATCCTGGTCAGGCGGCTGATAGTAGATCCCTAATGTTATATTGTCATTGAAGCATGAGATTTCTATCCATAGCGATTCTATGGAACAAGTGGATTCGCTTAACATTTTTACTTCATTTGAATCTACATTTTCTTTCATGTATAGTGCCACTCCTCCTCCTGTACAACCAGTTCTGTCCTTCCGATATATTTTGTACCCCGGAATGATTGTGTCCCACTGATTGCTCTCTGTGCACCAGGTTTCTGTGATGCCTATTATATCAATATTCTCCTTTACCACTAGGCACTCTAGTTCACCCATTTTATTATGTAGACTTCTAGCATTTGTGTATAAGCACAATGGAGAAGGACTGGGGCCAAAATAGTCAGATTTTCCCAAATTAATCACTTGTAACAATCCTGTTTTGTTTTGTTTTTTAATTGCCATGCAGAGGCTGTATGCTGCTTTCAATTTGCATCAAGTTCATGTGCGGACTGAAGATGGTACAATGGTCTGATAGTTCAAGGGAACTGTGCCTTGTACCTTTCAGACAGTTTTCCTGGAACCTGAGAATGCCTTTCTACTATAGCTCTTATTCATAAATTCACCCTGGCTCAATGGAGACTTCCTTTATAGTAAGAATGGACCTAGTAATGTGCTCTGATCATTAGCACTGTGCATCCCAATTGTGCACTGTTTTTTGTGTTCTGCCTTTCAAAAATCCTGCAGTCTTCCAAATGGCAATCAGGGGGATACTGCAGAGACAGCTGACAGGAGCTGGACCAGTATGGGGTGGGAATATTGTCTCTTGATTTGATTATTCCTCCTAAGCAATATTTTACCAGGCATAACAGTTCCTTGCCTTAAAGCAAGGACCTGGGGTGAGAGAGAAAACCGAACGGCAGCAAAATAAAGAGAAGCTGAGAGAAGACTGGCTGTCTGGATGAAAATTCAAAGGGTAAAGTAAGGAAAAGTTCCCATTAACACAAGTCAGTTTAATGACTAAATAGTCCCTTAACCAGCTACTTCTTATCCTGTTGTGAATCAGGAACTTAATTGCAATGACGTGAAATATAACAGACTTTATTGCTTAATTTTATCTCTAACATGAAGGTTTTTCACCCAGAATGTTTTACCATATTTTAAGTGTATGGGCTAAGTGTAGGTGCGCTGGGCTTGTTCTGTGTACATTATTGGGTTAGGATTGCGCATCTGGTTATCTGAATTTGTTTGTGTGGGGTTTTTTTCCCCCTTAAATCTCTTTGATGCGTGAAAGAATGGGAGAGAGTAAGGGAATTCTGTTCTATAGCAGATGAGGCCTGTTAACCATCCACATGGTACAGACAACTAATGGTGCACAGTGAAGCTGTATATTTTACCTTACATGAATGATGAAAATTGATAAATGGACCTCTTTGAGTTTAGATGGGATTGATACACATGAGCTTGGAGCCTTGATGCTTTCGGTAAAGTTCACCCTACTGGAGAGGGCCAGCATAATACACCATATAAATCCCATTCAGTTCTCTCTTTGAGAACTTGAGTGGTGCTTAGTCCTTTGTGCTGGCCTTTTGTATAGTATATTTGCTGTATCCGATTATCTGAATGATAATTCCTTGTTCTTACTCATGTGTAACCCTATGGACAACCTAAAATGTTAGTTGAGAGAAATCTACAGCAAATTATATAAAATATGGTGGGAGTAGAGGGAAGCTATAAAGAGCTTAGAGGGATCCCATCTTCATTTCAGATGGTAGGAACTAGTCCAGATTTGCAGTAAGTGAGGTGGCTCTCAAGGCTAAGCCATGAATTAGAGAATACATCATTCCTGCTCTTTCTCTCTAGTCCAGTGATTTTTCAGTCTTCAAAATTTTGTAGAAGCTATCAGCTTAGCATAAAATACTTTAATAATCGTTGGGGCAGGGAGGAGGGAAAGGGTTTGTCTGTCTAGCTTTCTGATTAGGGCATACTGTTACTAGGGGAGAGATGTGGCTGGCCCAAAGAACATGTAATCATTTATACAAAGTGGAAAAGCTGCTGTAAGAAAAAATGAGAGCCCTGTCCCAGTGTACCCTATTGTTCAGAGAAGATCTTTGTTCAAGTCCCTGCTTCAGAGCCACTGCTCTGAAAGGCTCCCAAGCCTATTGTGAGTGCCCTAACCACTGTGTTATAGTACAAGGGAGGCATCACCCACCTGTTCCCATCTTCCTCCTCATTTTGTGAATGTACCCCAGAAATTCAAAATATTTTATATTGATAATATTGAAAGGACTCACTTAGATGTTTCTTGGGGTGGAGGGGAATAATTTTGACCCAAATAATTTGCCAAATTTGACACACATTCACAGTGTGTTTTGCTATATCTCAATATGTTTTTTTCCGGGTAGGGGAGTTATTGCTGAAAACTTTTACCCAGCTCTAGTTGTTCTATAAGAAGGAAATATATTGTCATGTCTATCAGGATGTACAACTTCTTGGGAAACTATATAGAAGCTGAAATTCTAAGAAAATGCATTACTTAATTTTTCAAGGTTTTCTGTATTTGAGATGCAATTATGCAAGAGAAACTTGCTATAATATTTTCTTGTTATTACAGTGTTTAAGACATGGAAACTAGTAGAGTGAATTTTAGGCTGCAGGTTTAAAATATTGGTCCTCACAAGCATAGTTAGGCACTTAAATAAAAATGGCCTATTACAGCTGGGCTATCTATAGCTGCTGGCAGACCTATGAAACTGACAATAACAGCCAACAGCAGATGTAAGAAATGCAGGGTCTATGCTGACACTGTCTGCCCCAAACTACACTGACATCATGCCTACATCTCTTGTTGAGGTGGTTCTAATATGCCAGCAAAGCAGGCAAGTTACATTGGGGATGGTGGAGAGGGAGCATTTCACTGTGCGCATCTCCAATGTTTTGTCAACAAAGTTCTGTAGTATTGACCAACTCTGAGAAAGAAAATAACTTTCTCTTAATTTTTTTCAGTCATTTCAGTGTGTAATAAGAAATAGATTTGGGTATATTTATTACATTTCCAAAGGCTGAACAATTTCTACAGCTATTGTGAAACTTACAGAAAAGTTTTAATGTCTAGCTCAGCTTTAAACCTTTGATATTTTCTGATAGCAGTATTCATTTCAATCCAATAAGTAACTTCCAACCTTTTCAATAGCTTCAAGAGCCCTGCTGGAGATTGCAATACAAGGCCATGTAGAACATAGCATTTTAATAACTTGGACATATGTTTCATTTTGTATATTTCTTATCCTCTCTGATTATAGCATTTACAGTGAACTGTCATTTAAAATAGCAAAATTATTACCTGACATGTTTCCCTGAGTTCTCTCTTACCCAAGGGTAGATGTATTTGCAAATATTCAATATTTGACTTCTTTTTCTGGGATTGTACAATAACTTCATCCCAGTAAAAATGGCTGATATGGCCCAATAACATCTTTAGAAATGTAACAACTCTTGGTTTGGCTGCCAATTGAACACAGGTGTTTTAATTTGAAACCTAAATGTATATGTTTGTTTGTTTTTCTTTTGCTCCAAAGATATTTTAAGTGCCCAACTCTTAGCAAGTTCAATACAGTACAGTTTTGCTAAAAGTATCTGAAAGTATTTCTCTCCTACTCTAATCTCACTCCTCTCCTTTCTCACTATATTTACTTGTATCCTCTCTCTTATTCTGAATTCCTTTACTCCTCTCATACTTTCCTCTCTGCCTCTCTAATCCCTAGTCATTACTTTCCAGATATGTTCTTTTCAACCTTGCTTTCCTGATACTGAAAGACTTTGGAGCAAGTCTGATAGATATGCTGACTTCTTCCATATTAATATGCAGGTCTGCTCCACTCCACTGTTGTTTGTTCACACTGTGGTGGTGCCTAGAGGTCCCAGCCAGGCACTACACAAATATATAGCAAAAAAATAGGCTGCAAACTTTCATGGCAGGGACTAAGTAGCATACTCTAAAATATCAATATCTGTCTGTACCTAACAGACTTGCTCTCTGAGCACTTTCACAGTACTTCAGTGACCAACATAAGCATGTACTGCTTTCTAACCCTTTTATCAACTAAGAGGTTGAACAGGTGTAGCCAAGAGCATGATCTGGCCTGTGGAACATTTGTTTTCATTACGAATTGGAAGAAACCCAACTTGGTTTTCAGGTCTCTTGTTGAGTTTGCAGGCTAGTTTGGCTCCCTTTACTTGTAAGCTGATCACATTGGATATGAATATCAGTGAGAGAAGAGAGAAACAGAGGTTGTGTTCTTTTTTTTAACTGAAATAGAACCACACTAAGGAAAAAACTCCCAGGTCTCAACTCTGCCCTCTTCCTTTCTGAAGAACTTTATTCTACTCCCTAACTCAGTTCTATGGCTATAACCTCTGCTGACCTTCATCTTCAGTTCCTTCCTTTCCTAAATCCTTTTTCAAATACCCATTTCTCCTCCCCATCTTTTCCTACCTAGAATCTAGTCAACCTCAACTAAACCAAAACTGACAGTAATTCACAAGATTTCTCCTCCTTTTGCTTATCCTGACTCTTCCTCCCTAATTTCATCCTCTGATCCTCTCTATTCCTGTTCCCAACTGACTTGGTGTTTTATGTACTTGTACTGCGATACATACTGAGATTGAGACTTCATTGTGCTCAATTCTGTATAAATATATACAGAAGGGCGCACACAGTCCTTGTTTTGATGATTTTACAATTCATTTAAAGACAGACTGTAATAAGCAGATGCGGGAAATAGTGATGTGATGACAATCAATTAACCTATGCAAAAAGGGTGCTTTGAATCATTTACGGAATTTGTTTTTTCTTGGAAAAACAAATCCATTGAGATTTTTGGACTACTGCTTTGACTTACTGTCTTTAACTCTCTACATGGTTCCTCCAACTTGGCATCCATAATCTTTTCTGGCTCTGCTCTCACTAGTGACATTAGTGGTCTTTTATACAGCTAAAGCTGTATAAAGCAAAAGCTGTTGCTTGTTCTTTTTAAGTTCTCCCTCTTTTTTCTTCATCTGGCCCTGATTCATCAAAATACATAGCCTTATGCTAAATTCATTCCTTATTCAGCAAACTACTTTCAGCATGTTAAGTGCTTTGTTAAATCAGGGCCTATTTGCTCTCCTGGTACTTCTTATGATCACTCCTTTAGTAGCTCCTCAACCCTCTCCCTCTTTCCCCCTATGTAGGTGTGACCCTCAGCATTCACTTCTCAGTTCCCTCATCTTCTCTCTCTATTATTATATTTGGTTTGGTTTCACCTACCATACTGATTTTTCTCCTGTGCACCACTACATACGTGAGTGCTCCTGTTTCTTCCAGTGTCGCAACTATAGGTCCTTCTCTAGCATCTACTCTTGGATATCAAGCCATTTCAAATAAAGTCTCCAGAATTGTATTCAGTATCATTCCTCTTTAATGCCACTTCCCTTCTCTATCTCTTTATAGTAAGTACAGAAAGGATAGTAGATATGGAGGGCACTGGAGTTGGGAAACACGGAAGTCTCTGTAATAGGGCTTGATTATCTGTACATATTTTGGAATACCTGGAAATGACCAGTAGTATTAAGTTCTTATTCCATCAAAAGTAATCTGGTAAATATTGGAGTTGGCAAATGCTGCTTGACTCAGAATATGATGAAGTCTGTGTTTTTGGGAGTGTTTTGTGTAAAAACTTTTAAATAGACAAAATCTTATTGTTCAAAAAAGCAACCGAGCAATGAAATAAGCAAGCTATCTGGGATTTCTGACACTATCCCTCAACAAATGCATGCTTCTGAAGTATGGCATGTATGATTTCTACCCTTTTAAAAAAAGTTGCTTCAAATCCTACAGAATGATTCTTAGCAGCGAGACTGGGAATAAGAGAGACCAACTACAATGTCATAGCACTAAAAGCGATAGTACATTTTTATTAATATGGAACCGATGAACCTAAGTGTTCTTAGACTCTTATAAAAATGTAACACAGCTAACTCTTTAAACGTTACTGTGTGTCAGAACTTAACCAAATTAAAGTCTTCAGCCCTGTCTAAGAGGTTCATTCCATGACATTAAGATATGGTATTCTAGAGGTTAAGGGCTGAAAAAGGCAAAATGCTTGCAGAATCAATTCTGCCGCAGGTCTTAATTGCAGACCTAAAAGTTGAATTCCCTTGAACCTAAGAGTATAAGCTGATACATAATGACTGTAGCACACTAAGATGGCTACTCTGAGATTTTGAAGGTGATTTTAGAGAGTTGCCTTTCATTATTTTCAAGTAGATGTTTTACCGCCTTCCACTCTCCCCTTCTCTTCCCCCCCACCCCCCATCACTTTGAAAAATCTTGATCCTGGTCTCCAAACCATTTAGGTCTCCTCAAAACATTCAGCTGAAAACTTTAAACTATTCCATATTTCAAAACAGTGTAAATGGCAAAGGAGCAACTATGCTGAATCAATCTACTGGATCAATATTTTTAAAAAGACAGCAAAATAGTCAATTTAGAAACAAACATTTTTATTCTTCATTGACAACTAAGTTTATTAATAAACTTAAAATATTCTTAATAAATAGAAGTTTAACAGAGCCTTTTTTCAAAAGTTTAAGTAGATAATTGTGGGATTTTGTTTTTAAAATATTAATCCTTCTAATGAACTGAAAATGTTTTTTAAAAAAAAAAAAACCCAAACAAACAAAAAAAACCCCAACAACCCCAAAACCCTTTCTTGGGTTAGAGAAGCCTATTTTATGATTGTTTTATTTCTTAACACATAGCTTAGTTAATTTTGGCATATTTAACTTTCTCAAATATATTTCTTCAAATAAGGAATATTTAGTAATTTAAAACAAAGCATTTTCAGAAATATAGGGATAAACTAATAACCTTTATCTAACATAATACTGCTGTACCTTTTTGTTACAAAAAAGGAGAAAATTTGAATCTTAAGTACTAATTAGCCAAACTAGAAGTACTTAGTTGCTAAATGATGTACCCCTGGACTGTGCCATGCAGTTTTCCCTTTCTTTTGTCAAGCACAGCCTTGAATTTAATTGTATGCTATAATTGCACATCTTTCCCTTTGAATTTCCTAAATTATTCCTGTAATTCTCTTTCTATTTCTCCTGATTCTGAGCAAAAGCATTCTTCAGAAACTCATTATTACTGATGCTGCAATTACAAGATCTTTTTTTATTTTGGTTTGTTTCTACTTGTAAATGGCTAAATAGCTTATGCTCAGTTTAAGAGGGTTGGGTTTTTTTGTTTGTTTTTGTTGTGGGATTTTGGGGGGAAGGGGGTTGTAATTTGATCTTTTTAAAGACCATGGGTTGTAAGCCGCATTAAAAAACCAACAACAACAACAAAAAACCCAAACCCCAAAACAACCCTTTCATTCCGGATGCTTGATATTCTTTCAAATAGAGACCATTACAATGACAATGTACCTTTTGCAAAAACTGGTGATTCAGTTGAAGGTTAATGGCTAGAATTGTGTGAACACCAGTGTACAGGCTATAATCAGGAGTGTCTGATGGAAGCTCACACTATAATATAAACAGAAAACATCTGCATGTTCATGGTAATGACTGTCTCCATTTCTCTCCATACCATTTTTTGTGTGTTTTTAATAGCATGTTTATCACTAAATCTTAGTTTCTCATTAAATTTCAAGCTATGGGGAAAAAATAAGTCCAATTTGCAGTGAAGCAAATGAAGGACTATGGCTTCTTTGCCTCCTTTCCACTGCTAGCTAAAATGGTACTAATGCATTTTTGTTCCGTACATTGTATTGTACAGCTAGGCTATGGGATATGAGGCCATCTGTTTTTTTAATAGAGGTATATCAGAAAATGTGCGTGGTGATAGCTTTTCATTCATTTAATAACTAACTGTTTTGAAGTAGGGTATTTGTGAGTTTTTTCCTTTTCTCATCTGACTCCAAACATAATTGTTTTAGAGGGTACTAGAAAAGAACAGTGTTTTATAAACCACATATTGGCCTCAATCCTTTAGTTAGTGTTGCTGCGCATAGCTCCATGGGAACGACTTCAGCCAATAGTACATGAAGATCTATCCATCTCAGGGTCTCAAACAAAACTTAGACTGTGCTGGACTCATTGTTTTTTGTTTTTTTATTCTTATTAATTTTTAGAAACCTTACATCAAGCAGCCACAGTAATGCAGAATTGGTTTCTGTTATAGGTGTTGAGCTTGAGGAAAATTAAACTGTTGGTGAACTTGGCTCATTGTGAAACGTAAAAATGGGGGGAGGGGTACAAATGTAACAAACTAGTTAAAAGACATCCCTTGGTGTGAGTTCAGTGAAGTCCATGGCCTTGTACCAAGAATGAATTGGACCAGTGTTTGTTTAGCTTTCCATGAGTGATGACTTGCTGTACTTGTTGATGTTGACTGAGGCTCAAAAGTGGATGACATAGGAATACCATATCAGAATGGTGATGAGAATTGCTTATATTTTTACCTATCATATTTTCATTACAATTGGATCTTTGGATATAGAAAACCTAGAGGTAGACTTTTATAAAAGACCAATTCTGTAAGCCATGTGGTAACTTGGGAATAAATAGTGAAGTTAGAATTTAAATATCCAGAGAAAATTCTCAAAAATGGATAGTAATTTCAATGGCTCCATTTGCTCATCATGAGATATCTCAAGAACTGAATTTTAAGAAATGTGACCCTTCTCAAGTTTCCCATGTTGGGTACCCTAAGTTATTAGCTGATTTTGAAAATCAGGCCCTATATTTTCATGAGTGGACTCATTCTTCACAGTTACTGCTCACTATTAATTATATACAGTGGTTAAAGTATAATTTGACGGGCCCTGGAACCCTCCTAATCTCCAGGCCCCCTTCCCGTATTGTCTGGGCCCCCTTCATGCATGTGCAGGCCCCAGCCCAGGTAGGCATTTGCAACCACTTCTCAGTACCACACGCATCGGTTATCGCTCCATAAAAATATTTATAATTGTATATGGTGTTTATGTCTATATTGTCACAAACTAGAAAACACTGCATAACACAATAAGTATTCTGATTAACAACAGTGGGGCGTAGGACCTGCCAGCAACCAGGGCAGGGCGGAACATGCATTCCGCCGGACTTTTCTATTTTTAGGGGCCCTGGAACTCTGGCCCCTCAAATTTGTGGGCCCTGGAACTGCATTCTGGTGCGTTCCCCCTTACTTTAACCACTGATTATATAGATGCTTGGCCTCATGGATGGTAGCCTCATTGTGAAAATCACTATTTTTGACATACATTTGCATGCATGACTGCAGGTAATCAGCTGGTGTGAATCATCATACCTCTGCTGACTTTGGGACTATGCCCATTGGCATTAACTGAGAAACTGGACTGTGGATTTTCAGCAAAACAATGTAAGATACACTGAAGTAGGCTGATTCTTTTTTATACTGATTTGAGTTGCTTTGGGCTATTCTCCTTGAACCTCTGTTTCAGCAATTAGTGAAGCAGATAGGAAAAAAGAACAGCCAAAAAACAATACATGTTGCAATATCACAGTGCTGTAGATGAACAACTATATTGGTAAAGGTGAACTGGTGATAAATTGCTATATGCCAAAAATTAGGCTGTACAAATACTGAATTTGTAATGTGTACATCCTATTGCCTTTTTAAATTAACTACCAATACGGTTCATGTAATTTTGTAATGCAGTATTTGAGTCAGATCAATGCCACATGGAAAAATAGAAATTTTGTTGTAAAGAACAAATATCCTTTTAAATATATAGTGATAAACTTCCAAAAAGTATATAAAAAATTCAAAACTTCTTCTCATTTTCAAATATACAATTAACATGATGAATTGTTTATTTCCTGCTCCTTATATGTAAATATTGAATTGTAATGAGATCTCATGAGTTCATGAACACCTGACAGTTGAAGAGAACAATCATGCAGGACCTATAAAACACTTTAACTATTGTTTGGTAGCTCAGTCTTCTCTGTCCTTTTTATATTAGGGTTTTCTTTAGCATTATGGTATCTAAGCACTTAATTAAATGTAACCTTTGTGTAGGGCTCTACACATCCATATATTAATCTTCACATTCTATAGAAGAGGTGAACGTTATCTATACTTTACAGATAAAGAAACTGAGTCAGAAAGCTGAAATGACTTGTGATAGAACACACAGCAAGCCAGTAGCAGATCTAGCTTCAGAATTTGAGACCATTGATTACTAATCGTAATTTTGCTCCTTCAGACTGGTAGTGGTTTCCTCTTGCTTTTTTGCTGGGTATCTGGTGAAGGTGAAAGTAGTGATTAAATAAAAATACCCGAGACATCAAAAAGTGCATATACTAGAATAGTTGTGTAACATCCCACCACATAGAAAAATTAAAACAACTTTACAAATGTAAACTAGTAAATTATACTTATTTACACATTATGGGTGTCTAATTTATTAAGTGATAGATGCCAAGTAAAATGTGTAAATTAAGTTTTTGCAGCATATTTGTAAATTAAACTTTTTAAATTTGCTTGTAAATGCTAATATTCACATGACATCAGCAGTCACTTATTCAGCTTTGCTGTCTGAGCTTTGTTACATGCGGAAACCTGAAAATAACATGCCCTCCACCCCCCCCATAGTCACATGTTCCCCAAACATAGTAACTGAGAAAAATATACACATCCAAAAGGGGAATTGGTGTTAAGACTTAGAAAAAGGAGGTCACTTAAGAGCTTTTCTTAATTAAACATTTTTGTTTTACAAAGAGATCACACACTATGGCCAATATTTTCAAAAATGGATGTCCATAGTTAGATGCTGAATTCCATACCTTATATTCCTAAATAAGTATCTCAATTTTAATTTTCAAGAGAAATTTTTTACTTCCTATTAAACTATTTTGTAAAATATTTTTTAAGCAACAAAAATATTTTCAGCCCAAAACTACCAAGAATTGAAAAACGTTCCATTTCTACCACATTTTTTGTGTTTTCTGATGCCATAAATAGACACGAGAGGAAAAAATTACTTTTTTGAAGAACACTTAATTTTCTTTTGGAACAGAAACTCTTAAAAAAAAAATCATTTCTGGTTTTTTTTTTTAAATCAAAATGATGCTTTAAATAACTGAAATGTTGATTCCATTTTTAAAACATTAATTAAAAACACAATAATTTAAAATCAATTCAAAACTTATGATGGGAAAACTAATTTTTTTCATGTGGAAAAAATTCAAGGTTTTTGTTTTGTTTTGTTTTTCAAAGGAAAAACATGGTTTTCCAGTCAGCTCTAATATGCTAAAGTTGGGAAAATTAGCACACATTTTAATGTCAGTATTCACTGAGTGAACTTTGGGGAAAAAATATTTGAGATTCTATCTCCTTAATAACTTTATTCCAAATGCATATCCCTCCTATAATCTTAGTAGGCTAAATTATTTATTCTGTCCTAACAAAGCCTGCTGTGATGTATTCATAGCACCAAGAAACTTGTGGTATTCTACATGAAATTGTGCAAAGTGTTTGCAGCAAAACCACACAGACCTGTTACAGACCTGGCTTTTGAATGTGGTTCATTGAAAGATTCACAAGTATTTAGATAAAAAGTTATGCAGATTCATTATTTTTAATCAAAATCTTTTTTAAAAAATGAGATCTTAACAATGTGAAACCTGGGTTTTATCATTGTGTTTCTCATGGGAGAGAAAGGTTTGCTCAGTCCTCTGCACAGTAAAACTGCAACATTTTACACATCTTTAATTTTGCTCCATAGGTGGCTGCATTTTAGCAACAGCTATCAAATGTTCTTTTGTCTACATAGCCTGGAAAGTATTCTGGGAGCCTTCTGAATGAAAGTCACTTTTTAAATAGAAGTCATTATTATTTTATTGTACTACATTAATGGCAGGATCATCTGTCTTTTAATATAGGAGCTAGCTGTCTCAATGAATTAATATTGAGCTACTTGTTGCTAATGAAAGATGGCAGCAAACCAGTACATTGCAGCAATACGAAAGATGGGGATATGATGGTACGGATCATTCTGAAGCTCCCAGGAAAAGCTCCCTATACACGATAGACCCAAGCACCCAGCTCACCTCCCCATCTAATCTTCTGTAATAAATTTAATATACTCTGGATATATTGTCAGTAGTACACAGGTTAATCATTGACCTGAACAAAAGAGTTGGGGTCAGATATATTTGAACTTTAGAGTAATTGGAGCATGAATTGAAGAGGTCTTGATTAAGCATGAATAGTTTTTAATTTATTTGACATGTATCATATTAATTTTGTATTCTAGTTTTTAATCCAAATGTCTTGGTACCAAGTTAAACACAGTAATCTAAGTATATGACATCAATACAATTACCTTAATCAACAAAAACTTGAAATCTCAAATGTTGTTCACAGGGTCATATTAGTATTGTGGCTGTTCCTTTTAAGAATTCCAATGGTCTGGTGTCTAAAAGCTTCACTTTCCTGTATTCTGTATTCATGTTCATAGGTATATCTTAACCTGAGTGATTATCTTGTGATAACTCAGCTACTGTTATCCTTGTGAGGTCGTTATTTTTATTTAAAAATAAAAATGGTTTCCTTTTTGAGATAATGCCTTTTTGAACGGGCTGTTTTCACAAATCTCTGAAGTTTTCAAATATTTTTTTTCTCTCGCATTGAAATTGAGTAAATATAACTGATTCACCTATGACAGTCTAAAAACACTTCAAGTGGAATTGTAGTAATATCAGTGGATATACGTTGGAGTGTTGTAGGTTTTGAAATAATCTCTCTCTATCCTCAAGGGCTGTAATTCAATTGTAGCTGGAAACCAATATCTTACTGAAAGTCAAGGTAGCACATTCCCTCTCTAGCTTATTAATCAGTCCTTTTCAGGTAATAGATGCATGTCAGAATGATTTTACAAAATAGGATTCTAAGGAACACTAGAGAACTAGTTTGGGGCAACATAAAGAAGAGAAAAAACCACAAGATACATATGTACATTTTGAAAAGTGACTTAGCCCATTTTTAATGGTATTAGATATTGCTCCAAACAGCATTACAACATGTACCTGACTTGGTAGTCATTTTCAAAAGTGACTTAGGCACTGAACAGAACAACATCTCTAAAAATCTGAGCCTCAGGCACATAAGAGAATAATTCTCACTGAAAGTGTTTTGTTGTTTTAAAAAAGGGAGTCGGATGTCAGGTTCACATTGACTCTTAATAGGAGTTGGACCCCCAACTGCTCTTTGCCTTTGAATATCTCCCTTTAAACTAACAGAGTCCTGTGGCATTTTTAAAGACTAACAGATTCATTTATCGCATGAGCTTTCGTAGGAGAAAATCCCACTTCATCAGACACTTTGAAGGTGGGGAAACTTACAGAATGGGAGGAAATTAAATGTAGTGAAGTGTATGACATAGGATCAGGTCAGGCTGTAACAGCAAATCAAAATAGATGTTCGGATTCAAACACCAGGGAACACCTTATAGAGGAAGGTGAGGTCAAATCACCTTGTAATGAGGAAAAAAAAACATAGTCCCTGTTTAACCTCAAGGCAACTGAGTTGAATTTGCATATGAATTCGAGTTCTGCAGTTTCTCTTTAAAGCTGTGATTTGTTGTTCATCTGTTTCAGCACAGCTATTAGCAAGTTGTCAATGGAGTGAGCAGGGAGACAGAAGTGTTCCCCTACTGGTCTTTTAGTGTTGCGATTTCTGATGTCAGATTTGTGTCCATTTATTCTTTTGCACAGAGACTGTCCTGTTTGTCCAATATATAAGGCAGGGGGGCATTTCCAGCACATGGGGGCATAAACTAGTAGCTCCCAACTAATATCAACTTTGAGCTTCATTTGGTCAGTCTGCGGCAGACTTCTTTACACCATTTATTCACTTACCACGTGCTTTAATCACAAATAAAACTTGTGCAGGTCTTTTTGATAAAACAAAAGTTTCAAGCATTCCAAGCTCTACGTGGGGTTGGGGCATATGTATCTGAATGGGAAGCAATAGGCTCACGTTCCCTCATTTGTTAGAAATTTGGCAGTTTCTGGTGAGCTGCCATTTCTTGTTGCAAATATACCCCCAAAGTTGGGAATAGTCACTGTAAATGAACAAAAAGTTTGTGGTCAGGGAGTCTTTCACCTCTTTTTCTACTTCTGGTTTAAGGCCATCTTTGGGAAGAGGCCAGGCAGCTATCTCCCACTGTAGTATAGCCAATCCCCTCCCTCCCCCCCACCCCCCAGCCCCTGCATAACTTGTATTGTGCACATTTTCATCTCCCATTGTGTTGTTACTTGATGGGCCATTTCCTCAGCTAGTGAAAATTGGTATAGATAAGTTAATGGAGCTGTGCTGATTTTTATATTAGCTAAGGATGAATTCCAACAGGAATAGGTACAGAGAAGGGTTAGGAGGAGTGGAAAATCTGCTTAATGAGAAGAGACTTAAGGAGCTTGGCTTCTTTAGCTTAACAAAATGAAGGATCAGAGGAGATATGGAGGATTTATTTAAGTAAAGGGCTAATATGGACACAAGAAAAAATGGATATAAATTGGCCATCAACAAGTTTATCTTGAAATTTAGACAAAGGTTTCTAATCCATCAGAGGAGTGGAGTTCTAGAATAGCATTGTGAGCAAGAAACCTAACTTTTTTTTTTTAAAGACTGTCCTTGACAAGTTTATAGAGTTGATAGCATGATGAGATTGACATATGGCCCACCGATATCTACTGTTAGCAAATATCTCCACCAGCCACAGCTAGGGCACTGAGTTACTAAAGAATTATTTTGCCGATATCTGGTGGATGATCTTGCCCACATGCTGAGGGTTTAATTTATTGCCGAATTGAGGGTTGGGAAGGATTTTTTTCCCCTGAGTCAGATTAGCATAGACCCTGGGTATGTTTGGAATCTTTTGTCTTCCTCTGAAGCATGGATCACTTGATTGTTTTAAATTAAAGTAAGTGGTGGAGTCTCTGTGGCTTGAAGTCTTTAAATCATGATTTGAGGACTGCAGTTCTCAGCCAGAGGAGATAGCTCCACTGCAGGAGTTGGTGAGTAAAGTTCTGTGGCCTGTGATGTGAAGGGGTTTAGATTAGGTGACCATGATGGTCCCTTTTGTCATTAAAATCTGAGTCTATACGGATCTGTCCCTTTACCATAGCATTTCAAGTTTTCTTCTCCTTCAATAGATGCTATCACTGATGCTAAAACCAGTGAAAGGAGACTGTTTTAGATGTCATTAACTGCATGAGGAAACAGAATGTGCCAATCAGGTCTAGGCAGATAAATTGAAAGCAATAATTTTAAAAAACAAACAGTGCTTTTGTTATAAAATATACTTTAATTTAAATTCTGAATATACTTTCTTTAAAATGGATAGGGGTCTTAAACAGTACTTGTATGTATTAAATCACTATGAACACTATGGTTGCAATTAAACTGAAGCATTGCAGGCCCATAATCCATAATGTGAACTAGACCTGGTAGGTATTTTATTGCAAAATAAAATGGCTAACATATGACGGTTTAAAATTCAGCTATTGTAAGTGCTTCAAGTAACTACTCTTCATAAAGATCTTTGTTATGAGATTGGTATTTTTGTCCATTGCTTTTACACGTGCAATGCAGTTGCATAATTTGCAAATTATGCTTTTGTTAATATTAATTGACACATACTCTCTGAAAGATTCAAAGGCTCTGCCATGCTGTATAATATGCTGTGAATGCATATTAAGAAGAATAAACAAAACTTAACTAAATGAATGGTCTAATTTGAATCTGGTTATGGAATATATGCTATTGTTCATGCATATTCTATACAGTAATTGTTCTAAAGGCATGTGCTATGAATGCATATGAAGGATTCACATTCTTACAAGATAGTAACGTGTCATCTGGCATTAAAAGTTTTATATGAGAATAACGTTTTTAAAATTCTATTATAAAAATCCCAAAACAAAAGCTATGTTAAAAAATAAATAAATAGATGAGGCAGTCAGACTGTTGAAGACCTGTTGTATAATTCTCCAATGAGGAGTATTTCCTGTTTTTGTTCAGGTGGACTAATTTCATTAAGGGCAAAGTTATCCCCTCCAAACTGCACTATATATCTTTTATTTCTTCAGTTGGGAATTTCACAAGTATTTCACACACACATCTGTTATGTCAATGGCAATTGAATGCATGAAACAAGTGAAGTCTTCTTTCTACCACAAAGCCTGCAAATAATTAACTTGTTAATGAACAAAGGTTGGGATTTTTCTTTTATGATTTATCTTACTATATTAACACATGACCATAAAACAGTCTATGCACAATCTCATTTTATGTACCATTGACCAACTGCATCTCATGCCCTCTTCTCTGTAAGTCACTCTAGCTTATGTCTTCTTAACTTTTAAAAATCTTGCTCTTAAGAGTTATGAGAGATGCAAGTTCACTTAATTGGCAGGAGCATAAGTAGACATTCCAAAAAGTTCTGAGCATTTGCCTTCCTGTAATTGGGCTTTTAACCTTTGTCAAATTGAGCATTTAGAATCTCTAGTCATTTTAAAAATCTTGACTTGGATTCAGTTATTTTGGCCACAAGTCTTTCCAGCTACCTGTTTTGTTAGATGCCTTGTGTAGAGCTTTGGGGTTAGTAATAATGAAGGGCTTAATTGCATCCCAGCCTTTTGTGGCTGCATGAAAGAAGGATAGCATAAGAGCTACCCCAGCTTCTCTCTTCCTCTCCCCCCTTCCCCCCCCCCCCCCCCCCCACAGCAGAAGGGCAAAACTCTTGTTTTCCTCATGAGGAGTCAGAGAGGAAGTATGGTCCAAACCTTAAGGTGCTCTCCTAGGACTTGGGAAAGGTCTTCAATTCCCTGTTCCACCACAGTAACCTTCAACCTGTTACTTAGTCTATTTGTGTAACAGTTCCCTATTTCTAAGCTTGGAATATTAGCACATCCTGACCTCAGAGATTTTGTGAGCATAAATATACTGAAAGACTGAGGTGATTAGAAGCTATAGAAATAGAGGTCCCTGTATGTTATATATACAGACACAAACTGCTAAAATAGAGGTAGATAGGTTCTCCAGTACTTATTACTATTAATTGTGTTAAGTTAAATATAGTAGCATCACTGATGAGTCTGGGTTTCCAAAGGGAATTTTGCTTGTAGGATAGTTGCCATTAATTTTTGTGGGAGATGAGCATTCATTGAAAAGCAGAATATCAGCCCTTCGGTCTGATTCTCTACAGCTTTGCATCCTGTGTGTTAGGTGACTTGGGAAAAGTGTGCGTAACATGCTAGCATAGTGATTTTGTTAGTATACGTTGCTCATATTTTGAACATAAATAGCTAGAGACCAAGCAAAGAAGGGGTGAATCTGGCCTTTTATGAGGAGAATAAGGATATTTGCTTAATCACCAAATGTTAGAACTATATGAAGTAGCTGGCATCTATATCCCCATCTTTTTTATGAATAGAATGTGACAAATTTTGCATAAGCATGTGTGTGGTTTTTAATAAAGCCTTCTTGTACCTATTTTTTTTATTAATTATGCAAGTTTCTTTTTAACAAATTCCTTAACCCAATATGTGGCTGGCTACATTTCAAGATTTATGTTTTGATGCACATGATAGAAAGGCCAGCCTCAGTGGGTAATGTTCAATATATCTGTTAATCCATCTCAAAGTCCATTCTATCTTTGCCCTGCGCCTAGTTCTTTTCTTCTTTGTCTATTTAGCAGTCGTCTCTGTGCTGTTTTACAAGTGCGTTTTCAGGATGCAGTGATAACGGAATCTGTTGTTGCTTTTCCACTTTTATGTGAACAGAGTTCAAGGTATTATAAGATTTTTTTTTTCAGCAGTTAATATATTCAACTTCTGAGTCATGCTAGGGGGCTTGGACAATGATTTCAGGTGACATTTTGTCTGTAGATGAATAAGTTTAGTTTTGTGGTAATCTATTTGCAGACTACTGTGGGTTTCTTCTCTCCCTCTCCTGGTGAATAATTAATGGGTGTTAAGGATCATCACCCTGTCCAGTGGTGTCTAAACACAGATGAAAGAACAGTATTGTAGCTTTAATCTTAATAGAAGCAGAAATCACATGCTGTTCAACCCTTTCTGGTAAAATATCACTTCGTCTATAGTGGCAAAATGTCTATCTAATTTAAAGATTTTCCTAGAAAATGCTGGAAACCAAGGCACAGTGAAATTTTTACTTTGAAATGCAATGCATTTCTTAATACTAAGTAGATTATATAGCTTTCATTCATATGTGTAATGACATCTATCACCATACCTGGGAGAAAGGTTACCAAGAGGAATTTTGATAATTCCCATTCAATTATTACTGCAACCCAATACCAGAGTATACCAAACCCCTAGGCAGCATTCCAGTGCACCACAAATTTAAGGTAAGCATTTTATGTGCTTCAGCAGGTAGGTCTCATAGCTTTTAGCTCTGGTGGGTCCCAATAATCACTCAGACACATGGCTAAGGGAACAGTTATTTTACTAAGGCTGCCGGGAAAAGGAAAGGCACTGAAATTCTCAAGGATAGAAGATGAAACAATTACAGTTCAAAGTGACTTATAATACTTGTTTGGGCCCTTGGGGCAGTTTCATCAAGAGTTAAGGTCTTCAGGCTTTGTGTCCTAGGCAGTCCTCTCTACTCCAGGCTAAATTCAAAGCAAATAGGAGCTTGGGGCTTTCTGGGCCAGCCAGGGCCGTCCCTGGGGTGGGGGCGAATGGGGCGATTGCCCCGGGCCCCGCGGTTACATGGGCCCTGTGCTGTACCGCTCCCAGCGGGGTAGTGCGGGGCCCACGCGTGCCACAGCCCCTCCTCCCTTGGCCGCCCAGCTGCCTTTAGCAGTGAGCCGAAGGCAGTGGGATGGGGCAGGGCGGGAGGGCTATGCCCGGCCCCTGGGCCAGCCCTCCCCATCGCAGAGCAGACAGGCCCAGGGGTGGAGCACTTGGAGCCCAGCCTCTGGGCCGGCGTGCCCCAAATGGCTGGCTCCTCCCCGCAGGCGGCCTCGGCCTCCTGGGCCGGGTCCAGGGCTGCCGGCTCCCTCCTGCAGATGGCCTCTGGGGCCAGGACTGGAGCCGAATATGGTTCCACCCCCACTGCAGGCGGCCTCGGCCTCCAGGCCTGGACCCAGGCCCGGCTCTTCCCACCTCTCCCCCCCGGCAGGCGGCCTCCGGGCCCGGGGCCAAGGCTGGAGCCAGCTCCTCCTGCCCCTCCTGCCCACCCCAACAGGTGGCCTCGGCCTCCAGGGCCAGAGCCAGCTTCCTGCGCCAGCAGCCTTGGCCTCTGAACCCAGGGCTGGCTCCCTGGGGAGCAGAGTGGGCCAGTCGGCCCGCCACGCTCACCTCCAGCATGGGGGGCAGGTTCCTCGCTTTGGCCAATTGGCCCTGGACCCACTCCCCCCACGGGACAACCCTGGGGCCAGGCTTAGTTACTGTCTCACCAGGATTTCTCTGTACTTGCTACCTGCCCAGCTGCTGCTTCTCCATAAGGCCCAAACAGGCTCCGACCTTGTCTGGCAGTCACAGCTAGTTTACACATGGCTCTGCATACATCCCTGCCTCCAGCTTCTTTCTAGCTCCCTGCTCACCTGCCTTGAGAAAAGGGGTGAAGGCTGATGAGTTGTAATCCCCTGATAGCAGATTCATCACACCATTTTCAAATTGCTAAATGAGAACCCAGCATTCAAATGCTGTTGGTGCTTGCACCTGTTTTAATCTAGTTACATTGCCGTTAAAATGTATAAATAAATTAAGTGTGGGGATACTTCTGTGAACTTCAATAAAATCAACCCCGTGGACAATATTTTAAACACGTCAGAGCTGACATAGAAACCTACCAAAAGTCATTTAAAATACATTTATCAGTGAACAGCTTTCTAATGAGAAGGCTGAAAGGCATAAAAATACTTAAGAGAACTTACCGCAGCTCATTAACAATAATAGCACACTAACATGAAGGAAACAAATTCATACTGTATTGCAGCAGACTCAATAGCTACAGCAAAGCATTGTATTCTTATATGTAAACATACTCAAGAGCAAATACATCATGAAGAGAACTGAAAGAACATTTGGGCGTCTATCAATCAAATGTCTGCTTTCTTCAATATGGAATATTTCCTACTTGAGAAATTTTTTTAAAAAATAGTAATGCCTATGATAATGTATAGCATAGCATTGCTATTATAGATGAAAAATGAATGCTGATTCACCAATCATCATAAGAAACAAGCCCACAAATCAGAAACTGATCATAAAGGTCATAAGACCACTTTAAATTTGAAGGGTTTACATTTCATAATTTTCACCAGTTTAACCCCCCCAAAGTATTCTATTCACTGGGCAGTCAATTTGTGAAAGATTATGAAATTAAATGGCAGATTATAGAAATAAGAATATATTTTTATATTGATAGAAGCCCTTGCTTCCAAAGCAATGATTAAATTAACTTGGATATTGTTCCCAGTCACATTTAGGACACCATCTCTCCACCACAACCACTGTCTCCCAATTGGCTCTTGACCACACACAGCACCATCACAAGACAGGTATGCATGTTGGAATAATGGGGATTTGGGGAAAATGTACATATATCATTGTTTCATGCCCCCTGAAGGTTATCTAGAAAATATATACTGTATTTTAAGGTTCTGCAGAGTCCCCTTTGCATCAAGGTGCTGACTGTTAGAGGTCTGACATTATTCAACCAGTGCAGAGAGCTCGGCCATAATAAGAGTCTTCTAGGACCTGCGGGATTCTAGACAGATCCTGTTGTCTGCTCCACTCAGATGGGAGAAATTCACAACCTCTGGGTGGGATTCCAAGAGGAACATGGTAGTTAATTTAATAGTGAAAAGTGCAAGGTCATGGATTTAGAGACTAATAAATTTTTTTGCTATAAACTGGGGACACATCAATTGGAAATGACAGGGTAGGAGGAAACAGATGTGGGTGTATTGGTTGATCAAAGGATGTCTATGAACCACCAATGTGATGTGGCTCTGAAAAAAGCTAATGCGGTCCTAGGCTACATTAGACAAGGTATTTCTACTAGAAGTGGGAGGTTTTAGTACCATTATACAAGTCACTTGTAAGACCTCACTTGGAATAATGTGTGCAGTTCTGGTCTCCCATGTTTAAGAAAGATGAGTTCAGATTAGAACAGATGCAGAGAAGGACTACTAGGGTGATCCAGAGAATAGAAAATCTGTTATATGAGAGGAGACTCAAAGAGCTTGGCTTGTTTAGCAGAACCAAAAAAAGGCTGAGAGGAGGTATGGTTGTTCTCTATAAATACATCAAAGAGACAAAACCAGGGAGGGAGAGGAATTATTTAAATCTGATGCCAGTGTGAACACAAGAACAAATGGCTATTAACTGGCCATCAGGCAGTTTAGACTTGAAATTAGACAAGGGTTTCTAACCTTCAGAGGAGTGAAGTTTTGGAACAGCCTTCCAAATGAAGGAGTAGGGGGAAAACATCTAGCTGATGTCAAGTCTGAGCTTGATAAGTTTATGAAGGGGTTGGTGTGATGGGACATACACATTTGGCACTTAACTGATCTTTGGCTGCTAGCAGTAAATATGCCCAATGGCCTGTGATGGAATGTTAGATGGGATGGGTTCTGAGTTACTGCAGAGAATTCATTATGGGTTTCTGGCTGGTGAGTCCTGTCCACATGCTCAGGGTTTAGCTGATTGCGATAATTGGAGTCGGGAAGGAATTTTCCACCAGAGCAAATTGGCAGAGGCCTGGGAGCAGGGGGAGGTGCAGAGTCACGTTCCTTTGTAGTATGGGACATGTGTCACTTGCTGGTGGATTCTCTGTACCTTGAAGTCTTTAAACCATGTTTTGAAGATTCAGTAACTCAGTTACAGGTTAGGGGGTCAACTACAGGTCTGAGTGGGTGACATTCTGTGGCCCACATTGTGCAGGAAGTCAGACTGAATGATCATAATGTCCCTTTTGACTTTATAGTCTGAGTCTGAGTAGAATTTTCTTCGCTTGGAACCATCTCATAGCTTTTCTTATCCTCTAAGTCAGTGTATATTGTGTCTCCCCCAACTGCTGCTCAGGTTCAGGTTGTGAAAGTTGCAATTGTCAAAAAAAGATCCTCACTCCTTTAAGGTCTGCAGCTCCCTTGTTTTAATCCCTGATGTTGGCCAAAATGGAGGCCATCATATTTTCATAAGGGGAATTGTTATTCTGGCCCTAAGAAAAAGAAAATGAGCTCTTTTCCAACTGTGACAAAGTCTGTATTTTACATATATTAGATTACTGGAATGAATATTGCCAAAATAGCTTACAGAAAATGTAGTATTAATGGTTTCTTTTCTGTTTTCTTCTAGTTTTGAGATGGAGAGAGAGTGGCTGCTATAGAAGCTCTCGTTTCTTTTTGCTATAACAGTCCATAGAATCCCAATATGTTGTCTCATTGTAACATCCATGATGGATGTTGCAATGTGTTCTGTTTTCTTTTTTTGTATGAGCTCATGAAGATGTAACCAATAACTTTGTCAACAATCAGGCAGAGTATAAAATTCTCCACTCACTGCTACCATTTAGATAGGCAAATAAATTGAGGCACCCACTTCAATGACTGAAAAAATATTCATTTGAAATATTCCTAGCCACTTATCTAAAGAAAGACTGAAAAATAATTCCTTTTTTTCTGTCTGACATTTTCTCTTAGTAGAATAGTTCAAATACTTTTTATCTAATTCTGAGCTTGAGAGATGAAACATTCATCTACAAGGCCAATTCCTGATTCTATTGCAAAGAGATGCTATGTGTATGAGAAAGGTAACTGTATAATTTTTTTCTTTCTAGATTTGTTAAATCAACACCACTGTCCAGAGAGGTCCATCCCAATATCTTTGACCATTGTCTAAGCAAAGGCAACATAAATATTTATGTACATGATGAATTATTGTCCGTTTGGTCAATTTTCCACCAATTTGAAATGGACATTTAGAAACTAACTTATTGACAATGATGTGAATGCAATGTAAATTGTGTCAGTGGATATTGATGCCACTTGTCAAATAGTTCTATTTATCATTTGTATTATGCTAGGGCCTAGAAACCTTAACCAAGTCAATGCTACATTGTGATAGGGGTAGTGCAAACATATAGTAAAAAAAAAACAGTAGCAAGTAGCAAAATGAACTTGAAAATAAGTCAGATTCAGAGTCAAAGCATGCTCCAACACCATGCTTAACTCCATAATATTTCTTTTTCTTTCTTTCTTTCTTTCTTTC
This sequence comes from Pelusios castaneus, assembly GCA_007922175.1. Classification (NCBI taxonomy): domain Eukaryota; kingdom Metazoa; phylum Chordata; order Testudines; family Pelomedusidae; genus Pelusios; species Pelusios castaneus. Next base: position 11,753,339 of record ML685794.1, read on the forward strand.
TTTCTTTCTTTCTTTCTTTCTTT